>JAECXR010000007.1:1201250-2402500 GCA_018153035.1 Drosophila pseudoananassae pseudoananassae
TAAAGTATGTACCTATCTTAGAGTTAGAGATTGCATTTGAATTGTTTCGTACATTTAGACGTTGGTACAAGACGTTGTTACATTGATACAAAAATAATTGAAAAGTGGAAGCAAGTCATTGTTTTTTCTGGAATATTAATTATTACTTTGTATAATTTATTGCAAATATTTTACTTATAAGAATGTTAAAATGTTTTTAATATTTCTTTATAAATATTTTTCCAACATTTTTCCGCTAAAATATGTAAAATAATTTAACTTTACCAAAAAAGTCATAGGCAAATTAAATCAAAAACAATAAGAAAATAATAATAGTTCAAAGCCATAAGTATAAAAAAAATATTTATACATTCGCGAAAAAAAGGATCGGCCACCTATATCCGATGTTTGCGATATATACCCGGTTTCAACAGCAAGTG
Source organism: Drosophila pseudoananassae pseudoananassae (assembly GCA_018153035.1). NCBI lineage: Eukaryota > Metazoa > Arthropoda > Insecta > Diptera > Drosophilidae > Drosophila > Drosophila pseudoananassae. The sequence goes on from JAECXR010000007.1 coordinate 1,201,670, forward strand.
TATATAAAATTCGGGTCCGCCCGAAGTTAGCTATCCTTTTTTTTTTAATTAAGTAAAATCCTTTTAATTTTTTTTAAATTTCGTTAGGCCCCTTGTAAACCAAGGAGGATTTGTTAAAGCGGGCGGGTATTTGACACATGAGTCAAAAAATGTATTTAAAGTATGCTAAAATTTTCCTAAGGTGATTTGCCACGCAAGCGAACTTCTGATCGATACCAAAAATGGTTACCAGATACTAGAAAGCGTTTAGTGATATTGATCCTTTGGGGTTAAAAGAGCTAAAGCACTGGAAATAGCCGACCTAACAAATTTCTATCATTTATGATTATCAATTTATCATTTTCTAAATTATAATTATTTTGACCTAGGGACATGTCAAACATAAGCGATAAAGATGGTGAGTTATCGACATTAAACAACTTAAGTTCTGGGATATTAAAGTCACCCAGAGCTACAAGCTGGATACAATTGGACCTAAGATTAAAAACGGATTGAATAGCGGAAAAATGATGTCAGTATGTGGGTTCGTACAAAGGACTTACTAGGAAAAACTTCGGAGCTACAGAAATCTGGTTTTAACCAAGTTTTTTTTAAAGGCTAATCTAAGATGCAAGAAATTACTATCAGAATTAAAGAGGTTGCTACGTTGATTAGTGACGAGATTACTTTTTAAAAGTGTGGAAGAAAGAGTGGTAAAAGGTTGGTCAGTGGTTCTACCATGTGGAATTTTCACTTCCCCTGGGTCTAGCATCTAGCAAGTGGATATATTCTTCCGCATGCAGCTTCTGTTGTTTATGTTGCAAGTGTCGCGGCGTTCACTTCACATAAATGTCGACTATAAATGGTTGACAAATCTCACGACAAAGCACGTAAAAATGATGTCTCGGCTGGACATTGAACAGCATCCTCATATGTATTAGGGCGGGTCAATTTTTTTTTCTCAAAAATCGTCCCCCATAATTGGAATCTACGAAGAATTTTAAGAAAATTTCACCATGAAACCATGTGGGTAAAATGAATTCCTAGCTCGCGCCGTGAAGCTTAAAGATTTTACTATGAGGTACATAAGGTACTTCGAGGTATTTAAGACATTTTAATGTATTAAAAATGTCCAATTATGTCCGCATTTTCCAATTATGTTGGAGTCAATTCTGATTTATCTTTTTACAACAAATTTTATAATTTTTATACCCTTGCAGAGGGTATTATAATTTTGTCCAAAAGTGTGCAACGCAGTGAAGGAGACATCTCTGACCCTATAAAGTATATATTTTCTTGATCAGGATCACCTCCTGAGTTGATATGAGCATGTCTGTCTGTCCGTCTGTCCGTCGGTCCGTCTGTCAGTCTGTCCGTCTGTCTGTCTGTCTGTTTCTACGCGAACTAGTCTCTCAGTTTTAAAGCTATCGTCTTGAAACTTTGCACACACCCTACTTTCCTTTGCACGCAGTATATAAGTCGGAACGGCCGGGATCGGCCGACTATATCCTATAGCTGCCATATAACTGATGGATCGAAAATGGTATAACTTCGGTGTTTTTAAAGCTAGAGAATTCGGATTTGGTACGAATGCTATTTTTGGCAAAATAATACAACATGCCAAATTTCATAAGGATCGGCCGACTATATCTTATAGCTGCCATATAACTAAACGATCGGAGATGGTTTTTTTGGTAAAAATACCAACTTCAATATTTTTGATGATGGAAGCTTGGTACTTTGTTTTAGATTTTTAATTGTAATAAATTGGTTATATTATCATATTCTCATAAGGATCGGCCAATGCAATCCGGTTTTTGTGATATATATCTGGTTTTAACTGCAAGAGTATATCAACTTCAGCTCCTCCCGAAGTTAGCTTTCCTTTCTTGTTTTTTTTTAATTTATTTAACTTATAATTTATTTATTTTTTTTTTTTCAAAAAAAAGAGTTAAACTATCCATGTACTGAGCCTCATATAAGAAAGTAGGAGCAATGCGTCTGTAACTTTTTAACGAAGTACGGTATCGATCTGAAAATTGAAATATATATTCAAAGACATTTTAAGCCACTAAATAAAATTAGGCGTGTTATGATAAAAGGCGGAATTTAATTTTATTTTTATACCCTTGCAGAGGGTATTATAATTTTGTCCAAAAGTGTGCAACGCAGTGAAGGAGACATCTCCGACCCTATAAAGTATATATATTCTTGATCAGGATCACCTCCTGAGTTGATATGAGCATGTCCGTCTGTCTGTCTGTTTCTACGCGAACTAGTCTCTCAGTTTTAAAGCTATCGTCTTGAAACTTTTCACACACCCTTCTTTCCTTTGCACGCAGTATATAAGTCGGAACGGCCGGGATCGGCCGACTATATCTTATAGCTGCTACGAATACGATCTACCAAATTTCATAAGGATCGGCCGACTATATCCTATAGCTGCCATATAACTGATTGATCGGAAATACTATAACTTCGGTGTTTTTAAAGCTAGAGAATTCGCATTTGGTACGATTGCTATTTTTGGCAAAATAATACAACATGCCAAATTTTATAAGGATCAGCCGACTATATCCTATATCTGCCATATAACTGATTGATCGGAAATGGCATAACTTCAGTGTTTTTCGAGCTAGAAAGTTGGGATTTTCTATGAATTCTATTTTTGGAAAAATAATACGACGTATCAAGTTTCATATGGATCGGCCGACTATATCTTATAGCTGCCATATAACTGAACGATCGGAAATGGTATTTGGTAAAAATACCAACTTTGGGGTTCTTCAAGATAGAAGTTTGGAATTTTTTTTAGATTTTGTCTTGTAATTTATTGGTTATATTATGATATTCCCATAAGAATCGGTCAACTATATCCGATTTTAGCGATATATATCCTGTTTTAGCTGCAAGGGTATATCAACTTCGGCTCCGCCCGAAGTTATCTTTCCTTTCTTGTTTATTATAAAGTTTATTTGGTTTCTAACAAGTAGGTAATTTTTGCATTTTGTTGACTTGGAATATAACGTCATCTTATTAGAATCTCAAGTCTTTCTTTGACTCCATTTGAGGAAATTTGGAACGACTTTCTAAAGTCAATGACATAACAGCATCTCGATGCTGTGGCATAACTCGTCGTGAGACATGTGTTAACAACTGCACACATCGTTCGGTGCCCTGTATATGCGATGGAATTGCTGGATTTGGCAGTGGTATTTCAGCAGAATTTATGTATTCCAACAAGTGATCGTGTGGGATGTTTACAGTAAATGAAGCTTCAAATAAGATGTCGTCATTATCAAAGTCAACTAAATGCATATAATTGGTGCAATCGAAATTAATGCGATTCTTTTTATAAGATCTAAGTTTAGTTGGTCATAAAGTTTCTCGCGCTAATACACAATTTTATTAATTGCACTTTCGCGAACTGTTTTTCTTTCATCGAAAAGCTTTGTTAACAAAATATTTTCTCTTTGGGCGAAGAATGCATTGTTTTTGGTTGATTTGTTTACAATTTCTCTCAGATTTTGTGATAAAAATTTCGTTGATTGAATAAAATTAAATAAAAGTTTACTGCCATATACCACCCAATTTAAAAAAATTCGACATTAAAATACATCGGTATATAAACTTTCATAATCAAATTAGCCAACAAACTAAAATTAGCCAGTAAACTACTTGCGACATAAAGACGTTAAACTCTGTTGGCTTTTTTTAACCAAAGAGAATGAACCATTTTTCCGGGTTTCATTCTGGTAAGATTTTCTGGACACAAACCTTCCGAAACAGCTTTGGCTATACGATAGAGATATAAAACGTCTGTCGAAAGACTTTTTTCATCTCTATTATCCATTGCTGGAGGCATGTTCCCCAATGAAATGGGTTCAAAATCAGGTAAGTCCTAAAACAAAATGGTGGTTTTAATTTAAAAATGCTCTATTAAAACTTTGCTATTACCGGAAGTTGTTCACAGGTCTCAAGTAACTTCATCAAAGTCCCACTAGCTGTACGTGGTCCTCTTGTATTGCATTTTCCAAGGCATTGAAAAAATGGCGAAATGGAAGAACGTTAAAGTCAACAAACAAATAAACCAATGTAATGGTCTATTCAATAAAAGTTCAATTTTCGAATTATTCCATTTTCGATTCCATTATTGGTGGGTTCTCCATCACAGCAAACTCCAATCAAGTTACTAAGCGTTAATTTTTTTTCCTTAAAGAATCCTTTTGGAATTTTTATTGGAATCGTATTGGAATCCTCAGCATTAACTTTTATGAGCCCCAACAGCTTGTCTTGTGGTTCCTTAAGAATCACAATATGAGACTCTTTTTGTACTCTCGGATGGTATTTTTCATTAACTTCATTCCGTGTCACAGCGTAATTTTTCCTGCCTTCAAAAGAAAAAGCTAGTAAAGCTGAATCATTTTGCTGCATACGTCGAACGGTCTCCCTGCATTTCATTTTTTCTCGTCCAACTTTGGATTTATCCATAATAATTGTCTCCCCATTTTCATCAGTAAATCCAATGTCTTTAAATAAGGCTGTAGCCAAAAAGGAGGCAACTCTGTCGAAAAAGCCTAATCTATCACACATCATTGCGACATTAAATGCATCGTATCTCTTAGCGTAAGGTTCCCGTTTGTTGAAACTCAGATCTTTTGCTGCTGGCATTACAAACTCAATCATTACAAACTCAAATTCACTTTCGATGTTTATATGCGCAGATTCGGGTCTATAAGAAGGACAGAGCTTTCTGGCAATTGGCTTGACTGTTGATCGACTATATTTAGCACGACTTCGGGAATGGTATTCCTTCTGCTGGTGTGTTGGTCAATCATGAACATTTTCAAGTGGTCAGGAATTAATCCGCAGGAGCATGTCTTTGTTTTTTTATAAAACATAAAAATCATTTAAGACGTACATACATATTTAAGACATAAAACAAATCATTTAAGCTTTTCTCAAATTCAGTAATTGAACTAGTTCTAATAATGTTTTTAATTTCTCGCTGATATTTTTTTATAAATTTATTAAGATTTCTAATGATGCTTTTTATATTTATTAATTTAATATTCGTCTTTCTCCAAATTTCAATTATTTTGTCTGCAATCATCGGAGTAAGGCTTGAGGCTTGATTAGAGTGTTGTTTTTTTGTTTGCTTTTTTTTGCGATCACTCACGTAAAAATAATATTTAAGTACATATATCCCGAAAAGTTGGCAAATTTAGCTCGGAAAATTCACTAGGTGATATTTTAGGTGATATACCAATGATATTTGTAATCTGCTTTGAATTGAAACTTGATGTAGACATCAAAATAATACTGTCAATTTACGAATTGTCAATAGACATCGCTGATGATTCCATAATTTTATATTATTAGCACACGTTTTTTCAGTCAAATACTAAGTAAACCAAATTTATTACACGAATTTAGAACTGATAACAATCTTGAACTTTATTTATTAGTCTATGGTATTCAATGGCGTAGATAGTTTTTTTCGAAAGAGGGATAACTTATCAATAGGGACTGATGCTCTTGACTGCCCCCACACCTACGCCACTGCCGTTGGTTGACAAGTTTTACCGAAAAATTAATTATCATTTAAATAAACTGTTATTAGAGGAATGCAAAAAAGCTTTACAAAATCATTAATATTATTATATTTCTGAACCTTATCTTTAGAAAGCTTCTTAATATAATAATATATTTCTTTGCAAGCAAATAAACTTTATAATAAAAAATAAAATTAAATTCCGCCTTTTATCATGCCACGTCTACTTTTAGTTGCTTAAAATGCCTTTGAATATATATTTCAATTTTCAGATCGATACCGAACTTCGTTAAAAAGTTACAGAATCATTGCTAGCTTGTTCGTGTGTTAATCGTAGATTAGCAATATTGTTAATTATTTCTGTTGCTCCAATGCACTATGGTCCAGATTCTGTTTTTTTTTTTGGCAAAAAGTTGAAAAATTGAGCTACATGGTTCAATCTTCGCAAATTTTATTGTTATGGCATTAATAATTTGTATAAAAAAAATTGGGTCAGTGTGACCAAGCACCCGCTGGCCGCCTCTGAAAACAGATTGATAGTTGATTTAGAATAAATATATATTATTTTCTGCTTGTGCTTGTATATTGAATGATCCGTTGAACCATCAAATCCATAGCTGCATATTAATTTAAATTCAGAACCGTTTGGAAACTGATTTAAAACATCGCTTGCATTGTAATAATTCTGTGTGCTGTATGATCCAAGAGGTTTTGTAATGATACTTGGGGGCCGTTTCCGTAACTTTTATATCTCTAGGACGACATTGTAATTTTGATTCCATTATAAGACTATAGGTTGGATAAACTGGATCACTGTGGCGACTTTTATTGATAAGTCTAGTGTTCATGTATTGCTGTTTTGTTAGAAAATTGTCCAGGAGGTAAGCCAAAGCTTCATCGATTGTAAGTAGAATGGGTTTTTGTAAATCAAACTGCTTTCTCGATCAGTCTCGATCAGAGCGATTTCGATCTTTTCGAGAACCGGAAATGTTCTCATTTTTGAGAGCCCACGCAAAACTCTGCGATCAACAAATCTGCTATTACAAAAAAAAACACACACAAATCGACAAATTATCTACAAGGGCTTGTTCCACACCACTTGGTCCCATCCCATCTCTTGCATAAACTGTAAGGGACAACACATTTTGCGGCGATGTTCTGTTTTTTTTGTCTATGGATTTCTTTGCCCGCAAACGAATTGTCGATCATACAAAGGCATGTCTAAATTGCCTCAGCATCAATCATCCCTCGTCGCAGTGCAGCAACAAGAATTGTTTACAATGCGTACAATGTCACCATACCCTGCGATGTCACCATACACTTCCCCACGACGTAAACCAGCACATCACCGATTACTCAGAACACAGAAATGGATGGCTCCGATCCTGCTCAACCTTCCGATTCCACTACTCGATCCATTTTGCTGGCCACAGCTCTAGTACAACTACATAATAACAACTCCGGACAAACTGCAGTCATTCGAGCCTTGATCGATCATGGCTCTGAGGGACTTCCACGTCACCGAGTCACTGTTTGTCAATGTTTGTTATTGTATGTTTGCTACTGCCAGATTTTCGAAAAGGAACTGAATTTTCGTACCTACACCAGACAGCCCAATGGACAATACCTGGTCCGGCTTCCGTAAAAAAACTGAATTTGACAAGGAACAAGTCATCGGAAAGTCTCACCAAATCGCACTCAATAGATTCCACCTCTTAGAACGACGGCTAAACAAAAACGACACACTTAAACAACAATATCACTCCACCATCAAGGAATATTTTGACCTTAAGCAACTCTCCAAAGTCACTACCGCAGAAGCTGACATCACATGATCACTCCAAGAGGTCAACAGTATTTCTCCCACCACTACTTCGAAAGGAAAATCCCTTAACGAAATATTGTGCATCGGCCCACCGCTACAAAATGATTTAGCAAGAGTCATCAGGAAGTGGAGGCTACATCGTTACGTGTTTGCAGCAGATATTTAACGAATGCACCAGGATGATGCTAAATTTCGACGCATCATATGGAGGAATGATCAAAACATAATTGCCGAGGTACTGCATCAGCAGCATATACAGTCATTTGCCTGCTCCGTCAACTCGCTCATGACAAACAACATCGCTACCCATTAGCAACTCCAGTCTTATTAAAGTAAATGTCGACGACGTCCAAACTGGTCACCATACTATTCATGGGGCATTGGAAATACGAGATCAACTTATCGCTACACTAAAATCGGCAGGAATGGAACTCAGGAAATGGGCATCAAATCATCCACAGATCTTATCCGGAATTCCTGACAAGCACATGGCTCAACAGAAAAATGTTGAAGTAAATTTCCAGGAGACTATTAAAACTCTGGGTCTTTCTTGTAGCCTACACGAGAATCTCTATAGCTTCAAGGTTCGATTTGATCATCCGGGCTTCTTTACTAAACTTTACTTACTTTCTTTCAGTAGTCGCTCGCCTCTATGATCGCTTATGCTTTATAGTTCCTGTCTCTATTGAAACAAGCCGCTATCGATTGGGACGGCCTGTTACCTTCAATTCTTCAAGCCCGATGTGAAGAATTCTGACATCATTTACCAAATGATGGTCACCAGACCGGTGAACCACAGTCACATCAACTACACGCCTTTTGTGACGGCTCCTCGCAAGCATACGCAGCCTGTGTTTATCTCCGAATACAATATTAATCCGGGAGAGTGAGCAGGGCCCTATTGACAGCACGGAGTCGAGTCACGACGACTAAGCCACTAATAGTTCCTCGAATCGAACTCTCTGGTGCAGTTTTCACCACCGGAATTCTCATGTCCCTTAATTTCTGGTCTGATGCATCAATCGTTTTATATTGGATTAAAGGAAACCCGACACGTTGGAAGACTTTCGTCTCCAACCGAATTGCCAAAATTTTGGAACTAAGTACGACAGCCTAATGGCAGCACGTACCTTCGGGAGAAAACCCAGTCGATTGCGCTTCAAGGGGTCTTACCCCTCACCAGCTAGCCACGCATGACATCTGGTGGTTCGGTACCGATTGGCTACGGGAGAATGAGAATCGGTGGCCGAAGAACACGTACTATCATTCCCCTGCAAACATCAAGAAGAAAGAAGACAACCAACCAACGTCATAGCACATTTTTGTTCAGTTGACAATTCAATCATTACATCTTATTCATCATATAAGAAATTTTCGTACAAAGGACTTCGTCATGTGGGCGCGATTCAAGTACCAGAACTACGAAGAAGAGAACTAGAAGCTCTGCATTAAATCGTAAGGATAGTGCAGAACGAACCTTTTTCTCCAGAGATCAGCCGAGTCTTGGCACGAAAATCTCTATCTAGGCACAGTGCCCTCAGCGCTTTTTACCCGTTATTAAACGACTTTGGGATTCTATGAATCAAAGGGCGACTAAAGAACGCTAAACAATTGTCCCAAGCACAGAAAAATACTATCATTTTACCCAAAACGGATCATTTTACTGACCTCGTGATCAAAAATGCGCACCTGAACACTCTTCACGGTGGCACCGAGCTCACCTAATGTATTCGGCATACATTGTGAAAAGTCAATGGGAAACAATCAGTAACAAGGATTCTACGACAATCGCCCAAAGCATGCCTCACAGTTAATGGGAGATCTGCCACTACATCGAGTCAACTCACCTGGTCGAGCCTTTGAAGCCACTGGCGTCGACTACACGAAAGCCTTTTTCTTGAAAGCCTCCAGATTTCGTGGGCATCACACATACAAGGCATAGATCGCAGTGTTCATATGTTTAGCAACCAAGACTATCTACTCAACACTTCCTCTGGGCTCTTCAACGCTTTATCGGACGTAGAGCTTTGTGCAAGCATCTATACAGCGATGGAGGAACCAATTTCATCGGAGCAGACAATTTTCTTCGCATCTGGCAAAGGGATTTTCGAAATGCCATCGACACGGACATCGCACCCACTCTTACGGCCCGTGGAATCCAGTGCCATTTTAACCCACCGCACAGTCCTAATTTTGGGGGACTGTGGGAGGCGAACGTAAAGGCCGTTAAAACTCATCTGTATCATTCCTTCAAACCCACTACTATGACCTATGAAGAACTATCCACGGTCCTCACCCAGATCGAATCGTGTTTAAACTCACGTCCACTCTGCCCCTTATCAGCAGATCCAAACGATCTGTCCCCACTTACTTCCGGGCATTTCCTCATAGGAGGACCTTTATTAGCACCCCCGGAACCTTCTATTTCAGAGAAATCCATCAACGCACGCTTCGTCGAAGGTCAACGGCTCCTGAAACAATTTTGGCATCGATGGAGCGCAGATTGGCTCTCACATCTACAAGCATGCTATATCGGCTGATATATCGGCTGATCCTTATGAAATTTGGCATGTTGTATTATTTTGCCAAAAATAGCATTCGTACCAAATTTTCTAGCTTTAAAAACACCGACGTTATAGCATTTCTGATCAATCAGTTATATGGCAGCTATAGGATATAGTCGACCGATCCTTATGAAATTTGGTAGGTCCTTATGAAATCCTTATGAAATTTGGTAGGGCAAAAATACCATTCGTACAAAATCTGAACTCTGTAACTCTAAAACCACCAAAGTTATACCATTTCCGATCAATCAGTTATATGGCAGCTATAGGATATCGTCAACCGTTCCCGGTCGTTCCGACTTATATACTGCGTGCAAAGGAAAGAAGGGTGTGTGCAAAGTTTGTGCAAAGACGATAGCTTTAAAACTGAGAGACTAGTTTGCGTAGAAACAGACAGACGGACAGACGGACAAACAGACAGACGGACATGCTCATATCAACTCAGGAGGTGATTCTGATCAAGAATATATATACTTTATAGGGTCGGAGATGACTCCTTCACTGCGTTGCACACTTTTGACCAAAATTAGAATACCCTCTGCAAGGGTACAGATTATTTTTTGTCTATTTCCTTTATTTTCTTGGATTCCAAAGTGTTTTTTAAAGATTAAAGATTAAATTAAAGATTAATTTACTTTAAGATTAAAATAAGAAAACGACATATTTATTAAGAGCCAAAATTCGAAGCGACAAAATCAGAAAACCGTTTGTATGCTTTGGATCTTTATTTGCGACTAAATTTTAAGTTGAAGAAAAAATAAATATTTTCTTAGTAACATACAGAAATATAAGGGTACGTTATTTTCTACACCCTTCCACAATGCAAGCTTGTTTACAAAAATTAATATTAAAACAATAAAAAAATTTTTGTAAACGTGTTTCGTTTTAGAAAGATTTTTTATTAAAATATCTGCTTTCATTTCTGTAGTACATTTGTATTTCAACAAAACTTTCCCTTCCTTTACAACTTCTTTTTTTTTTTTTTTCCGGTCTTTCAGAATTTGGAAATGGCTTGTGCATCAATAAGAGCATCAGCTAGCACTCCTGTATTCATCATAAAGCTTAGAGGCCCAGACGACCGAGGGGCGCTCAAGAAACGATTTGTTAGAATATATTAAGCTATTTTTTTTATTATTAAGCTAGGAGGAGTTAGTAAGGAAATTTAAAATTCTATATTTTAAGTTTGAGGGACAGGAAAGAGATGTTAAAGCGTAGAGACCATTGTAGTTCGAACATAATACCCTAAAAGGGTCATGCAGTGCATATGTCGAACTACAACGGCTAAGGAACAGAGGACTAAAGTTTCGAGTCCTTCTATTAGGAATGTTAAATTTTAAGCGTGTTAGTAAATGCTGGCTATCTACATCCCCGTTAATAAGGTTATGCAGAAAGACTACACCAAGCATTGTCCTACGATTTGTTAAGCTAGGTAAGTTTATGAGTAAGAGTCTACTATTATAAGATGGAAGGTGAAGATTTGCATCCCAGTTTAGACCTCTAAGTGAAAAAGTTAGGAAATTCTTTTGTACGGATTCTATGCGGTCCTGATGTACTCCATATTGGGGACTCCAGACACATGAACCGTACTCCAGTATAGGACGGACCAAAGAAATGAATAGTGTTTTAGTTATATAGGGATCATTAAATTCTTTTGACCACCTTTTGATAAAACCAAGGACTCCTTTAGCCTTATTAACCATTAAGGAAATATGGTCGGAAAATTTAAGTTTGATGTCTAATAGGATGCCGAGATCATTAACCTGGGTCAATTTTTCTAAGGCAATCCCATTAATAGAATAAGTAGCTTGCAGAGGGCAAGAACGATAAAAAGACATATGTTTGCATTTAGATCCATTAAGTATTAGATCATTAGCTAAGCACCATTTTTGAAAGTTATCAAGGTCAGACTGAAGACTGCATTGGGCAGAGATGGATTTGTACTGAAGGCAAAGCTTTACATCATCTGCATACATGAGAACTAGAGAGTTCGTTAAAGCAGGGGGCAAGTCGTTTATAAAAAGCGTAAATAATAACGGGCCAAGATGACTTCCTTGAGGGACGCCGGATGTAGCACAGACCAGACGGGACTGTATGTTTTTAAATAAGACTCTTTGTGTCCTTCCATCTAGGTAGCTGGAGATCCACGTTAAGAGGTCTAAAGGAAAACCCAGCATATTCAGTTTACTCAACAAGAGTGAGTGATTAACTGAATCGAATGCTTTGCTGAAGTCTGTGTAAATTACATCGGTTTGATATCCCTTACAAAAGCCATCTATGACAAAGGATGTCAACTCCAATAAGTTTGTGGTGGTGGAGCGACGCTTAATAAAGCCATGCTGACAAGGAGTGATAATCGAAGAGCAAAGGTGTTGCAAATGAGGGGTAATTAATTTTTCAAATAACTTTGGAATTGCCGACAACTTAGAGATGCCTCTGTAGTTGGCAGCCTCGGACTTTTTCCCTTTTTTATGTAGGGGAATTATAAATGATTCCTTCCACATAAGGGGAAAAATCGAGGTTTCCAAAGATAAGTTGAAAAGTCTTAGAAGAGGTTTGCACAGAGCCCTGGCGCAGTATTTTAGCACACAGCCTGGTACTCCGTCGGGGCCTGGCGAATAAATGGGTTTTACCCTTAAAAGACCAGATAATAAGTTATTCTCTGAAAAAAACGGACAGAAAATAAGATTTGCTGCTTGAATGTTATATGCGTAAGGCTGATCAGTCAGTTTAGGAGGAGAATAAGTTGTTTGAAAAAATTCTGCGAATAGATCGGCAATGGCCTGATCCGAAGTCGCAGAAGAATTTTCAAACGTAAGCAGGGGTGAAAAAGATACGTGTTTACGCTTAGTGTTTACAAAATTATAAAACTGCTTTGGATCCTGAGTAAATTGAATCCGGCAGCGGTCAATATAATTCCTATAACATTCAGCGTTATGCACGGTAAAATTCGAGCGAGCTAGTAGGTATCTTGCGAAATCCACACTACTGCAGGTTTTTTTATATTTAAGTAAAAGCTTATTTTTTTTATTTTTTAAGTTAGTAAGGCACCTTGTAAACCAAGGAGGATTTGCTGAAGCGGACGGATATTTCCAAGGCACACATGAGTCAAAAAATTTATTTAAAGTAAAATAAAATTTTTCTAAAGTGACATTAAGATCAGTGCACGCTAGAATATCAGACCAGTCAAATGTTTCTATAAGGCTATTAAGTTTCTGAAAATCAGCTTTACGGAAACAGCGAATCTTATTTACCACGCTCGGAGACATCTGATCGATACCAGGAGTGGTTTCGATTGAGACCTCCAGCGTGGGGTGATATGGATCCTCTGGGGTTGAAAGGGGAAAAGCTCTGGAGAGAGCAGTACCATCCGGATCAGATACAAAACATAAGTCTAAAAGCCGACCTAGCGAATTTCTAACATGATTGATCTGACCTAGGGACATGTCAAACATGCCCGCGGTGAAGTCATGGTAAGATGAAAGTGACAAAGATGGTGAGTTGTCAACGTTGGACCACTTTAATTCTGGGATATTAAAGTCGCCCACCGCTACGAGTTGGTCACGATCCATAATAAGATTAGAGACGTATCGAATGGCGGACAAATGCTGCCAATATGTAGGCGGTTCAGACATAGGAGGTATATATGAACAAGTAATGTATAAAGCTTTAACGGACATAGTGATTTTAACGCAAATAAATTCTATGTCACCAAACTCATGGGATTTCACCTCTTCAGAAGCAAAAGTAGAGTCTACAGAAATGAGGACTCCACCTCCTCTTCGCTGAGATCGATCCCGTCTAAAAGTGGTGTACTTACTTGGAAAAACTTCGGAGCTAAAGATCTCCGGATTTAACCAAGTTTCTGTAAAGGCTATAATATGGGATGCAAAGAAAGAACTATCAGAATATAGCTTGGGGAGTTTGCTACGTAGCCCCTATCAGAATAGTATTCCTATCTAGTATTCCTATCAGAATACTAGCTGATAGGTAAGAGTTAGTAAGGAAACTAGTTTTTTGGGTTAGTAGCCAAAGAAGAGGTGGAGGGTTGGTCACTGGTTCCGATATTGGGAAGTCTCACTCCCACTGGTTTTTGAACTTTTTTCTTCACGGAACTAGGCTGATGTTCTTGGACGAAAAGATTCTCTGGCCAAAAACTGGGAGAACAAATCGTCTTGAACATCAGCGCGGGCACACGAATCTTGAAAGAAGACGTGCGCCTTGTATAACTATATTTAAATTTTTGTATGTCCTCCACCTTTATATCGGCTTTTGTTTTGGCTTTGATATAAGCCGAGATATCAATCTCTGAAGTATCAGGGGCGAGCCGAGAAACAAATATATGTTTCGATGGAGGAATCACCTGTAAGGGTTTTGGTGTTGCAGGTACTAGAACTGCAGCATCAGTCGGTGCCGGTGGTCCGGACTGTGGAATACCCTTTTGGGTGACCCTAATGGGGGTTTCGTTCCCTAGGACTTGTGGCATCACTTGAAGGGATGCCATGGCGGACATATCAGACAATTGCTCATTATCCCTGAGAAATTCTGACGAATTTTTCTCAGTTCTAGCCCTTGGGGTGGCCAGAGATATAAGCGGCTGCATTAATGTCGGCTGAGCAGGCTGAGGCGGATCAGAAACAGCGGATTTCTTGCGCTTAGGGGACTCGTTTAGCAGCTGAAGGCCACTAAACTGAGTGTCCAGCGCACAGAGCTGGTCATTGATTTTACGAAAACCAGTGATCAGCTCTTTAAATCCATTTTTGGTCTGTCTAAATGAACGACCTCATTTCGCCTTGCACAGCACGACAATTTTCACAACAATAATGTATCCCAGACCTACGGGAAATGGCATCCGAAACTGATGCAGTGAAACCGGCACACTTGGCATGTACGACGTTCTCACATAGCCAGCAATGGATGGCAGGCTGGGATGAGGAAATTGTCTTGTTACAAGACTTAATGGCACAGACAAGTTTAAATTCCATTTTATTTTTATTTATTTTTTTTTTTAAATAAAAAAATTAATATTTAAAAAGTTTAAAAACACAATACCTTGAACCACTGTGCCACAAGATTCACAAGGTTTAATTCACAAGTATGTAAACACCGGTTTACCAATATTTATAATAAAACGCAGTGCGCACAAAAAAACACGACCGTTCGCTTAAGAGAAAGAGAGGGAAGTGATCTCTAACAAAATGATAACGTATATCAATGTGCTTTGTTCTATAATGATGAACAGGATTCTTGGTTGTCGCCTGCGCACTCAGATTATCTCCATACACGACGATCGGTGTGTCGTTGTCTCCGCAACCGTCACCTTAAATGCCGCCGATAGTGCCATGTACTCCGCCTTGGTGCCTCCACACTTCGCTGCTTTTCCGAACGCCAATAAATCGGACCACTTGCTAACAGGTAGATGTAACCAGTATAGGACTTTCTGTCAATCCTATTTCCTGCCCAATCCATAAAAATATTGACCACATTGCCGATAGTGTAGTTTTATGCCAATCGTAGATGAGAGGTATATAAATATGTGCTTAATGCCAGCCATATGTTCAGCATGCGGGTTTTGATTCCGTTGTGCCAATTTTCGACACCGAATGCAATATGTCGGGTCTTGTTGTAAGAGCTAGCCACATAAGCTCTCCTACAATGGACTGATATAAAGTAGGATTCACCTTTTTGCATTGAGGGCTTGTGCCATCTACTTGGAAACCAGCATCCAAAGGTGTCTTCGCGGACTTGCAAAAATCGTTCCCATAGGTATGCCATAAG
The DNA here is from genome assembly GCA_018153035.1 of Drosophila pseudoananassae pseudoananassae. NCBI lineage: Eukaryota > Metazoa > Arthropoda > Insecta > Diptera > Drosophilidae > Drosophila > Drosophila pseudoananassae. The sequence continues at coordinate 1,217,367 of JAECXR010000007.1, forward strand.
ACCGTGATATATTGCGCATGTCCCAAAGTAATCGCTCCAAGATCGTCGTCTCGTTCCATTTTCATGCCCAGGAAATGGTTAAGCTGACCCTTGTCAACGCACTCGAATGTCTGTGAGATGTTGCTCTTGACATATACAAGGATTAGTGCAAGATTACGTTCTCCATAATGCTTGTACAAACATGGCTCGTTATCACAGGCAGCTTCTCCGGCTGCTTCATGTACACAGTTTCACTCAAATCGCTGTTGAGATTCGCGGTGCATACACTTATTTGATGAAGTTGTAGCTTGAGCTCCGCCGACAGTGCTATAATCAAGTGTACACTCTCCAATCGGCATACCGGTGAAAATGTTTCTAGGTAATTTACACGAAACTGCTGGGAACATCCATTTGCTACCATTCGAGCCTTGGAACGTTCTATTTGGCCATCTTTATCCCGCTTCACGTTGAACACCCACTTGCATCCAGTTACTCGCTGATTTTTGGATAAATCAGTGATCTACCAAGTCTGGTCGGCAACCAGAGAATCATATTCTCTTTCCATGGCTTCACGCCAATCCTTTGCTTTCGTACCCTCCAGCGCCTCTTTGCAAGTTAACTGAATCGGAACATTTCCCGAAACAAACTGTACTGCTTTGTACTGCTTCTTTGGGCGTCCAAGTTTTATGATCATAGGACGGCCGGGGCCCCTGCGTGCCTCCTCGACGACATGCTCACCCTTTTCTTCAGCACTCTCATACTGATCTGTGCTCTCATCAGAGCTGCCGGCGTCGATGGATAACTTATCAGAAACGATTTCTGTATCTCCGGGTTCCTGCTGCTGGCGGGCCTTCTCCAGTTTCTCCAGCTCGATCATCACCCTTGGATGCCACGTCATGATGTTCATCAAATAACACAGTGATAAACCGAAGTGATGACAGCGTCTGACCAACAATGATCTTCCAGTCCCGCCTGGACTAGAAGGCATCTCGACTTTTCCACTAGCGTACGATTTGCCCGATCCGCAACTCCATTTTTCTGGGGAGTATATAGCTGTCTGTCGATTCCATGCTGCCTCAGACATTTGTCAAAATGTTTATTGACAAATTTTCCGTCATTATCACTTCGCACGCATTTAAGTCTTCTTCCTGTCTACCATTCCACAAGATTTTTGAATTCGATGAATTTGGATAGCACCTCATTCTTCCCACGCATACACGTTTTGCAATTATATTCTCTGGCAACCGAATATTATCTATCCCTCGAACTATCCCTTTGGATACCATCTCTTTCAAGCTAGAGAAATTAATATGTCCGTATCTCTTGTGAAACAAAATTCCATCAACAGCTGACATGGCAAAACATTTACTTTGGCCACCTTCAAATAAGTACAAGTTGCCAATTCTTTTGACTTTCACTATGCATTCTCCATCTTGCATCATCTTGGAATTCTCTATGTCAAAGGTCACCTTGCTCCTGTTTTGGACAGCACTGCTCACGAAATATACATTTCCGGTCATCTTCGGAACGTAAAGAACATTTTTTAGTGTCAAAATGCACTCGCCTGTCTGTATCTTGACGTCACCTACACCTTTACCTATTTGCGACTAAATTTAAAGTTGAAGAAGAAACAAAAATTGATATACATATTTTCTTGTTACCTATTTCTTAGAGCGAGACAATTATAGCTTTAAATATCTTTCCCTTTCCAATACTAAGCGTACATTGTAACATACAGAAATATAAGAATACGCTATATTCTACAATATTAGGTTTATTTTTTTATGCCAAAAAAACGAAATCTGGACCATAGTCCAATATACGAATTGTACAAATTAAATGTACGAATTGAATTCAGAGACAGGCTAGAATCTGGATCTTTACTGAAAAGTAAACCACGTTCACCAATGGTTCAGGTGGTGTTTCGATTTCTGGTAGTTGGACTTTTCCTGATGAGGAACTGGATTGCTCGTACTGGATTGCTAGTCGAAGAAATGACCCTGATTTTAATGCTCAAAGAACTTGTTGGAATTGTACATTTTTCTAGTCTATCAACTATGAATTTACGCGTATCTCTTTGATGTAGTTGTCTTTGACATTTAAGTATTAGAGCGTTTCTAAAAAGAGCTAGTAGTTTGAGCTGAAGAACCGCTTTAAGTCATTCATGAAATCAGCAAATATTGTAACACAGCTCACAGTTTTAAATTGTAAATTTATCATTAAACCCTTGCAGAGGGTATTATAATTTTGTCCAAAAGTATGCAACGCAGTGAAGGAGACAGACGAAAGCTATTTTTGGCAAAATTATACGACCTGGATCTGGAAACAACCCAGAAATCGGTTTATGTACCCTTTGCTTAAACTAATCTTTACCGATTAACATTTTGGTGACCCCGATCATCCCGAGTCCAGGATCACCATTGGTACACAGAAAAGGATAGACTTAAAGGATTCTCCTACCAATGTGACGTTTTCCATTGAATGTCCTTTAGATAAGAGGCACCATACCCTCGGTTGATACTTCATCAGGACCAAGTCTCTGACAGTATCAACGTACCAAAATTGACAACTTCGTCTGTTGGTCAATAAGACGACCATTAATTAAATGCATAACATTTTTTGACCAATTTCGGTGGCTAGACGCATCCAGCTTCCAGTACGCTAGCATTAAATAAATCCCAACGGTCAGAAACGAAGAACGGAAAGATGGAAAAGGAGAACATTACTCCAAAGATAATAATTGAAAGCGCCCTTCAGAAGGCTAACATTGATGAGCTCTAGATGCCCAGCGAGAAATTGGGCAAGAGATAGCTAGGTGCATTCGGAATTATAAGAAGGGTGGACCGAGCCGAGAGTTCAAGGCACTTGCTAAAATCATTATGGAGTCTAAGAAATCCACCTGACCTGAATAATATTTAGAAAATAAGAATATTACCAAAATTCCAGTGTTTCGTGGATTATAATTAATTATTTTACATCGTATTACTTTTATCTTAAAAACATTTTATCTTCAAAAACACGAAAGTTGGGTCATTTCCGATTGTTGCCATATAACTGGCAGCTATAGGATATAGTCGGCCTTATGAAATTCGGTGGGTCGTGTTATTTGGCCATGCTCATATCAACTCGAAGTGATCCTGATCAAAAATATATATACTTTATAGGGTCGGAGATGCCTCCTTCACTGCGTTGCACACTTTTGACCAAAATTATAATACCCAAGGGTATAAATATTTGAATATTTTAGGCCAACTTAACATACGTTGTTTCGATATGATAGAAGGGCGGCTGGTCAGGGGACGCAGGATTGAAGTCTCTTTTGATTGGTTCTGCGATAAAATAAAGAAAAATTGTATATCTACCGGCGCACTTATTCAAAAATATATTTTGGGGAGCCGTTGAGGTTAACTGGAGGGCAGTTGCCTGGGCAGAGAGAAAATGTGGTGGCAGTGGACTTCTCATTATTGACGGCAATGTTCCATAGCTTTTGCCAGTCGCTAGCAAGTCAAGCTACAATTGCATGATTTCGGCTTCTCCCATGGCGCTATCGGCGGTGGTAAGGAAGGCGGTGTCGTCTGCATAGGTTGCTGCGAGCAGGTCAGGCCTCTGAAGAACAGGGAGGTCGGCCGTGTAAGCAATGTACATCAACGGGCCAAGAACGCTGCCTTGGGGTACACCAGCGTGAGCTTCTTTTATACCGGAGATGGCCTCGCCACATCTAACAGCAAATTTACGGTCTTCCAAGAACGACTTTAGGAACTGGAAATATGGTCGGGGTAGGCCAGTCTTTAATTTATATAGAAGACCGGGATGCCAGACTCGGTCAAACGCCTGCTTCACGTCCAGCATGACGGCCATGCAGTACTTCTTGGTTTCAAACGCGTCCAGGATGCACTGCACTACCCGATGGCACTGCTCTGGCGTACCGTGTCGCCGCCTGAAGCCAAACTGGTGGTCAGGGATCAGTCCAGCCTCGTCAAATACTGGCAGTGCTCTGCTTAAAAACACTCGTTCAAGTATTAGAGCATTGGTAACAGAGCATTGGTCGTTAGAGAGCATTGGTAACAAACTTATTGGTTGGTAGGACGAAAGGATTGCTTCGGGTTTCCCGGGCTTAGGTATCATAGTTACCTGGGCACGTTTCCATGTGGACGGAAAGTACCCTATCTCTAAGCATCTATTATAAATCCTCGTAATTAGCTGAATGCTTGGAGGTGGTAACATTTTTAATGCAATTGCATTGATACCATCATCGCCCGGGGCCTTGTTGTTGCTCATGATGGTTATGAGCTCAGCTGTTTCATCCTCAGTCACTGGTGGTATTGGATCGGCGTCCCTGAAAGGCTCGGCAAGCAGACGGGCAGTTTCAGTAGCATCCTCCGGGGAGCAGCGATCGAAAGGCGTAAAGACACCTTCGAGGTGTTCGGCGAAAGCGTTGGCCCTGTCCATCTCCGATCTGCACCAGCTGCCGTCGGTTCTTTGTACAGGTGGGATCCTTTTCAGCGGCTATCTGACAGATTTGGTGACTCGCCATAAGTTATGTTGAGGGTCGCCTGGCTCAAGTTGTTCGACGAACCCGTCAAAGGCCTGCTTTCTTAGTCTTGCCAGCGTGTCTGACAGACATTTGGACGCTATATTGAAGGCGGTTTTGTCCAGCGGATTCCTCGAGAGGATCCATACTCTCCGGAGTCGTCGCTTTTCAAGTTTGAGTTCTTCGTGGATGTCCCTGTCAGTGGCGGTTGGGCGGTTGGGGGGCCTTGGTGCAGAAGCTGCCGCCTGGATATGGGCGGTTAACTCTTCTACAGCGGTGTTGATGTCAAAAGGGGAGTCAAGTGTCGGACTGGGGTCGGTTACGTTGTTCAGGTATGATTGGGACTTGTCAACGTCTGTTGTCTTGTATATCAGCTTTTTGCGGGCTGAAAGCTGGGATGAAAAGTGACACGGCGAAGGCGCTGTGGTACGAGAAGAGGTCTTCTACTTTTCTCGCCTGAATTCCGGCAGAATCCAGTCCTCCGGAGATGGCGAAGTCTAGGACATCTGGGATTTTGTGTGGAGCCGCAGGCCAGTATGTGGGTGCACCGGTCGCGTGGCAGCTTAAGTTTCGGGCCTGAATCTGCCTGCATAGGGCCGAGCCCTTTTGGGTTCCTAATCCTGGAGCCCCACCAGGGGTTTTTAGCATTAAAGTCCCATCCGATTATGAACTTTTGAAAGGCAATCCAGTAGCAAGCCGAATTCCTGTTCGTGAATGTTGTGCCTGGGGGGGGGCAATATGCTACAGCGATTGTTATGTCACCGTTGGTAGTGGAGATTTTAATTTGGGCACATTGCACCCAGTCTTCGCATATGGGTGGACGTGCCTCATACTTGATGCAGCTGTGAATTAGGATGGCCGCGCCCCCGCGGCCTCTACCGTTCGGGTGGTTAGCGGCAATGAGGTCGTATCCTCTAATAGTCAAGTATGATCTGTTGGTAAAATGCGTTTCTGATATGAGGAGAACGTCTGCTTGGTAGGTCCTGCGATACAGCTCGACCTCTGGCCTTCTTTTTACCAGGCCGTTAGCGTTCCATATGGTTATATCTAATCGCGAATGCATAAGGATTGGCAAACGAAGGCCATCATTAGGGCTATTTGGCTTATGACCTTCTCCATCATGCGCTCAAACATAGATTCCATCCTAGTTTTGAGTTTGATATCTTTTTATTAAAAACTTAACTTTAAGTAAAAACTAAGTAAAAATGGAAATATGGCACACTGTTGATGTGGGCGGCGGGCATAGTCGTGGTCAAATATTCAAAACAACAAAATGGAAAATTTGACAAAATGGTTCAAGAATATATACAAAATTTGAGCCCAGTATGTATAAAATTGGAGTTTATGGCAAAAAAACGGAGTTTCCGCCCAAAGTAGGCGTGGTCAAATTTTGCAATAAAAAAACAACAAAATTCGACAAAAATATATCGACGGAACGCAAAAGAAGAAATTGTGCCAAGTGCGACAAAAATAATCATACCTTGTTACATCTAGAAACTACAAACCTTCAAGCTTCAGCAGTAGATGCTGGATTCAGGATCGCCAATTAATCAAATCACCGAACGACGAGCATCAAAGTTGTTGTTTAAACGCCACGATACCAAACTTCAAATCGAATGTATTGGTGGACAACCAAGAAGCAGAGCAAGAGTGACTGTTCTAGTCTCTTCATGGGGATTTTACCTAGTCCTTCGGCACAGTCCATCTGCACATTATAGCTGACCAACGAGCTCAACCACTCTCCCAGTGCGACAAACATGGATAATTGTTCTACTAATAAAAACCAAACACTATTATTGGTTACTTCTTCCGAATAAAAAAAAATTGGAAGATTTAAATGGATTGTCGCAGGAAAAATAAAGTCCAGAATACAATCGGGACAAACCTGACGCGTTGATTGAAAGGTTTTGGAAATTGGATAACCTTTACAATCAAACGAAACATCGATCTTCGACAGAAATGCATTGTAAGAAACACTTTGTAGAAAACCTGAAAAGAGCAGCCGACGGAAGGTTTATTGTAAAGATACCACTTGCCAAACACCCTTCATCCCTAGGGGAGTCAAACAGGTTTGATATTAACAGGTTTCTGGCACATAAGAGATGCTTGACTGGTGACGTTAGGAAATGTCACTCTGACTTCATGGAAGAGTACGAAGCGATGGGACATATAAAACTGGTGCCATCAACCCATGTATCCAAGAATCATTATTTTATTCCTCATCATTGCGTCTTGAAGCTTAACAGCTGTAGAACCAAACCCGGAGTAGTATTGCCCAACACCCCAAACGTCTTGCAAAACGTCAAGTGGGAAATCCTTGAATAACATGTTACATACGGGTCCATCGGTTTAGAGCGAGCTTTTGTCTATACCGATACGGTTCCGAACCCATAGGTATGGATTCACCGTCAAGTATAGAGCAATCCGGATGATCAATTTAATGAACTTATAATTTTCAGAAACGAGTGAGTACAGTATATGGTTGTACTTTTCGTGAGTAAGTACTAAATTTGTCCTTTTCTTAACACGTTGTGCAGTTTGTGTGTTGACTGTGTACAACTGTGCAGATAAGTGCAGTATTTTTTCAAAGGTGCGTATTCCGGAAAATTCCGGATATAAAATTCAGGAAAGGGAATTTTCTGTTGCCAAAAATTTACCGCGAAAAACGGTCAAAAATAGACACCACTGAAGAAATGGTAAATAAAATAATGTTCCTTCATTACAACATTAATAATTAAAATATAGATTCTTTAATAACATAATTATAATATAATTAATAATTTATAAATACACAATCTATTTTATGAAAATCATAGCTCACAAATAACTGTTAACCGATTGCTGGGTACTCAAAGTAAGTGTTGTTCAATGAGTCTTTGATTAAAACGTCTGAGAGCAACCGTTTGCTTTGTTGCTAACAAAAATAAGTCGGGTTTTCCTGTATGACTGTTGCAATCCAGAACGCACGAACCGATTTACACGGTTTTGCATTCGATAGAAAGGTCTTACGCTGCGCAAGGTTAAACATACTATACTATAAACCAGTGGGGGCAAAACGCACACATGTTTAAAATTTGAGTGTATGCGTAGCAGAGAAAAACAATGAGAGTAGAGCATCCCCTGAGCAAAGAAAACGTAGTTTTTTATTTCATTTTTCGTTAAGTCAAAAGTTGGAATGGGCAGAAAGCTTTGCTTATTTTAAAGAAAGCTTTGCTAGCAACAGTTCTTAAACAAATGAAAAAGTACGCTTCCCTATCTATATTTTTTTACTGAGAAAACTTTTTCCAACCCAAATTCTGAGAAAATTTTTCTCATTTGAAACATTTTGATTTTTCAGTTTGGGATTGTCAAATGAGTCAAAATGAGAGCAAATGAGAGAGCTTCTAAAAAAATTGAGAGTGCTCACACTGTCCGTGTGCCGGCAGCGCTGCGGCAGAATTTCCTACCCTATGCACGCGTGCAATAGAAAACAAGAAAGGAACGCTAACTTCGGGCGGAGTCCGTACTAATTTTTTAATTTTGCGTACACATGAAGAGAATGTCATTCTAAAGTGCCGTCGTCTATTCCAACAATTCGCTATCGACATGTATGTCAAAGTCGAGACCGAACGTTTAGCGTTCATCCGATTCAATCAAGGAAAGCTACGATCTACGGACTATATACACTTGCGTGATGCTATTCATTCAGATGGTGATTTTCAGAATATTGGACGTCTGACGATTCACCCATCATCTTTATTGGAAGCCCACGTCACATGCACGAATACGCTCAAGATGCTTTGACGTACGTGCGAAGTTATGGAGCTCCGGATTTATTTATTACGTTCACATGCAATGGCCAAAAACCGCAACCATGACATAATCGCCAGGGTATTTCAGCAAAAACTCAAGGTTTTGATGGATGTGCTTACTAAGTATCGAGTTTTAAGTGTGTCACGTTGTTATATGTACTCGGTGGAATGGACGACTCTGATGGTGCATGGACCGTGCGGTGCATTAAATCCATTATCGCCTTGCATGTGCACAAGTGCACAAAACGATATCCGTGACGCTTAGTTGCTTAAACCGTCACAGGGAATGATGGGTATCCAGTTTATCGTAGACGTTCAAAAGAAGATAATGATCGAACTATTAAAGTTAAAGTTCAAAATCAAGAGATTGAGATCGGAAATTGTACCATATTGCCTGCTGCTATCACGAGTTTTCGAAACACATGCAAACGTTGAGAGTTGTCATTCTGCCAAATCAATCAAATATTTGTGCAAGTACAAAAGGCAGCGACATGGCTGTGTTTGATATTGCGTCGGAAAATGCGATTGACGAAATCAACAACTTCCAAATGGGTAGAAATGTCAGTACTAATGAAGCACTGTGGCGATTACTTTCATTTCAAATTCATGAAAGATATCCCCCAGTTGTACATTTAGCAGTGCATTTGGAAAATGGCCAAAGAGTTTACTTCACTGAGGCTAATGCGGCACAAAGAGCTAAGAGATCACCATCAACAACATTAACTAGCTTCTTTGGAATGTGTAAAGCAGATCCATTCGCAGCGACGCTGATGTACGTTGAAATGCCCAAGTATTACACTTGAAATCAATTAACGAAGAAATTCCAACGTCGCAAACAAGGAACCCCAGTTCCAGATTGGCCACAGGTGTTTTCCACTGATGCACTAGGTCGTATGTATACTGTTCATCCTAGAAATGATCAATGTTTTTATTTGCGAAATCATTTGCGGATTTGAAAACTGTGAATGGCTACCGATGCCAAACATATTTTTTTTTTTTATTTTTTTTTTTTTTTTACCGGTCTCTCAGAATTTGGAAATGGCTTGTGCATCAATAAGAGCATCAGCTAGCATTCCTGTATTCATCATAAAGCTTAGAGGCCCAGACGACCGAGGGGCGCTCAAGAAACGATTTGTTAGAATATATTAAGCTATTTTTTTTATTATTAAGCTAGGAGGAGTTAGTAAGGAAATTTAAAATTCTATACTTTCTATTTTAAGCGTGTTAGTAAATGCTGGCTATCTACATCCCCTGTTATAAGGTTATGCAGAAAGACTACACCGAGCATTGTCCTACGATTTGTTAAGCTAGGTAAGTTTATAAGTAAGAGTCTACTATTATAAGATGCAAGGTGAAGATTTGCATTCCAGTTTAGACCTCTAAGTGAAAAAGTTAGGAAATTCTTTTGTACGGATTCTATGCGGTGCTGATGTATTCCATATTAGAGACTCCAGACACATGAGCCGTACTCCAGTATAGGACGGACCAAAGAAATGAATAATGTTTTGGTTATATAGGGGTCATTAAATTCTTTTGACCACCTTTTAATAAAACCAAGGACTCCATTAGCCTTATTAACCATTAAGGAAATATGGTCGGCAAATTTAAGTTTTATGTCTAATAGGATGCCGAGATCATTAACCTGGGTTAATTTTTCTAAGGCAATCCCATTAATGGAATACGTAGCTTGCAGAGGGTAAGAACGATAAATAGACATATGCTTGAATTTTGATCCATTAAGTATTAAATCATTAGCTAAACACCATTCTTGAAAATTATCAAGGTCAGACTGAAGACTGCATTGGGCAGAGATGGATGCTTTGTACTGAAGACAAAGCTTGACATCATCTGCATACATAAGAACTAGAGAGTTCGTTAAAGCAGGGGGCAAGCCATTTATAAAAAGCGTGAATAGTAACGGACCAAGATGACTTCCTTGAGGGACGCCAGATGTAGCACGGACCAGACGGGACTATATGTTTTTAAATAAGACTCTTTGTGTCCTTCCATCTAAATAGCTGGAGATCCACGTCTATAGGAAAACCCAGCATATTCAGTTTACTCAACAAGAGTGAGTAAATAACTGAATCAAATGCTTTGCTGAAGTCTGTGTAAATTACATCGGTTTGATATCCCTTACAAAAGCCATCTATGACAAAGGATGTCAACTCCAATAAGTTTGTGGTGGTGGAGCGACGCTTAATAAAGCCATGCTGACAAGGAGTGATAACTTAGAGATGCCTCTGTAGTTGGCAGCCTCGGACTTTTTCCCTTTTTTATGTAGGGGAATTATGAATGATTCCTTCCACCTAAGGGGAAAAATCGAGGTTTCCAAAGATAAGTTGAAAAGTCTTAGAAGAGGTTTGCACAGAGCCCTGGCGCAGTATTTTAGCACACAGCCTGGTACTCCGTCGGGGCCTGGCGAATAAATGGGTTTTACCCTTAAAAGACCAGATAATAAGTTATTCTCTGAAAAAAACGGACAGAAAATAAGATTTGCTGCTTGAATGTTATATGCGTAAGGCTGATCAGTCAATTTAGGAGGAGAATAAGTTGTTTGAAAAAATTCTGCGAATAGATCGGCAATGGCCTGATCCGAAGTCGCAGAAGAATTTTCAAACGTAAGCAGGGGTGAGAAAGATACGTGTTTACGCTTAGTGTTTACAAAATTATAAAACTGCTTTGGATCCTGAGTAAATTGAATCCGGCAGCGGTCAATATAATTCCTATAACATTCAGCGTTATGCACGGTAAAATTCGAGCGAGCTAGTAGGTATCTTGAGAAATCAACACTACTGCAGGTTTTTTTTATATTTAAGTAAAAGCTTATTTTTTTTATTTTTTAAGTCAGTAAGGCACCTTGTAAACCAAGGAGGATTTGTTGAAGCGGACGAATATTTCCAAGGCACACATGAGTCAAAAAATTTATTTAAAGTAAAATAAAATTTTTCTAAAGTGACATTAAGATCAGTGCACGCCAGACCAGACAAATGTGTTGATAAGGCTGTTAAGTTTCTGAAAATCAGCTTTACGGAAACAGCGAATCTTATTTACCACGCTCGGAGACATCTGATCGATACCAGGAGTGGTTTCGATTGAGACCTCCAGCGTGGGGTGATATGAATCCTCTGGAGTTGAAAGGGGAAAAGCTCTGGAGAGAGCAGTACCATCAGGATCAGATACAAAACATAAGTCTAAAAGCCGACCTAGCGAATTTCTAACATGATTGATCTGACCTAGGGACATGTCAAACATGCCCGCGGTCATGGTAAGTTATAAGTGACAAAGATGGTGAGTTGTCGACGTTGGACCACTTTAATTCTGGGATATTAAAGTCGCCCACCGCTACGAGTTGGTCACGATTCGTCATAAGATAAGAGACGTATCGAATAGCGGACAAATGCTGCCAATATGTGGGCGGTTCAGACATAGGAGGTATATATGAACATGTAATGTATAAAGATTTTACGGACATAGTGATTTCAACCCAAATAAATTCTATGTCACCAAACTCTTGGGATTTCACCTCTTCAGAAGCAAGAGTAGAGTCTACCGAAATGAGGACTTCACCTGCTCTTCGCTGAGATCGATCCCGTCTAAAAGTGGTGTACTTACTTGGGAAAACTTCGGAGCTAAAGATCTCCGGATTTAACCAAGTTTCTGTAAATGCTATTATATGGGATGCAAAGAAAGAACTATCAGAATATAGCTTGGGGAGTTTGCTACGTAGCCCCCTAGTATTCTGATAGGTAAGAGTTAGTGAGGAAACTAGTTTTTTGGGTTAGTAGCCAAAGAAGAGGTGGAGGGTTGGTCAGTGGTTCCGATATTGGGAAGTCTCACTCCCACTGGTTTTTGAACTTTTTTCTTCACGGAACTTGGATGATGTTTTTGGACGAAAAGATTCTCTGGCCAAAAACTGGGAGAACAAATCGTCTTGAACATCAGCGCGGGCACACGAATCTTGAAAGAAGATGTGCGCCTTGTATAATTATATTTAAATTTTTGTATGTCCTCCACCTTTATATCGGCTTTTGTTTTGGCTTTGATATAAGCCGAGATATCAATCTCTGAAGTATCAGGGGCGAGCCGAGAAACAAATATATGTTTCGATGGAGGAATCACCTGTAAGGGTTTTGGTGTCGCAGGTACGAGAACTGCAGCATCAGTCGGTGCCGGTAGTCCGGACTGTGGAATACCCTTTTGGGTGACTCTAATGGGGGTTTCGTTCCCTAGGACCTGTGGCATCACTTGAAGGGATGCCATGGCGGACATATCGGACAATTGCTCATTATCCCTGAGACATTCGGACGAATTTTTCTCAGTTCCAGCCCTTGGGGTGGCCAGAGATATAAGCGGCTGCATTAATGTCGGCTGAGCAGGCTGAGGCGGATCAGAAACAGCGGATTTTTTACGCTTAGGGGACTCATTTAGCAACTGAGTGTCCAGCGCACAGAGCTGGTCATTGATTTTACGAAAACCATTGATCAGCTCTTTAAATCCATTTTTGGTCTGTTTCATGAACGACCTCATTTCGCCTTGCACAGCACGACAATTTTCACAACAATAATGTATCCCAGACCTACGGGAAATGGCATCCGAAACTGATGCAGTGAAACCGGCACACTTGGCATGTACGACGTTCTCACATAACCAGCAATGGATGGCAGGCTGGGATGAGGAAATTGTCTTGTTACAAGACTTAATGGCACAGACAAGTTTAAATTCCATTTTATTTTTTATTTATTTTTTTTTTTATTTAATAAAACAAAAATTAATATTTAAAAAGTTAAAAAACACAATACCTTGAACCACTGTGCCAAATAGGAAGCCGAAGCGGGAGCTTTGAATAGTGCAAAAGAGAAATGCAGAAATATAGATAAGCCGGGGAAGAAGCAGAGCTGAGCTATGCTTGGAATTGAAATTATTCAATTTATTAATTCGACTCCAAATATACCATAGCACTCGCGAAGCGATACGGTTTAGGCTTTAAGATTGTTAAGATTCACAAGATTTAATTCACAAGTATGTAAACACCGGTTTACCAATATTTATAATAAAACGCAGTGCGCACAAAAAAACACGACCGTTCGCTTAAGAGAAAGAGAGGGAAGTGAAGCATGTCACGGAAGCCCACGCATTTTCAGATATAAAAAAAATAATGTCTCGATCTTTTAATAACCAAACGAAATGTTAAATAAAACGAAGCCATCTGGTGGCGAAACGGAGCTCGCCGGGTTTGATAGTCTTATAAAAAATACATTTGAAACGAAAATATAAATAAATTTTATAATCGGACATACATACACACGAGAACTATTTATGTTCCAGACATAAAGTTTCTCTCACTGTACAGTAAGTTAACTGCACACCAAAACACTGTACACTGAGCCCACTTTTAGAATAAGTGCTTCATTTAACGTTTTGGAAGCATTTATGCAGAAGTCTACTACAGACTTAAAACAGTCGCATACGGACCAAGACAGCTCCTTTTCTAGCAACCAAATGCCGAAAGTCTTATCGCAATCTGGCCACGAAAAAAGTACCCGCTAGGCACTCGAAAACGACTTTGATATAGACGATTGTTTGACGGGTGTTAATTCAGTCGCAGAAGCGGAACTCTTATTTTAGACGGCTTCAGGCATCGAAAATGATAGTCTGCTGGTGAAAAAATGCCACCCTGCTGCAGGAAGCACCTAAGAAAGATACTGTGAAATTGGGTGAGACGCTGGACCAATACTGTCAAAACCCTGTTATAGTCTAAGATAACTGTCCCAGTTATTATCGTATTAATACACGTGGGATTAGGAACAGGGATCCCGGTATCAGTACCAGGTTCCCCTATTCCTGGCTTGCCTGATTGTATTTTGGTCTAACTAATACGATCAAACAAATTTCATAACAATCGAATGTGATTAGGATGCAACTTTTGTTTTTTGAAAATAGAAGCTTGGGAATTTTTTACAAATTTCTATAAGAAATTGATTTTTCAATGACTCTCTCATAAGGACCGAAGAAAACTATATCCCATATTTACATCCGATTTAAATTGCATGGATATAACAAGATAGCTTTCCTTTTTTGTTTTTATTTCAACATTTGCCTATAGTCGTTCAGTTTGAGAGAGAGTTGTCAAAACTAACTAAGCCAACAAGAGCAAAGATACCGAGCATTTTCCGTGACGGCAAAATAATGTTCCAAAATTTCTCTCCAAGAAGAAGCCCTTTTAGTTAATTATGTTTATTTTATATCTTACCTTATATAAACAATCATTCGCTGAAACGCGACTGTAACGTCAGTAGACGTCTAATTATAGACGGTTGCAAGACCCGACATCCTCCTTCTGTTGGATGTACACACCGGATTTTCAATATCTTTTCGAAGGAGAAGTTAAAAGCGGAAATATATCGCAAAAAATATAAGAAATTTGTTACAAAAACTAAAAATAGTCCAAAATTTCTATCTTCAAGAACACCAAAGTTGGTGTTACTAATAAGTATTATTCATATTGTTAAGAGGAGCCCCAAATACGGGTCTTACTCCAATGAGTTCCTTTTGGAAACTGATTTTATTTGGTAAAGTTCTCTTATAAGTAGGATACATAAGAATTTTAAATCTATTTAAAACTACCTGCCAACGCACTGCACGCCAACGCACTGCACGCTGACATGCTATGCACCCTTTCTCAAGTGCGATAAGCTCACCACTTATGTATGTGTTTGTGTTAGGCTGCAGGGGATCGGTTTTAGACCATGCTGTTTGTCTCTTATTTCATAGGTCCGATCCCTTGAAACTCTAACTTAAGAATTTGCATATAAAATAGTGTTCAATGCATGAACATTCTGGAAAGGGCCACAAAAAGAGGAGTAAATTTAATGTGTTTTTGATTAATATTTTTTTGAATAAACTTGATGTTACTTTAACCTTTTCTTCGATTATAATTTCTAGTGGACTGTATAATATCTATTTTTGTTCTTGTATTTTGTTAATACATTTTTTTTTTGTTTTTACTAATTAGCGAAAGTATTATTTAATTTGAATTTTAATATTTTAAATATTTTAAAATTTTGTATGTTTTTAATCTCATGTTCAACCTAATGTTTGAACATCCTGCAAGAGGCCACAAAAGTGCCTTAGTATATATTTTTGTGGGTATTTTTAATGTAGATTAAAACATTAACGTTTTCTTCGATTTTTTAGTGGACTGTAGTTTTGAAATTTTAGTTTTACTGTGGGCTAATGTTTTTTAAAATTTTAAATTTTTTTTTATAAAATTTAATTGATAATTAATATCTTTTTTATCGATTTTTTTTTAAATTATTATTTTTTTAAATTGTAAATATATTTTTTTTAATTTTTACCATACCATACAGTCTTTAAAATGTTCTTTTTTGATGCGCGTTCCTCCTTCAGATGATGTAAAGGACCCGATCTTGATGCTGCTGATGGTGTAGCTCGTTGTTTTTTCTGCCGCTGATGTTATTGTTCTTCTATCCGGTGGTCCTGCCGCAGACGTTGAATCCGCCGTATAAAATGGCAAAGACTTTGGCTGTCGTTGTTCCCAGGAACCCGACTTTTTATTTTTGCTCGATATTTGGCCTCGAACACGCCGTATATTATTTTCAATATTTATAAATTTCCGGTGTTGTTCCGGAAAAACTTATTTTTTTTTAAATTGAAATCTTATTTTTGATTTCCCACAAACTGTGATCAGGATCTTTCCCTCCACAAGTTGTGTTTTTAACTTCTTGCGCCGTATCGCTTTGGAGATCCGATGGCTGAATTCCAGCCCAAAGATTTTTCATAAATATTCCGATGTAAGGCCTCGGACAGTCCTGCGCTAAACAAAAAACGCACTTATTGCTCGATGGCAATTCTCAATCTCTCTCCCTTACCACTCTAGTCCCTCTACCACTTGGGGGGGAAACAACAGAGGACTACGATCATAAACTGAGCTCTTTTATGCCCAGTTCGCAGCCATCTTAGCTACCTTGGACTGAGTGTGTTAATGCACATCTAGCCACTATTTAGGTGCCAATTTTAATAGGAGCCCCAAAATACGGTTGAGAATACTCCTTGAGCCTTTATTTTTTTTTTTGACTCATTTTTATTATTTTTTTTATTTTATGCTCATTGGCATTTATATAATTTTTCTGTGTCCCTTACCTCTTGGGGGGGAAACAACAGAGGACTACGGTTTTTAAACTGGGCTCTTTTTTACCCAGATCGCAGCCTTATTTTATAGCAACCTTGGGCTGAGAATTTTTATTTTTCTTCAGTCACTTATATGTGCCAGTTTAACACCTGAGTCTCTTACCACAGAGGGGAAAACGTCAGGCTGCCTCGAAGGACCAAATGTTAAGAGGAGCCCCAAATACGGGTCTTACTCCAATGAGTTCCTTTTGGAAACGGCATTTTCTGTGTCCCTTACCACTTGGGGGAAACAACAGAAAATCCGACTCGAAGGACCAAATGTTAAGAGGAGCCCCAAAATACGGGTCTTACTCCAATGAGTTCCTTTTTGAAACTGTTCAGAGGAGCCCCTTACTCCAATGAATTCCGTTTAGAAACTGATTTTATTTGGTAAAGTTCTCTTATAAATAGGATACATAAGAATTTTAAATCTATTTAAAACTACCTGCCAACGCACTGCACGCTGACATGCTATGCGACCCTTTCTCAAGTGCGATAAGCGCTCCACTTAAGTATGTGTGTCGTGTTAGGCTGCAGGGGATCGGTTTTAGACCATGCTGTTTGTCTCTTATTTCATGGGTCCGATCTCTTGAAACTCTAACTTAAGAATTTGTACATAAAATAGTGTTCAATGCTTGAACACATATAATTCTGCCAAAAATAGCATTCGAATCCGAACTCTCTAACTCTAAAAACAACAAAGTTATACTATTTCCGATTAATCAGTTATATGGCAGCTATAGGATATAGTCCATATAGTTCCGACTTATATACTGCGTGCAAAGGAAAGAAGGGATTGTGCAAAGTTTCAAGATGATAGCTTTGAAGCTTAGAGACTAGTTCGCAAAGAAACAGACAGACGGAAAGACGAACATCCTCATATCAACTCAGGAGGTGATCCTGATCGGAGGTGAAAAAAAAACTTCATCGATCAATCATCTACTTATTGATCATCCATCTTCGCTGCTGTTTCAAGTTTCTGCCAATCTTTCATGGACTGCTGTCTAATCTACATGCAGAAATCTAATTAACATATTTGAAAATTCCCAGTTTAAAAAATTCTTGACCATAGCATTTTACTTTCAGACTATTCTCTTAATGAACGGTGTTTTTTTTTGTGCGCACTGCGTGCGCTCTGCGCACTGGTTCCTTTGCGCCAAATGTGCTATGTGTAATATGTGGGAAATCTCAAGAAGGCCGACAGCGCTTCCTAGAGCGCACACTATTATTTTATGCATGCACCTGTGAAGCCAGCACCGGTGCCCCATCAGAATATAACAGCCTGCAGCCAGCACCAGCCCCGCCTGAGGAGACCGGCAGCGCTTCCTAGAGCGCATATCTAATTTTTTTTTCCATGCACTGCGTTGCATATTTTTTTTATATTGCACTGCAATGCATATTTTTTTTATATAATATAAACAACAATTGTACAATTGAGCGACATTAATATTGCCCAATTAGCATGTGGCCTGAAAACCATACAAAAACTAGGCAAGTTTCTTTATGTTAAAAAAAAAACAAGAAAGGAAAGCTAACTTCGGGCGGAGCCGAAGTTGATATACCCTTTCAGTTAAAACTGGATATATATCGCAAACATTGGATTAAATTGGCCGATTCTTATGAGAATATCATAATATAACCAATTTATTACCATAACAAATCTAAAACAAAGTACCAAGCTTCCATTTCCAAAAATACCAAAGTTGGTATTTTTACCAAATACCATTTCCGATTGTTAAGTTATATGGCAGCTATAAGATATAGTCGGCGGATCGTTATGCAATTTGGTAGGTTTTATTAAGTGACCAAAAATAGAATCTGTACGAAGTTCCAACTTTCTATCTTCAAAAACACGAAAGTTGGGTAATTTCCGATTGTTCAGTTATATGGCAGCTATAGGATATAGTCGGCCGATCCTTATAAAATGTAGTAGGTCGTATTATTTTGCCAAAAATAGCTTTGGTACATAATCTGAACTATGTACTCTGAACTGCCGCAGACGTTGGCCCCGCCGTATAAAATGCCAAAGACTTTGGCTGTCGTTGTCCCCATGAACTCGACTTTTTATTTATTTTGCTCGATATTTGGCCTCGAACACGCCATATATTGTTTTAAATATTTATGAATTTTCAATGTTGTTCCGAAATTTTTTTTAAAATCAATTTTTTTTTTTGATTTCCCACAACTGTGATCAGGATTTTTCCCTACACAAGTTGTGTTTTTAACTTCTTGCGCCGTATCGCTTTGGAGATCCGATGGCTGAATTCCAGCCCAAAGATTTTTCATAAATATTCCGATGTAAGGCCTCGGACAGTCCTGCGCTAAACAAAAAACGCACTTATTGCTCGATGGCAATTCTCAATCTCTCTCCCTTACCACTCTAGTCCCTCTACCACTTGGGGGGAAACAACAGAGGACTACGATCATAAACTGAGCTCTTTTATGCCCAGTTCGCAGCCATCTTAGCTACCTTGGACTGAGTGTGTTAATGCACATCTAGCCACTATTTGGGTGCCAATTTTAATAGGAGCCCCAAAATACGGTTGAGAATACTCCTTGAGCCTTTATTTTTTTTTTGACTCATTTTTATTATTTTTTTTATTTTATGCTCATTGGCATTTATATAATTTTTCTGTGTCCCTTACCTCTTGGGGGGAAACAACAGAGGACTACGGTTTTTAAACTGGGCTCTTTTTTACCCAGATCGCAGCCTTATTTTATAGCAACCTTGGGCTGAGAATTTTTATTTTTCTTCAGTCACTTATATGTGCCAGTTTAACACCTGAGTCTCTTACCACAGAGGGGAAAACGTCAGGCTGCCTCGAAGGACCAAATGTTAAGAGGAGCCCCAAATACGGGTCTTACTCCAATGAGTTCCTTTTGGAAACGGCATTTTCTGTGTCCCTTACCACTTGGGGGAAACAACAGAAAATCCGACTCGAAGGACCAAATGTTAAGAGGAGCCCCAAAATACGGGTCTTACTCCAATGAGTTCCTTTTTGAAACTGTTCAGAGGAGCCCCTTACTCCAATGAATTCCGTTTAGAAACTGATTTTATTTGGTAAAGTTCTCTTATAAATAGGATACATAAGAATTTTAAATCTATTTAAAACTACCTGCCAACGCACTGCACGCTGACATGCTATGCGACCCTTTCTCAAGTGCGATAAGCGCTCCACTTAAGTATGTGTGTCGTGTTAGGCTGCAGGGGATCGGTTTTAGACCATGCTGTTTGTCTCTTATTTCATGGGTCCGATCTCTTGAAACTCTAACTTAAGAATTTGTACATAAAATAGTGTTCAATGCTTGAACACATATAATTCTGCCAAAAATAGCATTCGAATCCGAACTCTCTAACTCTAAAAACAACAAAGTTATACTATTTCCGATTAATCAGTTATATGGCAGCTATAGGATATAGTCCATATAGTTCCGACTTATATACTGCGTGCAAAGGAAAGAAGGGATTGTGCAAAGTTTCAAGATGATAGCTTTGAAGCTTAGAGACTAGTTCGCAAAGAAACAGACAGACGGAAAGACGAACATCCTCATATCAACTCAGGAGGTGATCCTGATCGGAGGTGAAAAAAAAACTTCATCGATCAATCATCTACTTATTGATCATCCATCTTCGCTGCTGTTTCAAGTTTCTGCCAATCTTTCATGGACTGCTGTCTAATCTACATGCAGAAATCTAATTAACATATTTGAAAATTCCCAGTTTAAAAAATTCTTGACCATAGCATTTTACTTTCAGACTATTCTCTTAATGAACGGTGTTTTTTTTGTGCGCACTGCGTGCGCTCTGCGCACTGGTTCCTTTGCGCCAAATGTGCTATGTGTAATATGTGGGAAATCTCAAGAAGGCCGACAGCGCTTCCTAGAGCGCACACTATTATTTTATGCATGCACCTGTGAAGCCAGCACCGGTGCCCCATCAGAATATAACAGCCTGCAGCCAGCACCAGCCCCGCCTGAGGAGACCGGCAGCGCTTCCTAGAGCGCATATCTAATTTTTTTTTCCATGCACTGCGTTGCATATTTTTTTTATATTGCACTGCAATGCATATTTTTTTTATATAATATAAACAACAATTGTACAATTGAGCGACATTAATATTGCCCAATTAGCATGTGGCCTGAAAACCATACAAAAACTAGGCAAGTTTCTTTATGTTAAAAAAAAAACAAGAAAGGAAAGCTAACTTCGGGCGGAGCCGAAGTTGATATACCCTTTCAGTTAAAACTGGATATATATCGCAAACATTGGATTAAATTGGCCGATTCTTATGAGAATATCATAATATAACCAATTTATTACCATAACAAATCTAAAACAAAGTACCAAGCTTCCATTTCCAAAAATACCAAAGTTGGTATTTTTACCAAATACCATTTCCGATTGTTAAGTTATATGGCAGCTATAAGATATAGTCGGCGGATCGTTATGCAATTTGGTAGGTTTTATTAAGTGACCAAAAATAGAATCTGTACGAAGTTCCAACTTTCTATCTTCAAAAACACGAAAGTTGGGTAATTTCCGATTGTTCAGTTATATGGCAGCTATAGGATATAGTCGGCCGATCCTTATAAAATGTAGTAGGTCGTATTATTTTGCCAAAAATAGCTTTGGTACATAATCTGAACTATGTACTCTGAACTGCCGCAGACGTTGAATCCGCCGTATAAAATGGCAAAGACTTTGGCTGTCGTTGTTCCCAGGAACCCGACTTTTTATTTTTGCTCGATATTTGGCCTCGAACACGCCGTATATTATTTTCAATATTTATAAATTTCCGGTGTTGTTCCGGAAAAACTTATTTTTTTTTAAATTGAAATCTTATTTTTGATTTCCCACAAACTGTGATCAGGATCTTTCCCTCCACAAGTTGTGTTTTTAACTTCTTGCGCCGTATCGCTTTGGAGATCCGATGGCTGAATTCCAGCCCAAAGATTTTTCATAAATATTCCGATGTAAGGCCTCGGACAGTCCTGCGCTAAACAAAAAACGCACTTATTGCTCGATGGCAATTCTCAATCTCTCTCCCTTACCACTCTAGTCCCTCTACCACTTGGGGGGAAACAACAGAGGACTACGATCATAAACTGAGCTCTTTTATGCCCAGTTCGCAGCCATCTTAGCTACCTTGGACTGAGTGTGTTAATGCACATCTGCCAATGTGCATTAATGCACAGGTGTTAATGCACAGGTGCCAATTTTAATAGGAGCCCCAAAATACGGTTGAGAATACTCCTTGAGCCTTTTTTTTTTTTTTGACTCATTTTTATTATTTTTTTTTATTTTATGCTCATTGGCATTTATATAATTTTTCTGTGTCCCTTACCTCTTGGGGGGAAACAACAGAGGACTACGGTTTTTAAACTGGGCTCTTTTTTACCCAGATCGCAGCCTTATTTTATAGCAACCTTGGGCTGAGAATTTTTATTTTTCTTCAGTCACTTATATGTGCCAGTTTAAAACCTGAGTCTCTTACCACAGAGGGGAAAACGTCAGGCTGCCTCGAAGGACCAAATGTTAAGAGGAGCCCCAAATACGGGTCTTACTCCAATGAGTTCCTTTTGGAAACGGCATTTTCTGTGTCCCTTACCACTTGGGGGAAACAACAGAAAATCCGACTCGAAGGACCAAATGTTAAGAGGAGCCCCAAAATACGGGTCTTACTCCAATGAGTTCCTTTTTGAAACTGTTCAGAGGAGCCCCTTACTCCAATGAATTCCGTTTAGAAACTGATTTTATTTGGTAAAGTTCTCTTATAAATAGGATACATAAGAATTTTAAATCTATTTAAAACTACCTGCCAACGCACTGCACGCTGACATGCTATGCGACCCTTTCTCAAGTGCGATAAGCGCTCCACTTAAGTATGTGTGTCGTGTTAGGCTGCAGGGGATCGGTTTTAGACCATGCTGTTTGTCTCTTATTTCATGGGTCCGATCTCTTGAAACTCTAACTTAAGAATTTGTACATAAAATAGTGTTCAATGCTTGAACACATATAATTCTGCCAAAAATAGCATTCGAATCCGAACTCTCTAACTCTAAAAACAACAAAGTTATACTATTTCCGATTAATCAGTTATATGGCAGCTATAGGATATAGTCCATATAGTTCCGACTTATATACTGCGTGCAAAGGAAAGAAGGGATTGTGCAAAGTTTCAAGATGATAGCTTTGAAGCTTAGAGACTAGTTCGCAAAGAAACAGACAGACGGAAAGACGAACATCCTCATATCAACTCAGGAGGTGATCCTGATCGGAGGTGAAAAAAAAACTTCATCGATCAATCATCTACTTATTGATCATCCATCTTCGCTGCTGTTTCAAGTTTCTGCCAATCTTTCATGGACTGCTGTCTAATCTACATGCAGAAATCTAATTAACATATTTGAAAATTCCCAGTTTAAAAAATTCTTGACCATAGCATTTTACTTTCAGACTATTCTCTTAATGAACGGTGTTTTTTTTTTGTGCGCACTGCGTGCGCTCTGCGCACTGGTTCCTTTGCGCCAAATGTGCTATGTGTAATATGTGGGAAATCTCAAGAAGGCCGACAGCGCTTCCTAGAGCGCACACTATTATTTTATGCATGCACCTGTGAAGCCAGCACCGGTGCCCCATCAGAATATAACAGCCTGCAGCCAGCACCAGCCCCGCCTGAGGAGACCGGCAGCGCTTCCTAGAGCGCATATCTAATTTTTTTTCCATGCACTGCGTTGCATATTTTTTTTATATTGCACTGCAATGCATATTTTTTTTATATAATATAAACAACAATTGTACAATTGAGCGACATTAATATTGCCCAATTAGCATGTGGCCTGAAAACCATACAAAAACTAGGCAAGTTTCTTTATGTTAAAAAAAAACAAGAAAGGAAAGCTAACTTCGGGCGGAGCCGAAGTTGATATACCCTTTCAGTTAAAACTGGATATATATCGCAAACATTGGATTAAATTGGCCGATTCTTATGAGAATATCATAATATAACCAATTTATTACCATAACAAATCTAAAACAAAGTACCAAGCTTCCATTTCCAAAAATACCAAAGTTGGTATTTTTACCAAATACCATTTCCGATTGTTAAGTTATATGGCAGCTATAAGATATAGTCGGCGGATCGTTATGCAATTTGGTAGGTTTTATTAAGTGACCAAAAATAGAATCTGTACGAAGTTCCAACTTTCTATCTTCAAAAACACGAAAGTTGGGTAATTTCCGATTGTTCAGTTATATGGCAGCTATAGGATATAGTCGGCCGATCCTTATAAAATGTAGTAGGTCGTATTATTTTGCCAAAAATAGCTTTGGTACATAATCTGAACTATGTAACTCTAAAAACACCAAAGTTATACCATTTTCGATTAATCAGTTATATGGCAGCTATATGATATTTTATTTTTTATTTATTCATTATTAACAATTATCTGTTATTTCTATATTATTATAACTAAGAGTAAGGATAAGGATAAGAGTAAGGATAAATTAAGTTAAAAGATATTCCATAATTTTGGATTTAATTACATCAAGGGATAGTTCAGGGGACAATAAGTGGGACAATGAGTTATAGTTTTTACAAATAACGCGGAATGGATCTTGTTCCGCAAAATTAGACCTAGAAATCGGTAACCAAAGGGGTCGGAAGGATCTAGTTACTCTATTAGGCACAGAAAACATTAATTTTTCAAGAAGTACTTGTGAGTCAACCTGTCCAAGAATAAGCACATGAAGTAGCATAACCCTAGCACAAGTACGGCGCTCTTTTAAAGGAGGTAGGTTTAGTAGATTTAACCGGCAATTATACGACGGGAGGGAAGTGGCAGTATCCCAGTTTAAGCTTTTTAACGCAAATAGCAAAAACTGCTTTTGGACTGATTCAATCCTCCTTTGGTGAACAAAGTATTGCGGACTCCAAACGCTAGAACAGTATTCCAAGATAGGTCGAACCAACGATACGTATAGAGTTTTAGTTGTGAAAGGATCATCAAATTCTTTAGACCAACGTTTGATAAAAGATAGCACACCTCTGGCTTAGGTAACTATTAGTGATATGTGATCGTTGAAGGACAACTTATTGTCAAAAATTACTCCAAGATCGTTAATTAGGAAAACACGATCTAAGACGTTATTCCCAAGAGAGTACGAAACGATGTGAGGCACACTGCGATTGAACGTCATAACCTTACACTTAAAGCAGTTAAGCAAAAGGAGATTGTTTGAGCACCACAAGAAGACTTCGTTAAGGTCTCGTTGCAGGTGTCTATGAAGGAAATGGTCTGAGAAAGAAAGACATAACTTGACATCATCAGCATACATAAATGTAGTAGCATAGTTTACAACACTAGGTAAATCGTTGACAAAAAGAACAAACAGAAAAGGTCCTAGGTGACTACCTTGTGGGACACCAGATGAAACATTTATAATCTGTGATGAACTGTTTTTAAACAAAACACGCTGCGTGCGGTTCGATAGATAAGAGGTCAACCACTGTACTATATGTGGAGAAAACCCCAAAAGACACAGCTTATGAAGGAGGAGATGGTGGTTCACAGAGTCAAACGCTTTACTAAAGTCAGTGTACACCACATCAGTTTGCATGCGGCTCAGAAAACCTCTGTGGATAAACGAAGTGAATTCAAGAAGGTTAGTTGTGGTAAAGCGGTGCTTGACAAAACCATGCTGTGAAGTTGAAATAATGCTTTTACAAAAATGTTGAAGTTGGAAAGTAACTAGTTTCTCAAGCAGTTTGGGAATCGCAGATAGCTTAGCAATCCCCCGGTAGTTCTCAATAAGTGTTTTAGAGCCTTTCTTATGAAGCGGAATAATAAAAGATTCATTCCATCTCTTGGGAAGACATGCCAGCTCCAAGGATAAGTTGAATAAGATAGTGAGAGGATAGCAAAGGATATCAGAACAGTACCTTAGAACACAGCTAGGAACATTGTCAGGACCAGCAGAGAAAGATATATCTATTGTTGAAAGAGCTTCGAACAGATACTGAATTCGAAATTTTGAAAAGTAAATGTTGTTTATATGTGGTAATTTATAAGGATAAGAAGAGTTTTGGTTATATGAATCGGACGAGTAGGTGGCCATAAAATCAGTCTTTCTGAAGCATTTGAAACGAGGTTTAGCATTAAAGCAAGCATCATTGTGAGGCACATCAATTAACACCGATGCTAATAGTGTAGGGTGGTGAAAGTCTTCAGGAAGCGATAGCGGCAGGGACCGAATGACTGTCACAGAGGATGACACATTACAAAAAATAAGGTCCAGAAATCTGCCATGAGTGTTATGAATTGGATTAATTTGGAGCAGGGCAAGATCGGTTAAGCCATCGATAAAGTCGTTATGACAACTGGAAAGAAAGAAATTGTCTACCTCAGACGGAATCCAGGAAATGATGGGAAGGTTGAAATCTTCCATGATTAGGATTAAATCACGGTCCTTGGCCAACGAAGAAACAGACCTAATGGCATCAAGATGGTGAAAGTACACAATATCTTCAGCCATGGGAGGAATGTATGAACAGGTCAGGAAAATATGAGACGAGCCAGTTATTTCACCGCAATGAACTCAATTCCGAACTCGTTCGTGAAAGGAATAATTTCAGAAGGGTACTTATTAGTAACAGCAATGAGGACACCACCTGCAAAAGTTGGACGATCCAATCGAAACACTATGAATTTGGAAACAAAAATTTCATAATCAGAGGCAGATGAGTTAAGCCAAGTTTCAGTAAGCACGATAGCATCAAAATCAAAAGAACCACTCTTTGTAAAAAATTGGCTCAGCTTACCCAGAATACTTCTAACGTTTTGATAGGATAGGGATAGGATTCCGAGCGTCTTTTGCTAGGAATTCATGAATGATACTGTGCTCACGCCAAGCTACAGGATCAAGTGCTTTTTCAAGATAGGAATCAGGTAGAACTATTTTAAAAGAAGAAATAGAACGCTTATGCTTAAAGTTAAACTTAAAAACAGCTATTTCATTAGGAGCTACCTTAAGATGGTTTGACAGGTGACTCCTGACATCATCAACAGTAGCATCCGGCATAAGCCGAGAGACAAAAATGGCCTTACGAGGAGCAACCGCCCTCATCGTAAGTCCAGAAGATCTAATTTCAGGCGCCACACCAACCAGAGGCCTTGGAGACAACACAGCTAGAGCAGAGGGTAGGTTGTCCAACGATGGGGGTTGTCCAACGATGTCCAACGATGGAGGCTCCAATATGAGAGGTGGCTCGAGATTTGTACTTGGTACGCTGATCGCTTCTTTCAAGGGATAAATATTAGAGTGCCCTGAAGGAAGGCTTATCAAGTCACTTGGTACTGGAACATCATAAGTAGGTAGACAAGTAGGCGACGGTAAAATGTTTGGTGTTGAAAATTCATCGACTTGTACAGAATGGGATGTAAGGGTATTCAGTAATTTAGCAGTCAGCAGGTTGTTATTCGGAATTTTTCGTCTGGGGGATTCGCTTAACAACTTTAGCCCAAGGAATTGAGTTTCAAGAGCTAGGAATTGCTCATTAAGGGCCGAGAATTGCTTGCGGACATTTAGGAAACCACTTCTCGTCTGTTTCATAAAAGTCCGCATCTCTGACTCAATTTCTCTACAAGCGATGCAAGACCATGTCAGGCCAATTTTCTTGTTGATAAGGTCACTTATCCGTCCATTGTGTCCTCCTCCAGCACATTTAAAATGTGAGCAGTTATTGCAGAGCCAACAAGACAGTCACCCGTGATGGTTCCACCAAATTCACATTTTTTTGCTGTGCAAGTAAGACTCATTTTTGACTTCTTTTTTGACGGAATTCAGACCACTGTAATAGCGTGTAAAGAATTTAGGATCTCTGAAGCACTCTGTAGCCGAGAGTGAGCGATCAGATCGGATGTAAGAGATGACGTTACAAAAGAGATGTGCAACGAAGGTTCGGCGTCGTGAAGAACAACAAACTCCACAGTAACTATGATGTAACGGGTTACGTCCGGAGAGTACAGCTCGGAGAGCTTATGTTGGAGAGTATAGTTAAAGCGCAACAGAGATAACTATAACCGATTAAATGTATAAATTGGAATAAATAGTTCAATGAACTTATTAAGTCGAATTTATTTTTAGGGATTAATTGTTATATTTCAACTTGTCGCAGAAGGAGAAAGCTTGAGATCAAGATCGAAAATAATTGCAAACTGGCAAGAGCGATCGAAGAAACACGTCCGGGTACGGCAAGCGAATATACAGAACCGATATAGTCGGCCGATCCTGGCCGTTCCGACTTATACACTGCGTGCAAAGGAACGAAGGGCGTGTGCAAAGTTTCAAGACGATAGCTTTCAAACTGAGAGACTAGTTTGCGTAGAAACGGACAGACAGACGGACAGATGGACATGCTCATATCAACTCAGGTGATCCTGATCAAGAATATATATACTTTATAGGGTCGGAGATGTGTCCTTCACTGCGTTGCACACTTTTGGACAAAATTTTAATACCCTCTGCAAGGGTATAAATATGGCCCATAAGGCAATTTTATTAAAAAAAAAATTTTTTTCAAAGAAAGAATTCCAAAAAAACATTTTTTTTTTTAAATTAGCCAAAAAAGATGGCAAATTAACAACAAACAAAATTACACAATTTCTACCAAAAAAAAAAAAGAACAACACGCTAAAAATAATATTTATGTCCACATAGATTTATATTAAATACAAATGCAAATTAACTAGAAGTTTAATCTATATTAATATTATAAACAATTATTTCTGCACTTCCCACGAGCAGTGAGTTCCCACGAGCTCTTACACAATTATCCCCACACTCGCACCTACAACACAAACGGCAAGCCAAGCTTGAGTCAATCATAAACATAAACAAACTCCCCCTGTTCGGTCGGCACCAGCAAAACAATATTAGACTAAACATCCGCTGGAATCATGCCACCGCGATTCCCCTTTTTTGGCATTCCAATTGCTAGCCAAATTTTCCATGCTGATCGCAGCAAAATCATTCGGGTTCTAACTTCGGAATTATCTTCGGAATTAACTTCGGGAAAGTTCTTAGGGAAGCTTGGAAAGCTTCAATCCCGAGACGACAAGGAAGACAATTAACTCAAGCTTGGTCAGTCGTAAATTAGCCTTAAGTTTATCTGTACGACAATTGCAAAAGTACTTTAAATAAAAATATATATTTTTATAAAACTTCGGTACGGTATTTATAATTTGCATATATATTTAAGACCTAATTTATTTTTGAAATATAAATCTATTTTATGTAGAATGAAAAAAATCTAAATGAAACAAAATAAAACAAGAAAGGAAAGCTAACTTCGGGCGGAGCCGAAGTTGATATACCCTTGCAGTTAAAATCGGATATATATCGCAAAAATCGGATTGAATTGGGCGATCCTTATGAGAATATCATAATATAACCAATTTATTACAATAAAAAATCTAAAACAAAGTACCAAGCTTCCATCTTCAAAAATACCAAAGTTGGTATTTTTACCAAATACCATCTCCGATCGTTTAGTTATATGGCAGCTATAAAATATAGTCGGCTGATCGTTATGCAATTTGGTAGGTTGTATTATTTTGCCAAAAATAGCATTCGTACCAAATCCGAATTCTCTAGCTTCAAAAACACCGAAGTTATAGCATTTCCGATCAATCAGTTATAAGGCAGCTATAGGATATAGTCGGCCGATCCCGGCCTACAACACAAATACTGCGTGCAAAGAAAGAAGGGTGTGTGCAAAGTTTCAAGACGATAGCTTTAAAACTGAGAGACTAGTTTGCGTAGAAACAGACAGACGGACAGACAGACAGACGGACAGACGGATATGCTCATATCAACTCAGGAGGTGATCCTGATCAAGAATATATATACTTTATAGGGTCGGAGATGTCTCCTTCACTGCGTTGCACACTTTTGGACAAAATTATAATACCCTCTGCAAGGATATAATAATATAATTCTGTAAGTTAGGAAAAATAGGAATTCTGCCCCGATCATATTTTACCCATAATATGGTATTCGAAATTTAAAAAGCAGTGTCCATAATCCTTTAGATAATGGAATGGAAAGAAATCTGTGAAACATTGCATAATATAAAAATTGATTTTGACAAATCTTATAAGTCATTATCAAGACCTCGGCCAGCATAGCAAAACACTGTGAACAAGCATGCTGCAATATTAGTAAACCGCTTCAATACAGCGCGTACACTAATACATGACCAGAGAGACAGGCTAGACAAAGCCCATTGGTCAAATTATCTAAATAAATTAGGGGACAATCTAATAGTCATAAAGCAGAGGTACAATCTAACAATTTCAGTACCAATAGTTGGATCAACTTTGTACAGAGTCCAAAACGAAACAACCATAGAATCAATCATTATAAAGCTGCAAGATACTATAGTCGGAGAAACGTCCGACGTAGTTAAAGCCAAAATGGCAAAAACAAGCCAGAAAGACCAAAAATGGATTTAAAGAGCTGATCACTGGTTTTCGTAAAATCAATGACCAGCTCGGTGCGCTTGACACTCAGTTTAGTGGCCTTCAGCTGCTAAATGAGACCCCTAAGCGTAAGAAATCCGCTGTTTCTGATCCGCCTCAGCCTGGTCAGCCGACATTAATGCAGCCGCTTATATCTCTGGCCACCCCAAGGGCTAGAATTGAGAAAAATTCGTCCGAATTTCTCAGGGATAATGAGCAATTGTCTGATTATCCGCCATGGCATCCCTTCAAGTGATGCCACAGGTCCTAGGGAACGAAACCCCCATTAGAGTCACCCAAAAGGGTATTCCACAGTCCGGACCACCGGCACCGACTGATGCTGCAGTTCTCGTACCTGCGACACCAAAACCCTTACAGGTGATCCCTCCATCGAAACTTATATTTGTTTCTCGGCTTGCCCCTGATACTTCTGAGATTGATATCTTGGCTTATATCAAAGCCAAAACTAAAGCCGATATAAAGGTGGAGGACATACAAAAATTTAAACATACATATTTAAGGCGCACGTCATCTTTCAAGATTCGGGTGCCCCCGCTGATGTTCAAGGCGATTTGTTCACCCAGTTTTTGGCCAGAGAACATCTTCGTCCAAGAACATAGGCCTAGTACTGCAAGACTAAAGGTATTAAAACCAGTGGGAGTGATACTTCCCCATATCGGAACCACCGACCAACCTTCCAATTCTTCTTTGCCCACTAACCCAAAAAAGTAGTATCGTCACTAACACTTACCTATCAGAATACTAGGGGGCTACGTAGCAAACTCCCCAAGCTATATTCTGATAGTTCTTTCTTTGCATCCCATATAATAGCATTTACAGAAACTTGGTTAAATCCGGAGATCTTTAGCTCCGAAGTTTTCCCAAGTAAGTACACCACTTTTAGACGGGATCGATCTCAGCGAAGAGCAGGTTGAGTCCTCATTTCGGTAGACTCTACTCTTGCTTCTGAAGAGGTGAAATCCCAAGTAAAAATTAAAATTAAAATTACAAATTAAAGAGTTTGGTGACATAGAATTTATTTGGGTTAAAATCACTATGTCCGTAAAATCTTTATACATTACATGTTCATATATACCTCCTATGTCTGAACCGCCCACATATTGGCAGCATTTGTCCGCTATTCGATACGTCTCTTATCTTATGACGGATCGTGACCAACTCGTAGCGGTGGGCGACTTTAATATCCCAGAATTAAAGTGGTCCAACGTCGACAACTCACCATCTTTGTCACTTATAACTTACCATGACTTCACCGCGGCCATGTTTGACATGTCCCTAGGTCAGATTAACCATGTTAGAAATTCGCTAGGTCGGCTTTTTGACTTATGTTTCGTATGATGGTACTGCTCTCTCCAGAGCTTTTCCCCTTTCAACCCCAGAGTATTCATATCACCCCACGCTGGAGGTCTCAATCGAAACCACTCCTGGTATCGATCAGATGTTTCCACGCGTGATAAATAAGATTCGCTGTTTCCGTAAAGCTGATTTTCACAAACTTAATAGCCTTATCGAGACATTTGACTGGTCTGATATTCTGGCGTGCACTGATCTTAATGTCACTTTAGAAAAATTTTATTTTACTTTAAATACATTTTTTGACTCATGTGTGCCTTGGAAATATCCGTCCGCTTCAACAAATCCTCCTTGGTTTACAAGGTGCTTCACTAACCTACAAAATAAAAAAAGTAAGCTTTTACTTAAATATAAAAAAACCTGCAGTAGTGTTGATTTCTCAAGATACCTACTAGATCGGTCGAATTTTACCGTGCATAACGCTGAATGTTACAGGAATTATATTCGCCGCTACCGGATACAATTTACTCAGGATCCAAAGCAGTTTTATAATTTTGTAAACACTAAGCATAAAAACGTATCTTTTTCACCTCTGGTTACTTTTAAAAATTCCTCTGCGACCTCTGATTAGGCCATTGCCGATTTATTCGCAGAATTTTTTCAAACAACTTATTCTCCGCCTAAATTGACAGATCAGCCTTACCCATATAACATTCAAGCAGAAAATCTTCTTTTCTGTCAACTTATCTTTGGAAACTTCGATTTTCCCCTTAAGTGGAAGGAATCATTCATTATTCCCCTACATTAAAAAAGGGAAAAAGTCTGAGGCTGCCAACTAAAGAGGCATCTCTAAGTTGTCGGCAATTCCAAAGTTATTTGAAAAGTTAATTACCCCTCACTTGCAACACCTATGCTCTTCGATCATCTCTCCCTGTCAGCATGGCTTTATTAAGCGTCGCTCCACCACCACAAATTTACTGGAGTTGACATCCTTTGTCATAGATGGCTTTTGTAAGGGATATCAAACCGATGTAATTTACACAGACTTCAGCAAAGCATTTGATTCAGTTAATTACTCACTCTTTTTGAGTAAACTGAATATGCTGGGTTTTCCTATAGACGTGGATCTCCAGCTATTTAGATGGAAGAACACAAAGAGTCTTATTTAAAAACATACAGTCCCGTCTGGTCCGTGCTACATCTGACGTCCCTCAAGGAAGTCATCTTGGTCCGTTACTATTCACGCTTTTTATAAATGGCTTGCCCCCTGCTTTAACGAACTCTCTAGTTCTTATGTATGCAGATGATGTCAAGCTTTGGCTTCAGTACAAATCCATCTCTGCCCAATGCAGTCTTCAGTCTGACCTTGATAATTTTCAAGAATGGTGTTTAGCTAATGATTTAATACTTAATGGATCAAAATGCAAGCATATGTCTATTTATCGTTCTTACCCTCTGCAAGCTACGTATTCCATTAATGGGATTGCCTTAGAAAAATTAACCCAGGTTAATGATCTCGGCATCCTATTAGACATAAAACTTAAATTTGCCGACCATATTTCCTTAATGGTTAATAAGGCTAAAGGAGTCCTTGGTTTTATTAAAAGGTGGTCAAAAGAATTTAATGACCCCTATATAACCAAAACATTATTCATTTCTTTGGTCCGTCCTACACTGGAGTACGGTTCATGTGTCTGAAGTCCCCAATATGGAGTACATCAGGACCGCTGATGTTTTCCTAACTTTCCTAACTTTTTCACTTAGAGGTCTAAACTGGGATGCAAATCTTCACCTTCCATCTTATAATAGTAGATCTTACTCATAAACTTACCTAGCTTAACAAATCGTAGGACAATGCTCGGTGTAGTCTTTCTGCATAACCTTATTAACGGGGATGTAGATAGCCAGCATTTACTAAAACGCTTAAAATTTAACATCAATATACGAAGAAACGTATATTAATAGATATACGTCCTAATAGAAGGACTCGAAACTTTAGTCTTCTGTTCCTTAGCCGTTGTAGTTCGACATATGCACTGCATGACCCTTTTAGGGTATTATGTTCGAACTACAATGGTCTCTACTCTATAACATCTCTTTCCTGTCCCTCAAATTTAAAATATACAATTTTAAATTTCCTTATTAACTCCTCCTAGCTTAATAAATTACAAATAGCTTAATATATTCTAACAAATCGTTTCTTGAGCGCCCCTCGGTCGTCCGGGCCTCTAAGCTTTATGATGAATACAGGAATGGTAGCTGATGCTCTTATTGATGCACAGCCCATTTCCAAATTCTGAAAGACCGGGAAAAAAAAAAAAAGGCAAAACGGCAGAAAAATTTACAAGCGAGATAGACAATCTATGGAAGCTCTTAAAAGCTTCGTATATTGATAAAGGTCTATCGACCGAGCACGCTGACAAGGTAGCCTTCTCCACAATGGTTAAAAAATGTGAGCATGGCCGTCTTAAAACAATATTGAAAGCAGGCAATTTTGCAACAATGAATGAAGCCGTCACAATGTACATATAATGCAGTACTGAAATGACAGGCAATGCCAATTCCATATTATACACGCTCGCTGTACATTAGCCGCACGCCCAAACTGCATATTCAGCGTAAATGTAATACGAGCAAACCACTTATATGTGTATAAACCTCCGCTTAAGCGAACATAGCTATATATTTAAGAATATATAACCATCTCTCCGCCGCCGCTGTTGGCAGCAAAGCTAAGAGAACTAGACTTCCCGACTCCTAAAAATAGTGTAAAGGAGAAGAACCTTTTGAGAGCTCGGAGCGGCATCAACGGTTGCTCCGAATTAAAAGATGGAAAAATAAAATATTAAAGTATATTTAACAAAACCAATTCTGTTACCACTGGACGGGATCTTGCGAGGACTGGATCAGAAAGGCTAACACTACACAAGTTCACTGCCTCAGTTTCGGATGCCATTTTCCGTACGGCTGGACTCCATTACTGTTGCGGTGATTGTCGTGCTACCGAGAACGAAATAAGATCTGTCATTAAACAAACTAAAAGAGGATTTAAAGAGTTGATCACCGGTTAACGCAAAATCAATGACCGCCTCTGTGCGCTAAATATTACATAGATCCGAAAGTGAATAAATACTTAGGATATTACGGGAAAAAGTTTGGCTTAGATATAGCGATCATCCCCTTCAACCTAGATCATCCTCTTCAAAGTAATCCCCTCCCGATAAAATACACTTATGCCAACGTTTTTTCAAATCCTCGAAACAGGCCAAATATTCCCTTTCCGGTATAGTCACGAGCGCCCTCGTCGATACCGCTTTTATCTACTCAATCAACTTGAAACGCGTTCCCCGGAGTGGTCTCTTGAGTTTTGGGAATAGCCAGATGTCACAAATCAGGATAATACGGTGGTTGCGGAACGATATGCGTTGAATTCTTGGCGAAATGGTCACGAAGAACGAATGCAGAGTGCGACGGTGCAGTTGTTGTCGGCAGTTGTTGGCATATAATGAAGGACGATTTTTGAGCACTAATTCCTTCACTTGATTGACGTGTTGGTTATTTGTTGACGTCGATGGTCGTCCGCAGCGCTCCAGAGCAGTCATCAACACGTTCCCGACCCTCTTTGAAGTCTTTGAAGGGAATGTTAATATAATATAATCTAGTATTATATTTCTAGTATTTAGTAAGTTTATGTTAATTGAAATGTTCCTTTCTTATATAAATATATTTAATGTTTTTAAAAGTCATATTTAGCTTGATTTTCTTAATTACATACGGAAATAAATATTTTTATAATTTAGCACCTTTTTTGGCGATTTGAAAGTTTTTTTTTTTATTAATTTTTGGAAACTTTTTTTTGTAATTCTAGCAATTGTTGCTCCAGAGATTCTGGCACTGTCCGGCACTGTCCGCAATATGATCAAAATTTGCTCAATTAAATCAGACCGTGTAAAAATCGACAAATTCACTCTTGATTGTTTAGTAAACACAAGCGTAAATATAGTACTGATACTGACATTGACATGAAATTATTGCAAGATGTCATCAACAGACCTGCCAAAATAATAAAATAAAAACTAGTCCGCCATCTTAAGCCCGCGAATTTTAAATTGAAAATTCATCTTACTTTTTGCCCACAGTAGTATTAGATACAATGCCTATTAGTAGAGGAAACCCAGAATCGTTCTAAGGTTTGTTAGTAAAGGTAACTTAATTAAAAAAGGTGTACTATGGTTGGAAAGGAGGTGAAGTTCAACGGAAGGCGAATATAACTTCATGACAATAAGTATAACATTGTAATATTGAAAATTGTAATATTTTTCAAATATAGGTGCTAGTATACAAATATTGAAGTCAACGCTACTGCCTTCCAAGCTGGGCTTTCAAGTACCGGTGGGCGTCTCACTTCTCAAAAGCTTATCGCACCGATCGCACCATTGTCGTTCCCCGTTCGGCTCTTATCTATACGTATATCTGACTAAAGAGCATTTATCTTAACGCTTATTTCTTATCGGAGTAGTATTATCTGCCCGGGAAGACAAATTTGGGATATACGACATAAGCTTTTTGTCCCTATCTAATTTACAATGCATTTGGGTGGGTTTAAGATCATAGCGCCGATCGGACTTCCGCCGTCGACCCCCGCTGCCGCTCCAATACTATAATTTTAATAAAGACAATTAATCGAACGTTTTGATTGCTTAATTGGAAACTAGAAATTTTCGGCTGTTATTATTCAAACGTTAAATTTTATTATTTAAGTTTTTTAAGGTTTGATATATAAATCTGTTAAGTTACATATTTTTAAATTGAAAATCTCATACCTGTTTGGATATAGCTTTGCATACTTAGTTTGCCATAAGGAGGCAAACGAACCACCAAGTTTTTTTATATATCCATGTAATATACAATCTGATTCCTTTTCATCCATATCAAAGTGTTGTTTCTGCTTTGATTTTCTTTTTTGTTCAATTTTGTCGGTCTCTGCATTGACTGTATCAAAAACAGTTTCAGCTACTTCTTGCTGCCATCTGGAACGAACGTTTTTTTATATTATTAAAAACAAAGTGTTAAAAAAAACAAGAAAGGAAAGCTAACTTTTAGAAGGACCAAAGTTTATAAACTCTTGCAGTTCATTATAAAGTGGCAGCCTATATTATAAGATATTTATTTTAACTGAACGATCCCTATGTAACCATTTCTTATACTTTAAATTTTGAACAAATTTCCCACATTTTTTATCTTTAAGAACACTTCATTCTCCATCACTGTTAAAATTTAGTAGATCGGATCAGTTAGTCAAATCAAACAGATCCCTTAGGTTCAAAGTCATAATTAGGACGGCTTGGATCAGCCGACTACATCATACAACTTCCATTTCCCTGAACATCCGTCCGTTGAGGCAACTTTGGTGTTTTTGTAGATAGAAGCTTTTTAAAAGACTTTTAGAGCAAAACCGAAAACACGAACATAAAATCATTCAGTGTCTGACAATAAACCTTTTATTTTTAATTTTCTGGGTTTCGGGTTTGGGGTTCAGCATAACACACAGGTCGGTTTCTGACTTCCCGACTCAAATGAGTAAATCCTGTCATCGGTCAGCTACTGACTCTCAGTAAATGACAAAATCAATTAAATAAGTCATAAAATGGGTCTTAGGTTTTGTTTAAGGCAAAGCTTTAAGGATTAGCACTGGCGTCTTGACCCGCATCCTCATCCACATATTTTAATTAGCCCTCAATATTTCAGTAAGCATACTGAGTACATATAATAGGAGACTACTTTTAAGATATCAACTCTATTTAAATAAAAGGTATACACCCATAAAAAAACGGAATAAAAATAATGACTTTAAGGCTTATTTTGCAATAATATTTAATGGTCTATTGAAATATTACTTATACGTAATTTGTGCTTCATTTTTGAAAGCCTACTACATACATTCAAGCTTCAAAGACCGCTTGAAGCGTCTAAAAAACGGGTTGGAGCAAAGCAATGATTGAGTCCAATTTTTACAAGCTCTTACATATATCAAAAGTGTATTGGAACACAATCAATGCACATTTGACGTTTTAATAAAACAGCATACAATTATTTAAATTATATGTAAATATTTTAATTATAATACTCGCATACTCAGAGACTAGTTTTAAGACATCAACACTATTTAAATGAAAGACGTACATACATACATACGTATTCGGTAAAACCTTTTTACACACCTTATGGCCAGGAATGGGGCTGGAGCAGTGCCATATGTGACGGTGTACAGTTTTAAGAACTCTGGTATCGCCTATCAGCTTCATTTATCATTACTTGACGATACATTTTTTTTATGTCGGCTATCAGAGCGAATCTGTTTAGCCGGAACCGAAGAAGAGTTCAATATAACTTCTCCTGGAAAATGCAGCCTTACAAAGGACCAACCATCAATAAATCGTTTAGGCCCTTCTGTGTTGATGTCTTACAAGATGCGTCAAAAACGACTCGTAGTTTGGTCGATGTGCTTCGAAGCCGTAAGACACACTGATGGGTTAATACATAGTGTGGAGTAGAAAGAACATCATTGCTTGTAGGGGACATGTGACCAAAGTATTCGTATTCTTCCATAAATTCCAAATTAATTTTTTTTAAACTAGGATCTTGAGATAATTTATTCTCGAGCGACAAAAAAAGGTGTTTGGCTACCTCAAACAAGTTTCCCAAAACGCTTTGGTCTGATTTATATGGTAGTCTGACTTCAAATCGACCTGAAGGCAGTACTACAGTATTCCTCTGATAATTTTCTCGCATAACTTTTGTTTATGTGCAGCCTTACAAAGGACCAACCATCAATAAATCGTTTAGGCCCTTCTGTGTTGATGTCTTACAAGATGCGTCAAAAACGACTCGTAGTTTGGTCGATGTGCTTCGAAGCCGTAAGACACACTGATGGGTTAATACATAGTGTGGAGTAGAAAGAACATCATTGCTTGTAGGGGACATGTGACCAAAGTATTCGTATTCTTCCATAAATTCCAAATTAATTTTTTTTAAACTAGGATCTTGAGATAATTTATTCTCGAGCGACAAAAAAAGGTGTTTGGCTACCTCAAACAAGTTTCCCAAAACGCTTTGGTCTGATTTATATGGTAGTCTGACTTCAAATCGACCTGAAGGCAGTACTACAGTATTCCTCTGATAATTTTCTCGCATAACTTTTGTTTATGTGACAATAGCTGTTTATTCTTCCAACGACCAAAAATATTGAATGGCTATATATCGACTCGAGTAATTCTTCTCGGCAATTCAGGGTAGAGACAGGCTGCTGAGGAGTTGAGGAATTAGCCTTATATTTTCCCGATACTATTCATCCAAGGAGAGTTTTTTAGAGAAGGCGATAGTTCGGACCTTGTTTTTTTTAACCAACGGACAACAGTTCGAAAAATGACTCATCTAACATGCCTTTCCGCTTTGGTTTTGTAATAATATGGGTCTGCTAAAGGTAAGTTCTTTGGTAGGTCCCTGATTGGTCAGGGTAATAACCCGAAATTGTTCTTCAAAATTCAAAAGTCGACCGGAAACTCACTACCATTATTTCTTGACTTCACCACAGTGTGTATCTTTTTCATAACTTGTGAATTAGCTTGACCAATTCCAAGCAAGCTGATTCACTATTCCTCCCTACGGATCTGTATGCTTTGAACAAGATGTAATGAAGTAATGAAGATCATTTCTGACCCAGAGTCAACTAATACTTCAAGCTTGTTTATTGTTGGAAGCGGAGCAAGAAAAGGTAATTCTATTATGTTTTTTTCTGAACCCAGTTTTTTCCTGTTTTGGCTTGCCAGTCTCTTCAGCGCACAGGTGCTGGCACCTACGATTTAATATTTTTTCGAAATCGGACCACGGAGTTGCAATTTTAATGTCATCTCGTATGGAAAATGTCCCGAAAAGACTCATAAAATTTTTAAGCTCCTAATAGTTTTCACCGAATTTTGACCAAACTGGGAAGTGGAGCTCGAGATGGGGTACCCTTGCCTTAGACATTATTTCTAATTCTGCTAACTCGGCTCCAAATTCATTTTCTCCATCTAATTGCTCGTCTGGTCTTGCAACTCATTTGCCTTAAAATTGTCTCATATGAAAGCCTGAAGCCTGCTCTCTAGCTCGGTCTGTACTAAAGGAACTGACCCAGCTTCCTAATTCTTCTTTTTACTCTAACATTTAATCTTCTTCTTAAGTCATCAAGGGTCGGGGATATTAGTTTCTGTTTATTATTATCCATTTTCTAATTTTATTTATTTTTTAATAAACAGATTAAAACGATAAATCTTTTACCATATTTATTATTTTTATTTTTAAATAAAATTTTTTATTTTATTGTATTAATTAATTATAAAATAGAAATGTTTAATAATATAAAATATTGTTTATTATATTATAATATTGTTTATTATTATTTAATGAATTAAATTAAAATAATTATGGCAAAATACGTAAAAAATTATTAAATTTAATAGTTGGCTAAAAACGAAAAAATAATTTATTTAAATAGGGCGAACAAATGAAAATAATTAATGAATCAATTAACTTATAGTCGAATAATGTTGATAGTCGAGGCACTGACGAGGCGCCAAACTAATAGATATACATATTATTTTATATGTATTATATTTTTTATTTTATTATTTTCATATGATTTTCAACTTGATTCATTAATAACTCAACAAAAACGTAACGTAAACAAACATTTTATATTTCATTGTGGAGACCAACTTTCTTACAGTCTATTTTAACAAAAAAAGAAAAAATTTTTAACATTAACATAAGGTATTTCCTCAAAAAAACAAAAAGAGTCAATATTTTCGCACAAAAATTATTCGAACACTTCATTGATATACCAAAAAAAACATATTAGTTTTTGTTGGGGTGGTCTTAGTACTTGGTGGGTCCTCCCTTAGAATCGATAACAGCTTGTAAGCGTCGACTCATGCTTTTTTTTGACTAAGTTTTCGGTCTCATTCGCGCCAATTTGGTCCCATTCAGTCATCAATGCCGTTTTTAAGGACTCCTTTGACAAACATGCTTCCTTAATCTTTTCTCCAGAATATCCCACACATGTTCTATCGGATTTAAATTTGGTGACTGGGGTGGTGTTTTTAGCTGTTTACAGTGATATACCAGCCACTCTTGAACCAATTATGACGAATGTTTCGGGTCATTGTCTTGCTGGAACCAAAATGACTTCGGATTGAGACCAAGTTTTAATGCACTGGGGATCAAATTTTGGCAATGTCCTTGTACATATTTTTGTTTATTTTTTCATCAATGAAGACCATTTGACCGACTCCACCTGCAGCTACACACTAGAGGTCTGCATGGATACATTCTTATTGCCTAAGCTATAAAATACATCCGAATGGAATAAAATGAATGAGTGCCAGAGACACAACGAATTGAGTGAGAGGGAGTGAGAGAGTAATAGAGCATTCTAACTCATAGGCATTCTCTTGCTTTGAAACCGAGTTAGTTGGGGTGGGAAGTAAGAAGAGTGCTTTTGGAATGAGGAATGCAGCCGAATGTCTCGCATGGTTTTTAACACACTCTATGCATTCATTTATTTTCTTCTGTTGAGCAAGACGCTTCTATTAATACCTCTCTGATAATCAGGGAATTGGTCGAAGGCTAAATTATAATAAGTGTTTTTTTCGCGAATTTATAAATAATTATTTTATACTTATTGTTTAGGTGAGGGGCCGTTGTGCCGCTCAGCTGAACTTAAGAGCGCATTCCCGCTGAAGAGCGCACCCGCGCTGAAAAGCTCATCCGTGCTGAAGAGCGCATCTTCGCTCGCCCCTCTATGCATTCTCCCTCTCTCGTTGGCCGTCGTCGATCGTCCGCTCTGGTTTATATTTACGTTTAGCGTTTATTCTTTCTAAGTTAAGTTTTTAGTACCATGTAAGCAGCGAATAAAGCTGAATGCGTTTAACCTCACGACGCCCCCGATTGCTTTCATTTTTT
Organism: Drosophila pseudoananassae pseudoananassae; assembly: GCA_018153035.1. Taxonomy (NCBI): domain Eukaryota; kingdom Metazoa; phylum Arthropoda; class Insecta; order Diptera; family Drosophilidae; genus Drosophila; species Drosophila pseudoananassae. The sequence continues at coordinate 1,258,695 of JAECXR010000007.1, forward strand.
CTTACTGGAATCTTTGGTGGCAGCAGCGCCCCCTACAAACATTTGGTCCTTCGAGCCGGATACTTCCTGGATTTTCTTCTACCAGCAGTTCTCGGCATTGTTCCGCCAAAAGATAAGTACATCTTTCCGTCTCCGTCTCTCTGCCGGTCTTCAGCAGTGGTCCGAACATTAAATTTCGTTCACACTGCTGCAAGATTTTTTTCCTCCGTGTCAACTTCGAGTCCGAGTATTCCGACACAACCGCAGTTTGATATTTTCTACTCTTCTTCGTCTTCAAATTCTGGAAATTTTTCCATCCGTCTCCGTTTTGTGTGCTGCCCATATTCCTCGCCGTTTTCGGCCTCTCCGTTATCCATTCGCTTGCCAACGGTCGAGACATATGAGAATCCATACACACATACATATTTTGTTTTTGTGCAATTAATCCGCGAAAAATTCGCAAGTGAACAGTGAAATTGTGTGGTGACAAAAAGAAGGCATAATTGATATTGGCCAGCCGGTGTGAATTAGTTCCGGAAATTTCCAAATTCACCGAACAGTCCGCCGATGTCGTAATATTTCTTTCTTTTCTTCCCCAATCAGTGTCATTTTTTACACCACATAACTTTTCTGTTCCCCCAGTTATACAGTCAACTTATCGACGCTACACTGTGCCAACATATGCCCACATATATCCGTATTTGCATGCATGTCCATAAGTTTCCAAATATTTTCTGCCTCCAGAAAATTAAAAAAAAAAGAGATTAAAAGATTGTTTTAATCTTTTCTTTTTAATCTTATCTCCAGATTAAAAAAAGTTCTTAAATTTTCTAGACCCCAAAATTATAAACCGCTATTTCACTACTTATCCGTGTTTGTGTCGCTTAAATTCTCAACCTAGCCGCCGTAGTAGCCGTGTTTTGTTTTTTTTCCTTTTGGGGTACGTACAGGGTGCCGACGGCATAGCCGGCTGCGTAACAACTAACTTCAAAAAAAGAAAATCAATAAATTATAAACTCATACATTTATAATTATATACGCCACAATTTATTTAATTCTTATTTTCCGTTCGAGCAAAGGGCCAGGTTTTTTAATTCACCTTTCCGGCCACTCAATAATTAAAGTCGAAAATTTAATTATCGGAAAATTATTAATAATTTAATTATCAACCTTCTGTCCGAATAGAGCCGCGGTTTCAATTCCACCTTTCCGGCTTCGGGATAAATAAATCCAATTAATTAAACATTAAGGTTTCAACTCCACCCTTCCATAATAATTAAATCCGACAATTAGTGGCCAATTTGAGGCTAAAATAAATACTCCGGGCGCCAGAGAAACGGAAGTAGTCTCCCAATACATGTGCGAAGTCCATCGGGACCAAATTCGGGCACTGTGGGAGAAGGTGGAGAAGAGCTACGACAAATGCGGCCACCTCGACAGTGCTGGAATCCAAGTACAGCTACTGTTACTCCGTCTATTCGAGGTGTATTGGCCAGCTTTGGGAGAAAATTGCCTCCCAATGCACTCAGGCTTCCGTCAATATACACACGCCCGCGTCTACAGGCTGCCGGTTACCTCCGGTGGATACCGAGGTATTCGCGGGTGATTATCTTCGGTGGCCCACCTTCCGAGACTTTTTTTTACCGCGATTTACATCCAAAACTCGCGGCTCATCCCAATAGAGAAGTTGTTCCACTTGCTGTCCAAAACAAGTGGTGACGCCCACGCCATTGTTTCTAAGGCTCCGTTTACCCATGAGGGGTTTGTCGCCGCGTGGCAAAGCCTCACCGACCGCTTTTTCAGCCCTAGAAATGTGCTCCATCAATGTTGAGGCTTGGGACTGCCTCCTGGTATATATGATTTCGTCAAAGCTCCCCAAAGTCACACTTTCTATGTGGAAGCAATCCGTACATAATAAGGCCGAAATTCCAACATGGAAAACCAATTAGATAACTTCCTGACAGAGCGCCATCGCACTCTGGAGGCAATCGACGATGTTAGGCCTAGTGGCTCCGTGCAGTTTCCGCCAAGGTCGGGACTTCCTACTGCCCCTGCTCGGAGGCTTAATTCATACGAGACTCGAGTGGTTCCGGGCCAGAAGGGCTGCGATCTCTCTTAGAGGGAGGACCACCCCATTCGCTTATGTCCGCGTTTCCTAGAAATGGACGTAAATGGGCGCTCTGACTACATAAGGAGAAAGTAGTTATGTCTAAACTGTTTTGCCCGGGGCACCAGCAGCGAGACTGCACGAGCGCCCATACCTGCTTCACATGCCACAGCCGACACCACACCCTCCTGCGCCGCGGCAATCCGTTCGCCACCGCTCCAAGTCCGCCTACGCCGCTTACCGCTCCAAGTCCGCCTACGTCAGCAAACGGCTCAGAGGATCAGTCGAATGTGCAGGTGTGTTTCGCTTCCGGGTCAGGAGCAGTCCTACTGGGCACGGCCCTTCTCAACGTGTGCCATTTGGGGTGCACCGTCCAGGCACGAGCACTGATAGACTCAGGGTCCGAAGCGACCTTCATATCGGAACGACTGTTCAACCTTGTCAAGTTTCCCTTCAAGATGATTCACGCACAAGTTTCAGGCCTTATCCGATAAGACCGAGGAGCACAGGTCACGGACCGCGGGAGACAGTACACGGGGTGTCTCGCTCTCTCGTCGGCCATCGTCCTCCAACTCCCGGCGCGGTTCGGTTACTTCTCGGCCTTCGTCCGCCACTTTCTGGCCCTCACAAGCCGATCCACGGCGCTCGTCGGCAACTCCTCGGCATTCTTCCGCCACTGACCGGCAGTCGTCAAGCACTCCACTGCTTTCGTCCGCCACTCATCGAGTACCGTCCACCGCTCGTACGCCCGCGTCATCCGCACCTAGGCAAGTTTCCGCCTCTCCTCGAGGGCCCCCGCAGGACGCGGTCACTGCGCCCTATCGTCGCTGCACCCTATCGTCGCTGCTGAAGCGGAACAGCGTCAACACCGGGACCCGGATCTTCGACACGGGGGCCTTCATCGACCCGTGTACGCCTTCGAGCTGCAGTAACGCATAGCGACGAGGGATCTGTTGCAACCCGATCGATTGCAAGGGGAGCGGGATGTTTAGGTGAGGGGCCGTTGTGCCGCTCAGCTGAACTTATGAGCGCATCCCCGCTGAAAAGCGCACCCGCGCTGAAAAGCTCATCCGTGCTGAAGAGCGCATCTTCGCTCGCCCCTCTATGCATTCTCCCTCTCTCGTCGGCCGTCGTCGATCTTTTGCTCTGGTTTATATTTACGTTTAGCGTTTATTCTTTCTAAGTTAAGTTTTTAGTACCATGTAAGCAGCGAATAAAGCTGAATGCGTTTAACCTCACGACGCTTTCTTCCGATTTCTTTCATTTTTCTTACTGGAATCTTTGGCGGCAGCAACGCCCCCTACAAACACTTATGGTTCTTAATCGTTATTATTATTTTTATAATTAATTATTACAAACTAAATTATTTTACTTTTTTTTTTTATTTTACAAAATTTTTTTTATTGGGATCATTGTTTTGGCAAAGTATTTATTAATAAATATTGAAAATATTTTTACATTCTTATAAGTAAAATCTGTAAAATATACTATAAAGATAAGTATAAGTAAAATATAAAACATAATAATGAATATTTCTGAAAATAAAAGAATGACTTGCATGACACTTTTGAATTATTTTATTATCAGCGTCTAAAAATACAGGCAAATGTGCATATTGTATTGTTCATTCTAGAATGCATTTTGAAACAATTCGAATGCGAACTGTAACTCTAACTCATTCAATTCAATTCGGTTTTCATCCCCCGAATGTTGTGCGAGTGAGACCTACACAGTCGCATTCACTCATTCATTAATTTTCGTCTCAGCATTCTATCTCACTCAATTCATTTTCAAGGTTGTAAATTTGAATGTCGTTTTTTAGCTATTCATGCAGACCTCTACTACACACCCCCAAACCATTACATTGCCGCCACCATACTTAATAGTTGAAATCAAGTTCTTCTCTTTCAAGGTTTGATTTGGTTTCCTTCATACTTTCGAAGGGCCATCGTGTCCAAAAATGTTAAATTTCGATTCGTCACTAAAAATAACGTTCTCCCAAAACGAATACGGCTGGTTATATATGGGTTTCGACGAGCAACTCTACCATGTAATTCGGCCTTGTGCAGGCAGTTTCGGATGGTTTGAGCGCAAACTTTTTTTGCGTAGCTTCCTCTACATTCTTCCGAATTATTGTAGATGTTGTTCTTGGATTTTGCAAGACTGTAGACACAATTTTTCGTTCCTCGCGTGTTGTTAGAATCTGGGGCCTTCCAGAATTCCCATGATTTGCAGCTAATTCTCCAGTATTTAGGTCTTTTTTGATCACGCTATGTATTGTAGAAGGTGATTTGCCAATAATTCTACCAATTCTTCTATTCTCCAAATTTAATTTTAATATAGATTTTCGGAAATCTAGCGATAAATCTCGACCTCTTCCCATTTTGTCTAATTTCTGTCTAATGTAAAACAAAAGAAAAATCACACCGAAGCTTGATCTGAACTAATAGCATTCGTATAGCAGTCAAATAGCATTCGTACAAAATCTCTCTAACTCTAAAACAGTGGTGGGCAAACTCTCATTTTACATAGCACGCGAGTATAGGGTAGGAAATTCTGCCGCAGCGCTGCCGGCACACTGACAGTGTGAGCATTCTCCATTTTTTTTAGAAGCTCTCTCATTTGCTCTCATTTTGACTCATTTGACAGCTCAAACTTAAAAATCAAAATGTTTCCACTGAGAAAAATTTTCTCCATAAAAAATAAAGATAGAGAAGCGTAGTTTTTCATTTTTTTAAGAAATGTTGCTAGAAAGGTGTCTAAAATAAAATACACTATTTTAGTTCCCATTCAAACTTTTGAATAACGAAAAATTAAATAAAAAATAAGTTTTTTTCGCTCAGTGAATTCTCTGCTCTCATTGTTTTTCTCTGCTACGCACAGTGTGCGTCGCACACACTCAAATTTTAAACATGTGTTAGTTTTGCACACCACTGCTCTTAAAACACCAAAGTTATAGCATTTCCGATCAATCAGTTATATGGCAGCTATAGGATATCGTCGGCCGATCCCGGCCGTTCCGACTTATATACTGCGTGCAAAGAAAGAAGGGTGTGTGCAAAGTTTCAAGACGATAGCTTTAAAACTGAGAGACTAGTTTGCGTAGAAACAGACAGACGGACAGACGGACATGCTCATATCAACTCAGGAGGTGATCCTGATCAAGAATATATATACTTAATATGGTGGGAGATGTCTCCTTCACTGCGTTGCACACTTTTGACCAAAATTATAATACCCTCTGTAAGGGTATAAAAAAATCGAAAACAAAATACCAAGCTTTCATCTTCAAAAATACCAAAGTTGGTATTTTTACCAAATACCATTTCCGATCGTTTAGTTATATGGCTCGTTATGGATCGTTATGCAATTTGGTAGGTTGTATTAACTGACCAAAAATAGAATCTGTACAAAATAGAAAAAATACCAAAGTTGGTATTTTTACCAAATACCATTTCCGATCGTTCAGTTATATGGCTCGTTATGGATCGTTATGCAATTTGGTAGGTTGTATTAACTGACCAAAAATAGAATCTGTACAAAGTTTAAACTTTCTATCTTCAAAAACACGAAAGTTGGGTAATTTCCGATTTTTCAGTTATATGGCAGCTATAGGATATAGTCGGCTGATCCTTATGAAATTTGGCATGTTGTATTATTTTGCCAAAAAAAGCTTTCGTACAAAATCTGATTCTTTAACTTTAATTCTTATAACTATTCTAAATAACTAAAATTCTTTAACTCTAGAAACACCAAAGTTATACCATTTCCGATCAATCAGTTATATGGAGCTATAGTTCCGACTTATATAATGTGTGAAAAGGAAAGAAGGGTGTGTGCAAAGTTTCAAGACGATAGCTTTAAAACTGAGAGACTAGTTCGCGTAGAAACAGACAGACGGACATGCTCATATCAACTCAGGAGGCGATCCTGATCAAGAATATATATAATTTATAGGGTCGGAGATGTCTCCTTCACTACGTTGCACACTTTTGGACAAAATTATAATACCCTCAGCAAGGGTATAAAAAGTGGACGTTCCGAGCCTGGTTTGAACTCATCTTACTCTGCACATCAGCCAAGCACCCTACCACTAGGCTATCCGTCATTCGTTGTCGCGCGAAAAATTTCTGAAACTTAACTTGTCGCGCTGTTAAGTTTCAGCAAAATAATACGACATGCCAAATTTCATAAGGATCAGAAATTACCGGAGGGGTGAAAATGCTGATTGATGTGTCGGATGACAAAATGACTGACGGACTCCCTTGGAATTTTATTAATCGGTCATAATTTTAAATTTTTTCTTTAATACTACAATTAAAGATAAATCTTAAAGATAATTAAAAAAACGAAAAACATCAAAGTCCTAAGCAGGATTCGAACCTTGAAAAATTTTACAGAGAGCAACTACTCTACGCCTTAGGCTACCACCCTGACTCGATTGGCGGCGAACAAAAGCACTATTTGTTCCTTTATCACATCGACGCATTTTAAACAGAAACTATGAGAAATTGAAAATGAAAATTGTAAGCCAAAACATTTTTACGCAGTCATGCGAGCAGTGACACACATATGTGAATACATACATTAGCGCGCACATTTTTTGACGCATACATGTAAAGAGTTCTAAAAGTAGAATCGTATGTAAGTGCGTTCCCCCCTTACCAAAAAGCTCGATGAAAAAAGTTGACCGTCTTGGTCCCGGTTTCACTGATGTCCCATCTATGTATTTATAATCTTTGGTATTATATATTTACATATACATGTAAATATACATACAGGCGAAAAACGAAAACGAGTGGTAGAGGGGGCGACAGTTATGTAAATATATTTTTATGTTTTTATGAATTTTGTCCACAGGCAGTTTGTTATGTTAGCTCTACTAATTCTCAAGTATGTATGCGCCAAGAAGTGAAAGAAGGGTGCCATATTTCAGCCCAAGACTTGGATTTAATTTGTCTTTTCTCGATATTTTTGCACAAATACCTTAGGATCCTTTAATACTGCTGCCATTATTCTCTTACAATCGATACAGGTGCATGACATGGGGCTTTCGATGTGGTGTTGCGATGATCCTGGATCCAGGCTTGTCCTGATTTCACAACGCGACGAAGTTATTTAAATTGAAGTGTTACTTCACAGTTGCGTCGCGAGAAGCTTTTTGTTTTTTGTTTTTAAAAATTATTTTAGTATACTTTTTGAGTACAGACAGTGTCATTGACATTTAGCTCTACTGTACACCCTACTCACATTTTATCGCGAGTTTTTTATCTCTCACAAATAAATAAAAATAATTGGTCACTTCCCTCTCTTTCTCTTAAGCGAACGGTCGTGTTTTTTTGTGCGCACTGCGTTTTATTATAAATATTGGTAAACCGGTGTTTACATACTTGTGAATTAAATCTTGTGAATCTTAACAATGTTAAAGCCTAAACCGTATCGCTTCGCGAGTGCTGTGGTATATTTGGAGTCGAATTAATAATTTGTCCAAATTCTATTCCAAGCATAGCTCAGCTCTGCTTCCTCCCCGGCTTATCTCTATTTCTGCATTTCTCTTTTGCACTATTCAAAGCTCTCGCTTCGGCTTCCTATTTGGCACAGTGGTTCAAGGTACTGTGTTTTTTAACTTTTTAAATATTAATTTTTGTTTTATTAAATAAAAAAATAAAAAATAAAATGGAATTTAAACTTGTCTGTGCCATTAAGTCTTGTAACAAGACAATTTCCTCATCCCAGCCTGCCATCCATTGCTGGCTATGTGAGAACGTCGTACATGCCAAGTGTGCCGGTTTCACTGCATCAGTTTCGGATGCCATTTCCCGTAGGTCTGGGATACATTATTGTTGTGAAAATTGCAAGGCGAAATGAGGTCGTTCATGAGACAGACCAAAAATGGATTTAAAGAGCTGATCACTGGTTTTCGTAAAATCAATGACCAGCTCTGTGCACTGGACACTCAGTTAGTGGCCTTCAGCTGCTAAATGAGTCCCCTAAGCGTAAGAAATCCGCTGTTTCTGATCCGCCTCAGCCTGCTCAGCCGACATTAATGCAGCCGCTTATATCTCTGGCCACCCCAAGGGCTAGAACTGAGAAAAATTCGTCAGAATTTCTCAGGGATAATGAGCAATTGTCCGATATGTCCGCCATGGCATCCCTTCAAGTGATGCCACAGGTCCTAGGGAACGAAACCCCTATTAGAGTCACCCAAAAGGGTATTCCACAGTCCGGACCACCGGCACCGACTGATGCTGCAGTTCTCGTACCTGCGACACCAAAACCCTTACAGGTGATTCCTCCATCGAAACATATATTTGTTTCTCGGCTCGCCCCTGATACTTCAGAGATTGATATCTCGGCTTATATCAAAGCCAAAACACAAGCCGATATAAAGGTGGAGGACATACAAAAATTTAAATATAATTATACAAGGCGCACGTTTTCTTTCAAGATTCGTGTGCTCGCGCTGATGTTTAAGACGATTTGTTCTCCCAGTTTTTGGCCAGAGAATCATTTCGTCCAAGAACATCAGCCTAGTTCCGTGAAGAAAAAAGTTCAAAAACCAGTGGGAGTGAGACTTCCCAATATCGGAACCACTGACCAACCCTCCACCTCTTCTTTGGCTACTAACCCAAAAAACTAGTTTCCTCACTAACTCTTACCTATCAGAATACTAGGGGGCTACGTAGCAAACTCCCCAAGCTATATTCTGATAGTTCTTTCTTTGCATCCCATATAATAGAATTTACAGAAACCTGGTTAAATCCGGAGATCTTTAGCTCCGAAGTTTTTCCAAGTAAGTACACCACTTTTAGACGGGATCGATCTCAGCGAAGAGCAGGTGGAGTCCTCATTTCGGTAGACTCTACTCTTGCTTCTGAAGAGGTAAAATCCCATGAGTTTGGTGACATAGAATTTATTTGCGTTAAAATCACTATGTCCCTTAAAGCCTTATACATTACATGTTCATATATACCTCCTATGTCTGAACCGCCTACATATTGGCAGCATTTGTCCGCCATTCGATACGTCTCTAATCTTATGACGGATCGTGACCAACTCGTAGCGGTGGGCGACTTTAATATCCCAGAATTAAAGTGGTCCAACGTCGACAACTCACCATCTTTGTCACTTATAACTTACCATGACCGCGGGCATGTTTGACATGTCCCTAGGTCAGATCAATCATGTTAGAAATTCGCTAGGTCGGCTTTTAGACTTATGTTTTGTATCTGATCCTGATGGTACTGCTCTCTCCAGAGCTTTTCCCCTTTCAACTCTAGAGGATCCATATCACCCCACGCTGGAGGTCTCAATCGAAACCACTCCTGGTATCGATCAGATGTCTCCGAGCGTGGTAAATAAGATTCGCTGTTTCCGTAAAGCTGATTTTCAGAAACTTAACAGCCTTATCAACACATTTGTCTGGTCTGGCGTGCACTGATCTTAATGTCACTTTAGAAAAATTTTATTTTACTTTAAATAAATTTTTTGACTCATGTGTGCCTTGGAAATATTCGTCCGCTTCAACAAATCCTCCTTGGTTTACAAGGTGCCTTACTGACTTAAAAAATATAAAAAAATAAGCTTTTACTTAAATATAAAAAAACCTGCAGTAGTGTTGATTTCTCAAGATACCTACTAGCTCGCTCGAATTTTACCGTGCATAACGCTGAATGTTATAGGAATTATATTGACCGCTGCCGGATTCAATTTACTCAGGATCCAAAGCAGTTTTATAATTTTGTAAACACTAAGCGTAAACACGTATCTTTCTCACCCCTGCTTACGTTTGAAAATTCTTCTGCGACTTCGGATCAGGCCATTGCCGATCTATTCGCAGAATTTTTTCAAACAACTTATTCTCCTCCTAAATTGACTGATCAGCCTTACGCATATAACATTCAAGCAGCAAATCTTATTTTCTGTCCGTTTTTTTCAGAGAATAACTTATTATCTGGTCTTTTAAGGGTCGCCAGGTCATTTATTCGCCAGGCCCCGACGGAGTACCAGGCTGTGTGCTAAAATACTGCGCCAGGGCTCTGTGCAAACCTCTTCTAAGACTTTTCAACTTATCTTTGGAAACCTCGATTTTTCCCCTTAAGTGGAAGGAATCATTTATAATTCCCCTACATAAAAAAGGGAAAAAGTCCGAGGCTGCCAACTACAGAGGCATCTCTAAGTTGTCGGCAATTCCAAAGTTATTTGAAAAATTAATTACCCCTCATTTGCAACACCTTTGCTCTTCGATTATCACTCCTTGTCAGCATGGCTTTATTAAGCGTCGCTCCACCACCACAAACTTATTGGAGTTGACATCCTTTGTCATAGATGGCTTTTGTAAGGGATATCAAACCGATGTAATTTACACAGACTTCAGCAAAGCATTCGATTCAGTTAATCACTCACTCTTGTTGAGTAAACTGAATATGCTGGGTTTTCCTAAAGTGGATCTCCAGCTACCTAGATGGAAGGACACAAAGAGTCTTGTGTCTGGTCTGGTCTTGTGTCCGTCTGGTCCGTGCTACATCCGGCGTCCCTCAAGGAAGTCATCTTGGCCCGTTATTATTTACGCTTTTTATAAACGACTTGTCCCCTGCTTTAACGAACTCTCTAGTTCTTATGTATGCAGATGATGTAAAGCTTTGCCTTCAGTACAAATCCATCTCTGCCCAATGCAGTCTTAAGTCTGACCTTGATAACTTTCAAAAATGGTGCTTAGCTAATGATCTAATACTTAATGGATCTAAATGCAAACATATGTCTTTTTATCGTTCTTGCCCTCTGCAAGATACTTATTCTATTAATGGGATTGCCTTAGAAAAATTGACCCAGGTTAATGATCTCGGCATCCTATTAGACATCAAACTTAAAGTTGCCGACCATATTTCCTTAATGGTTAATAAGGCTAAAGGAGTCCTTGGTTTTATCAAAAGGTGGTCAAAAGAATTTAATGACCCCTATATAACCAAAACACTATTCATTTCTTTGGTCCGTCCTATACTGGAGTACGGTTCATGTGTCTGGAGTCCCCAATATGGAGTACATCAGGACCGCATAGAATCCGTACAAAAGAATTTCCTAACTTTTTCACTTAGAGGTCTAAACTGGGATGCAAATCTTCACCTTCCATCTTATAATAGTAGACTCTTACTCATAAACTTACCTAGCTTAACAAATCGTAGGACAATGCTCGGTGTAGTCTTTCTGCATAACCTTATTAACGGGGATGTAGATAGCCAGCATTTACTAAAACGCTTAAAATTTAACGTTCCTAATAGAAGGACTCGAAACTTTAGTCCTCTGTTCCTTAGCCGTTGTAGTTCGACATATGCACTGCATTACCCTTTTAGGGTATTGTGTTCGAACTACAATGGTCTCTACTCTACAACATCTCTTTCCTGTCCCTCAAACTTAAAATATAAAATTTAAAATTTCCTTACTAACTCCTCCTAGCTTAATAATAAACAGCTTAATAATAAACAAATAGCTTAATATACTTTAACAAATCGTTTCTTTATGATGAATACAGGAATGCTAGCTGATGCTCTTATTGATGCACAAGCCATTTCCAAATTCTGAAAGACCGGTACAAAAAAAAAAAAAAAAAAAAAAACAAGAAAGGAAAGGTAACTTCGGGCGGAGCCGAAGTTGATATACCCTTGCAGTTAAAACCGGATATATATCGCAATTATCGGATAAAGTTGGACGATCCTTATAAAAATATCGTAATATAACCAATTTATTACAATAAAGAATCTAAAACAAATTACCAAACTTCCATCTTCAAAAATACCAAAGTTGGTATTTTTACCAAATACCATTTCCGATCGTTCAGTTATATGGCAGCTATAAGATATAGTCGGCCGATCGTTATAGAATTTGGTTGGTTGGATTAACTTACCAAAAATAGAATCTGTACGAAGTTCCAACTTTCTATCTTCAAAAACACCAAAGTTGGGTAATTTCCGATTGTTTAGTTATATGGCAGCTATAGGATATAGTCGGCTGATCCTTATGATATTTGGCATGTTGTATTATTTTGCCAAATATAGCATTCGTACAAAATCTGAACTCTGTAACTCTAAAAACACCAAAGTTATACCATTTCCGATCAATCAGTTATATGGCAGCTATAGGATATAGTCGGCCGATCCCGGCCGTTCCGACTTATATACTGCGTGCAAAGGAAAGAAGGGTGTGTGCAAAGTTTCAAGACGATAGCTTTAAAACTGAGAGACTAGTTTGCGTAGAAACAGACAGACGGACAGACGGACCGACGGACAGACGGACATGCTTATATCAACTCAGGAGGTGATCCTGATCAAGAATATATATACTTTATAGGGTCGGAGATGTCTCCTTCACTGCGTTGCACACTTTTGGACAAAATTATAATACCCTCTGCAAGGGTATAAAAATCAACGAAAAAGAACGATGTTGCCTCATAAACGTTATAATTCAAACTATTTTTATACCCTTGCAGAGGGTATATGAGGAGAAATGAAAGGAGGGTGCAATATACCAGCACAAGACGTAGATTTAATTTCTGCCTTGGGATCCTTTTATCCCGCTGCCACTTTCCTTGTACAGTCAATGCAGGTAAACGGCATGGAGGTAGCTAACTTATCTATTGCGGCGAAGCGGGGCGAATTCGCATAGGAGCGAATATGAGCTTTGGCTCCCGCTCCGCCCTAAGCTATCTTAGAGTAAATTAAGAGACTAACCCCTTCAAAATACAATTCTACTATTAACTATACTTAAAATTTACGACAACTTCAATATATTAACAATTCCATTAACACATATTTCTTCAAAACGGCAGCACTCCCCTAGGAGGCATAGAATTCACCTGATTGGAGTACATAGTACATAGCTCAATTGAGTACCTTTGCTCCTGAACTTTCTCCCTCATAGGTTTCTTATTTTTAAGTTCAAACCCACTTAAACGCTTTTTTAAGAATCTCACCAAATGGTCAATAGGGTTTAAATCAGGTGCCTGACTTGGCCTATCTATGGCGTCCACTTAATTGTTCAGGAACCCTTTTTGGCCAGCTTGGATGTGGGTTTGGGATCGTTATACTGCATAAATTCCCACCGCAAAGGCATTTTTTCTTTGGCATATGGTAATATAACATATATTACCATATATTATTTTTGGTGTATTTGGGGTCTAAAGCAGATTCAAACAAATTTTGGCGGATTTCTTAATCTAATCCAGGGGTCGGCACCCCAATACATTAATATGATTTTAACGCATTAGTATTAGTAACGAATAGCAGAAAGTAGGCTGCACACATTTATACTGTGTGTGTGTGGCAGAGCTCGGGCAGAGAAATTTCCTATGCCCCCGAGATAGGGCCGTGCCGACCACTGATCTAATCTCTAATGGCAGAGTAGAGTTGCCTTTCTCAAAAAAGGAACGAATGGTCCCACTTTTTATGGATACGGTCATGTAGTTTTTAAGGTCCTTTGCTTTTTAATATTTATATAAGAATATATAATATTTTACTTATTTTTGAAAGTACAAATTTTAGGAAAACTTCGAAAAATAGAGCCATGGAAAATGTTTAGGTGAGGGGCCGTTGTGCCGCTCAGCTGAACTTAAGAGCGCATCCGCGCTGAAAAGCGCACCCGCGCTTAAAGCGCATCCGCGCTCGCCCCTCTATGCATTCTTCCTCTTTCCGTCGTCGATCGTCCGCTCTGGTTTATATTTACGTTTAGCGTTTAGGCTTTCTAAGTTAAGTTCAGTAATCTCTTGTAAACAGCCCAATAAAGCTGACCGCGTTATATCTACTGAAAGACGCCCCCGACTTTTTAATTCAAAATTTCAACTTTTCTGGAATCTTTGGCGGCAGTAGCGCCCCCCTACAAACATTGGTCCTTCGAGCCGGATATCCTGGATATTTTGGATATTTGGATATATTCTACCAGCAGTTCTCGACATTGTTCTGCCCAAAGATAAGTACATTTTTCCGTCTCCGTCTCTCTGCCGGTCTTCAGCAGTGATCCGAACATTAAATTTCGTTCACACTGCTGCAAGATTGTTTTTCCCTCCGTGTCAACTCCAAGTCCGAGTTTTCCGACACAACGGCAGTTTGAGATTTTGTACTCTTCGTCTGCAAATTCAGAAAATTTTTCTATTCGTCTCCGTTTGTGTGCTGCCTATATTCCTCGCCGTTTTCGGCCTCTCCGTTATCCATTCGCTTGCCAACGGTCGAGGCATATGAGCATCCATATACACACATACACACATACATATTTTGTTTTTGTACAAATAATCCGCGAAAAATTCGCAAGTGAACAGTTAAATTGTGTGGTGACAAAAAGAAGGCATAATTAATATTGGCCAGCCGGTGTGAATTAGTTCCGGAAATTTCCAAATTCACCGAACAGTCCGCCGCTGTCGTAATATTTCTTTCTTTTCTTCCCCAATCAGTGTCATTTTTTACACCACATAACTTTTCTGTTCCCCCAGTTATACAGTCAACTTATCGACGCTACACTGTGCCAACATATGCCCACATTTATCCGTATTTGCATGCATGTCCATAAGTTTCCAAATATTTTCTGCCTCCAATTTCAGGAAATATATAACCGATAAAGATTAAAAAAGTTCTTAAATTTTCTAGACCCCAAAATTATAAACCGCCATTTCACTACTTATCCGTGATTGTGTCGCTTAAATTCTCAACCTAGCCGCCGTAGTAGCCGTGTTGTGTTTTTTTTCCTTTTGGGGTACGTACAGGGTGCCGACGGCATAGCCGGCTGCGTAACAACTAACTTCAAAAAAAGAAAATCAATAAATTATAAACTCATACATTTATAATTATATACGCCACAATTTATTTAATTCTTATTTTCCGTTCGAGCAAAGGGCCAGGTTTTTTAATTCACCTTTCCGGCCACTCAATAATTAAAGTCGAAAATTTAATTATCGGAAAATTATTAATAATTTAATTATCAACCTTCTGTCCGAATAGAGCCGCGGTTTCAATTCCACCTTTCCGGCTTCGGGATAAATAAATCCAATTAATTAAACATTAAGGTTTCAACTCCACCCTTCCGTAATAATTAAATCCGACAATTAGTGGCCAATTTGAGGCTAAAATAAATACTCCGGGCGCCAGAGAAACGGAAGTAGTCTCCCAATACATGTGCGAAGTCCATCGGGACCAAATTCGGGCACTGTGGGAGAAGGTGGAGAAGAGCTACGACAAATGCGGCCACCTCGACAGTGCTGGAATCCAAGTACAGCTACTGTTACTCAGTCTACTCGAGATGTATTGCCCAGCTTCGGGAGAAAATTGCTTCCCATACCACTCCGGCTTCCGTCAATGTACACACGCCCGCGTCTACAGGCTGCCGGTTACCTCCGGTGGATACCGAGGTCTTCGCGGGTGATTATCTTCGGTGGCCCACCTTCCGAGACATGTTTACGGCCATTTACATCCAAAACTCGCGGCTCACCCCGGTAGAGAGGTTGTTCCACTTGCTGTCCAAAACAAGTGGTGACGCCCACGCCATTGTGTCCAAGGCTCCGCTTACCCATGAGGAGTTTGACGCGGCTTGGCAAAGCCTCACAGATCGCTTTGAGAACCGGCGGTTATTGGTCAACAGCCAGTTGAAAATCCTGTTCAACATCCAGGCTATTTCTCAAGAGTCCGGGGTCGCGCTGAAGGAGCTGCAAGCCACCATTCAGAGTTGTCTGACAGCCCGTGTCCTTCTAGACCCGGGCTACAATTAGAGACTGCGGCCTACGTTCTTCCGCAGTTGGCAGGAGATCTACCACCCTACCCGATTCCGCAGGATCGTCTCAAGGGGCTGCCCGACATTTCCCTGGCGGACCCCAACTTCTTTGAGAGCTCCCAAGTCGATGTATTAATAGGAGCTGACATTCTTCCGTCCATTCTCCTCGGTAATTCCAAGGCTAACATCTGCGGGTCGCTTCTCGGTCAGGAGACCATTTTCGGATGGGCGCTGACCGGCCCATTATCTCCAGTCAACCCCCGCAGCGTGTCTGTTTTTTCCGCACGAGTTGCCCGCAGCCTCGGTGACTCACTGGATCAGAGAGAGGTGCCCACACGGATCAGTTCGGAATCGGATTCAGGTTGTGAGCACAATTCTGTCTCGGGTCCTTCTCTAATTCGACGCATCGCATCACGCTGCAGGGTGGCAATCAGCTGATGATCCGTCTGATCCGGGCCAAATTCTGGTTTCCAAGATCATATTCAGCACGATGTCGCCACTCCCACGCAACGCCCAGTCACTGGAGAGCAGATGTACTCGAGGTACACAATCCTACCGATGCCGAGTCTGCGATGGGATCCATCCATTGAAGAAGTGTCGACGCTTCCTACGCCTTAGTGCCGAGGAGCGGCTCCGAGCGGTTCTCGCGAACCGCTATTGCTCGAGCTGCCCACGAGCACTCCGACGGATCCTGTCGGCGTGGAGACGGCTGTAAGACGTGTGGTCAGGATCACCACACGCTGCTGCACCCCGTGACCAAGGATCACCGGTCACCGCCCGCGGGAGACAGTACACGGGGTGTCTCGCTCTCTCGTCGGCCGTCATCCGCCAACTCCCGGCGCGGTTCGGGTGCTTTTTCGCCCTGCGTCCGCCATTTTCCGGCATTCCCAAACCGATCCACGGCCGCCGACTTCCCGGCCCTTTTCGATAACTCCTCGGCATTCTTCCGCCACTGGCCGGCAGCCGTCAAGCACTCCACTGCATTCGTCCGCCACCCATCGGGTGCCGTCCACCGCTCGTCCGCCCGCGTCATCCGCGCCTAGGCAATTTCCCGCCTCTCCTCGAGGGCCCTCGCAGGACGCGGTCGCTACGCCCACCCTATCGTCGCTGCTGAACCGGAACAGCGTCAACACCGGGACCCGTATCTTCGACACGGGGGCCTTCATCGACCCGTGTACGCCTTCTAGCTGCAGTGACGCATAGCTAGCGACGAGGGATCTGTTGCAACCCGAGCGATTGCAAGGGGGGGGGAGAATGTTTAGGTGAGGGGCCGTTGTGCCGCTCAGCTGAACTAAAGAGCGCATCCGCGCTGAAAAGCGCACCCGCGCTTAAAAGCTCATCCGTGCTGAAGAGCGCATCCGCGCTCGCCCCTCTATGCATTCTTCCTCTCTCGTCGGCCGTCGTCGATCGTCCGATTTGGTTTATATTTACGTTTAGCGATATTTACGTTTAAGAGTAAACTTTACATGCTTACACTGTTGTTCTTTTATTTTAATGCGCCAGTCGGACAACCGCCTTTCCACTACCATGAGATGATAAGAGAGTTGGTTTGTTACTTGCGTTGGGTATCAGGAGCGACTAAGGATAGCGTTACCGTCGGCGAACGTTGACGTTGTTAGTTGTGCGTTCGTAGGAATATTCAGTAACTTGTGGGTGTATGCTGGCATATACGTTTTAATTTTGTGCATGAGCCAAACTCGGTCGGAAGCTTGCGATACGTTGAGAAAAATAATGTAACGGTACTCTCGATGTTCGAAGCCTAAGCGTATTTCTGATGTTATTCTATTTACTTGATGGTCCCATGGTTTCTTCGGAAGCCAAATTGGTGTGCCGAAATAATGTTGCAAGCTTCCAGATATGGTAGTATGCGAGTGATGGTCCCATGGTTTCTTCGGAATTCAAATTGGTGCGCCGGGATAATGTTGCAAGCTTCCAGATATGGTATTATTTAGACAAACAAGATAGAAGGCTTATTGGTCTGTATGATGTCGGAATTATGGGGACTTTTTCAGACTCCAGTATCATTGTGATAATGTATTTCTTCCACTTTTTTGGGAAAAAGCCAAGATTAATGATCCCATTAAATAATTTACAGACGACATTAATAGCGCATTTCAGAAGTTCCATCAACATCTTTGGCGTCAGTAGGTCACCACAGGGAGCCTTTTTTAGATTTAGCTACCTTATGACTGAAACGAAACATCCACTTTTTCGATATCGTTCGGTCAGAATGAAGGTGTAGTTGGCAAAAAGGTAGATTCTGGCTGAATTAGTGGCAGGAGGAATGAATTCGACGCAGGATTTGGCTGGAAGACACTTTGGAGATGTGAAGCGAATGTTTCAGCTCTATCTTCGTCGCTGCGAACCCAGCATCCCGAGGAGTTTCTTATCGGGGTGGTCGTTTTAATTAGGGCGCCGTTCACAGGGGATACTTTATATTTGTTAGCGAAGTATTCTGGATGTGCCGCAGCTGTGTATATTCTTCGTGTTGGTAAAAACCCAGAGTTGCTTCCTTGTGTTGCTTCGGGAAGTGATTCTTCCTTAAGGCGTTGCTTTGAAGCTGGTGATCTGCTGTTTTTCCAAACACGACTCGTGCGCACGGTCACTCAGGTACTTTTTATACACTTGCAGAGTGTACTATAACTTTATCCAAAAGTGTGCAACGCAGTGAAGAAGTCATCTCCGACCCTTTAAAGTATATATATTTTTGATTAGGATCATCTGATCCTTCCGTCTGTCTGTTTCTACTAGTCTCTCAGTTATAAAGCTTGAAACTTTTCTGGAATGTTGGAAGTTAGTGCAGATTCTATTTTTAATCAGATTTTTTGTTAAGGCTTGACCTACTATATCCGATGTTTGCAATATATATCCGGCTTTAACTGCAAGGTTATATCAACGTCGGCTCCGTCCGAAGTTATCTTTCATTTCCTTTTTTTGGGTATAATACCCCCCAACAATACCACGAACTGCCCGGAGTTTAATAGATTCACAGCCCAAATATTAAACACACAAACCTCTTACTCCAAGCTGTTACTACTCCAACAACTGGAAAAATAAATAAAATCTATGAATTTGTAAAATTAATAAGTCTAGCTCATAAAATATGAGACATAACATAATTTAGAACCGAAGGTCCCCTAAGGTAACATTGTACATTGTATAAAATGTTCTAAAATAAAAAAAAAATTATTATTATTAACATTATTCAAATAAAAATCATAAAACATATAAATCATAATTCAAATTCATAAAACATTAATTATAAAATATAACATAATATAATAAATCTATATTATCTAAAATAATTATCTATATATTATCTATATGGCCGTCAGCCAACGGGTACAACAGGGGGATCTACACGCAATCTAGATCTAGTGCGACTAAACTCTCGTGAGGGCGGCTGGTAACAGATCCCTGTAAGGTCATGTCTCTGCCGAGGATGCTGGCTAATGGTAGTCGGGCGGGGAGAAGAACACTCGCTTCCTTAAATCACCCCAATTCAAGGCGGAACAGCATATGCCAAGGATGCGTGTCCGAGGGGGGGCTCGGATGCTAATTTGCGAACTCTGGGGGACAGGCCGACCTCCCAGTTTTAACCAGGCTTATTGTGACAAGCTGGCTATGTCATGATGGACGAACCTCTTCCCTCCTACTCGTGGAACCAAAACATGAATTCTAACGTACCTAATAAAAACCTAAGTGGAAAACGGAACTCCCTAAAAAAGTCAGGAAATGGGGTCAGTGACCCGTCAAACGGGTCGCCAAGCCGCCAAGCCGTCAAGCCGCCAAGCCGCCAAGGCTCTCAAAAGACAAGAAGTTGCTGAGATGGAGAAGGGGCAACATCTGGAGGCGGGACGCGCCGGTGCGGAGGAGGTTGCCAAAGCTTCTTCTTCCAAAGCGGGGCTAGCCATGGGAATACCGAACGGAAAACCCCAGGGTCAACCTCTAAACCAACCGACGGGGCCCATAAGTCCGGTCCGGGAGCGTCTCACTCGACGCAGCGTAAACGCTCTTACAGAGATAGGAGAAAAGCAGCCTTCATTCTAATGAGGGCGGACCCATCGGCCGAAGCCAACCCGGACCAGGCCGAGATTATAAAGTGGGCACGGGAGATCCTGCCCGATTTTAAACCGGAAAAGGCGGGTGTGAGGCTGGATCCGAACAAACGTGCTGGGTCAGATCCTGCCAAGGAGATCGCGCAAAGCGTGAAAAGGCAGGGGTCCACGGAGGGAGAAACCCCCCCGGCTAGGAAGTAACAAGGGAAGAACCCTAATTGGAGTCCTGGACAGGGGCTCCAAAGACGGGCTCATCCCAAAGGACCTTTGGCGACGAGTGCTAAACGACTTGCATATGCGCTTCGTGGAGGAGATGCTACGAAGCGGAGGACCCCCACCAGAATGCAAAGACTCAGGAGGGTACCAGGGTACCGTCAAGGTCTTGCCTGCCCAAGGTGATTGCCTGCGAAGACGCGCGATCGGTAGAAACCTACAAGCGTATGGTAGCATTGCTTGGAGAGGTCTACCCTGGAGCTAAGCTCGTGGCGGTTGACTGGGAGGAGATCCCAAGCAAACCAAGGGCGCGAGTGTGGCTCACAGAAAAGCCAGCCGACCCTAAGACCATCCTAACTATGCTTAGGATTTGCAATCCCACGCTTTCCACGGCGGACTGGAGAGTCGCCAAGGTCGAAGAGGCGGTGGGACTGCGGAGGCAGGTCGTCCTCACCCTCAACGAGGAGACCGTAAAAGCCCTGGAAAGGTCGGAGCACCTAAGAGCCCTCTAAGATTATGTTCGGCGTATATGGGCCACGACCAGGAGGCCCTCCCCCCGCACCCGCTACTCAAACAGCTGGTGGAAAACAGCAAGAAGCACAAGATCGACCTGATCATAGGTTGCGATGCTAACGCCCATCATCATCAGTGGGGAAGCACTGACACGAACGGGAGGGGTGAGTCAATTTTTTGATTTTATCCTAGGCTCCAATCTTCTGGTGGGTAACCGGGGTACTGAACCCACCTTCATAGTCAAGAACAGAAGGGAAGTACTTGACATCACTCTTTACTATGACTCCCTAGCTGACAAGATTGTTAGATGGGGAGTCCTAGAGAAACACTCTTTCCCGGACCATCGGTACATAGAACTAGTCAATTTTGAGAACTTTAATCGACTAACGGTACGCAACCCAAGAAAAGCGAACTGGGAGTTATACAGGAAAAAACTAGAAAGTTCCTTGGGGAAACCTCCAACAAGAGACGTTGACAGTAGTGAAGTCCTTGATCGACTAATGATACGCAGCCCGAGAAAAGCGAACTGGGAGCTATACAGGAAAAAATTAGAAAGTTCCTTGGGGAAACCTCCAACAAAGGACGTTGAAAGTAGGGAAGTCCTGGATGCCGTGGTGGACACGCTTACGGCAGCGTGCGCCAGGGCATTCAATAAAGCTTGTTCCAAAAGCAGATCGGGCAATAAAAAGTCAAAAAAAACCAGCATGGTGGTCGAAAACACCAGGGCCCGCAAGACCTTTAATTCTGCCAGCAAGACAAACTCGGAGACAGCCTGGGAGACGAATAAAGCGAACCTTAGGCAATAAAACAAAGGACTTCGTAAGGCAAAAAGGAATGCTTGGACCAAGTTCTGCACGAACATTCAAAAGACATCAGCGGCCTCCCGACTCCGGAAGGTCCTCGCAACAACTGCACCAAACGGAGGGTACATTAAAACCTCAGAAGGTAACTGGACATCGTCCAGCAAAGAAACCCTAGAGGCTCTTACAGAGGCACACTTCCCGGGATGCTCCCTAGAAGAAACCACCCTGGAAACGCAGAGACAGGAGGACAGCCCCTCCCTCCCTAACCAACTTGAATAGCTTCAAGCTTTTCAAATCCCCAGGCCCAGATGGCGTTGTCCCGGTTCAACTAATTAAAGCCGGACCCAATCTGAGGTCTTGGGTCAAGAAAGCTTTCTCGGCAATTTTCAGAATAGGCATCGTACCCGCAATGTGGTGGCGGATGAAAGTCGTATTCATACCCAAAGCGGGAAAACCCTCTCACTGCAACCCTAAGGACTTCAGACCAATAAGCCTGTCGTCCATCACAGCATGATCCACGGAGACGGCACTCCACTAGATCACTACTTTCGTCGAAAAGGCACTTAGTGACAAAGATTACGCACTCATTGCTTTTCTAGACATAGAAGGTGCTTTCAACAACATCCAATCAAGCTCGATAATCAATGCACTGACAGGACTAGCAATACACGATTGTGTACGCCTTATCCGTACGCCTTATGAAGCAGATCCTGGTAAACAGGACTGTTGAGGCGTCACAAGGAGGAGAATCTATTCACAGATACGTCAGAAGAGGCACTCCGAAAGGGTGCGTTCTCTCCCCCCTACTGTGGAACGTGGCGATTAATAGCCTACTCCTATCCCTAGAAGGTGGTGGTTGCAAAGTTATCGCTTACGCGGCTGATGTCGCAATTGCCTTCTCTGGGAAATTTCCCCAGACTCTATGTGACCGCATGACGGACAAACTTAGGGTCCTCTCAACATGGGCAATTAGGAATGGACTAGGTGTAAGCCCGTCAAAACCCGAGCTCGTCCTCTTCACCAGGAAGTACAAAATACCAAACTTAAGGCTTCCAAAACTATCAGGAGAAACGCTCTCCCTCAGCAGTAGCGCCAAGTACCTAGGGATTACGCTAGACAGGAAACTGGACTGGAAGTCAAACACTATGGATAGAGCTAACAAGGCAACAATCGCGCTCTATACATGCCGAAAAGCCATTGGCCTTAAATGGGGAATGTCCCCAAAAATAGTAAGATGGCTTTACACAGCGGTCATAAGACCCATCCTATTATACGGGGTGGTGGTCTGGTGGCCTGCTCTCACAAACTCCACAATTAAAGAGAAACTTAGGAAAACGCAGAGGATGGCGGAGGTCTGTATCACAGGCAGCCTACGTATAACACCGACTGATGCCCTAGAATATATACCTGTAGAGATAATGGGGGCCAAGATAGCCATGCTATCGGAAATTAGGAAACGCGAGACGGGCATATGGAAAAGGACCGACTATGGACATATCAAATTGGACTTACACCACTGCACGCCAAGGGGGGCTACAGACTACTGCGTACCTGTTGATCATCCCACCATAAAATACAATATATCTATTCCAGCAAGGGAGGAATGGGCCACACAAATCCCGGGAGCAGACGGTTCTCTTCATATTTACACAGACGGTTCAAAATTGAATGGCCAGGTGGGAGGCGGTTTCCATTGCGAACGGCTGTGTCTAAATGAGTCCTTTAGTCTCCCCGACCACTGGAGTGTGTTCCAAGCAGAAGTAATAGCTATCGGGGAAGCACTTAGATCCCCAGCACTTATTGGCAATCAAGACACAATCTGTATCTTCTCAGACAGTCAAGCGGCTCTCAAAGCGCTTGACGGATTCTCATCCAACTCCAGGACAGTAAATGACTGTTGCAGATCTCTTAACGAGATGGCAGAACAGTATGACATCCACCTCATATGGGTGCCCGGACATAGGGACCTCGAGGGAAATTGCGTCGCTGACGAACTAGCAAGAGCAGGTACTACCAATCCTCTCCTCCCGGGGAAGGAACCAGTAGGCATCCCCTTAGCTACGTGTAGGCTTAAATGCAGGGATCACTTTGTCCGTGCATCACTGAGGAAATGGAGAAATCTCCAAAACTGCACGAACTCACACATGATATGGCCGATCCGCTCTAGGAAGAGATCAATGATGCTTATCGCCCTTAATAGGCAGGACTGTAGTGTAGCAGTCAAGGCCATTACGGGACACTGGTTAATAGGAGCACACGCGGCTAGA
Source organism: Drosophila pseudoananassae pseudoananassae (assembly GCA_018153035.1). Lineage (NCBI taxonomy): Eukaryota > Metazoa > Arthropoda > Insecta > Diptera > Drosophilidae > Drosophila > Drosophila pseudoananassae. Next base: position 1,282,381 of record JAECXR010000007.1, read on the forward strand.
CTAGCGGTGCCACATTACGACTACTGCAGGAGCTGTGGGGACGTGGAAGAGGAAGAGACAGTCGCACACCTCCTGTGTCAATGCCCTGCGCTGGGGCGCAGCCGACTTAAATTCTTGGGCGCAGGAGCACTCACGGATCTAACTGACCTCGCGGCGATCGCTCCACTCAGACTCGTAGCCTTCATCCGTAAATCTGGATGGGACCGCGAACCGCCGCAGGAAGGATGGCACACTCTTGGGCACATCAGTAGATAGGAGGGGAGAGGTCCCCTTGTACGACCTCAGCCTGTGCGGTATCATAAGGAGCCAGCGGCTCAAGTGGCCTGGCCTCGCATCGCCGCCCCAACCTAACCTAACCTATTATCTACAAATAATCTATATAAATAAATCTATCTATTTAAGTTTTTACAAATCTACTTTATGGGCGGCGCTGATTCCGGAAGCGCACTCAATACGCTCACAAAACTTCATGAGAATCGGTATAGCCGTTTCGGAGGAGTATGGGAAAAAACACTGTGACATGAAAACATTATATATTATATAAGAAAAGTCTAGAACTGAGTAAATTTTGTACAGAAATTATAAAGTAATCTGGTGGCAAAACAACATTTGCCGGGTCAGCTAGTAGTAGTATAAATTATGCGCATATTCAACGTCTGAAGGAAATATCCGTTAATTGGCCCTTGGTTGTCTTTAAGCGACCCATTTCCTTCAAAAACTTTCTTAGCTTTAGTTTAGTTTCTTAGCTTCAACCGTGAGATGCTCGAGGCCAGATCGTTAATATTGATAACCTCAAAGGAAGATCAACCATTCATACATTTAATATAAACCCACCACGCAGTCATGCACCGTATCTCTCCTTCTATGGAGAATGTAACTGCTTAAAAATTGTATATATAGTGAATGAATAAGTTATAACCAGGGACCGTAAATGATTATTAATATAATAATAGCAATATAAGATTAGCAATATAATAATATTGCTAGGTCTTCACATCATAAATCACTAGGTGTCACTAGGTTCTTAGAACCTCTTTACTAAATAAGTTAAACATACCTTTCTGATATAGTCAAAGAAAACATCTTGTAAAGCTCTTGGTCGGTGTCGTTTAACTTTATACCTTTGGTGTCCTCTTCGTCAAATGAACCGATATCAAAGGCATCTGCGGCATTTACTTCTCCTCTTGGGGGTACTAATGGTGGAGTATATTTTTGTTTGTAAACTTGATGCCAGTCTATACCACAAAAAAAATTGTGCATTTTGACTTCGTCAGCACTATAAATAAGTTAATAATTTAGTTCCAAACTTAAACTATAAAGGCTTACCCATTCCCCATGCATCCAAGTCGTTTTGGTACGTCCCTTTGAAGTAACATTTCCAATAAATTTCTGAGTTCCATAGAAAATGTTTCTGGAAGTTCCACATTCTGAAAAAAAATCCTGTTTTGATTATTTGGTATAATTAGGCTCGAATTTTTATTGCTCGAAGATCCCTTTGCAGGAGACGTTTAAAGATAGTGTGCCAGGCTAGACTGGCAGATAAACCTTGCACTTTCACGACTGTTGTCGATTTGTGGTGAACGTGCATTTATTATCAAATCTACATGGCTGAATGAAGGATTTAGCTTTCCATTTGCATTTGCATCTTCTTTTCACTCGTAAATTAGAAAATTACGGTTTAATAATTCTCCCTTTCACTGAGACATTCTAAAAGTCGGTATGAAATCTATTACTTTTAAATATTAACCACCCGAACGGTAGAGGTCGCGGGGGCGCGGCCATCCTTATTCGCAGCTGCATCAAGTATGAGGCACTTGCGAAGACTGGGTGCAATGTGCCCAAATTAAAATCTCCACTACCAACGGTGACATAACAATCGCTGCAGCATATTGTCCCCCCAGGCACAACATCCACGAACAGGAATTCGGCTTGCTACTGGATTGCCTCGGCCACAAGTTCATAATCGGAGGGGACTTTAATGCTAAACACCCCTGGTGGGGCTCCAGGATTACGAACCCAAAGGGCTCGGCCTTATACAGGCAGATTCAGTCCCGAAACTTGAGCTGTCACGCAACTGGTGCACCCACAAACTGGCCTACGGATCCCCACAAAATCCCAGATGTCCTAGACTTCGCCATCTCCGGAGGGCTGGACTCTGCCGGAATTCAAGCGAGAGAAATAGAAGACCTCTTCTCGGACCACAGCGCCTTTGCCGTGTCAAAGTCGTGTTTTCACCCCAGCCTTGCTCAGGTCAGCCCGCAAAAAGCTTATCTACAAGACAACAGACGTTGACAAGTACCAATCTTACCTGAACAACGATACCGACCCCAGCCCGACACTTGACTCCCCGCTTGACATCGACACCGTTGTAGAAGAGTTAACAGCCCATATTCAGGCGGCAGCTTCTGAAGCAGCACCAAGGCCCTCCAACCGCCCAAGAGCCACTGACAGGGACATCCATTTTTGGAGCCCAGAAGTCGAAGAACTCAAACTTGAAAAGCGACGACTCCGAAGAGTGTGGATGCTCTCGAGGAATCCTTTGGACAAAACCGCCTTCAATAGAGCAACCAAATGTCTGACAGAAACGCTGGCAAGACTAAGAAAGCAGGCCTTTGACGGGTTCGTCGAACAACTTGAGCCAGGCGACCCTCAACATAACTTATGGCGAGTCACCAAATCTGTCAGATAGCCGCTGAAAAGGATCCCACCTGTACAAAGAACCGACGGCAGCTGGTGCAGATCGGAGATGGACAGGGCCAACGCTTTCGCCGAACACCTCGAAGGTGTCTTTACGCCTTTCGATCGCTGCTCACCGGAGGATGCTACTGAAACTGCCCGTCTGCTTGCCGAGCCTTTCAGGGACGCCGATCCAATACCACCAGTGACTGAGGATGAAACAGCTGAGCTCATAACCATCATGAGCAACAACAAGGCCCCGGGCGATGATGGTATCAATGCAATTGCATTAAAAATGTTACCACCTCCAAGCATTCAGCTAATTACGAGGATTTATAATAGATGCTTAGAGATAGGGTACTTTCCGTCCACATGGAAACGTGCCCAGGTAACTATGATACCTAAGCCCGGGAAACCCGAAGCAATCCTTTCGTCCTACCAACCAATAAGTTTGTTACCAATGCTCTCTAACGACCAATGCTCTGTTACCAATGCTCTAATACTTGAACGAGTGTTTTTAAGCAGAGCACTGCCAGTATTTGACGAGGCTGGACTGATCCCTGACCACCAGTTTGGCTTCAGGCGGCGACACGGTACGCCAGAGCAGTGCCATCGGGTAGTGCAGTGCATCCTGGACGCGTTTGAAACCAAGAAGTACTGCATGGCCGTCATGCTGGACGTGAAGCAGGCGTTTGACCGAGTCTGGCATCCCGGTCTTCTATATAAATTAAAGACTGGCCTACCCCGACCATATTTCCAGTTCCTAAAGTCGTTCTTGGAAGACCGTAAATTTGCTGTTAGATGTGGCGAGGCCATCTCCGGTATAAGAGAAGCTCACGCTGGTGTACCCCAAGGCAGCGTTCTTGGCCCGTTGATGTACAATGCTTACACGGCCGACCTCCCTGTTCTTCAGAGGCCTGACCTGCTCGCAGCAACCTATGCAGACGATACCGCCTTCCTTTCCACCGCCGATAGCGCATTGGGGGCAGCCGAAACGATGCAATTGCAGCTTGACTTGCTCAGCGACTGGCAAAAACGATGAAACATTGCCGTCAATAATGAGTCCACTGCCTCCACATTTTCTCTCTGCAAAGGCAACTGCCCTCCAGTTAACCTTAACGGCTCTCCAATTCCACAGGTAGACAATCCCAAGTACCTGGGATTCACCCTAGACAGGAGGCTCACCTGGAAGCCCCATCTGATTAAGAAGAGGAAACAGGCTAATCAAAGACTTCGATCCTTCTACTGGCTTATGGGTAGGAGATCGAAGCTGAGAACTTCCACTAAACTCCTCATTTACAAGGCAATAATACGCCCAATCTGGACGTACGGCATACAGCTCTGGGGCACTGCGAGCAAGACGAATGTCCGAACAATACAAGCTTTCGAAAATAGAGCCCTTCGAATCGCCACTGGGGCCCACGTCTATCATGACAATCGCACCATCCACGAGGTTCTCAATTACAAAGATACAAAGAAGCAGCGCACGTTACATGCAGAGGCTTCATAATCACCCGAACCGGTTGGCTATCTCCCTGCTGGACAACAGCGAGACGACTAAAAAGGACACAACCGCTGGTCCTCCCCTTACTACTCTAATTTATTTCTACCATATTAATATTTAAAATTATCTATAAGTGAAGTTTATGTGATAATATTTAATGGTTGTCCCTAATGGACAGTTTTAAATAAACGTTACCCTGCTATTACACAAAAAAAAAAAAAAAAAACTTTGAAGTTAGTCAAAGTTTCAAAGCATTGACATAGACAATACAACAGTTTCTTCCTAAAACTAAAACAGTCTCTAAATCTGCGGCAGAAGTCGTTGTCGGGTGAATTCAGTTACATGGCATGTATTTTCTTCCATGTATTTCCCAATAGTTGCAGTCACTCTTAAAATCGTGCGATTTGGGCCCTATGCATAATTTTTTATTCTCATTTTTTGTAAATGTCATGGCTCCCAAAACCTTGAGCAATTATTAAATCTACTAAGTTTTATTAATATTTTATTCCATAGTTGTGAACGGGTTCTAGGATCAGAAAAAAAATTTATAAAATCGGAGATTTCAACTTCGGTTGAGCATTCCAAAGATATGGTAACTGCTAGATGTAATTTTTGTACCCGGTACTCGTCGAGTAAAAGGGTATATTGTAGTCATGTGAAAGTATACCGAGTCAATATAGTCATTTCCAGTCTGTCCTTCCGTATGAACGCGTGAATCTCAGAGACTATACGAGATAAAGCTATAGGATTTGTCATAGAGACTCCTACAAAACCAAGGCAGTTCAATTTTATTTTACAAATTTTTCACGCACTCTCCCATCTTAATAAATTGCGAATTTCTGTAGCGCAAGTGCTGGAAAGTTTTTGATGCCAAACTATTTCTACAGCTAATATATATCTAAACAAGAAAAGAAAGATAACTTCGGGCGGAGCCGAAGTTGATACACCCTAGCAGTTAAAACCGGATATACACCGGTAAAATCGGATAAAGTAGGCCGATCCTTATGAGAACATCATAACATGACCAATATTACGATAAGAAATGTAAAAAAAAGTCCCAAGCTTCTTTCTTCAAGAACACCAAAGTTGGTATTTTTACCAAATACCATTTCCGATCGTTCAGTTATATGACAGCTATAAGATATAGTCGGCCGATTGTTATAAAATTTGGTAGGTGGGATCAACTGACCAAAAATAGTATCCGTACCAAGTTACATGTTTCTATCTTCAAAAATACAAAAGTTGGGTCATTTCCGATTGTTCAGTTATATGGCAGCTATAGGATATAGTCGGCCGATCCTTATGAAATTTGGCACGTCGTATTATTTTGTCAAAATTATCATTCGTACAAAATCTCTCTAACTCTAAAAACACCAAAGTTATAGCATTTCCGATCAATCAGTTATATGGCAGCTATAGGATATCGTCGGCCAATCCCGGCCGTTCCGACTTATATACTGCGTGCAAAGGAAAGAAGGGTGTGTGCAAAGTTTCAAGACGATCGCTTTAAAACTGAGAGACTAGTTTGCGTAGAAACAGACAGACAGAAAGACGGACAGACGGACATGCTCATATCAACTCAGGAGGTGATCCTGATCAAGAATATATATACTTTATATGGTCGGAGATGTCTCCTTCAATGCATTGCACACTTTTGATCAAAATTATAATACCCTCTGCAAGGGTATAAAAAAATTGAAAACAAAGTACCAAGCTTTCATCTTCAAAAATACCAAAGTTGGTATTTTTACCAAATACCATTTCCGATCGTTCAGTTATATGGCTCGTTATGGATCGTTATGCAATTTGGTAGGTTGTATTAACTGACCAAAAATAGAATCTGTACGAAGTTCCAACTTTCTATCTTCAAAAACACCAAAGTTGGGTAATTTCCGATTTTTCAGTTAAATCACCGAAGTTATACCATTTCCGATCAATCAGTTATATGGTAGCTATAGGATATAGTCGGCCGATCCTTATGAAATTGGGTAGGTCGTATTAATTTGCCAAAAATAGCTTTCGTACAAAAACTGAATTCTTTAACTCAAAAAACACCAAAGTTATACCATTTCCGATCAATCAGTTATATGGAGCTATAGTTCCGACTTATATACTGCGTGAAAAGGAAAGAAGGGTGTGTGCAAAAATTCAAGACGATAGCTTTAAAACTGAGAGACCAGTTGGCGTAGAAACAGAAAGACGGACAGACGGACATGCTCATAGCAACTCAGGAGGCGATCCTGATCAAGAATATATATAATTTATAGGGTCGGAGATGTCTCCTTCACTGCGTTGCACACTTTTGGACAAAATTATAATACCCTCTGCAAGGGTATAAATATTATTTTATATAAATGTATTAAGAAACTACCTGTTTCCATGATACGTAGAAAAAAATTGCTAAACTTACGAATGTAAATAAACCATTAAACTTTCTCATAGAGAGTGTCCGAATAAATGTTGTGCTGACTGTACATGCATACATGTATTACTTACAGCAGCGTACAAAAGTAACACAGTCTTGTGTTCGCTTTACCGCTGCATATATTTTTCATGTACGCCAAATTATTTATGCACGTAAATATGTATTATCAAAGATTATAAAGTACATGGATGGGACATCTCATACAAAGTAAAATTTTCTATGGTGGGTTCCAGCGCTGGAACGAGCGGGTTCCAGACTTGTCCACAGCGCGACAAGTTAAGTATCAGAAATTTTTCGCGCGACAACGAATGACGGATAGCCTAGTGGTAGGGTGCTTGGCTGATATGCAGAGTAAGATGAGTTCAAACCAGACTCGGAACGTCCACTTCTTATACCCTTGCAGAGGATATTATAATTTTGTCCAAAAGTGTGCAACGCAGTGAAGGAGACATCTCCGACCCTATAAAATATATATATTTTTGATCAGGATCACCTCCTGAGTTGATATAAGCATGTCCGTCTGTCCGTCTGTCTGTTTCTACGCAAACTAGTCTCTCAGTTTTAAAGCTTCTTGCACACATCCTTCTTTCCTTTGCACGCAGTATATAAGTCGGAACGGCCGGGATCGGCCGACTATATCCTATAGCTACCATATAACTGATTGATCGGAAATGTTATAACTTCGGTGTTTTTAAAGCTCGGATTTGGCACGAATGCTATTTTTGGCAAAATAATACAACATGCCAAATTTCACAAGGATCAGCCGACTATATCTTATAGCTGCCATATAACTGAACAATCGGAAATTACCCAACTTTGTTGTTTTTGAAGATAAAAAGCTGGAACTAAGTAAATTCTATTTTTGGTCAGTTAATACAACCTACCAAATTGCATAACGATCGGCCGACTATATCTTATAGCTGCCATATAACTGAACGATCGGAAATGGTATTTGGTAAAAATACCAACTTTGGTATTTGTGAAGATGGAAGCTTGGTACTTTGTTTTAGATTTTTTATTGTAATAAATTGGTTATATTATGATATTCTTATAAGGATCGGCCAATTTAATCCGATGTTTCCGATATATATCCGGTTTTAACTGCAAGGGTATATCAACTTCGGCTCCGCCCGAAGTTAGCTTTTCTTTCTTGTTTTTTAAATCTTTTTATATTATATTTTTATTCTTTTAAAGTGTTTTCAAAAATTTATAATGCAATCAAGAAAAATACAAAATTTTAAAATCACCTTAAAATTGCATCAGACCGTAGTGGAACCCGCTGTAAAAATCTTTATAAGTGCGGGTTCTATGGCATATTGGCAAGCCGAGTCGTGGAACCCGTTGTAAAACTGAAAATTTGAGAGCGGGTTCCACGACAAACGGCTGGCTGATGAGAGAGAGAGAGAAAGAGAGTATTATATTTTCGTATTCACGTTCAAATCGAACCAGTGTGAGAGCAAAGAGATCAGAAATATATTCTACTATCTTCACTCTTCACCTCGGATTTTACTATGGATTTTGCGTTTTGAAAAAATTTTCTTTCCATTCTAGAGGGAAAGCGCGCGATCTTTATCCTTGGGGTCCTTGGGTCCTGGGGTCGATTTTTTAAGTGGGCGGTTGTTTTAACTTTTAAGAAGTTTTAGTTTTATGATTATTTTTATATTTAATTTTATTATACCCTTGCAGAGGGTATTATAATTTTGGTCAAAAGTGTGCAACGCAGTGAAGGAGACATCTCCGACCCTATAAAGTATATATATTCTTTATCAGGATCACCTCCTGAGTTGATATAAGCATGTCCGTCTGTCCGTCTGTCTGTCCGTCTGTCTGTTTCTACGCAAACTAGTCTCTCAGTTTTAAAGCTATCGTCTTGAAACTTTGCACACACCCTTCTTTCCTTTGCACGCAGTATATAAGTCGTAACGGCCGGGATCGGCCGACTATATCCTATAGCTGCTATATAACTGATTGATCGGAAATGGTATAACTTTGGTGTTCTTAGAGTTAGAGAGTTCAGATTTTGTACGAATGCTATTTTTGGCAAAATAATGCAACCTACTAAATAATATAACGATCGGCCGACTATATCTTATAGCTGCCATATAACTGAACGATCGGAAATGGTATTTGGTAAAAATACCAACTTTGGTATTTGTGAAGATGGAAGCTTGGTACTTTGTTTTAGATTTTTTATTGTAATAAATTGGTTATATTATGATATTCTTATAAGGATCGGCCAATTTAATCCGATGTTTCCGATATATATCCGGTTTTAACTGCAAGGGTATATCAACTTCGGCTCCGCCCGAAGTTAGCTTTTCTTTCTTGTTTTTTAAATCTTTTTATATTATATTTTTATTCTTTTATAGTGTTTTCAAAAATTTATAATGCAATCAAGAAAAATACAAAATTTTAAAATCACCTTAAAATTGCATCAGACCGTAGTGGAACCCGCTGTAAAAATCTTTATAAGTGCGGGTTCTATGGCATATTGGCAAGCCGAGTCGTGGAACCCGTTGTAAAACTGAAAATTTGAGAGCGGGTTCCACGACAAACGGCTGGCTGATGAGAGAGAGAGAGAAAGAGAGTATTATATTTTCGTATTCACGTTCAAATCGAACCAGTGTGAGAGCAAAGAGATCAGAAATATATTCTACTATCTTCACTCTTCACCTCGGATTTTACTATGGATTTTGCGTTTTGAAAAAATTTTCTTTCCATTCTAGAGGGAAAGCGCGCGATCTTTATCCTTGGGGTCCTTGGGTCCTGGGGTCGATTTTTTAAGTGGGCGGTTGTTTTAACTTTTAAGAAGTTTTAGTTTTATGATTATTTTTATATTTAATTTTATTATACCCTTGCAGAGGGTATTATAATTTTGGTCAAAAGTGTGCAACGCAGTGAAGGAGACATCTCCGACCCTATAAAGTATATATATTCTTGATCAGGAGCACCTCCTGAGTTGATATAAGCATGTCCGTCTGTCCGTCTGTCTGTCCGTCTGTCTGTCCGTCTGTCTGTCCGTCTGTCTGTCTGTCTGTCTGTTTCTACGCGAACTCGTCTCTCAGTTTTAAAGCTATCGTCTTGAAACTTTGCACACACCCTTCTTTCCTTTGCACGCAGTATATAAGTCGGAACGGCCGGGATCGGCCGACGATATCCTATAGCTGCCATATAACTGATTGATCGGAAATGGTAAAACTTTGGTGTTTTTTGGAGTTACAGAGTTCAGATTTTATACGAATGCTATTTTTGGAAAAATAATACGACCTACCAAATTTCATAAGGATCGGCCGACTATATCTTATAGCTGCCATATAACTGATTGATCGGAAATGCTATAACTTCGGTGTTTTTAAAGCTAGAGAATTCAGATTTGGTTGCTATTTTTGGCAAAATAATACAACATGCCAAATTTTATAAGGATCAGCCGACTATATCCTATAGCTGCCATACAACTGAACAATTGGAAATGACCCAACTTTTGTATTTTTGAAGATAGAAAAATGTGACCTTGTACGGATTCTATTTTTGGTCAGTTGATCCAACCTACCAATTTTCATAACGATCGGCTGACTATGTCTTATAGCTGTCCTTTTTAAAAAATCGGGAAATCGAAAGTGTGGAACCACTTTAAAAGATCCCAAAATGTTAAGACATGCAATAAAACTTACAAAACAAGTGAAAACACGTCCAATTTGTTTGACCACATGAAACGACTCCACACGGGAATTTTCGAGAAACAGGTAATTAACTAACCAACTAAACAAGACTAAAGTTATAGGAAGTATAACTTGGAACAAAAGATGCAGGCCGTTGAAGCTAAAGAAATGGACTTGTTTTACAGTACTATCCGTCAGTGTAGATATTTCGAATATTAACTATTTATAAACTTTTGTGAACAATTGGTGGTTTATTTCAGGAATTGGCCCATATACTTAATCGGGTTGGAAATGTCTCATTCATTTGAATTTACTAAAAAGGGTATAAGATAAAGAACGCACGAACCGATTAACACGATTTTGCATTTTGGAAAGGTCTTAGGCTGCGCAAGGTTAAACATAAAACAATGTTTGGCAGCTACTTATTGTCCTCTGCTGATTTCATGTGACAAACCGGCATTGTGTTTTCTGTCAAATTGTGAAAAAATTTTAAAAAATAAAGGGGCCCATCCACAGGCGAGCATGTTCGGCGAACATGTTGTGCTCCCCGAAATTTTTCCTGTGGATGGTAGTGTTTGTTGTCAAATTTTGTGTTCGTCAAAATGTTCGAATGGAATTGAAATCATTCTATTTTTTCAAGGTCGGCAACAAAATGCTTGCCAATGGATGGCAATGTTGGCACGTTTAGTACCGATTTTGCGCAGCGCAAAATAAGTAAATAATTTATAAAAGTAATATAAACTATATTTTTTTTTCTAAGCAAATATTTATTGTCATCAGTACAATTACAGAGCCGCTGTCGTTGTCCGTTAACATTTTGATTACTGGAAAATTGATCAAAAAATTATGTTCGCACTCATGTTGGCTCTAGTTGGTGGGAAAATGAAATTCGAGGAGGTGAGCATGTTCGACAACATGCTCGCCTGTGGATGGGCCCTTTAAGTTATTTGTTACCTAACATTTCAATTGGAAAACATCAGAGGGTAAAATGGGAGTAATTAATTTTTCAAATATCTTTGGAATTGCCGACAACTAAGAGATACCTCTGTAGTTGGCAGCCTCAGACTTTTCCCCTTTTTTATGTAGGGGAATTATGAATGATTAAGGGGAAAATTGAAGTTTCCAAAGATAAGTTAAAAAGTTTTAAAAGTTGGCACACTGAGTCAAAAAATGTATTTAAAGTACAATAAAATTATTCTAAAGCGACGTTAAGATCAGTGCATGCCAGAATATCGGACCAGTCATATGTATCGATAAGGCTATTAAGTTTGTGAAAATCAGCTTTGCGGAAACAGCGAATCTTATTTATCATAAGTTTAAAAGTCTACATAAGTCTAAAAGCCGACCTAACCAATTTCTAACATGGTTAATCTGACCTAGTGACAAAGATGGTACGTTATCGACGTTGGACCACTTTAATTCTGGGATATTAAAGTCGCCCACCGCTACGAGTTGGTCACGATCCGTCAAAAGATTAAAGACGTATCAAATAGCGGATAAATGCTGCCAATATTTTGGCGGTTCAGACACAGGCGGTATATATGAACATGTAATGTATAAAGATTTCACGGACATATTGATTTTAACGCAAATAAATTCTATGTCACCAAACTCTTGTGATTTCACTTCTTCAGAAAAAACAGTAGAGTCTACCGAAAAGAGGACTCCACCTCCCCTTCGCTGAGATCGATCCCGTCTAAAAGTGGTGTACTTACTTGAAAAAACTTCGGAGCTAAAGATCTCCGGATTTAACCAAGTTTCTGTAAAGGCTATTATATGGGATGCAAAGAAAGAACTATCAGAATATAGCTTGGGGAGTTTGCTACGTAGCCCCCTAGTATTCTGATAGGTAAGTGTTAGTGACGATACTAGTTTTTTGGGTTAGTGGACAAAGAAGAGGTGGAAGGTTGGTCGGTGGTTCCGATATGGGGAAGTTTCACTCCCACTGGTTTTAAATCTTTTAACTTTGCAGTACTAGGCTGATGTTCTTGGACGAAGATGTTCTCTGGCCAAAAATATTTTCCCTGAAAATGTTCCCAAGTTCTAGCCCTTGGGGTGGCCAGAGATATGAGCGGCTGCATTAATGTCGCCTGAACAGGCTGAGGCGGATCAGAAACAGCGGGTTTCTTACTCTTAGAGGACTCATTTAGTAGTTGAAGGCCACTAAACTAAGTGTCAAGCGCACAGAGCTGGTCATTGATTTTACGAAAACCAGTGATCAGATCTTTAAATCCATTTTTGGTCTGTCTCATGAACGACCTCATTTCGCCTTGGACAGCACGACAATTTTCACAACAATAATGCATACCAGAACTACGGGAAATGGCATCCGAAACTGATGCAGTGAACCCGGCACACTTGGCGTGTACGACGTTTTCGGATAGCCAGCAGTGGATGGAAGGCTGTGAAGAGGAGATTGTCTTGTTACAAGACTTTATAGCACAGACAAGTTAAAATTCCATAATTATTAATTAACAATACAAAAATAATATATAAAAAGATAAAAAGCACTATACCTTGAACCACTGTGCCAAATAGGAAGCCGAAGCGGGAGCTTTGGAGAGCGCAAAGGAAAAAGGCAGAAATAAAGATAAGACGGGGAAGAAGCAGAGCTGATCTATGCTTGGAATTGAATTTAGACAAATTATTAATTCGACTCCAAATATACCACAGCATTCGCGAAGCGATACGGTTTAGGCTAAAACTTAAGATTCTCAATAGATCCGACCGTTCGCTTAAGAGGAAGGGTGAGAAGAGGTAATGATAAACTTAGGTGTTACTCCAATGAATTCCGTTTTAAAACTCTTTTTATTCTGTACAATTCTCTTACAAGAAAGATACATGAAAATCTTAAATCTATTTAAAACTACTTGTCAACGCACTACACGCTGACCTACTATGCGACCCTTTCTCAAGTGCGATAAGCGCACCACTTATGTATGTGTTATTTATGTTAGGCTGTAGGGGATCGGTTTTAGACCATGCTGTTTGTCTCATATTTCCATGGGTCCGATCCCTTGAAACTCTATCTATGGAATTTATGCCAGGTAATGAGAAATAAAAGTAGCAATTAGTACAGGGGGTTATTAATATGACGGGGAATTAATAAATTGCTGTGAATGCAGCTCGATATGCATGGCTCAACGATTGAGTGAAGACTGACTTCAGTAGTGATGCAATGAAAGCTCATTGTTTGGGATGAGTGCACAATGGCATATAAGACATATTTGGTGACATACAAATCAGGTGATTCGATAACAAATCCCGATGATGTAGTAAATTATCCAACGGAGTTTTTAAACTCTCTGGAGTTACCAGGATTTCCACCATATAACTTGCAACTAAAAGTTGGTACAGTTATTATGATATTGCCTAATTTGAATCCACCGCGGCTGTGTTAACGTCAGGCCAAAAAAACAACAAAAAATGTGTTTACCAAAAAGCACTTCAATAAAATGGAACAGTGAGTAAGCACACGAAGAACATTGGCGTCTGACGTCTCCCATCGGAAACCAACGCACATTCAAATATAAAACAAAACAAGAAAGGAAAGCTAACTTCGGGCGGAGCCGAAGTTGATATACCCTTGCAGCTAAAACAGGATATATATCGCTAAAATCGGATATAGTTGACCGATTCTTATGGGAATATCATAATATAACCAATAAATTACAAGACAAAATCTAAAAAAAAATCCCAAACTTCTATCTTAAAGAACCCCAAAGTTGGTATTTTTACCAAATACCATTTCCGATCGTTCAGTTATATGGCAGCTATAAGATATAGTCGGCCAATCCATATGAAACTTGATAAGTCGTATTATTTTTCCAAGAATAGAATTCATAGAAAATCCCAACTTTCTAGCTCGAAAAACACTGAAGTTATGCCATTTCCGATCAATCAGTTATATGGCAGATATAGGATATAGTCGGCTGATCCTTATAAAATTTGGCATGTTGTATTATTTTGCAAAAAATAGCAATCGTACCAAATCCGAATTCTCTAGCTTTAAAAACACCGAAGTTATAGCATTTCCGATCAATCAGTTATATGGCAGCTATAAGATATAGTCGGCCGATCCTTATGAAATTTGGTAGGTCGTATTATTTTGGCAAAAATAGCATTCGTATAAAATCTGAACTCTGTAACTCTGTAGTTATATGGCAGCTATAAGATATAGTCGGATATAGATATAGATATAGTTCCGACTTATATACTGCGTGCAAAGGAAAGAAGGGTGTGTGCAAAGTTTCAAGACGATAGCTTTAAAACTGAGAGACTAGTTTGCGTAGAAACAGACAGACAGACGGACTCAGGAGGTGATCCTGATCAAGAATATATATACTTTATAGGGTCGGAGATGTCTCCTTCACTGCGTTGCACACTTTTGACCAAAATTATAATACCCTCTGCAAGGGTATAAAAAAAATGTTGACTCGATCTTTTAACAACAAAACGAAATGTTACATAAAACGAAGCCATCAGGTGGCGAAACGGAGTTCGCCGCGTTTGCTTATATATAATATATCTATATAAACAAGGGTATAAAAATAGAAAGGGTGCCAAAAAACTTTAAAAATAACCAATAACAAAAAACTGTGGGTATAACAGTAAATTTCACGTATAATTAAGAATTTTAATAAAATTGTGGACAATATAAAATATTTCATGTATTGAATAAACATTCACATACCATAGTTAAAGTCATTTTATCAATTTCGTGCTTATCCTTTGTTTTATGTTGTCGAAATGGAGAATGCCCTTTTAAAAGTTTATATAACATGCACCCAAAGCTAAACCAATCAGCACAAGAATCGTAAGACGTTCCTTTTGATAATACTTCTGGTGCCATATATCCATGAGTTCCCACTGAAGCATGTGGTTTTTTTTTTGAAAAGTCACAAGCCAATCCCAAATCAGAAATTCGTATGTGTCCATTTTCGTCAAGCAATATGTTAGCTGGTTTTAAATCACGATAAACAATGCTGCGTTTATGCATATGTTCCAGACCCAAAATAACCTAAAAGAAGTGCATTTTGTTAAAAAAAATGATGAAATTGCCAACACAACCCAATTTGTTTACTCCACTAAGAGTTTTACCTTCTTCATATTCCTTGTGCTCCCCCTACATAAACAGGTAAACGATCTGTTTATCTAGGGTATATCTAAGAAAAAAAACAGTTTAAAGTGCCCTTGTTCCGAATATTGTATTTTTAATGAGGAAAAGAGGTGTTTTTTTAATGATTGCGGTTGTAATTATGTACACATTTCAATACAAAATTTGTTTCCGAAAAAAATGGTATTTTTGCAAATGGGGCTGAATGGAATTATGTGGCTTTAAAATTGAATTTTACCTTCTTCATATTCCTTGTATCCCTACATAAACAGGTAAACGATATGTTTATCTAGGGTATATCTAAGAAAAAAAAACAGTTTAAAGTGCCCTTGTTCCGAATATTTACGTAAGCGCCAAAATGAAAATTTTATAGAAGAAGTGTTTTT
Organism: Drosophila pseudoananassae pseudoananassae; assembly: GCA_018153035.1. Classification (NCBI taxonomy): domain Eukaryota; kingdom Metazoa; phylum Arthropoda; class Insecta; order Diptera; family Drosophilidae; genus Drosophila; species Drosophila pseudoananassae. The sequence goes on from JAECXR010000007.1 coordinate 1,298,147, forward strand.
TTGCAAATGGGGCTGTATTGAAATATGTGGCTTTAAAATTGAATGGTTAATTCAAAGCTATGGCAACTGAAACGAAATCCACCATTTTTTAATTTTTTTAACCACAAACATGTGTCAAAAGAAAAAAAATTATTACGTAATTGCACAGAAAATTTGATTTATTTCTTTCTGAAACTGGATCGGGATCAAACTAATGTTTGTTCTAGCTTTGGAAAGGGCAGCATAAAGATAAGAGTATAGGTAAAACTTTGTGTGGAGGTTTTTTAGTGTTAGATATTTTTACAATTAAAATTTACTTCAGCAGCATAGAATTTCATTTCGTCCTCATTGAAAACTCCATGTTGAGATAAGTGATAATGTAAATCACCGCCGTTCATTAAGTCCAGTATAAAACAAAGCTTATCAGGTGTATGAAAAGCGTAGGTCATGCAAACTATGAAAGGACAGTCAATCTAAAAGATATAGGGATTAATTATAAATAGAAAAACAAATTATTAGGTGACTTACTCCGGTGCTTACGGCTTGTAACATGTTGCGCTCATTTAAAGCCAACATTTCACCTTGTTTCATTTTTATCCTTTTTTTGTCTAAACATTTCATAGCGTACATTTTTCCGGTGTCTGCTTTTCGGCATCCGTAAACTTCTCCAAAGCCTCCTCTTCCTATAATCCTATGCACGCTAAAATCGTTCATTGACAACTGAAATAATCAGTCAGAGAATAATAAAAAAAATTTTGTTTTAAATTAATATAGTATTTTAAAATCTTCCGAATGTTTCATTTTATTTTCTTTACTTTATAAAAGAAGCAAAAATGAATAACGATTCGAAGCACATGTAAAATAAACAAGAAAGGAAAGCTAACATCGGGCGGAGCCGAAGTTGATATACCCTTGCAGTTAAAACCGGATATATATCGCTAAAATCGGATTGAATTGGCCGATCCTTATGAGAATATCATAATATAACCAATTTATTACAATAAAAAATCGAAAACAAAGTACCAAGTTCCATCTTCAAAAATACCAAAGTTGGTATTTTTACCAAATACCATCTCCGATCGTTTAGTTATATGGCAGCTATAAGATATAGTCGGCTGATCGTTATGCAATTTGGTAGGTTGTATTATTTTGCCAAAAATAGCATTTGTACCAAATTCGAATTCTCGAGCTTTAAAAACACCGAAGTTATAGCAATTCCGATCAATCGGTTATATGGCAGCTATAGGATATAGTCGGCCGATCCTTATAAAATGTAGTAGGTCGTATTATTTTGCCAAAAATAGCTTTGGTACATAATCTGAACTATGTAACTCTAAAAACACCAAAGTTATACCATTTCCGATCAATCAATTATATGGCAGCTATAGGATATAGTCGACCGATCCTTATAAAATTTGGTAGGACATATTATTTTGCCAAAATAGCATTGGTACAAAATCTGGATTCTGTAACTCTAAAAACACCAAAGTTATACAATTTCCGATCAATCAGTTGTATGGCAGCTATAGGATATAGTCGGCAGATCCCGGCCGTTCCGTCTTATATACTGCGTGCAAAGGAATGAAGGGTGCGTTATAAAATTATAAAATTGTAATACCCTCTGCAAGGGTATAAATATAATAATACATAATTAAATAACAAAAGAATAAAAATTTATTTAAATTTAATTATTTAAATTAATTTATTATTAATTTAAACGACAATAAGAACAGTTTAATGAAATATATAATAAGTTGATTATAAAAAAAAACTTTTAATTCAAACAAAGAACCATTACTCAAGCAAATCGTAAACTGATTTGTCTAAAATGAATTTTTTGCTTTTAAATATTTTTGTCCAGACATTTTTTGTTCGAACTAAAACAGTAATCATGAATCAGTATTTGTAAGCACATGCAAAAAAAAACCAAACAAAATATAGAAATTTGGGAGAGATGAAGGTATTGAATGCTTTAATACATCACTACTCATACCCATTTCGAAAGAAATTTTTGCGTCCATTTTCGTTGTATGAAATAGGTAGTCTATATGCTAAATGATTAGTTGTTGTACGTATGAATTGTATGATTTGCATCAACATAAAATGAAGGCGCTTTTTCAGGAGTGAAAGGAATAAATGATTCCTTGGCGATTCGAAAGACTGTCTTATGTTTTTTTCCAGAATTCTCATCATTATATAATGAACACACTATTTTTGAAGCAGTGCGCTTTTCGGACTGGTAGAAACTGCTACTTGTTGCTACAAACACATGTCGATACCTTAACTAAGTTAGCTACTTTTTCGATTGGGGCTTTCAGGCACAAATCACCAAAATTCTTCCTTAGTCTACCATCTTCCATGGTCTTCAATCATTGACAAAACAGTGGCAAATCAAGCCATTTCTGATTTTTTTCTATTTAAATGTTTTTTTGTAATGGCAAATTTTCTATTTTGTTTAAGGCCGGTTTAAAAAATTTGATAATTTCTTCATTATTTTGTGCTTCAGCTTTAGAAAAACTGCTGTTTATTTTAAATTTACCCGTATGTATATCGGCTAAGAACCAAAATTTATTTTCTGCTAAGCTTTCGCTAGCCACAAGGCAAGACGTCTCCAAAGGACCGACATTCCTCCTATAAAGTTTAATAGACATAAGAATTTTTGACATTTTTACACGGCAGGGACTCACACTTATGACACGTTAGTTACACTTCAACAAAGAGAGTAAAACGTTAAACAATCATTAATTCAAGCATATTAATAACATATATAGACGAATCATGAACATCTGACTCAAAGCGATTAATTTTTGTTTCATCCGACCATACCCAGATGGAAACCCACATGGAAACCCAGATGGACGCTCTTGGTATGGGACTAGAGATCCTACGATTCAGTCACCAAGAATGTGCGAAAAACCGTCAAACGCGGTAGCGGTTCCATCATGGTTTGGGGGTGAATTCATTTAAATTAAGTTGGTCTTTAAGTGTTAATCGATGGGATAATGCGAAAGGAGTAATATCTAGCCATTTTACAAGAAAATCTTCCGAGGGTTATTGGAAATATGGATCTTTCTGCCGAAAAATGCATTTTCCAGCTAGGCAACGACCCGAAGCACACGTCCATAATGGTGAAAAATTGGATTTCAAAACAGAAATTTCAATCTATGAAGTGGCCACCACAATCTCCCGATATGACTCCTATAAAAAACTTGTGGAGTCCTGTGAAATCAGAGCTGGCGAAATATGCAGTTCCTCCAAGTGGAATAAATGAGTTGTGGGAACGGACAAAGGACATATGGAATGCTATACCATCGGAAATGGTACAACGGTATACCCAAAGTATGCCCAGTCACATAGAAGAGCTGGAAAAGTCTAAGGGGATGTGGACTCATTATTAAAAAAACATACAAAAAAATATTTGTTAAAAAAATAACCAGAGTGCAAAACTGTAACATTTGACTTTTTTTACAGTTTGGCGTGAAGTTTTCTTTAACTGATATCAAATGGCTTCTAGTTTTACATAATAGTAGTAAATTATATAACCTACAAAACAAGACTAAGAACTTTAAAATGCGTGCATTAGAAACAAAGTTACAGACCCTTGAAGTTGAAACATTACACTCGTGTTACAGTTTTGCTCGTCAGTGTATGATATGAAACATATGATTATTTTGTGAGCTCACAATTGATCGCAACAGCCGTTTGAAAGCTTTTAACAACTTTTTGTGAGCTTTACAGAGTGTTACCATTGAATTAAAACAACATTTAACCAAGAGTTAAACAAAAATTGAGCAATTTTCTTTGAACTTTTATTGGGGCCACTGTATGTCGGCTTCAGTATCGGCTAATTATTTTCACTAGATTGGCCGTCTGGTACGAGAAGTCCGTTGAAGAATCAGGTTTTGTGGCCGTTGATTTCGAATGCTTAATGATAAGGAGAGGCAAATTTACGTGTTCCGTCGAAGCTGCCTCGTCAGCTTCTGACGGATGTGCTTTTTTTTTTTGGTTGTCATCAGCGCCAACTGTAAAAAAGCATGGTGGCCTTCAGCGTCGTGCGTTTTTGAGGTAATTGTTGTGACACCAACAGAGTTCTTGCGACGAACCGTCGTTGGATGGTAATGATTTAGAGGTCACTGACTATTTCAGCCACGCCCGTGGCGTCTTCATGAAGTAAGTCCATGACTGCGTCGCCGGCTGCTGCTAGTTGCGAAAGTGTGGTCTCCAGTGAGCTTCGAATTATGCTGACAATCAACCCGCGTCTTTTTCAGTAAATTTCAGTTGTCAGTACCATCTCTTAGTCAGTAAGTTTAAAGAGAATTGCTTCGTTCAGTGTAGAATACAGATCTACCCTGTGTCGGGTGGATAGTTGACTTGTTCCAATGTTTGTGTACTTGTACCATGTACTGCGAAGCCAGCTTTCTAGTTTCGTGAATAACATTTCGATGCCTGTGGCTGACTGCAAATTTATACAAATTTATTTATAAAAAAAATGTATTATGCAAATTTATTCCGGTGAACTGCGCAGCGCCTTACGCGTCAGCGAAATCTTCGTTTTCTTTCATTTTGCGTGTGTATTTAATATGATGCTTGTGCGTGCAAGAACTTTGGCGGAAGTCTTTTAGACCACGACAGTTGTGTCATTGCAGATCGTTCAGTTATATGGCAGCTACAGGATACAGTCAGCCGATCCTTATGATTTATTAAACTCGCTTTTATTAAAAACTTTTATTAACTTTTATTAAACTTAAATTTATAAGAAATCCGAACTCTCTAAAAACTCTACAACACCAAACTTCCGGAATTTCTGATCAATCCATATGTCGCCATTAAGTACAGTCGGCTGAAGACAAAGAAAACAAGAAAGGAAAGCTAACTTCGAGCGGAGCCGAAGTTGATATACCCTTGCAGTTAAACTGGAAACTGGACAAAGTACCCAGCTTCCATCTTCAAAAATACCAAAGTTTGTATTTTTACCAAATACCATTTCCAATCGTTCAGTTATATGGCAGCTATAAGATATAGTCGGCCGATCGTTATGCGATTTGGTAGGTTTTATTAACTGACCAAAAATAGAGTCTGTACGAAGTTCCAACTTTCTATCTTCAAAAACACCAAAGTTGGGTAATTTCCGATTGTTCAGTTATATGGCAGCTATAGGATATAGTCGGCTGATCCTTATGAAATCCGGAATGTTGTATTATTTTGCCAAAAATAGCATTCGTGCCGAATCCGAATTCTCTAGCTTTAAAAACACCGAAGTTATAGCATTTCCGATCAATCAGTTATATGGCAGCTATAAGATATAGTCGGCCGATCCTTATGAAATTTGGTAGGTCGTATTATTTTGCCAAAAGGAGCATTCGTACAAATCTGAACTCTGTAACTCTAAAAACACCAAAGTTATACCATTTCCGATCAATCAGTTATATGGCAGCTATAGGATATAGTCGGCCGATCCCGGCCGTTCCGACTTATATACTGCGTGCAAAGGAAAGAAGGATGTGTGCAAAGTTTCAAGACGATAGCTTAAAAACTGAGAGACTAGTTCGCGTAGAAACGGACAGACAGACGGACAGACGGACAGACGGACATGCTCATATCAACTCAGGAGGTGATCCTGATCAAGAATATATATACTTTATAGGGTCGGAGATGTCTCCTTCACTGCGTTGCACACTTTTGGACAAAATTATAATACCCTCTGCAAGGGTATAATAAGGGTGTGTGCACGTGTTTTCAGTCGATAGCTTTTAAGCTGAGAGACAGAAGGGCATATATAAAACAAGAAAATACGGCTATAGTCGAGTTTCCCGTCTACATTATATTCGGTACTCATCTCTTCCTCCCACAATTTAACTCACCTTTAAAATTTAAACTTTAGGGGTATGGATTCTCAGAAAGTATGGAACAAATTTGTATTGCATACTTTTGCACTTGGGCAAAATAACAAAAAAAAAACTACGTCCATACAACCGAATCAGTAGGGAAGCAGACGTCTATAACTCATCTAAAAATTGTTCGATTTGGCTGCCATTGGAAAAGTTTGGCATCAAAACATTTTTTAAATACATTAACGAACTGGCGGTAATGCAAAATTTTTAATTTGGGGTGGGAGTGGGCGTGGCAAAATTTTGAAACAAACTTGATCTCCACGGATACCATACAGTTCCAAATCGGATAGTTTCATCTCTTATAGACTTTGAGATTCACGCGTTCAAAATTTTTGCCCGTTTGTATGGGAAAGGTATCATATATATGTATATAGTATGGGTATATCTCCTCTACGAGTTGGACGATGCGATGCAATTTGTTTTTGAGATATATATTAACTAAAAAAATAGTCAAGTATTAAAAGTTTTTCAAAAAACCTTCCAGCACTTGCGCAACAGAATTTTACAACTTGTGGTGGCGGGAGGGGCGTGGCAAAGTTTTGAAATAAACTTGAACTGCGTGGGCATTATAGGGGAGTCCATTCCAAATCCTCTATCGCTCTAAATCTAAGTCTCTGAGATCCACGCGTTTATATGGACAGACGGACGGACGGACAGACGGACATGGCTATATCGACTCGGCTGCTGATGCTGATCAAGAATATATATACTTTGTGGGCTCGGAGATGATTCCTTCTCTATGTTACATATATTCACACGACTACAATATATCCTTGAATTCCACGAGTAGCGGGTAAAAAGAGTTTTGCCCATGTTATTGTTTCTACTTTTCTCTGATACATACCCGAGTTCAATATGTAGATATGGCGCCAAGTTTCTTTTTCGCCTTTATTTCTTGAACCCTCTCTTAGCGATATTAACAAGAAGCAGACCTGGATTTGTAAATAGGCCGCGGCCTAAGGGTGGCAGCATCCTAGGGGCGGTAGATTTTAAAAGACGGTCACTCGATTTAAGAGGATGTAAGTACATGGGGCGGCGCTACTGACAAGAAGTGTATTAAATCTTAAATTTTTAACTTTGCAGTAAGTCATATTGACTGATACAGAGTTAGACGGCCCTAAAAATCGATTGCTGGGTTGGGAGGTCATTGCGTCTCAGGCGGGATACGCTAGAAACCAGAGTCAATCCCCCAGCGAGGAAATTCGGGAGCGAATAGAGTTTTTCTTTGTAGGACTATTTTTGCTTCTGGATTTCTTTCACTGCGAGAATGTCCAGATCCCGGTTGATTTTTTCGTTGCGAACATACGAAGTTGCCCCAGTGATAGTTCTCAAGATTTTTGATTGTGCGTGCTGTATGATGTCTATGTTGAATACGTGCAGATTGGCTTTAGGACTGAATTGTACAGTAGTAACTTGTAGTCCAGGCCCAGTGGCGATCGTGAGTTTATGATCCAGTGGAGGCTGCAGGCTTTCAGTTATAGGTGCATCTTTTTGCATTCGATGTGCTTACGCCAGGTAAGTCGTCTATCAAGGTGGACGCCAAGGTACGTTACTTCGTTGGCTTGAGGGATCATGTTTGTCTATTTAGAGCAAACGGTATATGTTTACACTTGTGTTCGTTTATTTTAATGCGCGCGCTGTATGCGGACAGCCACCTTTCCACTATTATAAGATGATTAGCCAGTTGGGTTGATGCCTGCGTTGGGAATCTGGAGCGACTAAGGATAGCGGTATCGTCGGCGAACGTTGACTTTGTTAGTTGTGCGTTCGTAGGAATATCCGCAGTATTCAAAACATATAGACACGGGCCGAGTGCGCTTCCTTGTGGAACTCCAGCTTCGATGATGTAGTCGCCCGAAGTAGCTGCGATGCATCTCACTGAGAATACCCTATTTACGTTTTAATTTTGTGCATGAATCTAATGAGCTAAGCTCGAGCGAAAGCGAGCTGTTTCAGCTCGGTCTTCGTCGCTGCGAGCCCAGCATCGCGGAGAATTTCTTATCGGGGTGGTCGTTTCAATTGGGGCGCTAAGATTTGGGTGGGCCCTCCACAGGAGGTACTTTGTGCTTGTTGGCAAAAGATTCTGGATGTACTTCAGCTGTGAATTTTCTTCCTGTTGGTGAAGAGCCTGGTCGAGTGATCGGGTTGCTTCCTTAAGGCGTTGTTTTGAAGCTGGTGATCTGCTGTTTTGCCAATCACGACGCGTGCGCCTCTTTTCTCGCACGAGCTGATCGATTTGCTGATTAGATTTGTAGTATTTGTTTCGGTCTACTTCCTTCCATTTAGGAGTAGAGATTTTAGCTGCCACAACGAGTACCTCTTGCAGGGCGCTCGTAGTGTAGTCGATATCCGATTCCATGTTAAACTCCGGGGCGAGTTCTATGTGGGCACTCACGTACTTTTTGTATTTTAGCCAGTTCGCCAGTATTTGGCGTGGTCAGGCTAAAGAGGGTCAGGGGTTCGGTCATTTCTGGGCTTTGAAGAAGCGTAAGAAGCACAGGCGAGTGGTCTGATGATAAGTCCGAGACTGCTTTGGCACTTATTAGATTGCGAGGTATGTTTTTAGTCACCGCAAAATCAATAAGGTCTGGGAGCTTACATGAGTCTGTTCACCAGTATGTGGGACTTCCAGGGTACTAAAACGTAGTCCAGTTTATTTTTCACATTTACAATTGCATTGTACATTTATAATTGCATTCCTTTGGGAGTCACTAGACGTGAGTCACTAGGTGTAAGTCTATTCACCATTAATTGCCAAATTTCTATATCTCTAAAAAAAAACACTCTTTATTATGACGATGATCTCAAGCTCAAAACTCGATACCTGGATTTGGCACCGGTTGTTTTTATACAACAATACATTTTTATTACAAAACAAGAAAGGAAAGATAACTTCGGGTGGAGCCGAAGTTGATATACCCTTGCAGTTAAAACCGGATATATGTCGCAAACATCGGATATAGTTGGCCGATCCTTCTGAGAATATCATAATAAAACCAAATTATTACAATAAAATATCTCAAAAAAAATCCCAAGCTTCTACCCAAAATACCAAAGTTGGTATTTCCACCAAATACCATTTCCAATCGTTCCGTTATATGGCAGCTATAAGATATAGTCGACCGATCGATATGAAATTTGGTAGGTCGAATGAACTAACCCAAAATATATTCTGTACTAAGTTCCAGCTTTCTATCTTCAAAAACACGAAAGTTGGGTCACTCCGATCGTTCAGTTATATGGCAGCTATAGGATATAATCGGCCGATCCTTATGAAATTTGGTAGGTTGGATCAACTGACCAAAAATTAAATCTGTATTTAGTTCCAGTTTTCTATCTTCAAAAACACGAAAGTTGGGTCACTTCCGATCGTTCAGTTATATGGCAGCTATAGGATATAGTCAGCCGATCCTTATGAAATTTGGCACGTCGTATTAATTTGCTAAAAATAGCTCTCGTTTTAAATTTTAACTCTCTCACTCTAAAATTACCGAAGTTATACCATTTCCGATCAATCAGTTATATGGCAGCTATAGGATATAGTCGGCCGATCCCGTCCGTTCCGACTTATATACTGCGTGCAATGGAAATAAGGGTGTGTGCAAAGTTTCAAGTCGATAGCTTTAAAACTGAGAGACTAGTTTGCGTAGAAACAGACAGACGGACAGGCGGACATGCTCCTATCAACTCAGGAGGTGATCCTGATCAAGAATATATATACTTTATAGGGTCGGAGATGTCTCGTTTACTGCGTTGCACACTTTTGGACAAAATTATAATACCCTCTGCAGGGGTATAATAAAAGAAGACTGGATGAAACTGACCATAGTTTTGGGGTTGTAGCAATTCGGGAAATGGAGGGTAGAAATTTACGGAAGTATGAGAAGTATTTACAATTGACGGGTGTTACTAATTAACAAGGATCGGGGTTTTCACTAACAGCTTTGGGTGTGTGGGTAGCTAAGGGTGTCGTTGGGAAGTGTTCCGGATGCGCTACGTTGATATCCTAAATAATCAATGCGACTGTTAAGACAGATACTTTCTTGCAATTTTTTTTAAGGATATTTTCCCTCAGACTGTCTAACAACTTTGCAAGCAATTTAAAGTGGTCTTCTACTGAGCGTGTAGCTAGAATAAGGTCATTTATGTAGACGTAAATCTGACAATTCAGGATTATTTCACGGTGTACACTGGATATGAATCGCTGAAACACAGCGGGGCCATTCTTTAAGCCAAACGGCATACACAGGTAAACGGCATACAATCACCATGTTCTGGTTTAGAGTTTGCATGGTCGTTTTCATAAATGACATTAGCTCCATCATACTTTGTTTGAGGGTAAGCATCATAGTTTCCGTTTTGCTGTGTGGCTGTTCTGGGGCCTGTTGAGCGCTTTGAGAGTTAGGCTGAATTGGAATTTTCCTTTCAGATCGTAGAGCATCGGCATAGGAGAAGCCGTTGGTGGTGTTTAGTGGACCGAATGAGGATCTCGCAGCCTTGGCGAAGACGTCTGGCGTAGTTTTTGACGCAATGTAAGCATTCTGTGGGTTTTGGTTGCGCGTTGCGGTCGCTTGACGCATGCGACTGTTTAACTCCTTATACACCATACATCCTCTACACATTTCTTCACGGTACTGTCCTTGTTTGTAGTGCAGTAAGTGGACTTGTGGGTGTCCCCGCATACTACACAGACAGCCCGAAGTGTGCTGTAAGACCTTGTGTGTCCATACTCTTGACAATTAGTGCATTGCACTGGGCCGTTGCGTTTATGTGGCTCTTCAACAGTGATTTTCCGATGCAAAAGATATTGCAGGTTGTAGATTGGGTGGACCTTGTTCTTCTTCAGCGACCTGCTTTCTGGCTCGAGCTCGACGTTGAAGAGGGGTTGTGGCTTTTTATCTTTGTTTAGAATGGTAAGAACATTCTTGTCGGCGAAGCCCTTTCCTTAAGGGCGGTTTTTATTTCCGTGGCGGTAACATCGAATTCGATTCCCTTTACTACCACTTGTAGGGCCTTACTGCTTTTTAGCTTTAGGCCCTTACTGCTTTTTAGCTGGTACGTGTAATAGTTTTTCTGAGCAATGTCCAGATATTTGGACATGATTGAGAAGTGCTCTTCAGTTTTGGTTTGCACTTTTGTTTGCACTACTTGTAGTTGTTGCGAAATTTGTTTCCGCCATTGGAGGGGGGGTTTTACACTGCGAACTCCATGACGCTGGAGTCGGAGTGAGAAGAGCGGGGGAGCAAGACCGTACCCTTTGGGTTTCAGCGGTCAGTAGAGCCGGGTTGCTCTTAATCACCGATTTTTTTACTTCGCTATCGCGGGTTCAAAAGTAAGAGTAGAAGCCGTTTCTTTGGTTCACTGAATTTCTATGCTCGTTCTTTTTATCGTTGCTCAATGAGATCATGCATTTTACTTATTTATGTAAAACAAGAAAGGAAAGCTAACTTCGGGCGGAGCCGAAGTTGATATACCCTTGCAGCTAAAACAGGATATATATCGCTAAAATCGGATATAGTTGACCGATTCTTATGGGAATATCATAATATAACCAATAAATTACAAGACAAAATCTAAAAAAAAATCCCAAACTTCTATCTTAAAGAACCCCAATTTTGGTATTTTTACCAAATACCATTTCCGATCGTTCAGTTATATGGCAGCTATAAGATATAGTCGGCCGATCCTTATGAAAATTGGTACGTATTATTTTGCCAAAAGTAGCATTCCAAACCAAAGTTATACTATTTCCGATCTATCAATATGGCAGCTATAGGATATAGTCGGCCGATCCCGGCCGTTCCGACTTATATACTGCGTGCAAAGGAAAGAAGGGTGTGTGCAAAGTTTCAAGACGATAGCTTAAAAACTGAGAGACTAGTTCGCGTAGAAACGGACAGACAGACAGACGGACAGACAGACGGACAGACGGACATGCTCATATCAACTCAGGAGGTGATCCTGATCAAGAATATATATACTTTATAGGGTCGGAGATGTCTCCTTCACTGCGTTGCACACTTTTGGACAAAATTATAATACCCTCTGCAAGGGTATAACAATGCACTAGTTTTGGTTTAGCACACCACAACTGTTATATTAAAAAAGCTTGTCTATAGCTACTCCAACGCTTGTCTAAAGCTTGTGCTTTTAATAAATTGTGGTTCAGCGTCATTATTAGCTTTTTTATGCTGCAGTTTTCCCGGAGCTCGGGCAAAGCACGTCCGCTCAGTTCGGTAGTTCGATGGTCTTCTTTGCTTTTACGAAGTGAATTTCGACAGTCAAAATTCAATGTGAATTCAGTAGAGCCGCTTGTTTTAAAGCCAAAAGATGAAAATATGGAAAAATTTGAAAAGATTAACAAATACATCGAGAAGCCTAGTAAATCCAATTTTGATTTGATGTCGATTTAGGGCTAAAAAGCCGTTTACATTTCATATCACTTGAAAGAGAGACGTAATTTTAAAAAGAAAAGAGAAAATACGAAATTGAACACGAGAGCACGAAACTTTTACTTTTTGTCAGAAAAAAGCAATTCATTTCAAAAAGTAAAAACCAGAGCCTGCCTGAATGCAATGATTATAATGTACGTAGATGGGACATCAGGGCCCAAAAAGGTGAACTTTTTTCGTCTAGCTTGTTTGTGAGGGGGAACGCACATGAATACGATTCTATTTTTAGTACTCTTTACATGTATACGTCAAAAAAATGTGTTGGGGGTTGTCCAACGATGTCCAACAATGGAGGCTCCAATATGAGAGGTGGCTCGAGATTTGTACTTGGTACGCTGATCGCTTATTTCAAGGGATAAATATTAGAGTGCCCTGAAGGAAGGCTTATCAAGTCACTTGGTACTGGAACATCATAAGTAGGTAGACAAGTAGGCGACGGTAAAATGTTTGGTGTTGAAAATTCCTCGACTTGTACAGAATGGGATGTAGGGGTATTCAGTAATTTAGCAGTCAGCAGGTTGTTATTCGGAATTTTTCGTCTGGGGGATTCGCTTAACAATTTTAGCCCAAGGAATTGAGTTTCAAGAGCTAGGAATTGCTCATTAAGGGCCGAGAATTGCTTGCGGACATCTAGGAAACCACTTCTCGTCTGTTTCATAAAAGTCCGCATCTCTGACTCAATTTCTCTACAAGCGATGCAAGACCATGTCAGGCCAATTTTCTTGTTGATAAGGTCACTTATCCGTCCATTGTGTCCTCCTCCAGCACATTTAAAATGTGAGCAGTTATTGCAGAGCCAACAAGACAGGTATGAGTCACCCGTGATGGTTCCACCAAATTCACATTTTTTTGCTGTGCAAGTAAGACTCATTTCAAAATGAGTCAAAATGTTTTGGCTTCAAAATGGCGTCAAAATGTTTTGGCTTCGAAATTTCAATTTCGATGGGATTGTATTAGGCCTTGCATCCGTCGTTTTGTCATCCGACATGTCAGCCACTATATTTCCCATTCCGCTAATTGCTAATAATAAAATTCATAAAAACATAATTTTTTTTACAACAATAGTAATAGAATGAAAAAAAGGAACTATTATAAAAATAATCATAAAACTAAAATTCACTTTTTAAAAATTGAAACAACGCCCAATCTTAAAATCAAGCCCTGGATCTTAAGTGTAAAGAGGCTACCCTTCAAGTTGATCTAATGATACCTAAAGTTGATATTAAGGTAAATAAGAGAATCAAAAAAAACAGGGCTGAAGAGTAAAGATAGTAGAATATATTTCTGATCTCTTTGATGTCACACTGGTTCAATGTGAACGTTTCAAACTTTTATCGTTCCAAATGTTACGTTCAAAAAATATAATTCTCGTTTCTCGTGGAACCCGCTCTCAAATTTTTTCATTTTTGGAGCGGGTTCTACAACGCGGCTTGCCAATATGCTGTAGAACCCGCACTTTTAAAGATACAGCAGGTTCCCTTACAAACTAAGGCAATGTTAAGGTTATTTTAAAATTTTTTAACATTATACATTTTGGAAAACAATTTAAAATAATAAAAAAACAAGAAAGGAAAGCTAACTTCGGGCGGAGCCGAAGGTGATATACCCTTGCAGTTAAAACCGGATATGTATCGCAAAAATCGAATTGAATTGGCCGATCCTTATTAGAATAATATAATATAACCAATTTATTACAATAAACAAGAAAGGAAAGCTAACTTCGGGCGGAGCCGAAGTTGATATACCCTTGCAATTAAAACCGGATATATATCGCAAACATCGGATTAAATTGGCCAATCCTTATGAGAATATCATAAGGTACCACTAAAACAAAGTACCAAGCTTCCATCTTCAAAAATACCAAAGTTGGTATTTTTACCAAATACCATTTCCGATCGTTCAGTTATATGGCAGCTATAAGATATAGTCGGCCAATCGTTATGCAATTTGGTAGGTTGTATTAACTGACCAAAAATAGAATATGTACTTAGTTCCAGCTTTTTATCTTCAAAAACAACAAAGTTGGGTAATTTCCGATTATTCAGTTATATGGCAGCTATATGATATAGTCGGCCGATCCTTATGAAATTTGGTAGGTCGTATTATTTTGCCAAAAGTAGAATTCGTACCAAATTCGAATTCTCGAGCTTTAAAAACACCGAATTTATAGCAATTCCGATCAATCAGTTATATGGCAGCTATAGGATATAGTCGGGCGGTCTTTATGAGAAATTTGGTAGGTCGTATTTTTTTGCCAAAAATAGCTTTCGTACCAAATCTGAACTTTGTAACTCTAAAAACACCAAAGTTATACCGTTTCCGATCAATCAATTATATGGCTGCTATAGGATATAGTCGACCGATCCTTATAAAATTTGGTAGGACATATTATTTTGCCAAAAATAGCATTGGTACAAAGTCGGCCGATCCCGGCCGTTCCGTCTTATATACTGCGTGCAAAGGAATGAAGGGTGCGTTATAAAATTATAAAATTATAATACCCTCTGCAAGGGCATAAATATAATAATACATAATTAAATAACAAAAGAACCTAGTTTGTCATGTGCATGAATAAATCCTGCATTTGTAAGTTAAACTCGCTCAGCTGTTCTAGGTAGACTTTGAAAGCGTTTAAATTAGTAATTAAATGAGTTTAAATTTTTTCTTTGGTGATGTATGCAGTATGGCCATGATAGGAGTGTGATCCGAGGAGAGTTGATGGAGTGTTCTTACTTGTAGCCTGTCTATAGCGTATCCATTGATTATGGAAAAATCAAGAGCTGTCTGTGTTAACAAGGCCGTTAAATGAGTAAAAAGTAAGTTCACCGGTGGCAAGTACTTAGTAATGCAAATTAGCAATGACTTCTTGCAACAGCTTACCCACCATGCATTTTTGGCGTTATATTTACCGCTAGCAATAAACTATCTTTCAAATCCGGCCAGCAAGGATTTAAATTCTGATTGAAGCCATGTTTCTGCTAGAGGTAGGTATATCGCCACTAATGTGACATTCCCTTCCGAAGTCTGTAATTGGACGCTCGCTATCTGTCTGTCGTTGATAGAGGCGGAAGGCAGGGGGATGTGACTCCTTTAGGGAATCCTTTATAATAACTCCAGAGCCACCTCCACTGGGTTAATAAGCATGATAGATAAGATAGCCTTGCAAGTAGATGTGCTGACCAGAAAGCATTTGTTTTTCTGTGTTAAGAGCGCTGAGGAAGAATTAAAGCTCTTCAGATACTCTGAGTAATCAACAAGCGTTTCACAATCCGATATGTAGTGATGGTTTCGGTACTCGCACAATGAGAGCCTGGGCCAGCTCTCTGAAACCTATGTTGGACTATGCATTTTTATACATCAGCTTAAATAGAGTGTCCTATTTGGTACTGATATAGCGGATGGCAATATACCGCTGTGTACTTATGCCTGAGCCTAGGGTCGGAAGGAGAGCTTGCTGGATCATTGGTTGACGGGAGTATAGGCCTTGGCTTTTATTTTTTTCTATTTCGACAGGGCAGCTTTTATCTTCTGTAACGTGGTTACCGCCACAGTTTTCGCACAATCATGTATCACTCACCCAGAGTAAAGAACCAGTAGCATGATTACCACAATCAGGGTGCAGAACACAGTAGTTTTTCGAGTGCCCAAAAATTTGACATCTTTGACATTGAAGCAATTCCTTTCTACGGGAAGCACGCTCGACAGTGACTCACAGTTAAAAATCAAAAGTCTGCAAAATAAGTTGTAAACAACCTCCAACTCACACAACGCGCAGAGCGAGGGGTATAAACATCACACTTTAAGTCTCGCTCTTCGCTGTTGAATTTCTCGACAATAGCAGCCACCACTTTGCAGAGGCCAAAAATAGACAAGGTGTGCAAGGTACACACGAGTGGTAATGGGGCCTATGCTGGATTAATTGAGGTAATTATCGAACACACGTCTTAACTTTATGAATGCTGGTTGGGAACTGATCAGTTTGTATATAAGTTATAAGATATATTCATTCGATCCTTATCAAGTTTTGTAAAATATTATTAATAATTAATCAACCCAAAATCTCAACCTTCTTAGTTAAAAACAAGAAAGGACGGCTATATTCGAGTTTCCCAACTTCATTATCCCCCGTACTCATGTCTTGTGAGCCTATGCTGGATTAATTGAGGTAATTATCGAACACACGTCTTAACTTTATGAATGCTGGTTGGGAACTGATCAGTTTGTATATAAGTTATAAGATATATTCATTCGATCCTTATCAAGTTTTGTCAAATATTCAACCTTCTTAGTTAAAAACAAGAAAGGACGGCTATATTCGAGTTTCCCAACTTCATTATCCCGCATACTCATGTCTTCCAACCAAAATTTAACTGACCAATTAAACTTTAACGGTACAAACTTTGTTGCATACTTCTGCGCTTGGGCAAAACAACAAAAACAAACCTATGACTGTACTATCCATTCAGTAGGGAAGCAGACTAATAAGTGTAAAAACTTGATCGGATAGTTCTACCTCTTATAGTCCTCGCGTTCAAAAATTTAGCCAGTTTATATGGGAAATGGTATTAATATGGGTATATCTCCTCTAAAAATTCGATTTGGATTAAATTTTTTTTCAGATGTATATTAACTATAAAAATAGTTTGGCATTAAAAATTTGTCAAAAAACCTTTCTGTACTACAGAAATTTGCTACAGAAATTCACAATTTGTACATGGCAAAATTTTGAGACAAACTTTTACTGCGTGGGCATCGTAGGAGTCTTTATGTCAAATTTTATAGCTCTATCTCTTATAGTCTTTGAGATCCACGCGTTCATTCGGACAGACGGACTAGCTTGACGTGCTCGAAGAGTACCGGGTATAATCACCAAGGTCATAAGGTTTTCTATCAATCAGTTATATGCGAACCATAGTTTAAAGTCATTTCGACTCCGATCTTCAAAATTTGAAACTAAGATACTGATAGTCTTTGGAAGGGTATAAAAACACCTTATGAGGAAAAATACTTTTTAAAAAACTTTTTTTTTTAAGAAGTGCTTTTAACTCAAGTGTTTAGAAAAGAAAATTTTTTTCTTCTTTTTTCAAACAATCAGCACTCCAGTAATTTTTAATTTTGGTAATCAACTGTGAAGCTGAGCCTTTGGTTATTTTTAGACTATTGCGGACTCTTGCTTTTATATATCACACTCTTTTTGTACCCTTGCAGAGGGTATTATAATTTTGGTCAAAAGTGTGCAACGCAGTGAAGGATACACCTCCGACCCTATAAAGTATATATATTCTTAATCAGGATCACCTCCGGAGTTGATATAAGCATGTCCGTCTGTCTGTCCCTCTGTCTGTCTGTTTCTACGCGAACTAGTCCCTTAGTATAAAGCTATCGACTTGAAACTTTGCACACACCCTTGTTTCCATTGCACGCAGTATATAAGTCAGAACGGCCGGGATCGGCCGACTATATACTATAGCTGCCATATAACTGATTGATCGGAAATGCTATAACTTCGGTGTTTTTAGAGTTAGTGAGTTCGGATTTAGTCCGAATGCTATTTTTGGCACAAAATAATAAAACACGCAAAATATCATAAGGATCGGCTGACTATATCCTGTAGCTGTCATATAACTGAACAATCGGGAATGACCCAACTTTCGTATTTTTAATGATAGAAAACTTGCTAGGGTATATCAACTTCGGCTCCGCCCGAAGTTAGCTTTCCTTTCTTGTTTTAACACTCATACATATATGTATGTATATTAGTTGTTTTATGTAAATTAATAAAACTAATTTCTGAAAATAATATAATACATACTTGTATGTTAAGTTCCAAATTTTTCCACTGGCAAAATCTAGTAAATTTTTCACTGGAAGTAACAAAAAGAATTAAGTTCTTTTAATTTTTTTAATATATAGATTTTTATAATATTGATTAAAAATTTAAATTAAAAATGCAAAAAAGGCAGAGTCATAGACATCCATGAACTTATTTTATTTGTTGGATAACTTTTCGGGTAACTTTATTGGGCACTAAATCATTCTAATTCGAATGTTGTCAATATCTGTGACAATACGAATGTGACAACACAAACTAAAAATGAAGATAGCTTACACATAGAGCTATCTGGTCTGGTCAAAAATCGAATCCGAAAAAAATCCTAACTCTCTAACTCTAAAAACAACAAAATTGGCACGGTACTCGTCGGAGTACCAGAATCGCATCGTATGCAGTCGCATCGTATTAGGAGGCCTATATTGAGCTTTTCGCTGTCTTCCGCTACCTATGCCACTAGCTTGTCTGCCGGTTCCGACCTTCTGTACCCCGATTTGGCGTCATAAAATCCAAAATTATTTCTTCAAATTTGAAGTTTTTGAATATAAAATTTAATAAAATTTAATAAAATTTGAATATTTGCACCATTATGAAAATATTTTTCAAATATTGTTTTGACCATTGCTTTGGCTTTTTGGTAGGCATTTAAAGTCAGCTGATTGTGCTAGTGGTCTATTCCACGTGGCCAAAGTTTTTTACTTTATAATTATTGAAATATAGTGTATACTGTAAGAGGTCGCCAGGTAATCACCCAGATCGCCCAGAAATGGGTCAATTATATCCGCACGTCTGTGCTCTTTGATTACTGTTTTTTATACCCTTGCAGATTATACCCTCTGGTCAAAATTTTGGTCAATTTTGGAATTTTGGTCAAAAGTGTGCAAGTGAAGGAGACATCTCCGACCCTATAAAGTATATATATTCTTGATCAGGATCACCTCCTGAGTTGATATGAGCATGTCCGTCTGTCCGTCTGTCTGTCTGTCCGTTTCTACGCGAACTAGTCTCTCAGTTTTAAAGCTATCGTCTTGAAACTTTGCACACACCCTTCTTTCCTTTGCACGCAGTATATATGTAAGTCGGAACGGCCGGGATTGGCCGACTATATCTTATAGCTGCCATATAACTGATTGATCGGAAATGGTATAACTTTGGTGTTTTTAGAGTTACAGAGTTCAGATTTTGTACGAATGCAAAAATTTTTTTTTTTTTTTCAAAATTTTTTTTTCAAAAATTTCAAATATTTTTGGCAAAATAATACGACGTGCCAAATTTCACAAGGATCGGCAGACTATATCCTATAGCTGCTATATAACTGATTGATCGGAAATGCTTTAACTTCGGTGTTTTTAAAGCTAGAGAATTTGGTACGAATGCTATTTTTGGCAAAATAATGCAACCAACCAAATAACATAACGATCGGCCGACTATATCTTATAGCTGCCATATAACTGAACGATCGGAAATGTTATTTGGTAAAAAACCCAACTTTGGTATTTTTGAAGATGGAAGCTTGGTACTTTGTGTTAGATTTTTTATTGTAATAAATTGGTAATATTATGATATTCTCATAAGGATCGGCCAATTTAATCCGATGTTTGCGATATATATCCGGTTTTAACTGCAAGGGTATATCAACTTCGGCTCCGCCCGAAGTTAGCTTTCCTTTCTTGTTTATTTCTGACTTTAATTCGAAAGATAAAGAATTCTCTAAGTCTAAATACATAAGTTTTGCGCGCTGCGCTGCCAGTTCAGCCGGCAGCGGAGCGGCTACATTACATATTTCTTATATACATATAAAAAGGTGGTATGTTGTTGGGCGAGCATGTCACATGAGCATGCACGCTAAGTTTATGTAAGTGTATAGAGAGTGATGTCTTTGGCATATGCGGTCAGCGTGGGAACGCTGACTTAGCCTAACTCATAATTGGGCGGTCATATTTCGCGCACTTGAATTGGTTTATTTGTTTGTTATATGCATGCAGGGTACAGTGTTACCTCGCTACATGTTTCTACATATATGCATATTACAATACTTTTAATCTTAAGTATGAAAAATATTTATCAAGGTATGTAAAATTCTGTACAAAATTTCAAAATTATTTATGTTTTTGTGATATGTTGCATTGAGTTGATTTACATAAACATATTTTATATCGAACATAACCCCAAAATGCCTGTGTTTAGTGGATTATAACTAATGATATTACGTCGTATTACATAAACTGCAAATGAGGTTGTACGTGTAATTTATATATATTGCAATATTGAAGGTGTTAACTTTTTGTTCATACTTGCGCAGTATATCTAAAATTTGAGTTTATGCCAAAAAAACGCCGTTTCCGTCCGAAGAGGGGGGTCAAATTTCTAATTTAATTTAAAGCCTGATTTGAACTCGTTTCACTCCGCACATCAGCGAAGCACTCTACCACTCGGCTATCCCTTATTCGTTGTCGAGCTAAAATTTTTTTAAGCTTGTCGCGCTGTGCAAACCACTGGTTCCAGAGCTGGAACCCGCCATAGCTATGGTTCCTATGCATAGGAACACTTTTTTTCTATGATATATCCCATCTATGCACTGTGTAATATTTGGTTAGAATTAAAGCAAACCGAGGTAATGTGGGTATTTTAAGCGTGTAAGTAGATGCTGGCTATCTACATCAGCTGTCGGGCCAGACAGAAGCCGCTGTGTATTAGTTTATTTATTTATTTTTAAGTATGTACATATCGCCTTAGTTGGTCGCAAGCCGAATCTTTCTCGGCGGCTCGACTTCCACGGACCTATCTTAAGTAAACTTTAGCTCGGCAATGTCTATGTCGAGCCGCACTCTCTGCTATCAAGAGCTTGTCTAGGCGGTCGCACTCAACAACAACAACAAAATTCGAAATTCGACAAAAATAGTTTAGACATATATGTAAAATTTGAACCCAGTATATCTAAAATTGGAGTTTATACTACAAAAACGGCGTTTCCGCCCAATGCGCCATGTATGGCGACAGTACCCGGATTAAAGTAGGCTGAAGCTCCACGGTTACTGCCGCGCTGTTTGCGTCTCTGCAATTATGGAGCAAGAATATCCTTACGCCTTAGCAATAATGCAGGCTCTAAGGCTGGCTTTGCAGGCTTTGACTTTAGTCCAGATAGTCTTCCTCCTACCTTCTTTGGTTCCAAGACTAGGACTATGTCTGGAAAAAGTTGGTAGAATACCTTCAGTCACTTAATTACCTCATAAGCGAATACTGCAAACCATAGCCATCTGGACAAGCAGTAACATCAAAACAAAACAATCAGATGCTGGAAAGCTCAAATTAAATAGGAGTGGTAATAGATAGAAAGCTAAACTGGAATCTAAACATAAAAGAATCATCTAAAAAGGCTACAAAAAGCAATAAGGATATTGCGATCTTAGAACCACCCCAAATGCATCACCACACCGCTTCAGTCCGAAATGGAGGGTTCTGGTATTCCAATAGCCTCATATAAATTTAGACTCGAAGAAGGTCGCAAAAGTAAGAATCAAATTAGTTAATCAGACGGGACTCCCTATCAAGTTTCCGGTTGGCCCACCAAGGATGGACCCGTATCAGAGTCAGATTGACGGACATCAGAGTCATCACGGGGCACTAGTCACATATGACTATAACTATAACTACAACTATTACTATTCTAAGCCCTTAATTGTAACCTACACATACATACAAGATTAGAGATAAGATCCACTGTAATTAGACTTTAAGCTCTTTCTGATCGCTGCTAAGAAGTAGTTATATTTAGACCGTACAAGAGTTCGGACGTAATAATAAAGTCATACTGAGAGTCTAGCAACCTTCTCTTTGTGTAACACGTGAAACTCAACTAGCAATTGACCCATCTAAACATCATCTCATTTTATAATCGACTTCGGATCCGGCTGAAATAGCTCCTGGTCCCAAAAAACACGTAGATCGAAGAAGATCTGGCACGTGTTCTACTAAACTGGGTCCGAGCATCGACATAACTCACTGGCTAGAGTGAACACATGCTAAGCGATGCTAAGATGCTACTGCAGCGGCTGAAGACAAAACCGTAGACCATTTTTTCCACTGCCGAGCATTCAATCTCTCAGATAAAAACAAATACGAAATAGATTTTTTATCTTAAACCTAACCTTTTATATTTAATTAATCAAAAAAAAAAAATGTATAAAACAATTTTGTTCGCCAGACTGATAATCTTAAAAATCATGGACTTTTGAACAACAATATTACATTTTTATCCCCATTTATTAACAATAACGATAAAAAATAAAAATGTTTCAAAAAAAAGTTTCGTGGTTGATCTACATGAAGAAGCCATTAATAAAACAGATTAGTTAAGCACCTTTAATAAAAAGTTTCTACCATGATTTCTAAATATTTGTTTAAAATATTTAAGCTTTTTTTTTTTTTTTTTCCGGTCTTTCAGAATTTGGAAATGGCTTGTGCATCAATAAGAGCATCAGCTAGCATTCCTGTATTCATCATAAAGCTTAGAGGCCCAGACGACCGAGGGGCGCTCAATAAACGATTTGTTAGAATATATTAAGCTATTTTTTTTATTATTAAGCTAGGAGGAGTTAGTAAGGAAATTTAAAATTCTATATTTTAAGTTTGAGGGACAGGAAAGAGATGTTATGGCGTAGAGACCATTGTAGTTCGAACATAATACCCTAAAAGGGTCATGCAGTGCATATGTCGAACTACAACGGCTAAGGAACAGAGGACTAAAGTTTCGAGTCCTTCTATTAGGAATGTTAAATTTTAAGCGTGTTAGTAAATGCTGGCTATCTACATCCCCGTTAATAAGGTTATGCAGAAAGACTACACCGAGCATTGTCCTACGATTTGTTAAGCTAGGTAAGTTTATGAGTAAGAGTCTACTCTTATAAGATGGAAGGTGAAGATTTGCATCCCAGTTTAGACCTCTAAGTGAAAAAGTTAGGAAATTCTTTTGTACGGATTCTATGCGGTCCTGATGTACTCCATATTGGGGACTCCAGACACATGAACCGTACTCCAGTATAGGACGGACCAAAGAAATGAATAGTGTTTTAGTTATATAGGGGTCATTAAATTCTTTTGACCACCTTTTGATAAAACCAAGGACTCCTTTAGCCTTATTAACCATTAAGGAAATATGGTCGGCAAATTTAAGTTTGATGTCTAATAGGATGCCGAGATCATTAACCTGGGTCAATTTTTCTAAGGCAATCCCATTAATAGAATAAGTAGCTTGCAGAGGGCAAGAACGATAAAAAGACATATGTTTGCATTTAGATCCATTAAGTATTAGATCATTAGCTAAGCACCATTTTTGAAAGTTATCAAGGTCAGACTGAAGACTGCATTGGGCAGAGATGGATTTGTACTGAAGACAAAGCTTTACATCATCTGCATACATAAGAACTAGAGAGTTCGTTAAAGCAGGGGGCAAGCCATTTATAAAAAGCGTGAATAGTAACGGACCAAGATGACTTCCTTGAGGGACGTCAGATGTAGCACGGACCAGACGGGACTGTATGTTTTTAAATAAGACTCTTTGTGTTCTTCCATCTAAATAGCTGGAGATCCACGTCTATAGGAAAACCCAGCATATTCAGTTTACTCAACAAGAGTGAGTAATTAACTGAATCAAATGCTTTGCTGAAGTCTGTGTAAATTACATCGGTTTGATATCCCTTACAAAAGCCATCTATGACAAAGGATGTCAACTCCAATAAGTTTGTGGTGGTGGAGCGACGCTTAATAAAGCCATGCTGACAAGGAGTGATAATCGAAGAGCAAAGGTGTTGCAAATGAGGGGTAATTAATTTTTCAAATAACTTTGGAATTGCCGACAACTTAGAGATGCCTCTTTAGTTGGCAGCCTCAGACTTTTTCCCTTTTTTAATGTAGGGGAATAATGAATGATTCCTTCCACTTAAGGGGAAAATCGAAGTTTCCAAAGATAAGTTGACAGAAAAGAAGATTTTCTGCTTGAATGTTATATGGGTAAGGCTGATCTGTCAATTTAGGCGGAGAATAAGTTGTTTGAAAAAATTCTGCGAATAAATCGGCAATGGCCTAATCAGAGGTCGCAGAGGAATTTTTAAAAGTAACCAGAGGTGAAAAAGATACGTTTTTATGCTTAGTGTTTACAAAATTATAAAACTGCTTTGGATCCTGAGTAAATTGAATCCGGCAGCGGTCAATATAATTCCTATAACATTCAGCGTTATGCACGGTAAAATTCGAGCGAGCTAGTAGGTATCTTGAGAAATCAACACTACTGCAGGTTTTTTTATATTTAAGTAAAAGCTTATTTTTTTTATTTTTTAAGTCAGTAAGGCACCTTGTAAACCAAGGAGGATTTGTTGAAGCGGACGAATATTTCCAAGGCACACATGAGTCAAAAAATTTATTTAAAGTAAAATAAAATTTTTCTAAAGTGACATTAAGATCAGTGCACGCCAGACCAGACAAATGTGTTGATAAGGCTGTTAAGTTTCTGAAAATCAGCTTTACGGAAACAGCGAATCTTATTTACCACGCTCGGAGACATCTGATCGATACCAGGAGTGGTTTCGATTGAGACCTCCAGCGTGGGGTGATATGGATCCTCTGGAGTTGAAAGGGGAAAAGCTCTGGAGAGAGCAGTACCATCAGGATCAGATACAAAACATAAGTCTAAAAGCCGACCTAGCGAATTTCTAACATGATTGATCTGACCTAGGGACATGTCAAACATGCCCGCGGTCATGGTAAGTTATAAGTGACAAAGATGGTGAGTTGTCGACGTTGGACCACTTTAATTCTGGGATATTAAAGTCGCCCACCGCTACGAGTTGGTCACGATCCGTCATAAGATAAGAGACGTATCGAATAGCGGACAAATGCTGCCAATATGTGGGCGGTTCAGACATAGGAGGTATATATGAACATGTAATGTATAAAGATTTTACGGACATAGTGATTTTAACCCAAATAAATTCTATGTCACCAAACTCTTGGGATTTCACCTCTTCAGAAGCAAGAGTAGAGTCTACCGAAATGAGGACTTCACCTGCTCTTCGCTGAGATCGATCCCGTCTAAAAGTGGTGTACTTACTTGGGAAAACTTCGGAGCTAAAGATCTCCGGATTTAACCAAGTTTCTGTAAATGCTATTATATGGGATGCAAAGAAAGAACTATCAGAATATAGCTTGGGGAGTTTGCTACGTAGCCCCCTAGTATTCTGATAGGTAAGAGTTAGTGAGGAAACTAGTTTTTTGGGTTAGTAGCCAAAGAAGAGGTGGAGGGTTGGTCAGTGGTTCCGATATTGGGAAGTCTCACTCCCACTGGTTTTTGAACTTTTTTCTTCACGGAACTTGGATGATGTTTTTGGACGAAAAGATTCTCTGGCCAAAAACTGGGAGAACAAATCGTCTTGAACATCAGTGCGGGCACACGAATCTTGAAAGAAGACGTGCGCCTTGTATAATTATATTTAAATTTTTGTATGTCCTCCACCTTTATATCGGCTTTTGTTTTGGCTTTGATATAAGCCGAGATATCAATCTCTGAAGTATCAGGGGCGAGCCGAGAAACAAATATATGTTTCGATGGAGGAATCACCTGTAAGGGTTTTGGTGTCGCAGGTACTAGAACTGCAGCATCAGTCGGTGCCGGTGGTCCGGACTGTGGAATACCCTTTTGGGTGACCCTAATGGGGGTTTCGTTCCCTAGGACTTGTGGCATCACTTGAAGGGATGCCATGGCGGACATATCAGACAATTGCTCATTATCCCTGAGAAATTCTGACGAATTTTTCTCAGTTCTAGCCCTTGGGGTGGCCAGAGATATAAGCGGCTGCATTAATGTCGGCTGAGCAGGCTGAGGCGGATCAGAAACAGCGGATTTCTTGCGCTTAGGGGACTCGTTTAGCAGCTGAAGGCCACTAAACTGAGTGTCCAGCGCACAGAGCTGGTCATTGATTTTACGAAAACCAGTGATCAGCTCTTTAAACCCATTTTTGGTCTGTCTCATGAACGACCTCATTTCGCCTTGCACAGCACGACAATTTTCACAACAATAATGTATCCCAGACCTACGGGAAATGGCATCCGAAACTGATGCAGTGAAACCGGCACACTTGGCATGTACGACGTTCTCACATAGCCAGCAATGGATGGCAGGCTGGGATGAGGAAATTGTCTTGTTAAAAGACTTAATGGCACAGACAAGTTTAAATTCCATTTTACTTTTATTTATTATGAAACAAAAATTATTATTTAAAAAGTTTAAAAACACAATACCTTGAACCACTGCACTATGGTCCCAGTGCGGCATAAAGTCGAAAAAATGATGAAACTATTTTTTGAATATGAACAAATTTTTAATTAATAGACATCCCAAATAAATATAAATATATAATTTTTTGAGCTTTATTGCAACCCTGTTAATTTAGCGCGGTCATTTAACCAGCTGATTTATTGCAACCCTGAAACTTGCAAATTGGCGGCAACTTTAGGGCAACTTTTAATTGTGTTTCAATTGGCTTAAATTGAGTAAAAATATTAGATTAAATATGGAAAACAAAGATCAAGGTATGAACAATCAATAATAAAACTATTTCGTGTTATCATTATATTTGTATCTGTGTTGTCAAATGTTTTGTAAGTGTCTATTTAGCAGCAATGTGTAACAAAAGTAGTTGTGTTTTGTGGAGTATTACTTTTTCAGCGCATATCGGCGCAAGCAACTAACCAGGTGAAGTTACTTATAAAAATATAGGAATTCAAATTTAATTGGTCTTCTTTGCTCGTTTTGGCTCGTTTTCGAAAAAACAATAGATGTTGCAAGTGTTTATTAGTTCTCTCATGCAGCTCTCTTCGAAGTTTCGGGGGAGAGCCACCGGAAAGACGACGCTGTTAGAGGTTTAAATTAAATATTATAAATAATAGAACCATATTTAATAAAAGTTTTAGTTCTTTTTATGAAAAACTTAAGTTTATGTAAAAATTAAGTAAAAATTCCAGTATAGCCAACTCTTAATGTAGGCGGCGGGCATAGGCGTGGTCAAATTTCCAAAACAATAAAATTCGAAATTCGACAAAAATAGTTCAAGCATATATACAAAATTTGAGCCCAGTATATCTAAAATTGGAGTTTATGCAAAAAAACGGCATTTCCGCCCGAAGTGGGCGTGGTCAAATTTCCAAAACAATAAAATTCGAAATTCGACAAAAATAGTTCAAGCATATATACAAAATTTGAGCCCAGTATCTTTAAAACTGGAGTTTATGCCAAAAAAAAGGCGTTTGGGCCCATTGTGCACTGTGCCAAATAGGAAGCCAAAGCGGGAGCTTTGAATAGTGCAAAAGAGAAATGCAGAAATAAAGATAAGCCGGGGAAGAAGCAGAGCTGAGCTATGCTTGGAATTGAAATTATTCAATTTATTAATTCGACTCCAAATATACCACAGCACTCGCGAAGCGATACGGTTTAGGCTTTAAGATTGTTAAGAGTCACAAGGTTTAATTCACAAGTATGTAAACACCGGTTTACCAATATTTATAATAAAACGCAGTGCGCACAAAAAAACACGACCGTTCGCTTAAGAGAAAGAGAGGGAAGCTATGAGAGTATTATAAGCTCCAATAGGCGTAAAGAGGGACCCGGAGGTTTTACTTTATAGAAGACGGGAAAATATCACTACTAGTATGTGATACGGATAGACTAAAATTTTTAAAACTAGGTTCAAACATAATCCGAATTAAGCAGATAAGTGGTGCCCTATACGCCCGGCATCGATAAATCAAGCAAGAGAAAAAGGAAAACACACAACTAGATAAAGCCTTATATGTTATTTGGAATGTACTGAAGTCAAGGAAATTTTCAAAAGATTGATAGAGGAGCTTGATAACCGCGACAAAATAAAGAAGAAGTCCGAAATTTTTTTAGTTTGTTCACGTGAAAAGTCTAGAGAGGGTTCGGCAGATACTACACAACAATTGAGAAGATCTCTCAGATTAAATATTAAATTTATATGGGGAACGCGCACAGGTTAAAGGAAAAGGATTCGGTAGTCCCCTTGGTGTCCTATTTAATCCTAACGGATCAGACTAGTTTTATTGCCGAAGCATTGGGAGCGTTTTGGTGCAACTTAAAAAGGATACGGCTCTCCATATTATCTCGTTCGCCACCAGAGAATGAGAGTTTCGTTGCCAGCGGACAACAGTCATCAGTTTATAAGCGCTGAATAAAAAAAATTTTATAACAAATTTTGTGCGTTTGGAGTTTGCACTTATACTTATTTGAAGTATTCTCGTCGAATGTACTAATTGGCTGTCAGAAAATGGGTAATTTTTTAGAAAGTTGAAATTTTCTCTGGATTCTTTTTGCCTAATTGTATCGACGCACCCATTTTTATAAGGAAATAATTTTATACGAAAATGGCAAATAAATTAAGGATCCGAAAAATCTTAACCTGCATGTTTTGGAAGATTGAAGATTGTACAGCATACAGATTCTATTTTTAGACATCTGATCTGAAATATCCAATATCCTGTATTATCCTGTATCCTGTATATCCTGTATTTTAGCTGAACGGTCATATAACTGAACGATCTGAAATGATCCAACTTTGGTAATTATAATCGGTACACGTTGATTACAAGGGTATATTGTATTCGTGTAAATGTTTTACGTTAAATCAGAAGGAATCATATCCGACCATAAAGTATATATATTGATGATCAGAATAAGCCGAGTCGATTTAGGCATGTCCGTTTACCTAAGAGACAGGGCTTTGGAATTTAGCATGAAGACTTCTATGAAAAAACGCCGGGGAAGTTTCTATGAAATTTAGTGACCGGGTACAATAAGGTCGGGAAACGCTATAGCCATCCTCTCATCCTTTCTTTTTGCTTTTAAATTTTTAAAATAAATTTATCCGATGTTTGCGGAAAATATTCGAATTTTAATGCTAGCATTAAAAAACAGCTGATATAAAATAAAAACCCCTTATCGAGTTAAATTAACGAGCCACACGGTGGCGCATACCACGCCCCAAATCGATTATCGAGAACAATTATAGAATGGAGTGTTACTCCTAATTTAATTCAATGCGTTCTATGAGAAACTGATTCGATAAAATGTTTTATTTAGGAAACTTACCTCTCTAAAAACTTTTTAAATGGCCTTCCCTTCAGTTGTGTAAAAATTTCTTCCATATAAGGCTAAAAAACAAAGTAAATAATAATTTAAATGCATTATTTTTTATTATTATATATTTAACAAAAAGGAAAGCTAACTTCGGGCGGAGCCGAAGTTGATATATCCTTGCAGTCAAAACCGGATATATATCGTTAAAATCGGATACAATTGGCCGATCCTTCTAAGAATATCATAATATAACCAATTTATTACAATACAAAATCTAAAAAATTCCCAAGATTCTATCTTTAGGAACACCAAAGTTGGTATTTTTCCCAAATATCAATTCTGATCGTTCAGTTATATGGCAGCTATAGATCAGCCGATCCGTATGAAATTTGGCATGTCGTATTATTTTACCAAAAATAGCATTTTGATTTGATATATTTAGAATCTAAATTCTAGATTTTCTAGGTTAAGGTTTCTAAGATGAGTTTTGTTTTTTAGGGTCTATCCAAAAGGATATAGGGTCTATAGCTCACAGAGACCGCATTAATTAAGTGCTCACAAACTAAGTTTTCAAAAAAACGTAAAAAAAATGCCTACTTCGAACGGTGTTTTTGACTTTGGCAATTTTATTATTATAGTCAAAAAGTGTGCAACGCTGTGAAGGAGACATCTCTTACCCTATAAAGTATATATATTCTTGATCAGGATCACCTCCTGATATAAGCATACCCGTCCGTCTGTCTGTCTGTTTCTACGCAAACTAGTCTCTCAGTTTTAAAGCTATCGGCTGATATCGGCTGACCGGCTGATTGATCCGACTTACCACCACTTAGAAGTCAATACTTAGAATATTTTTTTTAACTAGTTAAAAAAAGGATTGATGCTGGTTTCCGTGATATTTATTATGAAATATTTATTATGACGATAAGGTCTTAATCCACGAGAGGAAAATATTATAATAACTTAAATCTATATTGCACATTATAAACAAACAATTTATAACAATATTTAACTAATATCAAAGATTATAAAGTACATAGATAGGACATCTCATACAAAGAAAAATTTTCTATGGCGGGTTCCAGCGCTGGAACCCGCTGGAACGAGCGGGTTCCATTGCGCGACAAGTTAAGTTTGAGAAATTTTTCGCGCGACAACAAATGAGGGATAGCCTAGTGGTAGAGTGCTTGGCTGATGTGCAGAGTAAAATGAGTTCAAATCATGCACGGGAAGTCCAATTTTTTTTTTTTATTTTAAATCTATTAATATTATATTTTTATTGTTTTAAACTTTTTAACAAAATTTATAATCCATTCAAGAAAAATACAAGAGAAAGAGAGAATTCTATTTTTAGAAAGTAACATTTTTGGAACAATGAAAGTTTGAAACGTTCCAATCTAATCAGTGTGAGAGCAAAGAGATCAGAAATATCTTCCACTATCTTCACTCTTCAGCTCGGATTTTACTATGGATCCTTTCGTTTTTTTTAATACCAACTTTAAGTAGCGCAGATCAACTTCGAGGGTAGCCTAGATGGAAAGCGCGCGATCCTTATCCCTTGGGTCCTGGGTTCGATTTTGTTACTGGGCGGTAGTGTTTAAATTTGAATAAAGTTTCATTTTTATGATTATTTTTATATTTTTTTTTTATTATTTTTTTTACTTTAATTTTCTTAATAATATTTTTTTTACCTTTTCATATTTACTTTATAATTATTATTTTTAATTGCATTGTAATACAATTTTTGTAAAAATAAGTGACGGACTCGTCGGATGACAAAATTCCGGAGGGACTCCCTTGAAATTTTATTAGCCGGACATAGTATTAAATTTTCATTAAAACTACAATTAAAGAAAAATAAAAAAACAATTATAAAAGAAAAAAAAAGTTAGAAGTCCTTACTAGGATTTGAACACAAAAATATTGTACATAAAGTAACTACTCTATGCATTACGCTACCACCCCGTCTTAAACTGCAGCGACTAAAAATACCATTTGTTCTACTGACTACCACATCGGCCCATTGAAAACAGAAAATAGAAATTGAAAATCAAAATTGGAAGCCGAAAAATTTTTACGCCGTCTTGCGAGCAGTCACACATACATACAAAGACGCACCCTTTTTTTTACACATACATACATGTAAAGAGTTCTAAAAATAGAATCGTATGTATGTTCGTTCCCCCCTCACCAACAAGCTCGACGAAAAAAGTTGACCGTTTTTGGCCCTGATGTCCCATCTATGTACTTTATAATCTTTGCTAATATACAAATCTCATATTATTATAATAAAATATATACAATTCATATAAATAAATAAATTGGTAAATTAATAAAAAATCTTTAAAAAATCTAAAAATATTTCAGAAAAATTCCATTGTGATGACTATAAGTCATTTTGTACGTAAGAGCAACTGCACTCCTAAGCTTATTTCATGTTATGGTAAATTTGTTATAGGAACGAAATTGTGTTATAGGAACAGCAGGGTTCCTATAGACAAGAAGGCGCGATGTATCAATATATTTAAAGGCAATTGATTGGTATGTAGTTCTTGAGGTCAAAGACTTATTTGTATCAAATAAAAAAACCACATTATCGGTAATGCTTTGCTTGGCATAAATCATAACTCCGTTTTTGCCAACAGCATTCAATCGATTGCAATCAATTTTTCTTATAATGGCGAAACATTGGGAAGAAAACTCTTCGTTGGGAAGAGTTTAAGTTTCGACAAAACAAAGAAAATTTTCGCAACAAATAATAGGGTTGTTAACTTCGAAGAGACTCAACATTTTGGTATTACGGAGAGATGTCTTCGTTTCTGCTAACCACAAACTACTAAAGCGTAGTCACAAACTTTTCCTCTCTTAAATTTGGAAGACGTTTTGGACATTTGGAGCTCCTAATCTTGTTGCAGGAATAAAGTCACCAAGAAATGAAAGTCCTGATGCGCTAGAGGCTCTGCTGCATCCAACGTATAGCGAAGCTCGCTTGATGCCTCTTTTAAGATGCACGGCGACTTTGCTATATGTTGCTCCTTGGCTTTTGTGGATGGTAATAGCCTCATCAGGAACAATTGGAAATTGTTTTCGGTCAACAGAAGCATGCTCGGATCTTCCACATTGAAAAACTAAGAGGTTATTTACTATTGGAGTCCATTCGGGATGGGGGCTGTTCCGAAATTTTGATCTGGCGATAGCACCAGCCGTGGGTCCAAAAAATTTAATCCAAAGCCGCGTTACTAAATTTGAACCATTCACTAAGCAATGATCAATTTGCATCAGCTGACCAGTTGCTCCATTTACAAGTCCGTCACTTGTGTCTATATTAACGGATTCCATATATTTAGCAGTTGTTTTGAGATGAAGAACATATGGCAATCCCTGCTAAAACGCTATAAGGATTAATTGTCCTTTCCGAATATATCCAACTGTCTCCAACTGGGGAAAGGTAGTTTAGATCTTCAAATACTATAATTGATTTTCCATTAAAACTTAAGTCAGGGTTTCGGAAAATTTCCAGAAGCCGTTGATCCAAAAATGAAAGCATTT
Organism: Drosophila pseudoananassae pseudoananassae; assembly: GCA_018153035.1. Taxonomy (NCBI): domain Eukaryota; kingdom Metazoa; phylum Arthropoda; class Insecta; order Diptera; family Drosophilidae; genus Drosophila; species Drosophila pseudoananassae. The sequence continues at coordinate 1,330,991 of JAECXR010000007.1, forward strand.
TAGAACTAACCATAGAAATTTCATCAATTATAATCAATTGGAGATTAGTCAACTTGCAATGAATTGTACTATCATTTCTGTACATTGTACTAAACCTTCATTTCTTAAAGGTCTTAAGGGACCTGAAGCCTGATTGATTGGGAGAGAAAACACTGAATGTAGAGTCAGTTCACCAATTCCAAAAGCAGCTTTTACAGTTGGAGCACATAACAAGACCTTTGCTGAATCTGTAGCCCCAGGAAGTTTATTTGCTCGCCAAGTCACAGACAGATAGATGGTAGAAATCAGTCTGCTTTTTCCTACACCGGCCCCTCCACCAACGTATTCGTAAAAATATTTTTACAATTAAACATTATGCATCACATGTGCATAATATTGTCTTTGTCCGTAGTTGAGGGACCGGGTTAGCGAACAAAAGGTCATCATTGGAAACTAACGGGGGGAGTTTAATTAATTTAAGTTCGCCGTCTACTTCAGGGTTATTTATCGCGTTGTTATTTTGAAGAATATTTATTTATAGAATTAGTTATAGAATAAAAGAATTATTTACGTTCCGCTCTAAATTTGGTACTGCTAATGCTATAAACTCTTCGTCTAAGAATTGGGAGGCAGGTTTTTCCGCAACAGGAGCATGATCTCCCCTATCCTCTTGCAAATCTTCAAAAACTCTTTCTAACTCCATATCATCAAACACATCATAGTTCCTTTTTTTTTGTTTCTAAGACATTTTGAAATTTCTAAATTCAAAAATGTTAGTTTTCTTTTTTAAAATTTGTATCCGTTTTGTTTAAATAAATTGAAGTTGTATTTTTTTTTCAAAAGCTAAAACATTTAACTATTGAAAAACGTAAACCATTTTAAAATCGGCCTAAAATTACGCGAAAAACGGTTTTTTCTAAATAAATCAAGATTTAGAAATATTTCAAACACGGTTTTGTACTATATTTGACATAATAAACAATTCCTACTAGGTCTCTTCAAAAGTTCCAAAACACTGTCGCACAGTGTAATCGAAGTACCCGGAGCACGTCACTGGAACGGATCGGATTAACCGAACCTTTTCGGAGCTGGAAAGAGCTACCGCTTCTTCCTCGCTTGTAGCCCTTTTGTCCAATAGAAGGAAAGGATAACTAAAAGTTCATTCCACACAATTTCAGCAGCGGAATGAGTTTTGAAAAACATTGGTAACCCGAATTGACGAATCATTGGTATAATCTTTTTTTCTCAGCCTCCCAATTAGCTGGTGCAGAACGTAAGCCTTAAGGATGGGGTAGCCATCATCGTGTTGCACAAGTCTGTCAACAAATGACTCATTTCGCAGATTACCAGCGGTTACTGCCAGCGGTAAATTTTAACATTTTTATCCTTTATATATTTCTCCGTTGAAAAGAATAGTTGAAAAGAAAAGTTCCTCTGAAAAGAAAAGTTCTGCGGAAAAGTTCTTCATTATTTTCAAATAATGTTTCATGGCTTCCTGGAATTTAAATTTTCTTCGAGCTCTGAAGTATTTTGGAAATGGTGTTGCTGGTGAAGAAGTTGATCTACTGCTTCGCGATTGGATTCGTCCGCAATAAAAGGAATTTCATTAATTCCTTGAAGTTCTGGTAGCCATGATTCGTTCAGTGAAATGTTGTGCTTTCTGTAGAGCTTGGTATTCATTAAATACTGTACAGCTTTAAGGACCCGAGCGGGTCGAATAGTTACATCATGAAGTTGTGAACGTACTCTAGTCTCCTTTTTAAATGGACTTGGATGACATGGGTAGAGTCGAAAGAGCGCGTAAGCGTAGTCACAATATCTGCAACTGAAATTGGAACGTTCACTAATGTCTTCTGATTCCGCATTGCCTTTCATAGCCAAGGGAAATAATCCTCATAAAAGAAATTCTCGGTGAGATAATTCGTTCTTCGAGGCAGGCTAGTACATTTAAGCACTCAGAAATTTCTGGAAAGCCGAACCCATTAGAAAGCAACATGACGGGAGTTCGCCAAGAGAAATGGCACGACGAAAAGTGTGGCAAAAGTTATATTTACTGGACGGACTGGGAAATTTCCCTGACAAATATAGGGCATTGCCAACGTTTAGGAGGCGAAATTTAGAGGAGTTAGCCAGGATGTATAAACCACTTACCTGTGTTCGGAACCATGTTCCTCCACAGCAAATAGTCGTTAGGCCTTCCTTTTTGTGCCTCTGATACAGATCCCTCGTGATACCCGAATCCTATTTCGCTGTTGTTCTCTTTGCTCTTCTAGTTCATCCTCCTCAAGTTGAGCTCTTGCGTCCATGTTTCCTTTGAGTTAATCCTGCCATTTGCCGAATTTGTTTTTCGCTAATCCTCCGCTGTTATCTTGTTTCCCGGCGTTGTGATGCGTTTATCCGTTGCTCCTTTGTTCCACGTGGTCATCCATGTACTGAATGCGTTCATGAATTCGAAGTTCCGGAATAGTCCTCCGAGTAGAGTGCTCAGCAGTGTTTCGCAACTGGTCTCGCCGTCGCTCCTTAAAGTTCTCCCGTCGAGATGCATGTGCTTGGGCGTCCCGAATCCGTTCAAGGTTGCGAACCCTTTCGCTTCTTCTTCGATTCGCACGTGCAGTGGAATCCTGAGCACGACTTTCCTCCCGGAAGTTTGGGTTATTGCCGCGAACATTGGCGATATGTTGAGAGTTCCAAGTTCGTATTTGGGACGCATTGCGTTTATAGCGGGCTCTGCTGCGGCTTAAAGCAGCTTGGCGGCGTTGCTCCTGGGATTCCGGATTCGTCCTCCGGGAGGCATGCTCGCTCCGCGGGGTCCTCTCGACGGATCACGTGTGCATCCATGTACTGAATGCGTTCATGAATTCGAAGTTCCGGAATAGTCCTCCGAGTAGAGTGCTCAGCAGTGTTTCGCAACTGGTCTCGCCGTCGCTCCTTAAAGTTCTCCCGTCGAGATGCATGTGCTTGGGCGTCCCGAATCCGTTCAAGGTTGCGAACCCTTTCGCTTCTTCTTCGATTCGCACGTGCAGTGGAATCCTGAGCACGACTTTCCTCCCGGAAGTTTGGGTTATTGCCGCGAACATTGGCGATATGTTGAGAGTTCCAAGTTCGTATTTGGGACGCATTGCGTTCATAGCGGGCTCTGCTGCGGCTTAAAGCAGCTTGGCGGCGTTGCTCCTGGGAAAAGCGTGACACACAAGGAATTCTTTTATATAAAAAGAATTTAAAATTATGAAATTTATATAAAAATCACCTACCTGGAATTTCGTCCTCAGGGATAATACAATTTTACGATAATTCGAATTTTTAGAGAAATAAAATCTCCAAGGTTTATATTCCAAACAATCTTTAGAACGCTATTAACGTACTTTTCATTTATATCACGAGTAAAAAAAATAATTTTGCACACTTTGATTTCTCGCTTTAAATTTTGCACTGGTAAAAAATACTTCCGCACTGTTAAAATTTTTCCTCTTTCAGGATCTTTTAGATATTTTTGGACAGTTTTACTGTCTTCTGTTGATCTTAGTTGCAATATCAATTAGTGTCATCCCCATTTCGCGATAAGCTGAAATTTTTACTCGCTGTTCGTTGGAAAGATATCGGCCTTGAAACATTCTATTGAAAAAAAATTTATTTATGGCATATAAACACTATATATGAATATAAAATCACCTTAGATGTTGTTTAAGCCAAAAAGGAAAGGTAAAAAATGTTATTTCTTTGAAATTTTCATTCTTTGAACTTAGTACATTATTTTTTACAAAAATTTATGTAAAAAGAAATATATCAAACTGCACCAAAAGGTTTTGGTGCGCCAAAAAGAGATTCGGATAACTTTAAACATGTTTTTCTCAGAACAGTGTTCTTAAAGTCGGTGATCTCGCTTTCTCGAACATGGATAAACTGATCGGTCTCAAATTTGTAGACAATCTTTATACATATATTCCGCAGGTAATGAACAAGTAATTTATTTTCCAAAATGTAGTACTATTTTGTTTAAAACTGTAATGGAAAATTTTCCGCATAAGTCACTTTGTTTAAAATGGGAAACCTTTAAAATTTTTCGTTCATTACCGGCATTGATGTATTCTCCATCCAATAATCCATCCAATTGTTCGATTTTGGTTATTATAAACCAGGGATGCAAAACATCCCTGGTTGTTTTTTCAATTAGCATTGGCACATGCCGATAGCCGTGTACATATACGCATTTGCTCGCCTATGCATCGGAGCCCACTACAAAAACAAAGGAGCCATGGGAGCAATGGGAGTGGGCACCTCTGTTCTAAACCGAAAAACAAGATAATCGCAAATCTCCACTTTTCGAAGACGATTCTTAAAACAACTACAGAAGTATAATTAGAAAATATTTTTTTAGGATATTCATGCTATTATCAAAAGGCATGTCGCAAGAACTTTTATCGTCCATTTTTGTTATTTGAAATGGGTAGTTTATATGCTGTATGGGTAGTGCTTCTACTTAAGTAAATAATAATTTTTTTGTAACATCTTCTCTTTGTAAGGAACTTTTAAAATGCCGCTTTTTTAACGCTTTTAAAACAAGTAATTCGGTCTCAACTAAAGAATTTTTGTTTCATACTTTTGCGATTGGACAAAACAACACAAAAAACTTACGGCTATACTACCGAATCTGTAGGGAAGCAGACTAAAAAGTCTTTATCTCCCCTAAAAATTATCCAATTTGGCTGCTTTTTGATTTGTAGGCATCGATACAGTTTGGCTATTTTCCAAGTAAACTATTTTCCGATCAAACTATTTTCCAAGAACAATAACGAACTGGCGCTAACACCAGATGTTTATTTAAAAATAAAATCTTTTTCTTTTTTCTAAAATTTCTTTCCAGAAAAGCGTAATTCTGTGTATAAATCTTAACTTCGTCTGAAATTCGACAAATATATTTTTCTGTAATCTTTACAACCACCATTTATACCCTTGCAGAGGGTATTATAATTTTGGTCAAAAGTGTGCAATGCAGTGAAGGAGACATCTCCGACCATATAAAGTGTATATATTCTTGATCAGGATCACCTCCTGAGTTGATATGAGCATGTCCGTCTGTCTGTCCGTCTGTCTGTTTCTACGCAAACTAGTCTCTCAGTTTTAAAGCTATCGTCTTGAAACTTTGCACACACCCTTCTTTCCTTTGCACGCAGTATATAAGTCGGAACGGCTGGGATCGGCCGACTATATCTTATAGCTGCCATATAACTGATTGATCGGAAATGGTATAACTTTGGTGTTTTTAGAGTTACAGAGTTCAGATTTTGTACGAATGTCCGTCCGTCTGTCTGTCTGTTTCTACGCGAACTATACTCTCAGTTTTAAAGCATCTTGAAACTTTGCACACACCCTTCTTTCCTTTGCACGCAGTATATAAGTCGGAACGGCCCGGATCGGCCGACTATATCTTATAGCTGCCATATAACTGATTGATCGGAAATGGTATAACTTTGGTGTTTTTAGAGTTACAGAGTTCAGATTTTGTACGAATGTCCGTCCGTCTGTCTGTCTGTTTCTACGCGAACTATACTCTCAGTTTTAAAGCATCTTGAAACTTTGCACACACCCTTCTTTCCTTTGCACGCAGTATATAAGTCGGAACGGCCGGGATCGGCCGACGATATCCTATAGCTGCCATATAACTGATTGATCGGAAATTACCCAACTTTGATGTTTTTAAAGATAAAAAGGTGGAACTAAGTACAGATTCTATTTTTGGTCAGTTAATACAACCTACCAAATTGCATAACGATCGGACGACTGTATCTAATGCTGCCATATAACTGAACGATCGGAAATTGGTATTTTTGAAGATGGAAGCTTGGTACTTTGTTTTATATTTTTTATTGTAATAAATTGGTTATATTATGATATTCTCATAAGGATCGGCCAATTTAATCCGATGTTTGCGATATATATCCGGTTTTAACTGCAAGGGTATATCAACTTCGGCTCCGCCCGAATTTATTTTTCCTTTCTTTTTTTAGTATTACATTGCACTTCGAAGTAATACTTACTTCAAACAAATCGACTGGAACTTCATTTTTTAACAAATACTTTTGAACACTCGCGACCGCATCCTTGGAGTATTCCTACAATTAAACATGAACTTATAAGTCACAAAAACATACTATATAAAAAAAATATACTTGCATATGTATGCGAAAGCATTTCTTCCATTATAAAATTATCGTAAATTTCTCTCGCAATTTTTTTTCGTTCGTCATAGCATTCTGTTTTTTCAAAAGTTTTGATCTGAAAGTGTTATGGTATAGAAAAGTATTATAAATTATAAATAAACATTTAATAATAATAAATAATAAAATAAATTATGCATACTTGTTCGTAAAATTTAAGTTGTTGTATGGGTTCATCAGAGTCATTTTCACAAAAATCCTTAAACAGCAAATAACCTAAAAAGATATATTATATTTAAATCATTTTAGATAATTAATACGTACCCAAGACTTCATTAAAAATTTTATGAAAGTTCATTTCGTTTTCCTTTTCCAAATATTTATACATTACGCTTCTGACACTGAAATTAAAAGTTTTTGTGTAGTATTTGCAAGAGATAAAATTTCACAAAATCTAAACATGATGTTTAGTCCAGATACAATGTGTTTGCACGTACATATGTTAGCATATATACAAAATAATTATTTTTATTCCCTTGCAGATGGTATTATAATTTTGTCCATCTCCGACCCTATAAAGCAGGGGTACCAAGCCCCATTTCTCTCGGTGTTCCTTTTTTGTTGGAATTTATTTTTCATATGGGAAATTAAATTTCATATAGTATGTGTGTGGTGTGAGCTAAGCAACAACAATTGTATAGTCCAGGGGTGCCCAGCCCCATTGCTCTCGGTGCTCCTTTGTTGTTGGAATTGCTCTTTATATGAGAAATGAAATTTCATATACGTGTGTTGCTCCTAGCTTAGGCAAGGCCCAAATACAACAACAATTTTTCGATTTTTTCTCTCTGTTCGTTGCCTCCGTTGCCGAGCTAAGCAACAACAATTGTATAGTCTCTCAAATGTTGGTAAAAATACGAAGGCACTTCGTTTTTGTATTGCCAAAAACTTTTCACTGTAAAAAATTACTTTTGGTTGAGATCTCAAAAATAATGGTTGACATCGGAGCTATGAATTTTTTTTATTTATAATCTTATTACAGTTTTTTATTTTTATTTCACAAATATTTTTTTTATTACTTTTTTCCATTGAAAATGGTACTAAAATTTTATTCAGTATACCGACATGACTTGCAAAAACAATTTCTCTCTCCAATTTTCTCGCTGCATTGGTGATTTTTTTCATTGGTATTGGAGTTTGCTCTGCCGTATGTTGAGCTTGGGCACCCCTGCTATAAAGTATATATATTCTTGATCAGGATCACCTCCTGAGTTGATATGAGCATGTCCGTCTGTCTGTTGCTGCGCAAACTAGTCTCTCAGTTATCGAGTTGAAACTTTGCACACAGCCTTCTGTCTTTTGCACGCAGTATATAAGTCGGAACGGCCGGGATCGGCCGACTATATCCTATAGATGACATATAACTGATTGATCGGAAATGGTATAACTTTAGTGTTTTTAGAGCAGTGGTGGGCAAACTCTCATTTTACATAGCACGCGATTATAGGGTAGGAAATTCTGCCGCAGCGCTGCCGGCACACTGACAGTGTGAGCATTCTCAATTTTTTTTAGAAGCTCTCACATTTGCCCTCATTTTGACTCATTTGACAGGCCAAACTTAAAAATAAAATGTTTCCACTGAGAAAAATTTTCTCAGAAATTGGGTTGGAAAAAGTTTTCTCAGTAAAAAATATAGATAGGGAAGCGTACTTTTTCATTTGTTTAAGAACTGTTGCTAGCAAAGCTTTCTTTAAAATAAGCAAAAATATTTCTGCCCATTCCAACTTTTGACTTAACGAAAAATGAAATAAAAAACTACGTTTTCTTTGCTCAGGGGATGCTCTGCTCTCATTGTTTTTCTCTGCTACGCATACACTCAAATTTTAAACATGTGTGCGTTTTGCCCCCACTGGTTTATAGTATAGTATGTTTAACCTTGCGCAGCGTAAGACCTTTCTATCGAATGCAAAACCGTGTAAATCGGTTCGTGCGTTCTGGATTGCAACAGTCATACAGGAAAACCCGACTTATTTTTGTTACCAACAAAGCAAACGGTTGCTCTCAGACGTTTTAATCAAAGACTCATTAAACAACACTTACTTTGAGTACCCAGCAATCGGTTAACAGTTATTTGTGAGCTATGATTTTCATAAAATAGATTGTGTATTTATAAATTATTAATTATATTATTAATTATATTATTAATATAATATATTAATATTAATATATTGAATATATTATTAATTATGTTATTAAAGAATCTATATTTTAATTATTAATGTTGTAATGAAGGAACATTATTTTATTTACCATTTCTTCAGTGGTGTCTATTTTTGACCGTTTTTCGCGGTAAATTTTTGGCAACAGAAAATTCCCTTTCCGGAATTTTATATCCGGAATTTTCCGGAATACGCACCTTTGAAAAAATACTGCACTTATCTGCACAGTTGTACACACTCAACACACAAACTGCAAAACGTGTTAAGAAAAGGACAAATTTAGTACTCACTCACGAAAAGTACAACCATATACTGTACTCACTCGTTTCTAAAAACTATAAGTTCATTAAATTGATCATCCGGATTGTTCCATACTTGACGGTGAATCCATACCTATGGGTTCGGAACCGTATCGGTAACCGACAAAAGCTCGCTCTAAACCGATGGACCCGTATGTAACATGTTATTCAAGGATTTCCCACTTGACGTTTTGCAAGACGTTTGGGGTGTTGGGCAATACTACTCCGGGTTTGGTTCTACAGCTGTTAAGCTTCAAGACGCAATGATGAGGAATAAAATAATGATTCTTGGATACATGGGTTGATGGCACCAGTTTTATATGTCCCATCGCTTCGTACTCTTCCATGAAGTCAGAGTGACATTTCCTAACGTCACCAGTCAAGCATCTCTTATGTGCCAGAAACCTGTTAATATCAAACCTGTTTGACTCCCCTAGGGATGAAGGGTGTTTGGCAAGTGGTATCTTTACAATAAACCTTCCGTCGGCTGCTCTTTTCAGGTTTTCTACAAAGTGTTTCTTACAATGCATTTCTGTCGAAGATCGATGTTTCGTTTGATTGTAAAGGTTATCCAATTTCCAAAACCTTTCAATCAACGCGTCAGGTTTGTCCCGATTGTATTCTGGACTTTATTTTTCCTGCGACAATCCATTTAAATCTTCCAATTTTTTTTTTATTCGGAAGAAGTAACCAATAATAGTGTTTGGTTTTTATTAGTAGAACAATTATCCATGTTTGTCGCACTGGGAGAGTGGTTGAGCTCGTTGGTCAGCTATAATGTGCAGATGGACTGTGCCGAAGGACTAGGTAAAATCCCCATGAAGAGACTAGAACAGTCACTCTTGCTCTGCTTCTTGGTTGTCCACCAATACATTCGATTTGAAGTTTGGTATCGTGGCGTTTAAACAACAACTTTGATGCTAGTCGTTCGGTGATTTGATTAATTGGCGATCCTGAATCCAGCACCTACTGCTGAAGCTTGAAGGTTTGTAGTTTCTAGATGTAACAAGGTATGATTATTTTTGTCGCACTTTTTGTTGTTGTTTTTGTTGTTTTTGTATTGCAAAATTTGACCACGCCTACTTTGGGCGGAAACTCCGTTTTTTGCCATAAACTCCAATTTTATACATACTGGGCTCAAATTTTGCATATATTCTTGAACCATTTTGTCAAATTTTCCATTTTGTTGTTTTGAATATTTGACCACGACTATGCCCGCCGCCCACATCAACAGTGTGCCATATTTCCATTTTTACTTACTTTTTACTTAAAGTTAAGTTTTTAATAAAAATAACTCAAACTTTTACAAAATACGGTCCAATAGTTATTGAAGACGGTATTGACGGTATGAAGAAAAACAAGAAAGGAAAGCTAACTTCGGGCGGAGCCGAAGTTGATATAACCTTGCAGTTAAAACCGGATATATATCGCAAACATTGCAAACGTCATAATAAAACCAATTAAATACAATAAAAAATCTAAAACAAAGTGCCAAGCTTCTATCTTCAAAAATACCAAAGTTGGTATTTCTACCAAATACCATTTCCGATCGTTCAGTTATATGGCAGCTATAAGATATCGGTCGATCGTTGTGAAATTTGCTAGGTTGGATGAACTGACCAAAAATGGAATCTGTACTAAGTTCCAGCTTTCTATCTTCAAAAACACAAAAATTGGGTCACTCCGATCGTTCAGTTATATGGCAGCTATAGGATATAGTCGGCCGATCCTTATGAAATTTGGCACGTCGTATTATTTTGTCAAAAATATCATTCGTACAAAATCTCTCTAACTCTAAAAACACCAAAGTTATAGCATTTCCGATCAATCAGTTATATGGCAGCTATAGGATATCGTCGGCCGATCCCGGCCGTTCCGACTTATATACTGTGTGCAAAGGAAAGAAGGGTGTGTGCAAAGTTTCAAGACGATAGCTTTAAAACTGAGAGACTAGTTTGCGTAGAAACAGACAGACAGAAAGACGGACAGACGGACATGCTCATATCAACTCAGGAGGTGATCCTGATCAAGAATATATATACTTTATATGGTCGGAGATGTCTCCTTCAATGCATTGCACACTTTTGATCAAAATTATAATACCCTCTGCAAGGGTATAAAAGAATCGAAAACAAAGTACCAAGCTTTCATCTTCAAAAATAACAAAGTTGGTATTTTTACCAAATACCATTTCCGATCGTTCAGTTATATGGCTCGTTATGGATCGTTATGCAATTTGGTAGGTTGTATTAACTGTCCAAAAATAGAATCTGTACAAAGTTTAAACTTTCTATCTTCAAAAACACCAAAGTTGGGTAATTTCCGATTGTTCAGTTAAATCACCGAAGTTATACCTTTTCCGATCAATCAGTTATATGGTAGCTATAGGATATAGTCGGCCGATGCTTATGAAATTGGGTAGGTCGTATTAATTTGCCAAAAATAGCTTTCGTATAAAATCTGAATTCTTTAACTCTAAAAACACCAAAGTTATACCATTTCCGCTCAATCAGTTATATGGAGCTATAGTTCCGACATATATACTGCGTGAAAAGGAAAGAAAGGTGTGTGCAAAAATTCAAGACGATAGCTTTAAAACTGAGAGACCAGTTGGCGTAGAAACAGAAAGACGGACAGACGGATATGCTCATACCAACTCAGGAGGCGATCCTGATCAAGAATTATATAATTTATAGGGTCGGAGATGTCTCCTTCACTGCGTTGCACACTTTTGGACAAAATTAGAATACCCTCTGCAAGGGTATAAATATTATTTAATATAAATGTATTAAGAAACTACCTGTTTCCATGATACGTAGAAAAAAATTGCTAAACTTACGAATGTAAATAAACCATTAAACTTTCTCATAGAGAGTGTCCGAATAAATGTTGTGCTGACTGTACATGCATACATGTATTACTTACAGCAGCGTACAAAAGTAGAACAGTCTTGTGTTCGCTTTACCGCTGCATATATTTTTCATGTACGCCAAATTATTTATGCACGTAAATATGTATTATCAAAGATTATAAAGTAAATGGATGGGACATCTCATACAAAGTAAAATTTTCTATGGTGGGTTCCAGCGCTGGAACGAGCGGGTTCCAGACTTGTCCACAGCGCGACAAGTTAAGTTTCAGAAATTTTTCGCGCGACAACGAATGACGGATAGCCTAGTGGTAGGGTGCTTGGCTGATGTGCAGAGTAAGATGAGTTCAAACCAGACTCGGAACGTCCACTTTTTATACCCTTGCAGAGGATATTATAATTTTGTCCAAAAGCGTGCAACGCAGTGATGGAGACATCTCCGACCCTATAAATTATATATATTCTTGATCAGGATCGCCTCCTGAGTTGCACTGAGCATGTCCGTCTGTCCGTCTGTCTGTTTCTACGCGAACTAGTCTCTCAGTTTTAAAGCTTCTTGCACACATCCTTCTTTCCTTTGCACGCAGTATATAAGTCGGAACGGCCGGGATCGGCCGACTATATCCTATAGCTACCATATAACTGATTGATCGGAAAGGGTATAACTTTGGTCTTTTTAAAAAAATAATACGACATGCCAAATTTCATGTTTTTTCGTGTTTTGTGTTCGTGTATTTGAAGATAGAAAGCTGGAACTTAGTACAGATTCCATTTTTGGCCAGTTGATCCAACCTACTAATTTTAATAACGATCGGCCGACTATATCTTATGGCTGCCATATAACTGAACGATCTTAAATGGTATTTGGTAAAAATACAATCTTTGGTATTTTTGAAGATAGAATCTTGGTACATTTTTTTAGATTTTGTATTGTAATTAATTGCGTTTATTATGATATTCTCATAAGGATCGAGCAACCATATCTGATGTTTGCGATACATAACCGGTTTTAACTGCAAGGGTATTTCAACTTCGGCACCGCCCGAAGTTAGCTTTCCTTTCTTGTTTTTTATACCCTTGCAGAGGGTATTATAATTTTGTCCAAAAGTGTGCAACGCAGTGATGGAGACATCTCCGACCCTATAAAGTATATATATTCTTGATCAGGATCACCTCATGAGTTGATATGAGCATGTCCGTCTGTCCGTCTGTCTGTCTGTCTGTTTCTACGCGAACTCGTCTCTCAGTTTTAAAGCTATCGTCTTGAAACTTTGCACACACCCTTCTTTCCTTTGCACGCAGTATATAAGCCGGAACGGCCGGGATCGACCGACTATATCCTATAGCTGCCATATAACTGATTGATCACAAATGGTATAACTTTGGTGTTTTTAAAGCTAGAGATTTCGGATTTGGCACGAATGCTATCTTTGGCATACAACATGCCAAATTTCACAAGGATCAGCCGACTATATCCTATAGCTGCCATATAACTGAACAATCGGAAATTACCCAACTTTGGTGTTTTTGAAGATAAAAAAAAAGATAAATTATTTAAAGATAAATAATCCGATAAGACCGAGGAGCACCGGTCACGGAGCGCGGGAGACAGTACACGGGGTGTTTCGCTCTCTCGTCGGCCATCGTCCTCCAACTCCCGGCGCGCTTCGGTTACTTCTCGGCCTTCGTCCGCCACTTTCTGGCCCTCACAAGCCGATCCACGGCCATCGACTTCCCGGCGCTCGTCGGCAACTCCTCGGCATTCTTCCGCCACTGACCGGCAGTCGTCAAGCGCTCCACTGCTTTCGTCCGCCACTCATCGAGTGCTCGTCCGCCCGCGTCATCCGCACCTAGGCAAGTTTCCGCCTCTCCTCGAGGGCCCCCGCAGGACGCGGTCACTGCGCCCTATCGTCGCTGCACCCTATCGTCGCTGCTGAAGCGGAACAGCGTCAACACCGGGACCCGGATCTTCGACACGGGGGCCTTCATCGACCCGTGTACGCCTTCGAGCTGCAGTAACGCATAGCGACGAGGGATCTGTTGCAACCCGAGCGATTGCAAGGGGGGCGGGATGTTTAGGTGAGAGGCCGTTGTGTCCCCGCTGAAAAGCGCACCCGCACTGAAAAGCTCATCCGTGCTGAAGAGCGCATCTTCGCTCGCCCCTCTATGCATTCTCCCTCTCTCGTTGGCCGTCGTCGATCGTCCGCTCTGGTTTCTATTTACGTTTCGTGTTTATTCTTTCAAAGTTAAGTTTTTAGTACCATGTAAGCAGCGAATAAAGCTGAATGCGTTTAACCTCATGACGCCCCCGATTGCTTTCATTTTTTCTAACTGGAATCTTTGGTGGCAGCAGCGCCCCCCTACAAACATTTGGTCCTTCGAGCCGGATACTTCCTGGATTTTCTTCTACCAGCAGTTCTCGGCATTGTTCCGCCAAAAGATAAGTACATCTTTCCGTCTCCGTCTCTCTGCCGGTCTTCAGCAGTGGTCCGAACATTAAATTTCGTTCACACTGCTGCAAGATTTTTTTCCTCCGTGTCAACTTTGAGTCCGAGTATTCCGACACAACCGCAGTTTGATATTTTCTACTCTTCTTCGTCTTCAAATTCTGGAAATTTTTCCATCCGTCTCCGTTTTGTGTGCTGCCCATATTCCTCGCCGTTTTCGGCCTCTCCGTTATCCATTCGCTTGCCAACGGTCGAGGCATATGAGCATCCATACACACATACATATTTTGTTTTTGTGCAATTAATCCGCGAAAAATTCGCAAGTGAACAGTGAAATTGTGTGGTGACAAAAAGAAGGCATAATTGATATTGGCCAGCCGGTGTGAATTAGTTCCGGAAATTTCCAAATTCACCGAACAGTCCGCCGCTGTCGTAATATTTCTTTCTTTTCTTCCCCAATCAGTGTAATTTTTTACACCACATAACTTTTCTGTTCCCCCAGTTATACAGTCAACTTATCGACGCTACACTGTGCCAACATATGCCCACATATATCCGTATTTGCATGCATGTCCATAAGTTTCCAAATATTTTCTGCCTCCAGTTTCAGGAAATATATAACCGATAAAGATGAAAAAAAGTTCTTAAATTTTCTAGACCCCAAAATTATAAACCGCTATTTCACTACTTATCCGTGATTGTGTCGCTTAAATTCTCAACCTAGCCGCCGTAGTTGCCGTGTTTTGTTTTTTTTCCTTTTGGGGTACGTACAGGGTGCCGACGGCATAGCCGGCTGCGTAGCAACTAACTTCAAAAAAAGAAAATCAATAAATTATAAACTCATACATTTATAATTATATACGCCACAATTTATTTAATTCTTATTTTCCGTTCGAGCAAAGGGCCAGGTTTTTTAATTCACCTTTCCGGCCACTCAATAATTAAAGTCGAAAATTTAATTATCGGAAAATTATTAATAATTTAATTATCAACCAGGAGTTAACCGCGAATCGTCGTCGCATACAGACGTGTAGTTATTGTGCTCCGGAAAGAAAACCAAAAAAAAAAAAAAAAAAAGTATTCAATAATATCAAAAAAAAGTGCAGTGACTGGTTTTGTAAATCAACAACAACGCGAAAAGACGCTTTCAGCGATGAAATCGCTAATGTTTATATTTATATTGATTAATTAATAAATTAATATAAAGCATAACATTTAAAACTCGAACAATATCAACCTCGATTGCAATGAGTCTAAACGACGTTAGCACACAACGTCAACGTGAGCAAGACGAGAGACGGCTCTCAGTACAAAGAAACAACGCTTACTTCACTTTCAAAGCAACCGAAAGTAATGCAAGCTCATCCCAAACACGGTCAATTACCCCAAACTTGACCGAATTCTTAAACGTAGAGAGCGTGAGAGCGCGATCTTGCTCCCCCTCGCTACCATCGATGTCTCTGCAGACAAAGAGCGCAGTAACTAGCACCGCAACCTCTTTGACAACGTCAACCGTAACAACAACAACAACCGCTACTGTAACGACAGCGCGTTTAACAACGTCATCAGCTAGCAGCGCAAACATTGATACTTCTGCCGCTGTGCTTCCCGAAAAAGAGAATAAAAACAAAGAAAATATTAAACCGGCTGTGCAGACTGGTATGGATCGCTACATCCAAATCAAAAGGAAGCTGAGCCCCCTAAACTCTCAACGCAAAATAACCTGTGGCAATGCTAACATAGCCGCAATAGAAACGCCCACGAACTCAAACCGTTTTAAAATCTTGGCAGACTATAAAGATGAAGCCGAATCTACCGAAGTCGAAAAAAGGAAGCCTAAGCCCCCGTCAATATACATACGAGAAAAAAGTTCCAACGTTCTTGTCAACAAAATTATAGAGCTCATTGGCAAGGACAACTTCCACATAATACCACTCGTAAAGGGCAACATCCAGGAAACAAAAGTTCAAACGAAGTCTGAAGATAACTACAGAGTATTATCGAAATACCTAACCGACAAAAAAAAGAAGTTTTATACGTATCAGCTAAAAAGCAGCAAGGGCTTGCAAGTCGTACTTAAGGGCATAGAGCCCGAAGTATCGCCTGCAGAGATTACAAAGGCGCTACAAGAGAAGGGATTTAGCGCTAAGACAGTGTTCAATATTTCTAACAGGGATAGAAAGCCGCAGCCACTCTTTAAGGTTGAGCTTGAACCACAAATTAAGCCCCTAAAGAAATACGAAGTGCACCCTATATACAATCTTCAGTTCCTGCTTCACCGCAGAATTACAGTTGAGGAGCCGCACAAACGCAATGGCCCGGTACAATGTGCGAACTGCCAAGAATATGGCCATACAAGGTCTTACTGTAAACTGCGCCCAGTCTGTGTAGTTTGTGGTGAGCTTCATGACTCCGCACACTGCCCAGCGAGCAAAGATGACCAAAACTCGAAAAAGTGCGGCAACTGCGGTGGAAATCACACTGCCAACTATAGAGGTTGCCCAGTTTATAAGGAGCTGAAAAGTCGCATCCACCAGAGGGGACTTACTGCCCGCACCCAAAATAATCAGTTCATAGCCTCCAGGTCAAACCCTGAAGTCTTCTTCTCGACTGCAGCCAGATCCTCACTAGGACCCATAAACTCTGACAAAAATGTCACATACGCAAGCGCTTTAAAATCAGGACTGGCAGAATCAGCACACCAAGAACCGAACACGGCTCAGCAGCATCATCCGCCGGAGCACCCAAAAAGTAACTTTGAAGCTATGATATGCAGTCTACAACAAAGCCTTACGGAGTTCATGTCGTTTATGCGTACAACTATGCAAGATCTAATGCGAAACCAAAATCTATTCATACAAATGCTGGTTTCACAACAATCTAAATAATGACTTCCCTACGAATATCTACATGGAACGCTAACGGCGTTTCGCAGCACAAACTCGAGTTAGCGCAATTCCTACTAGACAATCAAATCGACGTAATGCTGCTTTCAGAAACACATCTTACGAACAGATACAATTTTCAACTACGAGGATATTCATTCTATGGAACAAATCATCCAGACGGTAAAGCACACGGCGGGACTGGAATTTTAATCAGAAGCCGTATCAAGCACCATTATCATACGAAATTTGCAAAAAACTACCTACAGGCCACATCAATAAATATACACCTAAATACTGGAAAGCAATTAACTCTAGCTGCCGTATACTGCCCCCCACGCTTCACCATAGCCGAAGATGAGTTTATGCAGTTCTTCAACTCACTCGGAGACCACTTCATAGCGGCAGGAGACTACAATGCCAAGCACACACATTGGGGATCTCGCCTCGTGACCCCAAAAGGAAAGCAGCTCTATAATGCAATTATCAAAGCTAAGAACAAGCTAGACTATGATTCTTCTGGCACACCAACATACTGGCCGGCTGACCCAAAGAAACTTCCCGATTTAATTGATTTTGCGATTACCAAAAACATTCCTAAAAATTTGATATCGGCCGAATGCCTTTCGGATCTTTCATCTGATCACTCGCCTGTCCTTTTTACTCTACTCCAACACCCAGGAACATGGGATCAATCATCAAATCTGACCTCACATAAAACCAATTGGGTTAAGTACAGGAAGTACATCAGCTCACACATTGAGCTAAGTCCTCACCTCAGCGACGAAGCCAACGTAGACAGCTTTGTTAATTCGCTGGAGTCTGTACTCGTCTCTGCAGCTCGAGCTTCAACACCTCAAACTATGAACACACAACGCATCCAAAAGAAGACAAATCTACAAATCGAACAGCTCGTCCTCGAAAAGCGACGCTTACGTCGAGAATGGCAATGTCACAGATCGCCATCTGCTAAGCAACGCTTTAAACATGCCTCACGTCAACTTGATCAAGCTCTACAGCAAGAAGAAACGTATGTCCACCACCGCTACATAGAGCAATTGTCAACTAACAGTACGAAACACTCACTATGGAGAGCTCACCCAACTCTGAGCTCACCGAAAGAAACCGTGATGCCTATTAGAAATTCCACAGGCGGGTGGGCGCGCAGCGACGCAGACAGAGCCAGCACGTTTGCAAAACACCTTAAAAATGTCTTCCAACCAAATCCTGCCACCAATGCGTTTACTTTGCCGACTCTATCAGATGAGCCCCAGCCTCAACATGAGCCGATTGAGTTTCGCCCAAACGAAATCGTTAACATCATCAAACGACAATTGAATCCGAAAAAATCACCAGGCTGCGACCTCATAACTCCCAAAATGATCATTAAGCTCCCATACTGCGCCGTTTGCACTCTCACCCAGCTATTTAATGCCATCGCAAAACTTGGCCACTTTCCAGTGAGATGGAAAAATTCAATTATAATAATGATAGCAAAGCCGGGAAAAGACCACACTATCCCCACGTCGTATAGACCTATAAGCTTACTCTCTTGCCTATCTAAACTCTTTGAAAAATGCCTAATGACTCGGATAAACACATACCTGAGAATCCAAGAAGGAATCCCGTCACACCAATTTGGGTTTCGTGAAAAGCATGGAACAATTGAGCAGGTCAACCGGATAACATCCGAAATTCGGAACGCGTTTGAAAAACGAGAGTACTTTACTGCCATATTTTTAGATGTCTCTCAAGCATTCGATAGAGTCTGGCTGGAAGGTCTAATGTACAAGATCAAGACAATGCTCCCCTACAGCACCCACAAGATTTTGGAGTCTTACCTACATTACAGAAAATTTGTCGTGAGGTGCAACACCGCTATATCCGATGATTACACTGTTGGAGCTGGAGTTCCTCAAGGCAGCGTGCTAGGGCCAATATTATTTGTCCTATACACCGCAGATATACCGACAAGCACACGTCTAACAACATCCACATTTGCCGATGACACAGCTATTCTTAGCCGCTCAAAATGCCCGATTCAAGCAACTGCGCAGCTAGCTCATCATATGGTCGATGTCGAAAAATGGCTGTCAGATTGGCGAATTAAAGTGAACGAACTAAAATGCAAGCATGTTACGTTCACTCTGAACAGGCAAAACTGCCCGCCGATAACACTAAACAACACTCTACTCCCACAAGCAAACGAAGTAACATACCTAGGATTACATCTCGATAGAAGACTCACATGGCGCCGGCACATTGAAGCCAAAAGAACACACCTAAAGCTAAAAGCCAGCGGCATTCATTGGCTTATCAACGCTCGGTCACCTCTTAGCCTTGAATATAAAGTCCTGCTGTACAACTCGGTACTAAAACCTATATGGATGTACGGCTCCCAGTTATGGGGGAACGCCAGCAATAGCAACATTGACATAATTCAAAGAGTACAGTCGAAGATCTTAAGAAAAAACCCCGGGGCCCCGGGGGACGTTTCGCAACGAAAACATACACCGCGACTTAAACATTCTACCAGTCAAAGAAGCGATCGCAGAACAGAAGGTAAAGTACTTAACCAAGCTATCGGTGCACCCTAACCACCTGGCGAGAGGTCTAACAAGGTTGAGCAACCAATCACGCCTTCGTCGCAATGACTTATCCACCCAGCGACCGACCTGAGGGACGCGCAACCCGAATGCAGTCTTAGTTTTACTGTTAGTTGAATTTTAATGTTAAGATTCGTCAACTTATTGTAAGTCTCAAAATTAAGAGTAGATTCAATAAATAAAAGCAAAGCTATAAAAAAAAAAAAAAAAAAATTATCAACCTTCTGTCCGAATAGAGCCGCGGTTTCAATTCCACCTTTCCGGCTTCGGGATAAATAAATCCAATTAATTAAACATATAGGTTTCAACTCCACCCTTCCGTAATAATTAAATCCGACAATTAGTGGCCAATTTGAGGCTAAAATAAATACTCCGGGCGCCAGAGAAACGGAAGTAGTCTCCCAATACATGTGCGAAGTCCATCGGGACCAAATTCGGGCACTGTGGGAGAAGGTGGAGAAGAGCTACGACAAATGCGGCCACCTCGACAGTGCTGGAATCCAAGTACAGCTACTGTTACTCCGTCTATTCGAGGTGTATTGGCCAGCTTTGGGAGAAAATTACCTCCCAATGCACTCAGGCTTCCGTCAATATACACACGCCCGCGTCTACAGGCTGCCGGTTACCTCCGGTGGATACCGAGGTATTCGCGGGTGATTATCTTCGGTGGCCCACCTTCCGAGACTTTTTTTACCGCGATTTACATCCAAAACTCGCGGCTCATCCCGATAGAGAAGTTGTTCCACTTGCTGTCCAAAACAAGTGGTGACGCCCACGCCACGCCATTGTTTCTAAGGCTCCGTTTACCCATGAGGGGTTTGTCGCCGCGTGGCAAAGCCTCACCGACGGCTTTTTCAGCCCTAGAAATGTGCTCCATCAATGTTGAGGCTTGGGACTGCCTCCTGGTATATATGATTTCGTCAAAGCTCCCCAAAGTCACACTTTCTATGTGGAAGCAATCCGTACATAATAAGGCCGAAATTCCAACATGGAAAACCAATTAGATAACTTCCTGACAGAGCGCCATCGCACTCTGGAGGCAATCGACGATGTTAGGCCTAGTGGCTCCGTGCAGTTTCCGCCAAGGTCGGGACTTCCTACTGCCCCTGCTCGGAGGCTTAATTCATACGAGACTCGAGTGGTTCCGGGCCAAAAGGGCTGCGATCTCTCTTAGAGGGAGGACCACCCCATTCGCTTATGTCCGCGTTTCCTAGAAATGGACGTAAATGGGCGCTCTGACTACATAAGGAGAAAGCAGTTATGTCTAAACTGTTTTGCCCGGGGGCACCAGCAGCGAGACTGCACGAGCGCCCATACCTGCTTCACATGCCACAGCCGACACCACACCCTCCTGCGCCGCGGCAATCCGTTCGCCACCGCTCCAAGTCCGCCTACGCCGCTTACCGCTCCAAGTCCGCCTACGTCAGCAAACGGCTCAGAGGATCAGTCGAATGTGCAGGTGTGTTTCGCTTCCGGGTCAGGAGCAGTCCTACTGGGCACGGCCCTTCTCAACGTGTGCCATTTGGGGTGCACCGTCCAGGCACGAGCACTGATAGATTAGGGTCCGAAGCGACCTTCATATCGGAACGACTGTTCAACCTTGTCAAGTTTCCCTTCAAGATGATTCACGCACAAGTTTCCGGCCTTATCCGATAAGACCGAGGAGCACCGGTCACGGAGCGCGGGAGACAGTACACGGGGTGTCTCGCTTTCTCGTCGGCCATCGTCCTCCAACTCACGGCGCGGTTCGGTTACTTCTCGGCCTTCGTCCGCCACTTTCTGGCCCTCACAAGCCGATCCACGGCCATCGACTTCCCGGCGCTCGTCGGCAGCGTCAACACCGGGACCCGGATCTTCGACACGGGGGCATTCATCGACCCGGGTACGAGTTCAGCGTCATGATGACCTGTACCCTTTCTTCGTTCGGCGAAACGAACTGACGAGTAACCGAGGAATATTATTTTGGGGTAATCGAGCAGTTATTCCCTTGACGGACAGGCAGGAAATTCTCTCTGCGTTACAAGCGCACCATCCCGGAATCGTTAGAATGAAGGCATGAAATCGTTAGAACATACGAGAAATTCCACGGGGACGACCGAACAGTCAGGCGACATCTGAATCAGCTGCGATTGCGCAGTCCTTCGCAGCAGCCAACAATAGAGGAGACAGCATCGCCGACATGCTGTTCCACTCCAACCCCATCTGACGCGGTACCTGGCGGATCCACAACTCCAGCTGGGCCACAGCTTTCGCCTGAGCCAATCGGGACTGGAGGACCGCCACGCAGATCTGTCCGTGACCGTCGTCGCCCCCAGTTCTACGATCCGTCTGGGTGTTAAGGGGTGTTATGTATGCGACTGCATTCCCTCGTGCGGCGATCTCGTCCGACTGGAGTCAGTTTCACTCAATCGTGCGCCCCTGCAGATCGAGCTGCAGTCACGGCCATCCTTCAATTCCCCCTAAATTCAATTCATTATAATAACCATAACATTTAGAAAATTTAGTGTCACGTGACGCAGCGATTGACCGCCCCAAAAATTGATAAAGAGATTGGTACAGAGAGGGAAAAAAAAGGTGATAAAGAGAGTCGGAAAATAAGATGATGCAATTTGCGAATTAAATTTGAAATCCAGTCTTGGCCGAAAATTGGTGTTTACATTAGCGGAGTTTAGGGACCGCTTTGGGGATCTATTTGTTTACGTTACCGGACTTGGGACTCCGATGTTTACAATATCTACTTTAATGTTTACAGCATCCGTTTGATGCGGACTGCATGAAATTTATCTGGGTGGGAATGATTTGGAGGCCTGGTTGACAGAATAGCTGACCACAGATTTATCTCGGGTCTGTCAGGAATTAGCTCTCGGTTCAAAGTTGTTTATAAATTGGGTAAGAGCCCCTAAATAATGTGCCATATATATCTTGCATTAGGTCGGAAATTCTGCCGCAGCGCTGCCGGCTCACTGACAATGTGATCACTCTCAAATTTATTAAAAAGCTTTCTATTTGCTCCCATTTTGACTCATTTGAAAGCCCAAACTTAAAATAAGAATGTTTCCACTGAGAAAAATGTTCTCAAAATTGGGCTGGAACAAGTATTCTCCATAGAAAATATAGATAGGAAAGCGTACATTTCCATTTTTAAGATCTGATGCTAGAAAATCTTTCTTTAAATAAAGAAAAAGATGTCAATAAAATACACTTTATTAGTGGCCATTCCTACTTTTGAATTAACGAAAAATGAAATAAAAAGCTTCGTTTTTTCGCTCAGTGAATTCTCTGCTCTCATTGTTTTTCTCTGCTACGCATAGACTCAAATTTTAAACATGTGTGGGTTTTCCTGCCCCCCACTGCCTTAAAGACATCATGGGCATATGTTGAACTACAATGGCTAAGGAGGTTCTTGGCTATATACTAGGAATTTTAAATTAACAGCGTTACTTGGCCATCTAGATTTCTTTTAAAAATGATATGTAGGAAACAATACCCAGAATCGTTTTAATTAAAATTATAAATAAAATTATAAATAAAATTCTACTAGGGAAGGAAGAAAAGTGAAGTGGATTTTTACCCCTATTTAGTCCGAAATCATAAAGTTTTTTATTTACAGATTTTGGTGTTTTCCGTATTGATTACTTAAGACTCTCATATATATCAAATCTTAAATACTGGACGGACCAAAGATAAGTAAAAGATTATCAGGCGTACCAGAGAAAACTAGTGATCTGGAAAAATGTCAAACGACAAATTACTGAAAAATTATTACTATGCCCCAGAAATTTTTTTAATAAAAATTGAATCATAATTTTTATTTTTTTTTTTAAATAAAAATTGAAAAATAATTCTTATTCTTAATTATTATTATAAAAATTGAAAATAAGAGTTATATTTCAATTTTAGCAATAGAAATTGAAATAAAAGTTTATTGTGTTTCTGGATTCACCGTTAAAAAATGGTGTATATGTGTCCTTTTCCCACTCCCCACAAAGGCTTTTTTGTCGTTCAATTTTTTTGAACTCATAAGTCTTATTTGCAGTCCCTGCCCAGAATAAAACAGGCTTAGGCTTAGAATGAAAACCTTTGGGGTGTAGGTTTAAGATGTAAAAATATTGCATACAATTTTTTCTTTTGCTTTTTATTAGTTTTTAATAAATAATGAAGAAAGAACATTGATTAAACTACAGTTTAATAATAAATTAAATTCATAATAATACAGTAAAAACAAGAAAGGAAAGCTAACTTCGGGCGGAGCCGAAGTTGATATACCCTTGTAGTTAAAACCGGATATATATCGCAAACATCGGATTAAATTGGCCGATCCTTATGAGATAAGGATGGCATTATGAGGCATCATAATATAACCAATTTATTACAATAAAAAATCTAAAACAAAGTACCAAGCTTCCATCTTCAAAAATACCAAAGTTGGTATTTTTACCAAATACCATCTCCGATCGTTTAGTTATATGGCAGCTATAAGACCCTCTGCAAGGGTATAATAAATTTAAACTTGATTCAATACATTTTTTTAAACTTGCACTCTTAATTTGGATAAATGATCTCATTACGGTGGCATCACATTTAAATCAAATTTAACAGAGTTAGGGAATTTGATACTTAGCATAGTATTCTGTATATTCATAGTATATTAATAAAGTAATTAACTTTTTGTAGCTGAGGTCGATGTGGTGAGGTGGATGGGGTTTTTTCCCGCGTCCAGTCCTTGGGGTAGCTAGATATAAGAGCAGCTTTATGATTGTCGGCTGAGCAGGCTGAAGCAGATCAGCAGCCGTGGATTTCCTACGCTTGGGACACTTATTAAGAAGCAGAATACTACCTAACTGATATTTAAGATAACCGATCATTTATTTAATAAAGTTACAGATCAAGACTTTACATACACTATTGGCCAGTCTCATAACCTAATTTACGATAACTATCGCAACAAAAGTGTAGACTAGAACTACTAGGGAGCGGAGGAAATTGTATTTTTACAATACTTTAAGCGGAAAAGATTAAGTTCCATTTTATATTAAAAAACGAAAGGAAAGCTAACTTCGGGCGGAGTCGAATTTTATATACCCTTGCAGTGAAACCCGGAAATACATCCCGGCAAAAATCGAATATAGTTGGCCGTAATTTGTAATTTGTTACAATACAAAAAATAAAAAGAGTTCCAAACTTCTATCTTTAAGAACACCAAAGTTGGTGTTTTTATCAAATACCATTTCCGATTGCTCAGTTACATGGCAGCTATAAGATATAGCCGGGCGATTAGTCAGTAGGTTGGATCAACTGACCAAAATTAGAATTTGTACGAAGTTACAACTTTCTTCAAAAACACGAAGGTTGGGTCATTTTCTATCGTTCAGTTATATGGCAGGTTTAGAATATATGTATTGTCAGCTGATGCTTATGAAATGTGGTATGTCGTATTATTTTTTCTAAAAGTAGCATTCGTACGAAAACTCTAACTCTAAAAACACCAAAGTTATAGACTTTCCGATCAATCAATTGTAGGCAGCTATATCAATCGGATGTTTAAGGGCGAAACCCCACAAGAAAAGATACCGGCTTTATACACATAAACAGACTCCAGCGTTTGTAAGATGTCCGGTTAAATTCCCATTTCCATGGTTCATTGAGATTTAAAGCTGCTTTAACTTTATTATCCTTAAGAATCGATTCGGCCCGACCAACATTTTTATCGAGGATGAGTTCAGTTACATACGGCTAATTCCAAAACGGATAGTAGACGCACCAATGCCGCAAAAACCAACGCGGCTTTATCTTCAAATCTGACATAAACGGTTTATCTGACATATATTTTCCTATTTCCCCAAGCCTACTTCGGTTTTTTACACAGATCGTCGCGAACATTTTTAATTTCCGCGGTAGTTAGACCAATGAGCTTAAGTCATTTCAACTCTTCTTTCAGCGTAAACATTAAAACCCTATACAATTTTATAAGGTCCTAAATATTTTCATACGCTTCTATTTTCGTAGAAGTTCGATTTTCTCACAAATACACTCTCATTTTCGTTGTTCCCTCTTCGTCCACATCTCTTTTATTTTATTTTATTTTTTTTTTTTTTTTTTTTACCGGTCTTTCAGAATTTGGAAATGGCTTGTGCATCAATAAGAGCATCAGCTAGCATTCCTGTATTCATTATAAAGCTTAGAGGCCCAGACGACCGAGGGGCGCTCAAGAAACGATTTGTTAGAATATATTAAGCTATTTGTTTATTATTAAGCTAGGAGGAGTTAGTAAGGAAATTTAAAATTCTATATTTTAAGTTTGAGGGACAGGAAAGAGATGTTATGGCGTAGAGACCATTGTAGTTCGAACATAATACCCTAAAAGGGTCATGCAGTGCATATGTCGAACTACAACGGCTAAGGAACAGAGGACTAAAGTTTCGAGTCCTTCTATTAGGAAAGTTACATTTTAAGCGTTTTAGTAAATGCTGGCTATCTACATCCCCGTTAATAAGTTTATACAGAAAGACTACACCGAGAATTGTCCTACGATTTGTTAAGCTAGGTAAGTTCATGAGTAAGAGTCTACTGTTATAAGATGGAAGATGAAGATTCGCATCCCAGTTTAGACCTCTAAGTGAAAAAGTTAGGAAATTCTTTTGTACGGATTCTATGCGGTCCTGATGTACTCCATATTGGGGACTCCAGACACATGAACCGTACTCCAGTATAGGACGGACCAAAGAAATGAATAGTGTTTTGGTTATATAGGGGTCATTAAATTCTTTTGACCACCTTTTGATAAAACCAAGGACTCCTTTAGCCTTATTAACCATTAAGGAAATATGGTCGGCAAATTTAAGTTTGATGTCTAATAGGATGCCGAGATCATTAACCTGGGTCAATTTTTCTAAGGCAATCCCATTAATAGAATAAGTAGCTTGCAGAGGGCAAGAACGATAAAAAGACATATGTTTGCATTTAGATCCATTAAGTATTAGATCATTAGCTAAGCACCATTTTTGAAAGTTATCAAGGTCAGACTGAAGACTGCATTGGGCAGAGATGGATTTGTACTGAAGACAAAGCTTTACATCATCTGCATACATAAGAACTAGAGAGTTCGTTAAAGCAGGGGGCAAGCCATTTATAAAAAGCGTGAATAGTAACGGACCAAGATGACTTCCTTGAGGGACGTCAGATGTAGCACGGACCAGACGGGACTGTATGTTTTTAAATAAGACTCTTTGTGTCCTTCCATCTAAGTAACTGGAGATCCACGTTAAGAGGTCTTTAGGAAAACCCAGCATATTCAGTTTACTCAACAAGAGTGAGTGATTAACTGAATCAAATGCTTTGCTGAAGTCTGTGTAAACTACATCGGTTTGATATCCTTTACAAAAGCCATCTATGACAAAGGATGTCAACTCCAGTAAATTTGTAGTGGTGGAGCGACGCTTAATAAAGCCATGCTGACAGGGAGATATGATCGAACAGCATGGGTGTTGCAAATGAGGGGTAATTAATTTTTCAAATAACTTTGGAATTGCCGACAACTTAGAGATGCCTCTGTAGTTGGCAGCCTCAGACTTTTTCCCTTTTTTATGTAGGGGAATTATGAATGATTCCTTCCACTTAAGGGGAAAAATCGATGTTTCCAAAGATAAGTTGAAAAGTCTAAGAAGAGGTTTGCACAGAGCCCTGGCACAGTATTTTAGCACACAGCCTGGTACTCCATCGGGGCCTGGCGAATAAATGGGTTTGACCCTTAAAAGACCAGATAATAAGTTGTTCTCAGAAAAAAACGGACAGAAAATAAGATTCAGTCAATTTAGGAGGAGAATAAGTTGTTTGAAAAAATTCTGCGAATAGATCGGCAATGGCCTGATCCGAAGTCGCAGAAGAATTTTCAAACATAAGCAGGGGTGAAAAAGATACGTGTTTACGCTTAGTGTTTACAAAATTATAAAACTGCTTTGGATCCCGAGTAAATTGAATCCGGCAGCGGTCAATATAATTCCTATAACATTCAGCGTTATGCACGGTAAAATTCGACCGAGCTAGTAGGTATCTTGAGAAATCAACACTACTGCAGGTTTTTTTATATTTAAGTAAAAGCTTATTTTTTTTATTTTTTAAGTTAGTAAGGCACCTTGTAAACCAAGGAGGATTTGTTGAAGCGGACGGATATTTCCAAGGCACACATGAGTCAAAAAATTTATTTAAAGTAAAATAAAATTTTGACATTAATATCAGTGCACGCCAGTATATCAGACCAGTCAAAAGTCTCGATAAGGCTATTAAGTTTCTGAAAATCAGCTTTACGGAAACAGCGAATCTTACTTACCACGCTCGGAGACATCTTATCGATACCAGGAGTGGTTTCGATTGAGACCTCCAGCGTGGGGTGATATGGATCCTCTGGGGTTGAAAGGGGAAAAGCTCTGGAGAGAGCAGTACCATCCGGATCAGATACAAAACATAAGTCTAAAAGCCGACCTAGCGAATTTCTAACATGATTGATCTGACCTAGGGACATGTCAAACATGCCCGCGGTGAAGTCATGGTAAGTTGAAAGTGACAAAGATGGTGAGTTGTCGACGTTGGACCACTTTAATTCTGGGATATTAAAGTCGCCCACCGCTACGAGTTGGTCACGATCCGTCATAAGATTAGAGACGTATCGAATGGCGGACAAATGCTGCCAATATGTAGGCGGTTCAGACATAGGAGGTATATATGAACAAGTAATGTATAAAGCTTTAACGGACATAGTGATTTTAAAGCAAATAAATTCTATGTCACCAAACTCATGGGATTTCACCTCTTCAGAAGCAAGAGTAGAGTCTACAGAAATAAGGACTCCACCTCCTCTTCGCTGAGATCGATCCCGTCTAAAAGTGGTGTACTTACTTGGAAAAACTTCGGAGCTAAAGATCTTCGGATTTAACCAGGTTTCTGTAAATGCTATTATATGGGATGCAAAGAAAGAACTATCAGAATATAGCTTGGGGAGTTTGCTACGTAGCCCCCTAGTATTCTGATAGGTAAGAGTTAGTGAGGAAACTAGTTTTTTGGGTTAGTGGCCAAAGAAGAGGTGGAGGGTTGGTCAGTGGTTTCGATATTGGGAAGTCTCACTCCCACTGGTTTTTGAACTTTTTTCTTCACGGAACTAGGCTGATGTTCTTGGACAAAAAGATTCTCTGTCCAAAAACTGGGAGAACAAATCGTCTTGAACATCAGCGCGGGCACACGAATCTTGAAAGAAGACGTGCGCCTTGTATAATTATATTTAAATTTATGTATGTCCTCCACCTTTATATCGGCTTTTGTTTTGGCTTTGATATAAGCCGAGATATCAATCTCTGAAGTATCAGGGGCGAGCCGAGAAACAAATATATGTTTCGATGGAGGAATCACCTGTAAGGGTTTTGGTGTCGCAGGTACTAGAACTGCAGCATCACTTGGTGCCGGTGGTCCGGACTGTGGAATACCCTTTTGGGTGACCCTAATGGGGGTTTCGTTCCCTAGGACTTGTGGCATCACTTGAAGGGATGCCATGGCGGACATATCAGACAATTGCTCATTATCCCTGAGAAATTCTGAAGAATTTTTCTCAGTTCTAGCCCTTGGGGTGGCCAGAGATATAAGCGGCTGCATTAAAGTCGGCTGAGCAGGCTGAGGCGGATCAGAGACAGCGGATTTCTTGCGCTTAGGGGACTCGTTTAGCAGCTGAAGGCCACTAAACTGAGTGTCCAGCGCACAGAGCTGGTCATTGATTTTACGAAAACCAGTGATCAACTCTTTAAATCCATTTTTGGTCTGTCTCATGAACGACCTCATTTCGCCTTGCACAGCACGACAATTTTCACAACAATAATGTATCCCAGACCTACGGGAAATGGCATCCGAAACTGATGCAGTGAAACCGGCACACTTGGCATGTACGACGTTCTCACATAGCCAGCAATGGATGGCAGGCTGGGATGAGGAAATTGTCTTGTTACAAGTATTAATGGCTCAGACAAGTTTAAATTCCATTTTACGTTTTATTTTTTTTTTTTTATTTAATAAAACAAAAATTAATATTTAAAAAGTTAAAAAACACAATACCTTGAACCACTGTGCCAAATAGGAAGCCGAAGCGAGAGCTTTGAATAGTGCAAAAGAGAAATGCACAAATAGAGATAAGCCGGGGAAGAAGCAGAGCTGAGCTATGCTTGGAATAGAATTTAGACAAATTATTAATTCGACTCCAAATATACCACAGCACTCGCGAAGCGATACGGTTTAGGCTTTAAGATTGTTAAGATTCACAAGATTGGTAAGATGGGTAAACACGATTTACCCATATATTGAAACCAAAATTGTAAGAATCACAATTTTTACTTATCACTTTCACTTAATCACTTATCAACGTAAAAAAAACTGTTATTAATTAACATACCTTGACGAATAAACAGACCACGATGCTGGGTGTCATTTTCTTATATAACCTTATTATTAACCTATTAACCTTTATATTTTCTTATAAACCCCTTGTAAAGGCAAAAATGTTGTAATTTGCCTAGAAGCCGTGCTTAACTCTCGCGTACAATTGAAATGAACGAGTTGGAGAAAAGTAACTCGGCAGATAAAACTAGTACACGTGATAAGAGCAATGATTAGAGCAATGATTAGAGCAATTAAACATTGCATCTTGCGCAGTGCCCAGGTTTGCCTACAGAAATAAGCCGTGGTTAGTTTTCTAAGGGAAAATAATCCTGTTTCCATTTTAAATACAGACAAAACGCCAAAGTCTTTCCGCGTGCCAAAAGAAGCAAAAAGAACTTTGTGCTACCTCAGAATCCGCCTTGGTAAGCCGGTAAGCCATCCAAAAGCAACACCGATTAAAGGCAAGTATTGATCCAAGGCGAAAGTTAAGAAGCGATATATGCAAATGCTACCGATTTCCAAAGGAGCAAGATGGAGGGTCGTGACGACTAGACAGGTTTGGTGATCGGCCGATATATTCCCAGGCGACTGGCAAAAAGGGGATTGCTAGAATAGTGGCTAAATTTAGCATTAGAAAAAAAGAATTTAATAATTTAGTAAGTATTTTGCTTAGTTGGTTAAGGGCTGGCATCGGTCCTAGATCGGGTTGGTAACGAACGCCGGAGATAAACAACCGTTTATTGTACCCCTCTCTTTTGGTCTTAAAGTCGAACACGTTTGTTTACAACCCTACCACTGTAACGGATCCTATCTATAATTGTGTGCATTGCGGTTTAGCAGATCCACAAACAACTTCACAACGAACGACCCACTACCTACCGACCAAGACCGGTAATACAGGATACCTCGATTGCAATCGAACTCCAAAAAATATAACATCAGAAAAGCTCACATTTCATGTTTAAGTAGAGCTATAAGACGAGTCCAACCTAGTCCAACCAGATAAAAGAACAGATATAAGGATTTAAAGATAAAAATACTAGTTTTTGACTCGTGGTTGTAAATGGGTCTCTTTTTTACGATTCCGTGGAGTGAAAGCCAAGACAAAAATTAAGGTTTTACAAATACATTTTTTTTTTTTTTTTTTAAGCTTAGTTTGTTTTTTATTGGATCACTCTTTATGAGTCTAACAATAAGGTTGCAAATCTTAAAATAATACAATTATTATTATTATTCAATTAGTTTGTTTTGAACTGCATAGAGACTACGTGGTCCTAATAATTAGCGCTGGATTGGGAGGTCGTTGCGGCGAAGACGAGAACTGCTGGAAACTCGCGTGAGGGCTCTCGCGAGATGATTTGGATGTACTGATAGCCTGTTGTATTACTTTGTTTTGATTTGTGCTATCTCTTCTCTGACGAGTGGTATGTGAAGGTCCCTGTGAATGTTTTCATTCCGAACGTACCACGGGGCCCCGGTGATGGTTCTGAGAATTTTTGATTGAGTTCGTTGCATTATATCCACACTACTGTTACTGGCGTTCCCCCACAACTGGGAGCCGTACATCCAGATTGGTTTCAAGACGGTGTTATATAGGAGTACCTTGTAGTCCAAGCTAAAGGGCGAACGGCTATTGATAAGCCAGTGGAGGCTGTTGGCTTTGAGCTTTAAATGCGTTCTTTTGGCTTCAATGTAGCTGCGCCAGGTAAGCCGTCTATCGAGGTGTACGCCAAGATATGTTACTACATTTGCTATCGGAACTACTGTGTTGTTAAGAGTAAGTGGAGGGCAGTTTTGCCTGTTAAGAGTGAACGTTACGTGTTTGCATTTTTGTTCGTTAACTTTGATTCGCCAGTCGGATAGCCATTTCTCCACTGCCACCAGGTGTATAGCAAGTTGCGACGTTGCTTCCTTGGGGCATCTCGCGCGGCTTAGGATCGCTGTGTCATCTGCAAAAGTGGATGTGGTTAGATTCCTGCTCGTTGGGATGTCCGCAGTGTAGATAAGGTAGAGTGTTGGTCCAAGCACGCTGCCTTGAGGAACTCCGGCTCTAATGGTGTAGTCATCGGACATGCCTGAATTACATCTTACTGAGAATTTACTGTTGTATAGGTATGACTTTAGAAGTTTGTGTGTTTGTGGTTGGGAGCATTTCTATAATTTTGTGCATTAGACCTTCTAACCATACTCTGTCGAAAGCTTGTGATACGTCCAGATATATCGCAGTGCAGTACTCCCTTTGTTCGAATGTATTTCGGATTTCTGAGGTTATGCGGTTGACTTGCTCAATGGTTCCGTGTTTTTCTCGAAAACCGAATTGATGAATAGGGATTTTGCTGTGTGTTCTGAGATATAGGGTAATGTGTGCCAAGAAGCATTTTTCAAAGAGTTTTGATAGACACGTTAGTAAACTAATTGGTCTATATGATGAAGCGATTGTGCGGTCTTTGCCAGATTTTGGTATCATTATAATTATCGACTTTTTCCATCTTTCTGGAAAGTGTCCGTGTCTCGTTATTGCATTGAAGAGCTGGCAAATAGCTCGGACAGCACAGAAAGGAAGTTCAATAATCATTTTTGGTGATATTAGGTCGCATCCTGGAGATTTTTTTTGGTTGAGTTCGTTTATGATTTTGAGTAACTCATGTGGCCTAAATACAATAGGTTTATACGTTGATGTGTCGATATCTGGTGTTGCTGGCAGTGAGATCCCGTTTGATGATGTGTTGGGCTGAAATACATTTTGAAGATGATCTGCGAATCTGACGGCTCTTTCTTCGTCGCTTCGAGCCCAGTTGCCTGTGGATGTCCTTATTGGCATTGCAGATTCGATTGGTGCGCAGAGAGATGAGTGTGCTCTCCAAAGTGGGAACTTGGAGCTCATTGGGGTCCCCAATTTGGGGATAACTGTTCTATATAATGTTTTTGCGACCTTTCTTCTTCATGACGAAGTGCAGCTGAGAGCCTCTCTGTAGCGTCTTTTAACCTTTGTTTTGCGGTTGGTGATCTGTTGGATTGCCATTCTCGCCGTGAGCGTCGCTTTGTTAGAACAAGCTGCTCTATTTCAACGTTCGTGTATCTATTATTGTACGATGTTTTTTGCGTTTGTGGAGTTGATATGCGAGCTGCTGCGACCAAGACGGATTCAAGAGTGTTTGTGGATAAGTTGATATCAGCTTCGTCATTCAAACGTGGATTCAACTCAATGTGCGAACTTACATATTTTTTGTACTTAAGCCAATTGGTTTTATTCGTTGTTAGTCTGAATGGTTTATATACCGCAACTGGATGTAGATTTAGATGAAGAAGTACAGGCGAGTGATCGGACGATAGATCTGGTAAGGAGTTGGCACTTATCAGGTTGCGAGGAATGTTTTTTGTGACTGCAAAATCTATCAAGTCTGGCAGTTTTCTAGGATCTGTTGGCCAATATGTAGGTGTCCCAGGTGACACACAGTCTAGCTTGTTGCTTGCTTTTATTATTGCATTGTACAACTGCCTTCCCTTAGAAGTCACAAGTCGAGATCCCCAGTGCGTGTGCTTGGCATTGAAGTCTCCTGCTGCTATAAATTGTTCGCTCAGAGAGTTGAAATATTCCATGAATTGGGATTCTGATATTGTGAACCGAGGAGGACAGTATACGGCGGCAATCTTTAAAGATCGGGAATCCATTTGCACATCTATTAATGTAGCTAGCATGAAGTTAGTGGCGAAGCTATTGTGGAAGCAGTGCGATTTCTAATCAGAATCCCAGTGCCTCCATGAGCTTTCCCGTCTGGGTGATTCGTGTTGTAGAATAGATAGCCTCGAATTTGAAAATTATATTTATTTGTAAGATGAGTTTCTGCGAGTAGCATTACATCGATATGATAATTAATAAGGAACTGAGTTAACTCGAGTTTGCGCTGTGAGACGCCGTTTGCGTTCCACAGTGCTATACGGAGTGGAGCCATTGATTACTTAGTCTGTTTTTGAGCAACTTGCATAGTTGTCTGCACGAATGAAATGAATTCCATCATACTTTGTTGATGATTACATATCATTGTTTCAAATTTGTTCGTAGACGGTTCTTCTGGTTGATGAGGGGGAACTGATGATCTTGGATGGGTGGGAGCGGTACTTTTAAGACCCAATTTTAGAGCAGTTGCATAGCTTGCGGATTTGTCGGTGACCTCATTATTGGCTTAAGATTTAACAGCTGAAGGGGGGATGACATTACGTGTAGATTTCATAGGTGGTGTATGTGAGTGAGCAGTGGTCACTCTTTGGTGTGTACGACTTTTCAGTTTCTTGTAGACTGGACAGCCCCTGTAGTTAGCCGTATGGTTGCCTCCACAGTTTCCGCACTTTTTGCTGCTGGGATCCTCTTTATTTTTTGGGCATTTGTAAGATTCATTAAGGTCTCCACAAGCAACGCATACTGGACGAAGCGTGCAATAAGACCTTGTGTGGCCATATTCCTGACAATTATTACACTGCACCGGTCCATTTCTTTTATGCGGCTCCTCTACCGTAATTCTGCGGTGTAGTAGGAACTGGAGAGTAAAGATTGGATGCACTTCATTTTTTTTTCAGAGGCTTGGATTTGGTTTCGGGTTCAAGTTCTACCTTGAAAAGAGGTTGAGGCTTTCTTTCTCTATTCAAAATGTTACTAACATTTTTTACATTAAAACCTTTCTCCATCAGTGCTCTTGTAACTTCATCTGGTGTTACTTCCGGCTCGATACCTTTTAGTACTACTTGCTAGCCCTTACTGCTTTTTAATTGGTACGTGTAGAAGTTTTTATTATTGTCGTTTAAATACTTCGACAGAATACTTCTGTCGAAGTATTTAAACGACAATAATAAAAAAAAAAATATAAATGAATAAAAAAATAAACAAATAAATGATACAGAAAATTAAGGCGGGAAGAAAAAGGAAATATTTTCACATATGAAAATGCATCTTTTATATCATTTTTAATCCTGTAATCTTGTTGTTTCAAGGTTGTTGTTTTATTAATTATTTGAATAAACCTTTTTAATCTTACCAAATGTTTGTTATTTTAAAATTGACTAAAATCATTTTTTATTTTTAATTGATGAAAGATGTACTTTACAGCGTTATAGATCAACAGTATCATCCTTTACATAAATTTATTTTACATAACAGTAACATTTGAAGATTTATTAACAAATAAACATAAACTTTGTTCAAATTTTCAAATTTTAAAAAATTGATTTTTCCCAGAAAGGGGTGTTTCCTAAACCATAGTGCACTGGCCAAGAATCTAGGTCTTTCAGTTTCGGTTTAAGAATACCCCACTGGTCGGTCTATTACTGACCGACTTAAGGGGTTATATACAGTAGTACCGCGCAAAAAAATGAAATTTCATAGTTTTTTTTTGACACCATAAAAAATATTTATCAAAAATGTTTTGCCGACGTTGTTTAGTATATGATTCTGGGTACATGTTACAATTTTTTCATAAAAAAATATTAAATAATAAAAGTGTTATGGCCGAATTCCAAATTCCAAAAACGAATTTTTTTCGATGGTGACTTTCGGTGGACATCATATCCCGAGAACGGTTCAAATGAAATCAAAAATTCAAAAAAAAATTAGTATATCGTATTGCCTAGTCCCTGGACAATGGATTTGTAAAAATTTTGATTTAAAAAATGGTAACGGTTTTAAACAAATGTACTTTTTCAAGATTTTTAATTTTTATGCTCTAAAATAGGAAGTTTCCTTTAGATTCTGAGATAATCGTGTTTAAAGTTTCAAGTTTGTGCAGGTCGATGTGCAGGTAGTGCGCTACAAATAGCTAGAACTTCGGTTCTAATGCTCCGATCGTTATGAATTTTTGTGAGAGTATTCTCAACAGTATACTTAAGAATATGCAATAAAAATTTTGTTTTTTTTTTTATGTTGTCTAAAATAAGTTAAGGGTTAAGGGTAAAGCTTTAGTAATAAGCACAGACCGCTTGATACTGCTAGACCCATAAATGATTGTTTTTTTTTTCCTAGTTTCCTAGTTTTTTCCGCCGGCGATCACAACCTAGCATAGATTCAAAAATCAAAACCCAAATCAATTTTTTGTTTAAATAATAATAGGAAATAATAGACAGCTGGGACACAATCATGTCCAGCTATCAATCAACAGTGCAATAAGCGCACACGGATTAGTAATTTTGCTATTAAGTTTAGAAGAAACCTAATACGAGGTAAAGTGATCATACAGTGATACAATACAGTGATCACAATGATTCAGGTAAACTTCAACGCAGCGACGTCCGTTTGGTAGAAGAAGGGATTGAACAAATACCCCAATCAAACTTCTTAAAAATCCAAAGCGATGATGAGTTGATTAAATGTGAAGTGAGTGGACTCAAATTCTCTGCCCGAGCTCTGCCGCTCTGGATAAAGTGAATGTATTTAACTTTTGGTTCAGAGAATATAATTCACACGAATTTCTTCAATTAATTTGCGTTTTGAATTTATCAGAATGCTAAGGTGTTTGCTTCCTTTTTCGAAATAAAAAGCGGAATGCAATCCCTACTCGGACAATTTCTACACGCCGTTACCGGATTTAATTTACTCAGGATCTGAAGCACTTTTATACCACCTCTGCTTACATTTGAAAATTCATCTTGGACGTCTAATCAGGCCATTGCCCATGTACTCGGAAAATTTTTTCTAACAATTTACTCTTCGTTTAAAATGATAGATCAGCCTGTCCGACGTTCTCCAAGAATAGCTTATTATCAGATCTCCTAATGGTCAATACCCGTTTATTCGCCAGGCCCCGATGGAGAACCATGCTGTGTGCTAAAATACTGTGCTATGTGCAAACCTCTACATACATAGACTTTTCATAATTTCCTTACATAAAAAAGAGAAGAGTCCGATGCTTCCAATTACAGAGGCATCTCTAAATTGTCGTTAATTCTAAGGATTTTTAAAAGAAAAAAAAAAAAACTTGCAACACTATTCTTTATTCTCTTCATTTGCAACACCATTGCTCTTCGATCATCGCTCCATGTCAGCATGACTTCATAAAGCGTAGCTCCACCACCACTAACTACTGGAGGTGACATCCTTTGTCATAGATGGCTTTCGAAAGGGATTTCAAGCTGTTGTTATTTACACAAACTTTAGCAAAGCATTTGATTCAGTCAGTCACTCACTCTTACTGAGTAAACTGAATATGCTGGGATTTTCTTCAGACCTCTTAATTTGGATCTCCAGCTACTTAGATGGAAGGACACAAAGGCTCTTATTCAAAAATTTACTTATTTAAAAAGTTTCCGTTTGGTCCGTGCTACATCTGGCGTCTCTCAAGGAAATCATATCGAACCGTTATTATTTACTCTTTTTATTTATGACTTGCCCCCTGCTTAAACGAACTTCTCTGAAACTCTTCAGACTGGTCTTGTAAACTTTCAAAAATGTTGTTTAGCAAATGATTTAAGACTTAATGGATCAAAATGCAAGCTTATGTCTTCTTATCGACCTTGCCCTCTGCAGGCTACGTATAAATTAAGATTTTTTATTTTGTGTTTTGTCAATAAGTTTTATTTATTCGGTCCAAGACTAATAAGAGTTGTCATATCATATATTTATATATATAAATATTTTATCATATATTATCTAAACTAACAGTCATATTGACTGATACACAGTTAGAAGGCCCTAAAAATCGACTTCTGGGTCGGTTGTTGCGTCTCAGGCGGGATACGTTAGAAACCCGTGTTAGTCCCCGAGCGAGACAATTTAGGTGCGAAGACAGTTTTTCTTTGTATGACTGCTTGTTCAAGCATTGAACACTATTTTGTATAGAAATTCTTAAGTTAGAGTTTCAAGGGATCGGACCCATGAAATATGAGTCAAACACATGGTTCAAAACCGATCCCCTGCAGCCCAACACAAACAAATACATAAGTGGTGCGCTTATCGCACCGGAGAAAGGGTCGCATAGCAGGTCAGCGTGCAGTGCGTTGACAAGTAGTTTTAAATAGTTTTAAGATTCTCATGTATCGTACTTATAAGAGAACTTTACCAAATAAAAACAGTTTCCAAAAGGAGCTCATTGGAGTAACACCTTATTATTTGGGGCTCCTCTTAACATTTGGTCCTTCGAGCCGGATTTTCTGTTGTTTCCCCCCAAGTGGTAAGGGACACAGAAAAAGTTTCCATAAGGAGCTCATTGGAGTAAGACCCGTATTTTGGGGCTCCTCTTAACACTGCTTTTGATTCTGGATTTCGTCTTTCACTACGATTTTAATTTTATGCCATATATAGAGTATATGGCCTTTGTTAAAAATATCATTTAACATGAAAACAAAATTTTGAATTTGTTCGGGAGGTAAATATAAAAGAATTTGGGTTACGATTCTTGAGAAAGTCTAAGACTTAATTAGGAGAAAAGTATTTTCTATTTATGGATTCGAGTTCAAATGTAGGAAAATTATAATGTATACAGCCTGGAGTATCAGGAGCTATTGCAATTTGCTGAACAAAAATTTGATGATCCTGGTCGTCAAACTGTTTAGGTGTGGGTTTAGTTTGTCTGTAATGTGTTTGATTTTTTCCCATAACTCTTTTGGAGACTGGGGGTTAAATAACGAGTCAGCTAGAATGTTCATGTTTTCTTTTCGAGCTTTATAAAAAAGGCTTTTTTTATTTGACTCTAGATACAATACGACCACCAATCTTCTTGCATTCGATGTGCTTACGCCAGGTTAGTCGTCTATCAAGGTGAAAGCCAAGGTACGTTACTTCGTTAGCTTGAGGGATCTGCATACCGTTTAGTAAAAGCGGAGGGCATGTTTGTCTATTAAGGATAAACGTTATATGTTTACACTTTTGTTCGTTTATTTTAATGTGCCAATCGGATAGCGACCTTTCCACTATTATGAGATGATTAGCCAGTTGGGTTGTTGCCTGCGTTGGGCATCTGGAGCGACTAAGGATAGCGGTATCATCGGCGAACGTTGACGTTGTTAGTTGTGCGCTCGTAGGAATATAGACACGGGCCGAGTGCGCTTCCTTGTGGAACTTCAGCTTCGATGGTGTAGTCGCCCGAAGTAGCTGCAATGCATCTCACTGAGAATACCCTATTGTAGAGGTATGATTCCAGTAGCTTTTGGGTGTATGTAAGCAAATACGTTTTAATTTTGTGCATGAGTCCGATGAGCCAAACTCGGTCGAAAGCTTGAGATACGTCAAGGAAAATAGTATTCTCGCAGTTCGAAGGCTGAGCGTATTTCGGATGTTAATCTGTTCACTTGTTTGATGGTTTCGTGGTATCTTTGGAAGCCAAATTGCTTCCAGATGTGGTCAGCTCAATTTAGACAAACAAGATAGAAGGCTTGTATGGTGACGGAATTCTGTGGTCTTTTCCAGGCTTCGGTATCATTATAATGATGGATTTCTTCCACTTTTTTAGGAAATAGCCAAGATTAATGATTCCATTAAATAGTTTGTAGACGACCTCTACAGCGAATTTTGGAAGTTCGATCAGTATCTTTGGGGTCAATAGTCACAACCCGGAGCCTTTTTTGGTTTTAGCCCTCTTATGACTTTTTCGATTTCGTTTGGCCGGAACGAAGGTGCGGCTGGCTGAGGGAAGGACTCTGGCTGAATTACTGGCAGGAGGAATGAATTTGAGGCTTGGTTTGGCTGGAAGACACTTTGGAGATGTATGGCGAATGTTTCAGCTCGGTCTTCGTCGCCCCTCTTGGGTGGGCCCTCCACAGGGGTTACTTTGTGCTTGTTGGCGAGAGATTCTGTTGGTGTTGCTTCGAAGCTGGTGATCTGCTGTTTTTCCAATCACGACGCGTGCGCTTCTTTTCTCGCACGAGCTGTTCGATTTGCTAATTAGATTTGTAGTATTTGTTTCGGTCTACTTCTTTCTTATGAGGAGTAGAGATTTTAGCTGCCGCAACGAGTACTTCTTCCAGGTCGCTCGTAGTGTAGTCGATGTCCGATTCCATGTTAAATTCCGGGGCGAGTTCTATGTGGGCACTCACGTACTTTTTGTATTTTAGCCAGTTCGTTTTTGTCGTCGTCAGGCTGAAGGGGTGTTCGGTTATTTCTGGGCTTTGAAAAAGCGTTAGAAGCACAGACGAGTGGTCTGATGATAAGTCCGAGACTGCTTTGGCACTTATTAGACTGCGAGGTATGTTTTTTGTCACTGCAAAATCAATAAGGTCTGGGAGCTTTCCTGAGTCTGTTGGCCAGTATGTGGGACTTCCAGGGGAAACGTAGTCCAGTTTATTTTTCACATTTATAATTGCATTGTCTTCCTTTGGGAGTCACTAGACGTGATCCCCAGTGCGTATGTTTGGCGTTGTAGTCTCCTGCGGCTATACAACGATCCCCAAGTGAATTGTAGAAGTCCATAAATTGTCCTTCCGAGATTGAGAAACGAGGAGGGCAGTAAACGGCAGCGATTGAAAGGATTCCGTTGCTTGACTGAATTTGTATCGATGTGGCCTGCAAGAAGTTTGTTGCAAACCTTTTGTGAAAATGGTGTTTAATGCGTTCTCTGATTAGAACTCCAGTTCCGCCGTGGGCTTTCCAGTAGCATAACGTCAATATGGTTTTCGGTCAAGAATTGTGACAATTCTAGTTTATGTCATGAGACACCATTGGCGTTCCACATTGATATTCGTAGCGCCTGCATAGATTTTTTAGACTGTTGTGCTACGAGCAGCTGTATCACCATGTTCTGGTTTTGAACAAGCGTTTGCATGGTCGTTTTCATGAATGACATAAGCTCCATCATACTTTGTTGGAGGGTAAGCATCATAGTTTCCGTTTTGCTGTGTGGCTGTTCTGAGGCCTGTTGAGCGCTTTGAGAGTTAGGCTGAATTGGAATTTCCCTTTCAGATCGTAGAGCATCGGCATAGGAGAAGCCGTTGGTGGTGTTTAGTGGACCGAATGAGGATCTCGCAGCTTTGGCGAAGACGTCTGGCGTAGTTTTTGACGCAATGTAAGCATTCTGTGGGTTTTGGTTGCGCGTTGCGGTCGCTTGACGCATGCGACTGTTTAACTCCTTATACACCATACATCCTCTATAGTTTGCCGTATGGTTGCCTCCGCAGTTTCCACATTTCTTCACGGTACTGTCCTTGTTTGTAGTGCAGTAAGCGGACTTGTGGGCGTCCCCGCATACTACACAGACAGCCCGAAGTGTGCTATAAGACCTTGTGTGTCCATACTCTTGACAATTAGTGCATTGCACTGGGCCGTTTCGTTTATGTGGCTCTTCAACAGTGATTTTCCGATGCAAAAGATATTGCAGGTTTTAGATTGGGTGGACCTCGTTCTTCTTCAGCGACCTGCTTTCTGGCACGAGCTCGACCTTGAAGAGGGGTTGTGGCTTTTTATCTTTATTTAGAATGTTAATAACATTCTTGGCGGCGAAGCCCTTTTCTATAAGGGCGGTTTTTATTTCCGCGGCGGTAACATCAGGTTCTATTCCCTTTACTACCACTTGTAGGCCCTTACTGCTTTTCAGCTGGTACGTGTAATAGTTTTTCTATACAGTGTCCAGATATTTGGACACGATTCGGAAGTGCTCTTCAGTCTTGGTTTGCACCTTTGTTTCATGGATGTTCCCTTTGATAAGCGAAACAACATGAAAGTTGTCACCGTTCCCGATCAACGACGCAATTTTGTTGTCCAGGGCACTCGAGCTTTTTTCCCTAATATAGATTGGAGGGGGCTTGGGTTTTTTTGCGGTGTCTTGGGCTGGTTGGTTTTCCTCAACCTCCGCCAGTAGGGCAAATCTGTTAGTAGTGGATCTGTCTGGTTCTTTATCGATCTTCAGGACACGGTTAATTTTTGTTTTATTGCCTGCCGGATTACTCAGCGGGCTAAGCTTGCGCTTAATTTGGATGTAGCGATCCATTCCAGTCTGTGTGGCCGTTGCCGCTTTGGCACTCTCTGAAGTTGTTGTTTTTGTACTCGCTGTAGTCGTTGACGTCGCGGTACTTTGAGTTGCATAGGTTTTCGCTGTTGTTGCAGAGATTGTAGCGCTGCTAGTTGATTATGCGAAATTTGTTTCCGATATTTAAGGGGGGGTTTTACACTGCGAACTCCATGACGCGGGAGTCGGAGTGAGCAGAGCGGGTGAGCAAGACCGTGACCTTTGGGTTTCAGCGGTCAGTAAAGCCGGGTTGCTTTTAATCGCCGATTTTTCAACTTCGGTATCGCGGGTTGAAAAGTAAGAGTAGAAGCCGTTTCTTTGGTTCACTGAACTTCTACGGTCGTTCTTTTGATCGTTGCTCAATGAGCTCATTGCGTGGCACTTATTTTTTTTTTTAACAATGC
This sequence comes from Drosophila pseudoananassae pseudoananassae, assembly GCA_018153035.1. NCBI lineage: Eukaryota > Metazoa > Arthropoda > Insecta > Diptera > Drosophilidae > Drosophila > Drosophila pseudoananassae. Next base: position 1,373,182 of record JAECXR010000007.1, read on the forward strand.
ACTAGTTTTGGTTTAGCACATCACAACTGTTATAAGAAGCTTGTCTGTCGCTTTTAATAAATTGTAGTTCAGCGTCTTTTCGCTTATATTGGCGAAAATATAAGCGAATTGCAGTTTTCCCGGAGCTCGGACAAAGCACGTCCGCTCAGTTCGGTAGTTCGATTACGATTGAATATTATATTGATGAATTTTTATAGGCTGAATCATGATGAAAGATTAAAAGATTAAAGATTTCATTTTTTTATTATCGATTTCGGAGTTGGCTTTGGTTATAATATCCCTTGAGGATTCGAAAAAACATCTTGTATTACCTGAGTCGTTCGGATTGTTTATTAATAGGCAATCTCCGAAGAAATGTTGATTAAACTGTTCTCAGCTGTTTCCAAGGCTGAGTTCTGATAAGAACTGGCTGAAGGTGTGATAGTGCCAGAATCAGCCGGTTTTTTGAAAGGAGGGTATCCTTTCAAGGGGACAAATATTTCCTCAAGGGATATTTCGTGATCTGTAATAATTTGTTTCCAGTTGGACATCGTCTCTTGCGATTTTCTACGCTCGATTCATTTTTTTTTATAATTTTTAGGTATTTTGTTGTAGGGTACATATTTGTGAATAGATTCAGAAGCTAATTTAGTGTTATCCTGCAAAACCGGGATTGCAGAATTTTTAGGGGCTTGTAGTAGAGCGAATCCGGTGGAATTAAAAATCTCAGGAGTGGATGGAGGTAGTTTATCAAAGAGAGCCGGATATCTTATTCTAACTTCCACTCTAGATAGGTTCTGCGATGTCATACATTTCTGTATGGCAAACGCTCTTTTCCTTGCCGCACATTCAATGGAGGTAGCTGTGTGGGAGAAGTTGCAGTTCATGCATTTAAGTATCGTACAAGTCTCTTCTCTTGGATGAGAACCATTCTCTTGGATTCTCTTGGAACAATTGCGACATTTCTCTTCAGTCTGCTTACAGTGCTGAGCAAAATTCCCAAATCTGAAGCACCTAAAACATTGGCTGAAAAGAACATAAGGTTCCACTTTGATCTTTGTTTAAAGGAAGTCAATTTCCTCTGGAATCTGGGAGCCTTCAAAAATAATCTTAACCCTGGACGTGGCGACAAATTCTTTGTTTTCATTTTTTTTATTGATTCTGATAATTTTGTGAATGGGCACTGGGGATAAAATGAGTTCTTTTAAATCATCAGTACTAAATTTAATTGGAATTTGAAAAACACCAATTTTACAAATGAAATGCTTAAGAATTTTGGGGTCGTAGCACTCTTTTTTTAAATCAGTCTTGCACTCTGCCTTACAACGCCCGTAGCATATTTTATTGACTTTTAATATATCTTTAAGTTTAAAATTAAGCTTAAAAATGGATTCATTTAATTCAAGCGCAATAATAGGTTCACGGTTCTCTCTAGTACTGTCACCGTTAGTAAGTTTGTCAATATAAACAATATAAGAACCTTTGTGATTCCTTTTATAGCTAAGCGGTTCTTGCTGTGGTTTGGTGGATATGCCGTTCTCATTGTCGTTGAAGTTGATGACATTTGTATCCTGCTCGTTGATCGTTGTCTGCTGTAAAACATAAGCGTTGCATTCTTCTGACTCCAAGATGTCCATTTCTTCCTGAACTTTTTGAGAATTTTATGGATCGAATGTTTTCCTTTTTTTAAAGGATTGCGGGATGGCTAATTTTTTTAAATTTGCCGCATCAGAGCACAGGGTCTTTACCCTGGCCGAATGGGGCATTTTTCACTTAAGAGGATGCACCCCCGTTATAATAAATACACCCTCTTTCCTGAAAAATTCTGAAATTCCTCCTTTTGATGTATGTATGTAGATTCTTCTTTGATGTTGCAAAAGTTGCAACTTTTAAAATGGAAAGTTCTCTTTTTTTTTGACAGTTTAAGGAAAAAATTTCAAAGTGCTTATGTGTGACCAGCCGTCAGAACGTTCCATCTATTGCTCTTAATAAATTGTGGTTCAGCGTCTTATATTCGGTTACCTTAGTTTTTTATATTTCCTCAATTATATTTCCTCAATGGTTAATAAGGCTAAAGGAGTTCATTAAAAGGTGGTCAAAAGAATTTAACGATCCCTACATAACTAAAACTTTATTCGTTTCTTTGGTCGGTTCGATGCTGAAGTAAGGTTCATGTGTCTAGAGTTCCCAATATGGAGTACATCCGGACCGCATAGAATCCGTACAAAATAATTTCTTAACATTTTCACTTAGAGGTCTTAACTGGGATGCAAATTTTCATCTTCCATCTTACAGTAGCAGACTCTACTAATAAACTTATCAACCTTAACCAATCGTGGGACAATTTTGGGCGTAGTTTTTCTACATAACCTCATCAATGGTGATGTAGATAGACAGCATTTACTAACTCGCTTCAATTTCAATGTTCGTAATAAAGGACTAGAAATTTTCGTCCTATATCCCTTAGCCATTGTAGTTCGACATATGAACAGCATGACCCTCTGTCCTTCAAATTTAAAATCAAGTATTTTAAATTTCCAAACTACTTCCTCTTAGCTTAATAAACAACAAATTACTAATAAATCGTTTCCTAAACGCCGCTGAAATAAAGCTGATTTTCACAAATATTAGGTTTCAATATATTTGTTGGTCCAATATTCTGGCATGCACCGATAAAAATGTCACTTTAGGAAAATTTTATCATACTTAAAATTCATTTTTTGACTAATGTGGGACCTAAAAATATCCGTCAACAAATCCTTCTTGGTTTACAAGGCGCCCCACGTAATTAAAAAATACTAAAAACAGGCTTTTACTTATTTATAAAAAAACAACAGTAATAAGAAATTCCAAAGTTATTTGAAAAATGAATTACTCCTCATTTCCAACACCTTTCCTCTTCGATCATTTCTCCATGTCAGCATGGTTTCACTATGCGTCGCTCCACCACCACTAATTTACTGGAGTTGACATCCTTTGTCATAGATGTCTTCCGAAATGGATTTCAAACTAATGTTATTTACTCACACTTTAGCTAAGCATTCAATTCAGTTAATCTCAGTCCTGTTGAGTAAATTGAATCTTTTGGGATTTCCTACAGACCTCCCAACGTGGATCTCCAGCGAATTAGATTAAAGAACACAAAGAGTCCTATTTAAAATGGGACATTCCCGCTTGGTCGGTGCAACATTTTGGAAGTCATGTTAGCCTAGCCATCGTTGCTGTTTACTCTTTTTATTAATGACTTGCCCTTGGTTTAACGAACTCGCTAGTAATCATGTACGCAGACGGTTTTAAGCTTTGTGTTCGGTTGCTGTTAAATTGAATTTTTTTTTTAGTTGAATTGTTAGTTATTTAAATCTAGTATAAGATAGTTTCGGGCGGAGCTGGAGCGAAAAATCATATTCGCTCTTGTGCGAATTCGCCAGCTTTGCCGCAATAGATAAGAGCAAATATAGATTAGAGCAAATATAGACCGAATTATTGAAGTTCAACGAATTAACGTTGAAGAGGGCACACAAGAGGGACACAATTTTTTTATATTTAGCAGCCATCTTACTTTTATTTTTTATCGTGAGAGATTAACTAATCTCATTTAACATTTTGGCGCCACCGGGTGGACGTTGTACTAATTATTTTAAAAAATTGAAAAACAAAAAGTGAGAGTGACACGGTGTTATTACAAAATATACAAAAAGTTATTACAAAAATACAAACAATCACAAAAGATCTGCTCGCGACGGGTCCGTGAAGTGTCATCAGGACAAGCCGAAGAAAGCCACGGATCATCACCGCCAGGATCACCAGCAACCTCCATGTCCCATACATTCCCATCACATTCTATATTTTAAATTTTAATGACAGGAAAGAGATGTATAGCGTAGAGACCTTTGTAGTTCGAACATAAGACCCTAAAAGGGTCGTGATGTGCATATTTCGAACTACAATGGCTAAGGAATAGAAGACTAAAGTTTCTAGTCCTTCTATTATTCGACTATTATTCAACATTATTCGACTATTAAATAATTAATTATTACATCTTTTTCGCCATGTCTTAATTAAATATTTCTTCGTTTTTAGCCAGATATTAAATTAAATATCTTTTTCGTTTTTTCGACATAGTTATTAATTTAATTAATTAATAATTAAAAATCTAATTAATAGAAAAATATTTTATAAAATATAAAAGTATATATATAATATACATATTTATATATATAATATTTATATTATATTAATATTAATATATAATATATTAAATTAATAAAAAATATATTAATATTTTTTCACTATTAAAAATTATTCAAAATAAAATAAAATAAAAATGTTGTATTTAAAAATACAATTTTTAATTTTTATCGTTTTGGAATTTGGAGCCGAGTTAGAAAAATTAGAATAACGATAGCTGAAGAGTTCCCAACAGCTACTGCAATTTCTGGAGTCCCAACTCGAGCACGACTTCCCAGTTTGGCATCGTCAAAATTCAGTGGAAACTATTAGGAGTTTTATGAGTCTGTTCGAGACATTAGTAGACAAGGATGTGAACATTCCTGTTATCGAGAAATTTGATCATTTAATTTCTTGCCTCTCTGGTGAAGCCTTAGGAACTATAAAGGCATTCCAAGTCACCGAGAGCAATTATGTCAAAACTATTGCTAGTCTGAAAACAGTTTACGATAACGAATGTCTCATCTTTGCGAACCAAATAAGCAAATTATTGCCAAACTACAATTGCAAACTCAATGATCATTCATTTAGATTTGAGTAAAGTAAAGTGACCAGAGAAAAATGGGAAGAGTCACTGGATTATGAGGAACTGCCGCTGTGGTCCGATTTTGAAAAAATATTAAATCGTAGGTACCCGCAAGTGTCCGCTGAAGAGACTGGCAAACCCAAACAGGAAAAAACTGGGTTCGGCAAGCACAACAATAGAAGTTCGATGGCTTGCCCCGCTTCAAACAAACAAACTTGCAGTTATTGCAACTCACAAGACCATAGGTGTCAAATTTGTGCAAGATCGCACCACAAACTTCTGCATCGATTTACTGTGACTAAAAATAACTTAGCGTTACCACCACCAAATGAAAATCCTTCTCCAGCGTGCGTCAATCTTGCATGCGTCATCGCTAGAAAGGGATTTGTTAGCGACGTCGATCGTAACTAAAAATGGCGATCACATATTGGCCCGAGCCTTACTTGAATCTAGGTCACAAATTAACTTCATTACTGAAGATCTTGCTCAACGCTTACAGATCCGTAGGTAGGAATCGGGTATAAACTTGCTTGGAATTGGTCAAGATAATTCACAGGTTAAGAAAAAGATACACCCTTTGGTAAAGTCAACAGTTAATGGTAGTGAGTCTCCGTTCGACTTTTGTATTTTAAGAACAATTTCGGGTTATCACCCTGAGCAGTCAGTGAACGTGAAAGATTTGGACCTACCAAAGAACTTGCCTTTAGCAGACCCATATTGTCCGTTGGTTAAAAAAAACAAGGTCCGAACCATCGCATGCTCCAAAAAACTCTCCTTGGATGAATAGTATCGGGAAAATATAAGGCTAATTCCTCAACTCCTCGGCAGCCTGTCTCTAGCCTGCATTGCCAAAATTACTCGAGTCGATAAATAGCAATTTAAAATAATTCTGGTCGTTGGAAAAAGTACCAACTTCTAAAAAGCTTTTGTCACCTGAACAAAAGTTAAGTGAGGAACATTATCAGAAAAATGCTGTTGTACCACCTTCAGGTCTATTTTAAGTCAGGCTTCCATTTAAATCGAATCCAAGCGTTTTGGGAAACTCATTCGTGGTAGCCAAACACCTTTTTTTGCCGCTCGAGAAAAAATTATCTCAAGATCCTAATTTAAAAAAAATTAATTAGGATTTTATGGAAGAATACGAATCCTTGGGTCATATGTCCCGTACAAGCACTGATGTTCTTGCTACTTCACACTATGTCATACCCCATTAGTGTGTCTTACGGCCTCAAGGCACATCGACCAAATTACGAGTCGTGTTTGATGCTCTTGTAAGACATCAACACAGAAGTGCCGAAATTATTGATGGTTGTTCCTACAATTCCTACAAGTGGTTCCGGCTAAACAGATTCCGGCTAAACGCCAAGTAATGGTAAATAAAGCCGATAGGTGATACCAGTTGATAGTGTGGAGGAAAGACACATCAGAGTCCTTGAAACTGTGCAAGGTCAACACTGTTACATATGGCACTGCGCCAGCCCTGGTGCTGGTTGTATTAAGGAGATAAATACAATTAAGTCTGAAGTAACTCAGGTTCAAACGCTGGGTTTGAATTAGACATCTGCATGAGTGTCAAAAAACACACATTCAAATGTACGATGCTCAAAATGAGTTAAGTGAATTTGGAAGCAAAGCCAACCCGGTGTGACAGATTCGGTTCTCTTACTCTTACTCATTTGCACAACTAATAGGAAAAAGGAAACAAATTGAATGAATTGATAATGTTGAAAACAGAGACGTTTCATTCGTATGATTCGAGTTGCTAATGTTTAAGTTTTAATTTAATTTATTTCTATATTAACAATAATTTACAACTCATTTAAATTCGAATGCAAAAACATTATTTTGTTAATATTTTCCGAATTAGTGGCTATTTGACAACGCTTTTCTGTAATTAAATTTCTTGCGTTTGAAAATGTACGTTCTGACGCCGCGCTGCTCGCTGGAATGCAAAATTTCGTTTTGAAAACGAAAACGAAAAAATTGGTGCTCCCGTTTTCACTTTCACACGATTTTTTCGAATTCAAAAACGAAAAAATTTGTCTTGCCTAAATGAAAAGTAAATGCCTTTTTCTATATTAAATTGGATCTTATTTGCAAAAGGAAAAAAATAGTTGACTTATTGGTTTATTGTCGTTCTATTAAGACCTCTAGAAGATCAATTAGGCTTGTAGTTATTTTTAAAACGAGTAATTTCTGACCCCACCTCAAATTCCGATATCAAATTTTGCCGTCGGCAACAACAATTTTCGTTTTGGTGAACGACCGATAAGTTTGACACCATAAGTTATCGCCTATGCTGCCATACTTTTGATAGAATAAAAAAGCAAGTTAAAAATACATACTTGTATAATCAAATGGATGGCGATAAATTTGTTGAAATTAGGTAAAATATGTTTTTTAAAAATTAATTAATTTAATTTAATTAGTTACGTGCTAAAAGTGTATAAAAAAAATTGTTGAAAACACCGGAATGAAATGAAATTGAAATCCATTAAAAAGGTGGCATCCCCTTAATTTTAAGGTTGGTGGAATGGTCATAACCTCCCAGCGGGCCATAAAATACCTGGGGGTGATGATCGACGCCCGGCTCTCCTTCCGTGAGCACCTAGAATATATCCAGGGCAAGGCTGCAGTCACTATCAGGGGCCTCACCCGGATCCTCCTCAATACCAGAGGCCCAAAGCAGAACCGGAGAAGGCTCCTCGTGAGCGTTGCCTCGGCGCAAATTCTGTACGCGGCGCCCATCTGGGCTGAGGCGATGAATACGCCCAGCTACAGAAGAGGAGTTGACGCAGCGTACAGGCTGGGAGCCATAAGGGTGGTGTCCGGCTTCAGGACAGTCTCCGACGACGCCTCCTGGTCATCGCGGGGATGGTCCCGCTGAAAGAGCGGGCTCGAGAGCTTAAGGAGCTAAAGGAAGCTCGCGCTCGTTATGAGGTTGCTGGTGGCGACCTTGATATAATTACAAGGGAGGAGGCCAAGGAGAGGTCGCTCACAGCCTGGCAGGACTGCTGGGACTCATCGACGAAGGGAAGATGGACGCACACTCTCATCCCCAATCTTAGAAGGTGGGTGTTTCGAAGCCACCGACAGGTCGATTTTTACCTGACGCAGATATTGAGTGGTCATGGCTGCTTCAGGCAATACCTGAAGCGTTTTGGCCACGCGGAGGAGGACTGGTGCCCGGAGTGCGGGAGATCGGTAGTCGAGGACGCCAAGCACGTTGTCTTCGAGTGCCCAGATGCTCTGGGACGCAGTAGCATCCTTCGCTGCAGCGTTAATGCAGAGGCTCAGGAGCATGGAGCAGGAGAGGCGGTAGGATGGAGAGTTGGGGCCTGCTGCGGGCGAAGCAATGCCTAACGGTCGTCCCGCCCGTCCTCAAGCCCTTACTGTCCATTACCCACGACCAACCACAAACCCTCTTTAAAGACACCTTTGCGATGAATTATTTCCTGACTTTTTAAATTATTTTGTTATAAAATATTTTTTTATATTGTTACAAATATACAAGAAAACGGGGACGGAGCAACTTGCCGAAAACACAGTCTCTTAGCAGCAGTCACTTAATAGCTAACCAAACAACGGCAGCAAACGAGTGACCCACCTGCGCTGGTAAACTGTCTTTTCAACCAGCTGCCATCTGAGACAGACCCTTAACAACTTGTGAAGGATTCTTGCAGAGGCGGAATAAGCAAAAGCCGTCTTGCATTTAATAATAAACTATTTTACACACAACCTAAAAACAAAACTTAGAAAAACGAGGTCTATAAATACATACGGATTCGTCGGCTTCTTTTTCTATTTGTTTTTCCATATTTTCGTCTTTGATCCGGAGTTGTCAAAAAAGGAATGTATTGAAATCCTATCCAACAACTCGAATGATTCTGCCGCAGCGCTGCCGGCACACTGACAGTGTGAGCACTCTCAAATTTGTTCCCCATTTGCTCTCATTTTGATTCATTTGACAGCCCAAACTTCAAAATCAAAACGTTTCCACTGAGAAAAATTTTCTTACAAATTGGGTTGAAAAAAGTTTTCTCCGTAGAAAATAAAGATAGGGAAACGTAGTTTTTCATTTGTTTAAGAACTTTTGCTAGCAATGCTTTGTTTAAAATAAATTACACTATTTTAGTACCCATTCAAGCTTTTGAAATAACAAAAAATGACATTAAAACTACGTTATTTTGCTCAGTGGATGCTCTACTCTCATTTTTTTTCTCTGCTACGCATACACTCAAATTTTAAACATGTGTGCGTTTTGCCCCCCACTGATTTAGTTTTTTTTTTTTTTTTTATATATTAAGTTACTTCCTGTAGTGGAAGAATTATTTGGCCACCCCGTTTAAACGGGTTAACGCCACAGCCAATGTATGAAATCTTATTTCAGGAGATCTAAGAATTGCGCTTGCATTAAAGACAATAATTTTTATAAATTAATTTTGGCTTGCTTTAAGAACGACGTTATGGATATGTAGTTGTCGATTGGTTCATTTGCAAAGAAGCGATAAATATCATTATATTTTAAAAGTGTTGGAAAATGGCGGCGAATGCTTGAGTATTTTGAACAATTTAAAATAAGATGTGAAATATTTTCCACTGCATTGCATGTGTCGCAAAAAGCATTATCAAAAACATTCATTTTTGATAAAGTGTACTTATCGAACGCATGTCCGCTAAGGATTCTATTTAGTCTTTTTGTGTCTAAACGGTCGAAAATATCCGTTTTATAGAACCAGGGTTTCTTGGTGATGAAAGGCCTAAAGTTTGAATAGCCTTTATTACGTTCCATAGAGAAAACGTTATAGTCTCTTTCCCAATTATCTTGAATATAATGAAATATATAGTTGATCGCATCACTCAATGTCCATCTAACATATTTGAAGGAGCCGTGTATAGAAGCGTTCTTTGCTGCTCTATCATCAATTTCGTTTTCCCAAATATTTGCATGGCTGGGTATGTGGTGAACTACAACCTTTGAAAGCATGGGACAATTTTCGATTTTGGAGAATATTTCCTGGGCAATATAATTGCTAGAGCCGTTATTTTGTAGAGTTTGTATAGCGCCAAGGCTATCCGTCAGTATGGCTATCTTCGGAAAGCAGTTGGAAATTGCAAAATCAATGGCATTTTCCAAGGCTAAAAGTTCAGCGGTCATAGACGACAGCTTTTTGTTAGTAAAGAAACTATCAACAGTATTTGTCTTTGAATGAACAAATGCATAACCTGTAAAATTTTCCGAGACTGAACCGTCCGTGTAAAAAAAATGTGTAAGTTATTAAAAGAATTCAACTTTTCGTTCAACAAAGTTAAAACAATGACTTCATTAGCTTGCTTTTTGTTAACGCAGATACCTTTAAAAAAATTTGTTTCTAGGGATAATTTGCGAGGGAAAGTAAAAATAGGGTTGATGGGAGCAATATGATTAAAAATGTTTATATATTTAGAATAGATTCTACTATAGCTGGTTTTAGTGTATGAGTATGAAAGAGGTAAGAGTGAAGCAGATGGAAGTTTGAACGCGAAGGATTTGGCTAACTCTTTAGCTGTAGCGAATTCAATTCTGTAAATGGGAGGTAGTTCAGCAGCGAGATGATAAATAATTTTGACAGGAGTAGATTTAATAAGGCCTTATGCTTTTCTCAGGTGAAAATTAGCGTGGGAATTAATAATATTAAGGGCTGCTTTAAACAAGTTAGCGAATGAGGAACAGGCGTACTCAAACCTAGATCTTATAAAAGCTTTATAAAAAAAAAGCGATTTACTTGGATGAACTCCGAAGTGGCAACCACTTAGCATTTGTAGAAACATATTTGTTTGATTTGATTTTGAAATAATTTTTTTAACATGTGGTACAGACGAGTTGTTAGAATTTATGATTTTACCCAAATAGTTGACACTATTTAAATTATTTAAGGTGATGTTATTACACTGTACGTTAAGAGGTCTTCTCCTAAGGTTAAAGATTTAGTTTGACTAGTCAAATTATGAGAGGAACACAAACTTGAACTCATTCAATGACATTTCATTTCTAACATTTTTTTAACTTCATTCTATTCAATTCGAAAGTATTCTTTGAGACGTATGTTATGAAAGTAATCATGCAGATGTCTAGTCTGAATTGAGCAAGTGGTTTTCAAACTCGCCTGAAGTTACTGCATCCGAGAGCACGGTTAAGCCAAAAACACTTTCGGACTCAGAGCTGACTAAAGCATTAGGAATCGCTTGGGTTTCTAAAGATGATCTATTTAAATTTGAAATTGATGCTTCAGCCATGGGTCAAAGGGCGACCAAGCGGAATATTCTTTCGGTGACATCGAAGCTGTTTGACCCCCTTGGCTTATTAAGCCCTATACTTATAAAAGAGAAGATCCTATTGCAGGAACTTTGGCTAAATAAGCTAGATAGGGATGAGTCAATTCCACTGCACTTGGAAACAGCGTGGAACACAATACAAATTGCCTTGTCGCCAATGATAATTGCAATTAGAAAGACATCTAATTTCCGAGATTCGTGTTTACCGAGCCGATGTCACCGATTCAAATTCATGACTTTTCTGATAAAGGGATAAAGCCTCTATAGAACGAAGTGTATTTTGGTCGGATTCAGAAGTAACTCTTCATTGGATTCGTTCCCATCCATCGTCGTTGTCAAGGTTTGTATCGAATAGAGTAGCTGAAATTTAAGAGTGGTCAGATGATAGAACGTGGCGGCATGTACCAACTAAACAGAAACTTGCAGATATAGTGTCCAGAGGTGCGGACGTAAAGGAGACTGTAGAATCGATCTGGTCCAAAGAATGCGGTTGGATTAACAGCAATCGTATCTACCTCCGATTTATTGGAAGTGATAGAAGGATATTCCTCTCACCTAAAACTGCTGCGAGTGTTCGTTTATATGTTCCGCTTTATAAGTAAATCGAAGAAATTAGTAGTGAATTCTGATATTGTTCCCTCACATGTCGAATATAATTAAGCTTTTAAGAAAATAGTCGAAATAGTCCAAGAGCACGAGTATCAAGATGAAACAGAAAAGATGCTGATGAAAAAGATGAAAAGAGATAAGAAAATTTAATTTTTAGCCCTAGTCTACAAAAGCTATATCCCTTTTTACACGAATCCTCAGAGGCTGGGTTTACCTTTTTGTTGTTGCGGGTTGGGGGGCGCCTACCTAATGCTCCTATATCGTACCAAAGATTATAAAGTACATAGATAGGACATCTCATACAAAGAAAAATTTTCTATGGCGGGTTCCAGCGCTGGAACCCGCTGGAACGAGCGGGTTCCATTGTGCGACAAGTTAAGTTTGAGAAATTTTTCGCGCGACAACGAATGAGGGATAGCCTAGTGGTAGAGTGCTTGGCTGATGTGCAGAGTAAAATGAGTTCAAATCAGGCACGGGAAGTTCATTTTTTTTTTATTTTAAATCTATTTGTATTATATTTTTTTTGTTTTAAACTTTTTAACAAAATTTATAATCCAATCAAAAAAATACAAAATTTTAAAATCACCCTAAAATCACCTTAAAATCGCCTCAGTTCGTAGTGTTACCCGCTGTAAAAATCTTTATAAGTGCGGGTTCTACGGCATATTGGCAGGCCGAGTCGTGGAACCCGCTGTAAAATGAAAATATTTGAGAGCGGGTTCCACGAGAAACGGCTGGCAGATGAGAGAGAGAAAGAGAGAATTCTATTTTTAGAAAGTAACATTTTTGGAACAATGAGAGTTTGAAACGTTCAAATCGTATAGTGTGAGAGCAAAGAGATCAGAAATATCTTCTACTATCTTTACTCTTCAGCTCGGATTTTGCTATGGATCCTTGCGTTTTCTTTAATACCAACTTTAAGTACCGTTAGATCAACTTCGAGGGTAGCCTAGATGGAAAGCGCGCGATCCTTATCCTTCGGGTCCTGGGTTCGATTTTGTAACTGGGCGGTAGTTTAAATTTTTATAAAGTTTCAGTATTATGATTATTTTTATATTTTTTTTATTTTTTTTACTTTAATTTTCTTAATAATATATTTTTTTCCTTTTCATATTTACTTTATTATTATTTTTTTTAATTGCATTCTATTACAATTTTTGTAAAAATAAGTGACGGACGTGTCGGATGACAAAATTCCGGAGGGACTCCCTTGAAATTTTATTAGCCGGACATAGTATTAAATTTTCATTAAAACTACAATTAAAGAAATATAAAGAAAAAAAATTAAAAAAGAAAGAAAAAGTTAGAAGTCCTTATTAGGATTTGAACACAAAAATATTGTACACAAAGTAACTACTCTATGCATTACGCTATCACCCCGTCTTAAAATGCAGCGACTAAAACATTTGTTCTACTGACTACCACATCGGCCCATTGAAAACAGAAACAAGAAATTGAAAATGAAAATTGGAAGCCAACAAATTTTTACGCCGTCTTGCGAGCAGTCACACATACATACAAAGACGCACCCTTTTTTTTACGCATACATGTAAAGAGTTCTAAAAATAGAATCGTATGTATGTTCGTTCCCCCCTCACCAACAAGCTCGACGAAAAAAGTTGACCGTTTTTGGCCCTGATGTCCCATCTATGTACTTTATAATCTTTGATCGTACGATACCAAGTTTCCAGTATTGTTGACAAAGCGCTCTCAATTTATTCAGAGCTGCGTCCGATATTTGCACTTGTGAATCTTTTGCTACATCGCATAGGGATCGTACTGCAATGCAGGAAGTGCATACGCTGCTTTAAATGCAAGCCTCGTCCGATGACTCAAATCATGGGAGATTTACTCATGATTTCTTAGATTGAATTCGTGCTCTCCGCCCATTCTCCATATGTGGTTTTGATTTTTGTGGCCCTATTGATATGACATTGAAAATTCGTGGTAGGTCACCCTATAAGTCCTACATTGCTTTATTTGTTTGTTTTGCGTCCAAAGCAGTAGTTAGAAGTAGTTTTCGACCTTTCAACTGATTCCTTTTTGTTGGCTTTTCAAAGTTTCGTTGGGCGCCGAGGATGTCCGCAGATCGTGCACTGTATTTGCGTTTATACCGCCGCGGGCTCCGCTATTAATAGCTATCGAAAAACGTAGGATTTTTGCGATATATTGATTTCTTGCAAAATGGTAAGTGATTGAACAAAAGTTGAAATTTTCAGAAAAAAAACGTCACAAAATTGTTGAGAAAAATATAAAGTAAGCAATATAAGTAATAAAGTAATATAAGTAAGCAATATAAAAAAAATTGTACTTGTGTCGATAGAAAAAGGTATTCTTAATGTACTGTCAAAATTCTTTCAAATACTGTCAAACTGTCAGATCGATCGGTTTACTGTCAGATCAAATTTAAATTTTGTATTCAAATAAATTGGTTTTATTATACAAATTTTCATAAGGATAGGCCCTCTATATGCTTTATTTTAGATAATTATCTGATATTAAATTCAAGGGCATATAAACTTCGGCTCCGTACGAAGTTAGCTTTCCTGTTTTGTTTTGTATTATATTAACTTTTTCACAATGCAGGGCTTCCCGCGTCAAATTTTAGGTTTTTGTAGTTTTTTTTTTTACCAAAATATATAAATTAAACTTAAATATATTAAATTGGTTAATCCTAGGTAATCAAGGTAAAGGTGGATTTCTTCAAATTTCAATGACTCGACAAGAAAAGTGAAAGTGGTGCTATTATTTTTTTCGTTGATTTAACGTACAACTGTACAGGCTTTCAAGACAGCTTTCTTGATTTTTTACGATAGATGTTCCGAAACGGTCTTGAACGGGTTGACAGTTAAGTCAGGATCAATGCATACGATTTTTTATTGGTATTTTTAACATTATGCATATACAATTTTTAAATCATGAAGCTCTGTTCTAAAAATGTACATACTTCTCTATACATATTATGTACATATGTATGTATGTATCTACAATTTTAGAAGATAAATTTAAAAATTGTAATGTTCAGTTGACTTCTCGTTTTTCCTCCTTTGTGTTTTCCACACATAAGGGAATAAAATTTTACTAAATAAATCCACACTAAATACATATACATTTTAAAAGATATAGTTTATTAGCAATGTAATTCTAAAAATTTATTTAATTACACTTAATAAATTAGCAAATATTTACAAATTTGACAAAAAAAATTCCTTATAAGTTTAGAGTTTCCAAAAGAAAATTAAAATATATTTTATGGCGTTTTGTTATAATTTGTTTTGGTTTGCTATCTAAACTACTTATTTTTAAGTGTGTCCTTGTTTTGAATTATACATGCATGTAAACAATTGTATGTACATACGGAAACATATGTATGTACATGCATAAAATTGTAAATGTACAGGTACATTTGACATGCAGCTTTTTAAATTGGATACCTGGGATCCGGTAAAGTCAGTTTTTTGCTGGCTCTTGCGGCAGGAGTACATTTGGACTTCTCCATCGCCATTAAGTAGCTGACATCAGCCAAAACAGCTTCCAAATCCGCCATTCTTTAAAAATATTGTCTATTTTGTTTAAAATTTATTTATTTTATTCACGAAAGAATAATTGTGCAAGTTTTCTTAACCATGTATTGTCACTTATAAAAAAGTATATATAAAATTAAACGTTTCAAATCATATTTTGCAATGCAAAAAATATTATTGAATATGTTTTTCTTAATTCACGTTTAGTTCTTATTTTGTAAAACGATTGTACAACGATAATCGTAGCTAAAATAAAACTTTGAGACAGACGCAGTATTTTCGCTTAATGCTTCTTTTACACCATCCTTAACACTAGTACTCAGATCAAACGCCTAGGGAAAGGCGTATAGGTGCCAAACAGTTTTTAACAAGGTCCTTCCTCCACTCCACTCAGGTTGAAAAAAATACCAGAACCCGCACCAAAGAAGTTCTTAAAGATTCCTGACGAAAAGATTAAAAATACTGGCATATACTTGCAAACATATTTGAATTTTTTATGTTGTAATAATGTAGATGGTTGCCAAAGTCATGTCGATGTATGTGATGGGCTTAAAATGATAGATCTAATTATATTAGTAGAAATTCTCGTCATTTCACATTTGTGAGAAAAACAGTATTTTGATGAAAATAATCGTTCACACTGGAAAGAATAAACGTATTTATTCGTCAAACATGTTTTTCGATCTCAGTACTAGGCTTGATTTTAAAAATTGACAATGTTGAAAAACACTGATTTAAATCAGGGACTGCAAATAAGACTTATGAGTTCAAAAAAATTGAACGACAAAAAAGCCTTTGTGGGGGGTGGGAAAAGGACACATATACCATTTTTTAACGGTGAATCCAGAAAACACAATAAACTTTTATTTCAATTTCTATTGCTAAAATTAAAATTAGTCCTTTGGCGATACATTATTTGAAAGGTACTGCGCCACAGATCATAAATATGTAAGCGGTTTTTTAATAGTCCACTTGGTTCAGAAGTTATTCACTTTTTATTTTCAATTTTTTTTTTAAAAATTGAATCATAATTTTTATTTATTTTTTTAAATAAAAATTGAAAAATAATTCTTATTCTTAATTATTATTATAAAAATTGAAAATAAGAGTTATGTTTCAATTTTTGTCATAAAAATCAACAAATAATTTTTATTTTAAAAATTATAACAATTACGGTCCCTGATTTATATTGATCTATTATTGTTTTTGAATTTGATTGGGTATAAAAATATAACTTAAAAATTATTTTGTACAAATTGGCGAAACATTTTGCTATATAAGTGGCATCAAAATGTCTTTCCCAAAAATAAAAAATTATCAAAAAAGAATTTCTACAAAGTTAATTAGATGTATATTTTTTAGCACATCGAACCCATTTAATTGACTTTAGCACTTTCTGCATTATTACCACGAACCTGACCCTGTTAAATGAGTTGATAGATTAAAATTCCTAATCTTTTTCGCTTCGTTGGTGCGGGTCAAATATTTAGTTTAGAGTTTATTTTAATTTAGTAGAATATACGTCACCCTCGGTGCGGACGTTGACGTCACAGGTGTGGGCGATGAATGGGATCCCTGGCGGTTGGCAAGGGAGTTCTTCCTTTTTATCGGAAAGTTATATTGGCTATTAACTCCGTTGCTACAGCCTTTTTTTCGTGGTCTTTAAGAATTTTAGAAATGGCTCAATGAGCATCAATTAGAGCATCATCTATCATTCCTGAATTCATCATATAGCTTAGAGGCCCAAACCACCGAGCGGCGCTCGAGAAACGTTTTATTACAATTTATAATCTATTTGTTATATGTTAAGCTAAGAAGAGTTAGTAGGGAAATTTAAAATACTAGAATTTAAAGATGAAAGAGTTGTTATAGAGTAGAGAATATTGTAGTTTGAACATATGACCCTAAAAGGTTCGTGCTGTGCATATGTTGAACTACAATGGCTAAGGAACAGAGGACTTAAGTTTCGAGTCCTTCTGTTAGGAATGTTAAAATTATATGGTAGTGTGTTAGTAACCGCTGGCTATCTACATCGCCATTGATGAGGTTATGTAGAAAAACTACGGCCAACATTGTCCCACGATTAGTTAAGGTTGGTAAGTTTATTAGTAGGGGTCTACTACTATAAGATGGTAGGGTCTACTACTTTTCACCTTTAATTGAAAATGATAAGAAATTCTTTTGTACGGATTCTATGCGGTCCTAATGTAGTCCATATTGAGGAATCCAGGACTAAACGGACTAAAGAAGTGAATAAGCTTTTTGTGATGTAGCGGTCATTAAATTCTTTTGGCCACCTTTTAATAAAACAAAGGGCACCTTTGGCCTCATTGTGAAAATATAGTCGGCAAATTTAAGTTTAGATTCTAATAGGACGTCAAGATCATTAACCTGAGTTAATTTTTATAAAGCAATCTCTTAGAGATAGTACGTAGCCTGCAAAGGGTAAGAACGATAAAAAGACATAAGCTTGCATTTATATCCACTAAGTGTTAAATCATTTGGTAAACACCATTTTTGAAAGGTTTCAAGATCGGACTGAAGATTGCATTGGGCAGAGATCGATTTGTACTAAAGACAAAGCTTAACATCATCTGCCTGGCGAATTGCCTGAGAGACTATACAATTGTTGTTGCTTAGCTCGGCAACGAACAGAGAGAGAGGAAAATACGAAAAATTTTTTTTGTATTTGGGCTTTGCCTATGCTGGGAGCAACACACGTATATAAAATTTCATTTCCCATATGAAAGAGCAATTCCAACAACAAAGGAGCACCGAGAGCAATGGGGCTGGGCACCCCTGAACTAGTGAGTTCGTTAAATCAAGGGCAAGTCAGGGGCCTTGCGTGGGCTATCGAGGCCATTGGCAATGGCCAATGAACGAGAACTGCAGCCGAAGCCCACTAAACTGAGTGCCAAGCGCACAGCGCTGGTCATTGATTTTACGAAAACCAGTGTTCAACTCTTTAAATCCATTTTTAGTCTGTCTCATGAACGACCGCATTTCGTCTTGGTCAGCACGACAATTATCACAACAATAACACAGTGCGACAAAAAAAGACAAATTGGAGGAACTTTTGAAGAGACATAGTAAAAAACCGTGTTTGAAATATTTCTAACACCCTCAAAATCTTGATTTATTCCTGAACGCGTAATTTTAGGCCGATTTTAAAATTTTTTACGTTTTTCAATAGTTAATGTTTCAATGTTGTAGCTTTTACAAAAAAAATTTACTTTCAATTTATAAAATGACATTTTTGATTTTTTGTCATGTTTTTCGAACTTTGACGCCATTTTTTCGGTACAACTTCAAAAAAATGGTATCATTCTTAACACAAATCAATAATTCCTCATTAATCCTGAATAAAACGAATCCTATTTCATTACGAAATTATGAAAATTGTTGAAGTTATAACGCTTTTCCCAAAACAAGTCAATGCAAGTCAGATCCGAAATTGGTGACACCAAAGAAATCTGCTATTTAATTTAACTTTGCCATCTTCATCCTGTATGACTCCCCTAGATAATAGATTACCATTTTATTTTTAAACGTTATAAAATTTATTCATGGTTATTATGTTGCACAAGGCAAAAAAAATGAAATTTAAATTAAGTAGATAATTAAATGTATTTAGTAGATATGTTATAATCGGAAATCGTTAACCGAAAAAAATTAACTTTGTATTTATATCTGTATTAGTCGGCATAAAAAATAATAAGTCCAATTAATATAATATGGGTAATATAAAAGTAATATAAAGAAACATTTTTATGAAGAAAATCTTGTATTCCATAATGGGTATTCTCTAATAAATAATATTGAATAATAATATCTAATAATGAATAATATTGCGGAACCATTCAATTTTATTATTTAAATAATTAAATAAACAAGAAAGGAAAGCTAACTTCGGGCGGAGCCGAAGTTGATATAACCTTTCAGTTAAAACCGGATATATATCGCAAACATTGCAAACGTCATAATAAAACCAATTACATACAATAAAAAATCTAAAACAAAGTGCCAAGCTTCTATCTTCAAAAATACCAAAGTTGGTATTTCTACCAAATACCATTTCCGATCGTTCAGTTATATGGCAGCTATAAGATATCGGTCGATCGTTGTGAAATTTGGTAGGTTGGATGAAATGACCAAAAATGGAATCTGTATGGCAGCTATAGGATATAGTCGGCCGATCCTAATGAAATTTAATAGGTCGTATTATTTTGCCAAAAATAGAAATAGTGCAAAGGAAAGAAGGGTGTGTGCAAAGTTTCAAGACGATAGCTTAAAAACTGAGAGACTAGTTCGCGTAGAAACGGACAGACGGACATGCATATATCAACTCAGGAGGTGACACTGATCAAGAATATATATACTTTATAGGCTCGGAGATGTCTCCTTCACTGCGTGGCACACTTTTGGACAAAATTATAATACCCTCTGCAAGGGTATAAAAATACTAAATTAAGGGAACTGGAAAGGTTTTTTTACATTATTAAACTCCAAGCTTCAAAAACAAATAGTACCAAAATAAAAAAAGGGAAATCAAAATCAATTTCCTGAAACCTACATTGGACAGGCACAACTGTCTTGGTGCGATGGGTGACGACATTGGACGATGGGAATAATTCGGGAGCATATGCTGGCCATTGACCAGTTTTATTTATGAGGGAAAAATGATTGGCACATGCACCTTACTTCCAAAGAAAATTCCACTTCTCGTCCGATTATAATTAATCCACCTGATCCCGCGTTGTGGCGCTGCGAGCCCATTTCAGGGGTAGGATTTATAATTTGGGGATTTATAAACTTATTCCCAATGTAAGAACAAAAAAAAATGGGTTCTTAAAAAAGTAAGTCGGATGGAAAAAGGCACGTGAGGCCGAAAACAAAGGTTTTATTTACCTTGAATTGGCACCACAAAAAAAATGTAATTCACTTTTGTATTCAGTGGGAATTTGTATACACGGAAGTTTGATGACGTTCTTGCGCCTTCAGATGTTGTTTTCTATCTTCCTGACAACAGAGGCTGCGAAGTACTACCTTTCGTGATTAGACTCCACTTCTTGAGCCACAGCAATTGCTGATGGCATGTCGAGAATAGGACATCCGTGAGACTGCCCTTGAGTCCCTAAATCCAATCCCTCAGTCCACTCACCCTGAGTGCGTCTTCCCAAAATTTGTCACGTATGCGTCTTGTGTACCCGTAAATTCAGGCAGGCAGTTAATGGCATCTAGAGGCTTGTCACATTTGACATTATCCCTTATTTCTATGGGCTCATAGCCCCTAACCTTAGGAGCTTCCGCTTGGGCGGTATTACAGCAGCAGTAAGCAGCGGTATTATCCCACAAATACATCGAGAGATAAGCGCGAAGGTGGAAGAGCTGCTGGAGAAAAATTTCTCCATTTTGGAGAAACTTAGGGAGACAAGATTCTTCAGCGGCCTCGACTTGAAAGACGGGATTGGCGGATCTCTCTAGGCGAAGGAAGCACGAAGTACAACATCTTCACCGTATCAGGGAAAGGCATGTACCAGTGGAAGGAATCGCGAAGCTCATGAACGATTTGCTGCGAAAGGGGACGAAGTGGGAATGCACACCCAAGCGCCAGGAGGCGTTTTGAGACATTGAAGTCCAGATTTTGAAACAAGAATGGTGCTGCAAGCGGACGTTAGCTACTACGGCGTCGGTGCGGTGTTGACCCAGGACACCGAGGAGGGGGGGCGAATGATCGCCTACTCCAGTCGGACTTTGACTGGGGGGACAGCCCTTCCCGGACATACTTCCCGGACAGCCCTTTGGGGCTGAGAAAAATTACTCAGTGACGGAGAATGAGTGATAAGATGAGCGATTAGACAAATGAGACCCTACTCCTGAGGGATACCAGTTCGACGTGATCACGGACCACATGGCGCTGAAATGGCTCAACCACATCGAGAGCCCGCTTGGGAGAATAGCGAGGTGGGCTACAACAGCTGAGCTTATGATTATGTCATCAGCTACCGGACTTTGTAGGTCCATTGTTAAGATCAAAACATGGAAACACCATGTTGTTGGTCA
The DNA here is from genome assembly GCA_018153035.1 of Drosophila pseudoananassae pseudoananassae. NCBI lineage: Eukaryota > Metazoa > Arthropoda > Insecta > Diptera > Drosophilidae > Drosophila > Drosophila pseudoananassae. The sequence continues at coordinate 1,394,425 of JAECXR010000007.1, forward strand.
TGATTGATCGGTTTTCGAAGTAGACGGAAACGGTGCCACTTCGAAAGACAATGACTGACGCGCTACAGAAAACGATCCGGGAAAGAATTTTCGCTCGATAGGGAGTACCTAAGATAATGGTGACGGACAACGGCATACAGTTCACAAGTCGAAGCTTCAAGAAATTCTTTGTGGAGCTCGGCATGCGTCTCCAGTTCACCGTACACGCCGAAGGGGAATCCCACGGAAAGACAGGACAGCAAACATGACGGTTAAAACGACGATCTCCCAGTTCTCTGGAAAGGATCTAAGGACGTGGGATCTATTGGACCGCTTGCCAATGACTTCGTTAGAATGAAGTCCGTCCGTTTTTTGAGAAGTTATAGTTTTCAGTTACAGTTATACTTAAGGTTTATTTCAGTGTGAATTTACAAGATGATATAAGTAAATGTAGTAATTGGGTAGCCTTAGTTATTAAATTTAAGCTAAGCAAATTTATAAAGACATTTATATAGAACAACTAAAAAACTTGAGCGCTTTCCTGCTCAGCTTTCGACTCGCCCACTCTCCTCTTTTTCTCCCGAGTTACGAATCTTTCGGTAAGCATTCGTTGCCACAGGTATCAGCGGTCAGCTGGCGATCGGTCGGGCGTTGCCAATTAGCTTTACTACGTAACATTCCCCCCTTTGCAAATGACTCCGTACATGTTCGTAATACTTCGTATGTCGTACATCAAGTTTCGCTAATTTACTATGGACCGTGTGAGTAGTCCGGATACCGTTTCCGGATTCCCTTTTTCCCTAACTCTTTCTTACGGGTATCGTCCACCAATATTACTAGTCGCCTAGTTGGAGCGGTTTCGCTGGTTGACTGTGCCATGAATGAGACTAGGTACCCTGCAGTTCTGAGCACTAGTTCGTTGCTGGTGAAATAAGCACTTACCAGCAGACCACCACTACTTACAAAGTGGCGTCTAGCCATGCGTTTTTTAATTTCCGTTTTTGTATGAAATGTCCGCAAATAGGGTCAATCGCCACCCACGAACTAGTGAAATAGTGCAACATATTAGGGTCTTTAAAGAAACTACTTACATTAGACCCCATGGAACGGCCGGTAAAATAAGTGCTTAAATGGGACCCCATGGAACGGCCGGTAAAATAAGTGCTTACATCGGACCCCATGAAGAGGTCGGTGAAGTAAGTACTTACATTGGACCCCATGAAGGGGCCTGCCATTATAAATTAAAAAACATGTACAATTGCAATTACAGTTTTTATTTAGTTTTTTTTTTTTTTTATAACGAGGTTTGTTCTTTCATTACTTTTAGGCTGCTTGAGTTTTTAAAATCCCTTTTGTTGGAGCTGCATGGCCTTTCTCAATTGTTCCTAAGCTGGGCCAATACCTCCGACTTCAGTTATTGAATCTAGAAATAAAAAGGATTAAACAAGTTTTAATAGATTGAAGTGTATAATGATTATTAAACAATTATCTTTTAAAATACTCACCGATCCTAACGCCAAAGAAATTGTCTTCTTTTTTTAGGGCAGCTTTCCCCTGAACGCCATCCACATTATACGTCAAGACCACTTCATTGGCTAAAATATATTTATACATATTTATACATAAAATATACATAAACATATTTTACATTACAAACATATATTATTTTTTAAGTCACTCACCTAATAATCGATTGATCCGCTTGCACTTTTTAACTCAAATGCTTGCAAAAATTTCGTCAGCCATCAAAAATAAAACAAACTGTTCTTTCTGGACCATTGTTTTTGTAAGCAGTGCACCGAAGACGCGTAAACAAACAGCGATGTAAAGCATAATCGAAGTTTTGTCTTTAATCTTGTGAATGCTCTTTCCACAAAATAAAAAAAACAAAAGCGATGCTTGCCGTTATTTTGTACTTATTTATTAACTGGGTGGTTCGACGTTCGATTACTATGATATAGGGTTAATCTAGTAAGTACCCATGTAGTTATCGACGAGGTAAGCACTTACCCAGGGCTAATTGCAAAATCGAATCGACTAGGTGGTTCGACGTTCGTTTACTATAGGGTCACTTTAGTAAGTACCCATGTAGTAATCGACGAGGTAAGCACTTACCTAGGGTCAATCGCAAACTCGAGTTGACTAGGTGGTTCGACCGTCGTTTACTATAGGGTCACTTTAGTAAGTACCCATGTAGTGATCGGCGAGGTAAGCAATCGACACCTCCAGTTCTGCAGGGTAGATACTCCTTCAGCCATCTCATCCGGAACCTGTCCGCGATCTGACCCAAAATTCGATATCTCTTACCAAGTAGGATACCCGTGCTGTCGTCATCCTTCGCAACTAGAGTACTGGTACAACTTCGTATGAAATGGTTCGGGGTCAACGCTTCTACATCTGCTGTCTCTAGTGAAATTAGCGGTTAGAAGGTTATCGGTCTGCTGTTAAGTTTATGTTATCTAACTTTGCAAGTTCTGCTCTCACCAAAGGCTCTTGAAAGTATTTTTTCCAGTATTTCCCCTAGAAGGGATATGAATGACCACTTGATCTCTAGGAAATTGTTTTTAATTCGTTTTGAGAGATTCTTTTCACATCTTCCTATAGGAGGCGCCTGGCTTTTCTGAAGATCCTTCCGTTATCAGATACGATTTGCTTGGGTACTCATCTCCTGGAAACGAATGTCTCCATGTCACCAGCGTCTGTTGACAGCGAATGTGCCAGCTCGATGTGTACTGCTCTAACTGTCAGGCACGTGAACAGCACTCCCCATCGTCCTCCGACTTTAACTTTTGACTACAGATGAGTCCTAAAAACCACATCATGCATTTCAACGTTTCTCTTAGTCTGTCCCATTTGCTAAAACAATGTACACCTAGGAGGCTCCTATATTCGATTTAGTTGTTTCTTGTAAATTATGGGTGTGATATAAGGTGCGTAGGTAAGCGACTGCTGAAAAGGCGTTTATACTGACATCTACAAAGATAAGACTGGCATCTTGAGTGTCTGTTGTTTTATGTGTCAAGCCTAAATACCGGTGTGTTGAAGTTGCAGCTTCCAATGGTTTGAACGACGACCTTCATCGACTTCGACTGGTTTGTCCCAGCCCGTCGCGGATCTCCGTAATGCTTTCAGAATTAATTTTGCTTGTATAATGTAAAGTCCTAGTTAACCGAGTGGATCAAATATGGACATGATCACACTCAATATGCTTCTCTTAGTTGTTGTCTGATTCTCGAGGAGCATATTGCTCCTATGTGGGTTGCAGACCAAAGCTAATGATGACAGTAAACTCGACAGTGGCGGAGTCCACGGCATATTCGCCATATTTTGTGACGCAAGGCCGGGAGCCAAGTATGCCTCGAGCCCTGTTGGACAAAAACGCCTTAAGCTGGACAAGGCACGTCCTCGGAGAACGCAGCTAAGCTGAAAGAGGTGTTCGAGATACTGCGGAGGAACATTGAGCGAGCGGCACAGGACAAGGCGGAAGTGGAGCCCAAAGGTCGGCGAGACGGTGTGGGCAAAGGAGGACCATCTATCAAAGGCGATCGAAGGATTCGGGGCAAAACTAGCGTCACGGTATGGCGGGCCCTATACGGTCATGGATTTTGTGTCGCCGGTGATCGCCGTTTTACGTCACGCCGCAATGAAGAAAGAAAAGAGGGCGTATATAAGCGAATTGAAGGAGCAGGAGGAGGAGGCCGCAGAAAGGGCATACAAAAAAAAATATATTTATATATACATCTTCTATATATATATAAAATTCTCGTGTCACATTTTTATACCATTGCAGAGGGTATTATAATTTTGTCGTAAAGTGTGCAATGCAGTGAAGGAGACATCTCCGACCCTATAAAGTATATATATTCTTGATCAGTATCACCTCATGAGTTGATATGAGCATGTCCATGTGTCCGTCTGTCTGTTTCTACGCGAACTAGTCTCTCAGTTTTAAAGTTATCGTCTTGAAACTTTGCACACACCCTTCTTTCCTTTGCACGCAGTATATAAGTCGGAACGGATCGGCCGACTATATCCTATAGCTGCCATATAACTGATTGATCGGAAATGGTATAACTTTGGTGTTTTTAGAGTTAGGTTAGGTTAGGTTGAGGCGGCGATGCGAGGCCAGTGACTGACCCCCCATCCACTTGAGCCGTTGGGGCTCCTTGTGATACCGCACAGGCAAGGGTCCCACAAGAGGACCTCTCCCTTCCTATCTACTGATGTGCCCAAGAGTGTTCTATCCTTCCTGCGGCGGCTCGCGGTCCCATCCAGATTTACGGATGAAAGCTGATCCACGAGTCTGCATGGAGCGATCTCCGCGAGGTCTGTTAGGTCTGTGAGTATTGCTGCTCCCAAGAATTTGAGTCTGCCCCCAGCGCAGGGCATTGACACAGGAGGTGTGCGACTGTTTCTTCCTCTTCTACATCGCCACAGCTCCTGCACTAGTCATAATGTGGCACCGCTAGTCTAGCCGCGTGCGCTCCTATTAACCAGTGTCCCGTAATGGCCTTGACTGCCAGACTACAGTCCTGCCTATTAAGGGCGATCAGCATCACTGACCTCTTCCTAGAGCGGATGGCCCATATCATGCGTGAGCTTCTGCAGTTTTGGAGATTTCTCCATTTCCTCAGTGATGCGCGGTCAAAGTGATCCCGGCATTTTAGCCTACATGTACCTAAGGGGATACCTACTGGTTCCTTCTCCGGGATGAGAGGATTGGTAGTACCTGCTCTTGCTAGTTCGTCTGCGGCGCAATTACCCTCGTGGTCCCTATGTCCGGGCACCCATATGAGGTGGATGTCATACTGCTCTGCCATCTTGTTAAGAGATCTGCGACAGTCATTTACTGTTCTGGAGTTGGATGAGAATCCGTCAAGGGCTTTGAGTGCCGCCTGACTATCTGAGAAGATACAGATTGTTTCTCGGTTGCCAGTAAGTGCTGGGGATCTGAGTTCTTCCCCGATAGCTATTACTTCTGCTTGGAACACACTACAGTGGTCGGGGAGTCTAAAGGACTCATTTAGGACGCCGTTCGCAATGGAAACCGCCTCCCACCTGGCCATTCAGTTTTGAACCGTCTGTGTAAATATGGAGGGAACCGGCTGGTACCGGGATTTGTGTGGCCCATTCCTCTCTTGTTGGAATGGAGACCTTGTATTTTAAGGTGGGATGATCGACAGGTACGCAGTAGTCTGTAGACCCCGTTGGCGTGCAGTGGTGTAGATCTAACTTGGTATGTCCATAGTCAGTCCATTTCCATATCCCCGTCTCGCGTAGCCTGATTGCCGATAGCGTGGCTATCTTGACCCCCATTATCTCTACCAGTAATAGGTCAAGTATGATGTCTAGGGCATCCGTCGGTGTGGTACGTAGGCTGCCTGTGATACAGACATCCGCCATCCGTTGCGTTTTCCTAAGTTTCTCCCTAATTGTGGAGTTTGTGAGAGCAGGCCACCAGACCACCACCCCGTAGAAAAGGATGGCTCTTATGACCGCTGAGTAAAGCCTTCTTACTATTTTTGGGGACATACCCCATTTAAGGCCAATGGTTTTCCTGCAAGTATAGAGCGCGATTGTTGCCTTGTTTGCTCTATCCATAGTGTTTGACTTCCAGTCCAGTTTCCTGTCTAGCGTAATCCCTAGGTACTTGGCGCTACCGCTAAGGGTGCGTGTATCTCCTAATAATTTTGGAAGCCTTAAGTTTGGTATTTTGTACTTTCTGGTGAAGAGGACGAGCTCGGTTTTGGACGGATTTACACCTACTCCATTTCTGACTGCCCATGTTGAGAGGTCCCTAAGTTTGTCCGTCATTCGGTCACATAGAGTCTGGGGAAAATTCCCAGAGAAGGCAATTGCGACATCAGCCGCGTAAGCAATAACTTTGCAACCACCGCCTTCTAGGGATCGCAGTAGGCTATTAACCGCCACTTTCCACAGTAGGGGGAAGAGTACGCCACCTTTCGGAGAGCCTCTTCTGACGTATCTGTGAATAGATTCTTCTCCTTGTGACGCCTCAACGGTCCTGTTTACCAGGATCTGCTCTATAAGGCGCACGGATTGATTGTCTATTCCTAGTCCGTCAGTGCATTGATTATCGAGCGTATTCTAAGTGTCTTTTCGACAAAAGTAGTGACCTCGTGGAGTGCCATTTCAGTGGATTTCTATACGCATGCTGTGATCTCGAGATATCATCTGGGTTTATAATAAGATTAATATGGAGGCTGATTAATCTCTCCATTGTCTTGAGAAGGAAGGACGACAGGCTTATTGGTCTGAAGTCCTTAGGGGTGCAGTGTGATGGTTTTTCCGCCTTGGGTATAAATACGACTTTCGTCCGCAACCACATTGCGGGTACGATGCCTATTCTGAAAATTGCTGAGAACACTTTCTTGATTCAAGACCTCAGATTGGGACCGGCTTTAGTTAGTTGAGCCGGGACAATGCCATCTGGGCCTGGGGATTTGAAAGGCTTGAAGGTATTTATCGCCCAGCTGATACACCTGTCACTCAATAGGTATTCAAGTTGGATAGGGAGGGAGGGGCTATCTCCCTGTCTCTGCACTTCCAGGATTGTTTTTTCTTCTAGAGAGCATCCCGGGAAATGTGCCTTTGTGAGAGCCTCTAGAGTTTCTTTGCTGGACGATGTCTAGTTACCTTCTGAGGCTTTAATATATCCTACATTTGGTGCAGTAGTTGCGAGGACCCTCCGGAGTCGGGAGGCCTCTGATGTTTCCTGAATGTTCGTGCAGAACTTGGTCCAGGCATTCCTTTTTGCCTTGCAAAGTTCTTTGTTATACTGCCTAAGGTTCGCTTTATACGTCTCCCAGGCTGTCTCCGAGTTTGTCTTTCTGGCAAAATTGAAGGCCTTGCGGGCCTTGGTCTTAAAGGGCACAAGTGTTTGCGACCACCATGGTGGTTTCTTTGACTTGCTATTGCCCGATCTGCTTTTGGGACAAGCTTTATTGAATGCCCTGGCGCACGCTGCCGTAAGCGTGTCCACCATGGCATCCAGGGCTTCCCTACTGTCAGCGTCCCTTGTTGGAGGTTTCCCCAAGGAACTTTCTAGTTTTTTCCTGTGAAACTCCCAATTCGCTTTCCTAGGGTTGTGTACCGTTAGTCGATTAAAGTTCTCAAAATTGACCACTAATTCTATGTATCGATGGTCCGAGAAGGAGTGTTTCTCTAGGACTCCCCATCTAACAATCTTGTCTGCTATGGATTCGGTGTAAAGGGTGACGTCAAGTACTTCCCTTCTGTTTTTGACTATAAAGGTGGGTTCTGTACCCCTGTTACCCACCAGAAGATTGGAGCTTAGGATAAAATCGAAAATTGACTCACCCCTCTCGTTCGTGTCAGTGCTTCCCCACTGATGATGATGGGCGTTAGCATCGCAACCTATGATCAGGTCGATCTTGTGCTTCCTGCTGTCTTCCACCAGCTGTTTGAGTAGCGGGTGCGGGGGGAGGGCCTCCTGGTCGTGGCCCATATACGCCGAACATACCCTTAGAGGGCCACTTGGGCTCTCTATGGCTGCGGCTACGTGGTCTTCATTGCTGAAATTAGGTAGCAAAAAGAGGTTAAGGTGCTTTTTTGCGAGGATGCAGGATCGCTTTTTACCTGTTGTATCGGCTTTGCAGAGCCTAAACTCCGACGCCCCCAGCCCAAGAATCCTGTCTCCTAGGATCCAGGGTTCCTGGATGAGGGCCACATCAGCTCCACTCTCGGCGAGGTGGAGTAGGAGGGCAGCTGACGCTGCTTTACTGTGATGGAGGTTTATTTGCAAGATCGTCAGGGACATCCTTACAAATCTCCACCACAGTAATTTCTGCCTCCGACTCGGAGCTCAGCTGAGAGTCCTCCTCCATTCCGACTCCACTAAGTGCCCTTGCCAAGTCGCTTTCCTCCGAGGTGTACCCTTCCAGGATGTCCTCCTCCTCGTCCGACATTCCTTCCAGGTGCCCCTCTTCGGTCGGCTCCTCCAAGTCTGGCTCCTGTGTGTCTGCCTCCTGGCTTGGCCTTCGCATCGGATTTGTAGATACGGACTGAAACGTGTTCGAATCCGTACTTCAGCCGGGGCTCCGTCCTCTCCAGGGCTTTAACGGTCTCCTCGTTAAGTGTAAAGACGACCTGCCTCCGCAGTCCCACCGCCTCATCGACCTCGGCGACTCTCCAGTCTGCCGTGGGAAGCATCGGATTGCACATCCTAAGCATCGTTAGGATGGTCTTCGGGTCGGCTGGCTTTTCAGTGAGCCACACTCGCGCCCTCGGTTTGCTGGGGATCTCGTCCCAGTCAACCGCCACTAACTTAGCTCCAGGGTAGACCTCTCCAAGCGATGCAACCATGCGCTTGTAAGTCTCTACTTAGACTTACTTAGACTTAGAGCCCTTGTCCAGGACACCAATTAGGGTTTTTGCCTTCGTCACTTCGGCGAACGAGTGGTTGGGCGGCTGGGCCTTCCTCTTCTTAGCCTGGGGGGTTTCTCCCTCCGTGGACCTCTGCCTTTTCGCGCTTTGCGCGATCTCTTTGGCAGGGTCTGACCCATTGCGTTTTTTCGTATCCAGCCTCACTCCCGCCTTTTCCGAATTAAAGTCTGGCAGGATTTTCCTTGCCCACTTAATGATCTCAGCCTGGTCCGGGTTGGCTTCGGCCGCCCTCATCAGAATGCAGGCTGCTCTTCTCCTATCTTTGTAGGAACCTTTACGCTGCGTCGAGTAAGACGCTTTCGGACCAGGGTTCGCCTTAGGAGCCCCGCCGGTTGGTTTAGAGGTTGACCCTAGGGTCTTCCTCTCCACACCGTTCGGTGGTCCCATGGCTAGCCCCGCTTTGGAAGAAGAACCCTTGGCAACCTCCTCCGCACCGGCGCGTCCCGCCTCAAGTGGGGGGCTTCTCCATCTCAGCAACTCCTTGTCTTTTGAGAGCCTTGGAGTTTGACGGGTCAGTGACCCCCTTTTCCCGACTTTTTTGGGGAGTTCCGTTCTCCACTTAGGTTTTTATTAGGTTTTAGGTAAGTTATTATTCATGTTTTGGTCCGAGTAGGCGGGAAGGGGTTCGTCCATCATGACATAGCCCGCTTGTCTCGATAAGCCTGGTTGAAACTGGGAGGTCGGCCGGTCCTCCAGAGTTCGCATATTAGCGTCCGAGCCCCCCTCGGACACGCATCCTTCGGCATATGCTGTTCCACCTTGGATTGGGGTGATTTGAGGAAGGGAGTTTTCTTCTCCCCGCCCGACTACCATTAGCCAGCATCCTCGGCAGAGACATGACCTTACCGGGACCTGTTACTAGCCACCCACTACCAGCGGTGTATACAGTTACGGCACGCAATTGCTTCCCCCTGTTGTACCCATTGGCTGACGGCCTGTTTTTAGAGTTACAGAGTTCAGATTTTGTACGAAAGCAATTTTTGGCAAAATAATACGACCTACCAAATTTTATAAGGATCGGCCGACTTATCCTATAGCTTCCATATAACTAAACGATCGGAGATGGTATTTGGTAAAAATACCAACTTTGGTATTTTTAAAGATGGAAGCTTGGTACTTTGTTTTAGATTTTTTATTGTAATTAATTGGTTTTATTATGATATTCTCATAAGGATCGGCCAATTCAATCCGATGTTTGCTATATATATCCGGTTTTAACTGCAAAGGTATATCAACTTCGCATCCGCCTGAAGTTAGTTTTCCTTCATTTTTTATTGATACTATACTCCTCCGAAACGGCTATACCGTTTCTCATGAAATTTTGTGAGCGTATTGAGTAGGTCTGAAAATCCGCCAACATATATTTTCATCCTCATAAATCCAGTTCGACATACCAAATTTGGCATATAAATGTCACAGTTTTTGGTACTTTACGCCTATGAAATGGCTACACCGATTCTCATGAAATGTTTTGAGCTTATTGAGTAGGTCTGAAAATCCACCAACATCTATTTTTCATCTTCTTAAATCACGTTCGACATACCAAAAATAGCATATAAAGAGAGTTAGTACTTCATCAAATTGACATTGAGTATTTTGTACAGTGAGCAATGCCAATAAAACGCAAAGGGGGTGATTAGAGCTGTGATACAATTAGATCTCGGAACATGCGAAATAGAAGATCCGAAAGAAGCGAATAACAAATCCAGCAACAAAATAAACTCAAAAGTGGTAATGGTGCTATGGACAAGGAATGTCATGTTTTGACATTCAAAAATGGGCCAGCTGGGAAGTGTTGCGCGTCAGGAAAAGTGCAACTACCAGAAATTGAAACACCACCTGAACCATTAAACGGCTTACTTATCGGCACGGATCCAGATTCTAACGTGTTCCTGAAGTCAATTCTGTAGGGATATGATAAAATGTGCCTGAAGTAGAACACCAACACACTGCTTTAAATAATTCTTTAATTTATTATGTTTAGCTCTGCTCAAGATCACTGCTGGTCTTCGACTGACTCCGCTCTCAACTTGCGATCCGCATCAACCCTCATAACTCGCTAAAAAAGAAATGAGAGCGAAGAGATCACAAGAGAGAGGGAGAACCAAAACCGAAAACCAGCAGCAACACCAACTAATGTTTACAGTTATGCTATACAATAGTTAATATATATATACAATAAGCAGCAATCGTGCTACAATTCGAACATTCAATTCATGCTTTCAAATGACATCGTTTGGAGCAACAGAACTAGTTCGAAATACTAATGCAAATGGTCAACATTACAATTCTACATTCAAAATCAGAGACAAAGTTTATCAAAAAATGGGCTCACGGCTGCCTATGCCAAACGAACCAATCTACTTTATGGGCGGCAAGGATTCCGGAAGCGCACTTGCCAATCGCGTGAATGCACGTTGTGATTACAGCGAGCACGTCAGCGAGCTAGATGCTCTATTGAACGAGCACAATGAATTGTTGAGCAACACCAGCGATAATCACGCTATCGTCATCCTGAAAAAACACCAGCTGGAGAGCATATTCGTAGATTTAATGCACCCGTTGTTGATGATGTTGCAGGAATCATGGTTGGCGATTGTACATCTGCACGAGAAATTGTGATTCATAGAAGAAATAACAATTTTCAGTTCATTGCGGACACACATCGTTCATATGACGCTCTCCAATATCCGCTAATATTCTGGAAGGGACAAGACGGATATTGAATAAACATAAAACAAAGAGATCCCGTATCAGGTAATTCATTGATTATGAATTTGATCATTAATCATTTCACAAAACAATTAAATTATTGAACGTAATAAATTTAAATTAATTTTTATGAACAAATATTACAGGAGCTAAAAATTATTTTGTTCAGAAATTATAAAGTCATCTGGTGGCAAAACAACGTTTGCCTGGTCTTACATATACTAATGTAAGTAAATATAAATGTTTTTGTGTGTTAATGTGTGATGGTTGGTTATCCCTCGCAGCAGTCAGCGATAGCTCAGACGTTGGAGATATGTTGGGTTGATTATTTCTGGCGATTGCCGGGAGAGGGTTTGTCTTTCCTTATAGGTAGCGAGCTTCGCTTATATCCCTGGCGGTTGCCGAGGGAAATCCTCTTCAGGACAGAAGTTATGATGGGAGCACTTGCCCCGTTGACACGGCCCTTGAGGCGCGGTGACCAATTCAACCAAAATGAGTTTACAGTTTAACTGTTCCGGCTATGCCGGAGATTGGTTTTGATAGTGCTCTTTATTGAACGAGAATCTGACACAAACGGAAACTTAAAGCTAACAAAAAGTATTTCATAGCGGCCACGCAAATGTGCAGTGCTTTCCGCTATGTATGGGCATCCGGCCAGGCGCTGTGTCAGCAGTTTGGCCAGAGCAAACTCTTAAATAATCGGACATTGCCGCTGCTTGGTTAACTTCAGTTAACTACTCCCCCTTCAAGAACGAGGACGCCCTCGGCCGACCCTATTTGGGCAATCATCTCCTTCAACTGGGCCGCGGTTTTTCGGGCCTGAGTGACTCGCCGATAAGTCAAGCCGATCAAAATTTAGCGAGCCAGCCGGCAAAATGTAGCTCCTGATGTCGGGGAGCACTTTTCCACGGTGTGGATCCCACTGTCGCATTCGGCAATGACGTTGTCTTCCAGCCTGAGCATGGTGTCGCACTGGGAAAACGGTGATCTTGCTGCAGGCCGACTTTATCTTCGGGAACTTAATAATAAAATGTAATATGTTATCGGACTGTAAAATCTTAACGGACGATACGGACAAAACATCTCTAATCGCGAGGCTCTTCCATCCACACACCTTCTAGGTCTGCATGATCTAGGATGCTGGGGCTAACAATATTAACTTTGGCAAGTGCCACTGCTAGCATCAATCCCTGAAGCTCCATTGCTATTATCCTATTTCGAGTTAAAAGCATCTCGAATAGGTGCCCAATATCAATTTGGGACTTTTTTGCTGACCTCAGAAGTTGGTTGACGGTAGCGGAAATTTTATTGATTTGAACTTGTACTTTGTTATTGATGTTAACCTGCCTATAGTTTGCATTTGTCAATTGGAATTCATTAAATTTAATTTTTTCAACATCTTTTGCGCCCGGCGTTCCTGCCACCACCTTTAGCGCAGTCCCTAAGAAGTCTAAACTTCTTGCTACCCTATGATGGATGCTCAAGGAGTCGAGCATGTCGCGTAGGTGGGCGACATCAACAACTAGGAGTTTCTGCATGTTTCTGCAGGATTGCAGGAACATGACGGTCATTCCATTAGTTTCTTCGATGACGCGCCTATATTCCGAGAGATTTGCTGAGTGCTTTACAAAAGCGAATTCCTCCCATATCAGGATTCGACCATCAACGATATGGTTGAAAACCTGTAATTTGGATGTGTTATGAACTTTGTTGAAGTTGGGTAGCCCACCACCAAAGCATGATTAAAATAATAAAGGGCTCAGACTTATGCCAAGTGGCTAGGAAAAAGATAATAAAAAGTGAAATTATCAGGCGAGCGATAACATGGTCGCGCTCGGCCTACCTAATGTTGTCTTTGTGGACCACCCGGCCTTAATGAGGACTGTGGTCCCATGTCCGCCTCAACGGATTTCTCTTCACATAACGGTGAGAGTTTGTTGCCTAGGCATCTGTTGGACTTCACTAGGACTTTTTCGCCAACCTCGAATACTCTATTTTGGCGGGAAGTGTTTTCCCTGTCCCGAAGCTTGTCTTAAGCGAGTTTAATTTTATCTTGTATTTCATATTGTGGCTCATCTGATTGAGCCTGCACCACGTCAGCCGGCCTCTTGTCGATGACCGAGTGGATAGATTTGCTATATCTGGTCGTGGACAGAAGAATCAGCTCTACGGTATCGCTGATGCCTTTGTCGATCTTAAGACATCTAGCAAGCTCTACTAAAGTGCTGTGGAAGCGCTCCACTTGTCCGTTGGAGACACTGTGTAGGGGCGGAGCATTTGAGATGTTAACGCCGAAATGGTTTTCCAGCATGATCACGATGGTGTGCGAGTTCAACGATGGTTCGTTGTCGCAATATACGACCTTGGCCCTGGGGAAAATATTCATCAGCTGTAGTAGCGCTGGTTTGAGATCCTCTATAGTTCTAGAGGGAACTACGGCAAATTTCGAGAATTTCGTAAGGAAATACTTTTTATCCGTGGAGAAGATGTCTATCTGTAGCATTTCCCCTACTTGAGATGGGATTGGAGTTTCGCCAAGCTCTTGTTTCTTCGGATGTCTGTCGTATTTAGCCTTGGCGCAAGTCTTGCACGAAATGACTATTTCGTTCGCTAGCTTTGCCATTTTCGGGAAGTAGTACTTGGAGAGTACCTGCTTCACGTTCTCTTGGGCAGATATGTGAGCTCTGTTGTGCTCGACAGTAAGAATTTCCCGCCTTTCGTCAACTGAAAAAATGTCCGTTACTCGGTTTTTGCAGTGCCAGAATTTTGTGGCTTTGTCGAATTAGTTTGCCCTGTATCACTGCTAGCGTATGCAGATCGCAATGAATGGCGTTTACGCCTTTTGGAACTATTATGGTTGCGAGCTCCTCCAGCAATGACTCCTCGCAAGTAAAGTCAATGATATGCCGTCTCTTGTTTCCAAAGACAACGAAGCTCCGCTTTGACGGAGAGCGTGCTTCCTCCAGAATTATCTGGTTTTGAAAGCAATTGAGGGGCTTGTCAGTGGACTGGATTGTGTGGGTTAGCGACAGCTCACTTTGAATTGTGGCCGCGCTTGAAAATGCCTCTTCATCTTCTACAACGTCGAGTTGTTGCCTCGAGAGGGCATCCGCAACTAGGTTGGCCTTGCCAGGCATGTAATGGACTTTGGCACCACACTCGTCGATGCGTTCTTTCCATCTGTTAATTTTTGTATTCGGATTGGAGTCCGATACCGCGTAGGTCAGCGGTTGGTGGTCAGTGTAGATGTTTAAATCTTTGATCCGATAAAGGTAGTGGCGCAGATTCTCTAGCGCCCAAACTATGGCTAACAGCTCCCTTTCGTTGGTAGCGTAGTTAACTTCTCTGTCCTTTAAGGTCCTAGAGATCATAGTGATGGGACGCCCCTCTTGTAAAAGCACCGCGCCAATGCCATACGCTGAGGCATCTGTCGTTAGATCAAACGCCTTTTTATAATCGGGGTACCTGAGGATGATATCCTCAGAGGCGAGGATGTTAAGCAGCTTTTCAAAAGCTTGCCGTTGCGGCTCGGTAAACTGTATCTGGATGCTTCTGGATCTGTGTCTGCTGACATTTCCAAGCTCCCCTTTTATAATGTTCGAAATGGGCTTAGCTATTGTTGCAAAATCTTTAATAAAGCAACTATAATAGCCAGCCAAGCCCATGAATGATCTTACTTCGAATCTTGATCTTACTTTTCCGGGTCTGTCGTGGTCCCCTTGCTGTTGACTACAAACCCCAAAAATGTAAGGCTTTTTTTTAAGAAGACCGATTTCTGCGCTGACACTCTCATGTTAGCGTCGTGTAGGCTCTTTAGAACCCAGTCCACGTGTCGTATGTGGGTGTTTTCGTCTTCTGAGAAGACGATAACATCATCGACATAGACGTAGCAAAATTTGCCAATCTGTTCTCGCTGTACGTCGTCGATGGTTCTTTGGAAGATGCTGGCAGCATTCCTTTACCCGAATGGCAGTCGGCGAAACTCGTATACTCGTATTTAAACTCGAAAAAGGAAGTTTTCTCACGGGCACGTTCTGCCAGAATTGGCATAGGGATAATTGGCATAGGGTAGTGATCCGGTATTGTCCTTTCGTTTAACTTTCGAAAGTCTAAGACTAGCCGCATTTTACGGTTTCCAGATTCGTCGGTGCCCTTTTTGTCTACTACCCATATTGGGTTATTGTAGGGGGATCTCGACTTCTGGATTATGCCGTTTTTTAGTAGGTCTTGGATTTCGTAATTGACGTAATCTGCCGCTCCCATCGGATACGTATAGGGTCTGGCATAAATGGGCTCCTCATCAACTGTCCTGATGGTGGCTACCACAGACGTGTTGTAAGGTAACGTCTCATTTGGGTTTTCGAAGGCGTTTTTCCTGTCGCTTAACATTTTTGAAAATGCTTTTCTGACCAAAGGTGGTGCGCTGGAGCAGTCCACCTCAGTGAAATTTACATTGGGACATGATTGGAACTCTATCTTTTCGGTCTCGGAGCCCCATCTGAGGTGACCGGAAGCTAGGTTAAGTGATGCTCCTGCTTGTTTCAGCAGGTCAAGGCCTATGATGGCATCAAATGAGGACAAATCTGGTAGGATGAAGAACGTAGCCTTCAAGTTGAACAGGGATACGAAGCATTTTTTTGTTATTGTGGTAACGCCATGGATGGAATGTACCGAGAATGGCGAATCTACTGGGCGAACGCCTTTCAACCCTTCGTATGGACGGATGAAATTTTTTGACGCGCCCGTGTCTATTAAAAGCTTCATTTCTACACCTGCAACTCTTCGTCTGATGACGGGTAGCAGGGATTTTCCCTCTAAAAAATTAATGACGTCCGAATCGTAATCTTTAATAGCGTCGTCGTTAATTTCCTGAGCCGCGCTTAAAGCTGCGGCGGTATATTTGCTCCCGGTTTCGCTGGCGCCCTGCGCGACGTGATTAACCCTCTGCCTTTTGATCGATCGGATTCAGCCGGCATCCTGTTTTCGTATGCCGGGGCTTGGGATGGCTTAAGCATCTTGGACAGCGACGGGTCGATGTTCATGGGTTCAGGACGCCTCCACTGTGTGGGGCAGAGTGTACTTGCGCCTTGTGTTGTTTGACGTAGTACGGGTTTTTCCCAGCGCTT
This sequence comes from Drosophila pseudoananassae pseudoananassae, assembly GCA_018153035.1. Lineage (NCBI taxonomy): Eukaryota > Metazoa > Arthropoda > Insecta > Diptera > Drosophilidae > Drosophila > Drosophila pseudoananassae. Next base: position 1,410,669 of record JAECXR010000007.1, read on the forward strand.
GTTTGTGCATTTGTTTGCGCAGAAGCCTGTCGGTATTCTTGCGCTTTTGGGTGCTGTTTTTTATCTTTGTCCTCTTGGCTTTTGGCAAATGAGGCCGCGAAGGAGTATCTTTCGTGGTTAGATTCCACTTCTTGTGCCATAGCGAGAGCTGAAGGCATATCTTTCGGCTTTGTCGAATAAAGGACATCCGTGAGGCTGCGCTTAAGCCCCGAGATAAACACTCGGAGTGCGTCATTCCGGAATTTGTCACACAAGACTTTTGCCGCCGAGGCTTCGTACGACATAGTGGCCTTGTTGGTAAGCAAGGTGAGTTTTTCTCGACCTCGTCATATTATTGTAGAAGGGTCATATTTCCCTGTCTAAGAGTACCCATTTCCTGCTCGATAACGTGCATCTGCCGCTTATCATTGTACGTAAAGTCGAGTCGATTTATAATCGCGTCGAAATTTAGTACAGTGCCAAACGAAGACAGTACGGCATCGGCATCGGCTATTTTCGTAATTTCTGAAAATATAATATGCGGCTACTGCCGCTTGTCTCCAGGAGACGTATGCGTCCTGTGCTCCCGTAAATTCGGGCAGGGACTTGACGGCGTCAAGGGGCTCGTCACACTTGATGTCGTTCCTAATCTCTATAGGTTCATAGTTTCTTATTTGGGGAGCCTCCGCTTGGGCAGGGGCGATTTCTTTTGCGTCGACCCGTTCGGTCAGACGGTGTATTGCCAGGCGTATTGCCTGGTTTTCAGTATTGGCTTCTTGAAGAGCCAGGCGCACTTCGTTTTCTCTACGCTGGTGTTCGATATTGGCTTCTTGAACAGCATGTTGAACGGCCGCCTGTATGGTGGCTGTCATCTGTTCCATGTTGAAAGCCATGTTCACGAGTTTGGGAGCGCTAGCGTTAGCGCTTTTAGGGGTTGAAAATCTAGCCTCCGCTTATGATCAACAGAGAAAAAAGAAATAAAAACAACAAAGTGCCACACACGGCATGTGCGGCCGTATCGGGTTCTCGAAAATGGAGTGGGGAAACAAAACGGAAAAGAAAAATAAATAACCAAAACTGCGCGGCTAATACCAAGAACTCTTGTGTAACAAAAAATACATATAAAAGCTGAATTAAATACACGTGATTATATACATTTTTTCCGATTGAAATTTAGAATTTTCTGCCAGCGATTTTTTGGTTTTGGTTAGGAATTTTTATTCCGCACTTTTTGTGTTATATAGTGTATTACCCGTACCAATAATGGAAACAATGGTTAATTATATTCATATGTATATTTATTCGCGGTGGTCTGTTCACTCCGGCTCAAAGAATAAGATTAGAATCAAAAAATAGAAAAGAGTCAAAGTATGGCCTTATTGAGAGTCATAATGGGTCGCTCTCTCGCTCTCAGAGATCACCGGAGGTACGGACTCCCACATCCTTCCCTTGTTCAGCTTCAATCCTTCTCCGGGTGCCGATGTCGTCGCAGTCGTCGATTCCATCTGTTCTGATTCATCCAGTGAAATTGAAAGGCTGCAGAACGTCCCCTGTGCTTCGGGAAAGTGAAGAGTGATCTTCGGTCTCAGCAGAAGGCTGTATTTGTGGAATCTTTTTCACATGGCTCACATTCCTTGTCAAAGTTTTTCCCCCGCCTGTTATTTTTATAATGTCTCCCTCTCTTCCTTTTACGACGTATTCGGTGGTGTCAAAATTTGGAGTAAGCTTGTGGGGAAAAATTACGTTTTTAAGAAAAACCTTGTCTCCCACTTGAACATTAATTTCTTTTGCTCCTCTCCTCTTGTCGGCATATTCTTTGCCTTTTTGTTTGTTTACCAAATCACGGTCTCTTTCTACTGAGTCACTGTATTCTCCCATTAAGTCCTGCACCCCCGGAATCTTGTCCCTTATTACTCGATTAAACATTAATTCCGTTGGTGCGGACCCTGTAGTTCCATGGGGAGTCACATTATACAAGTTATTATTAAGATCGGGCTGTTATATTTGATTGTTTCCCTTAAGCCTGTTTAGGCAAGGGTTCAATAATAAAACAATTGGGTTATTTTGTTATAACTTTATTTCCCTTAAACCTGTTAAGGTAAAGGCCAATATTGTTTTATAATTATTAATTAACACAACTATGGTTGTGGAGTACAGTTTTTAGACTAACTTAAGGGTTTGATCCGGCTGCAGCTCGAGGCCTTTGCCTAGTCGCAGCGCTGTCGCTAAAGGTGCCGGGTCAGCAGTTGGTATCCGGTGACGATCACTCGTTGCACGAGTGCTAGGCCGGGCTCCGGGCGATTGCCCCCAGAGTGCGGATTCGGCAGTTTCTTTACTGCGCGTGTTGGCCACCGGATACGGCCTGCAATTTGGCAATTTCTCCTTGTGAGAACTGGGTGTGTTAACTTCTCCTCCCTTTAAGTGGTTGCCGTCCCGGTGACCCGCCAGCTCCATGTCTTTATTAGTTCCTGGTTCGGGGTGACCTCTGATCTTTAGGTAATGGTAGCCGAGCCAAACGGTGGAGCATAGTAGGAAGAGAGCGAGTAGGGTGAGGGAGTAGCTGAGGAAGGAACCCAAGGTAAGTTCTTCTCTAAGGGTCCTGATGTGGTGGAGGTTGTTAAGACTCAGCTCGTGAAGAAGTGGGAGACTTAGCCGGTTTTGGTGTGTCGTGATGTTGACCACGGTCATGGCCGACACAGCAGGTTTTTTCATCGAACTTCCCAGCTGATTTACGAACCAAGTTCCGTTGAGGCCTATCCTGTCAGAATAGGTTACCAAGTAGGATCCAGATATTTTTTGGTCCCGTCCCTGGTCGTCGGTTATGGTCATGTTGGCCTCGTTTATTATAAGGGTGCCGTGATCTATAACTGTAACTGGATCTAGATGACCTGGGAGCGTAGAGCATTGCGCAATAGCTCCAGAAACTATTTGCTGGGCACAAGTGCCATTTTTGAGCTCCTTGCAGAAGGTGGCTCCAACCGTCGTCTTGCAGTACCCGATGTTAATGTTTCGTTTTGGGCACTCAGCGACCAAATTTCCACTTTCGAAGTCCAGAATCTTGTTGTGGTGCTGAACCGGATAGACCGTTATTTTCTTACATACGAGCTTAGGGTTAGGGAATTTAATGAGAAATTGAATGATATCGGAATTTTGAAAAACACTTATACTAGATACTTCTAATATTTCTATTAAACTAATGTTAATAGGCTGCTTGTCTTTAAATTCGCCAATGTCAGAGCTATCTAGAATTGCCGGGCTTACAATATTTAGTTTTGCTAGGGTTAGGCCCATGAGGATATTTTCTAAATCCGTGATTATGATTCTGTTTTTAGCCAAAATAATTTCCAAAAGGTGTGTTTCTTTATTTGTTTCGAATTTTTGAATTTGATTCATTGCGTTTACAAGTTCGTTTAATCGCTCTTGGAATTTGATATTTAATTCAATTTGTCCTTCATCAGCTCTCATTAATTGATCTTGATTGAATTTTATTTGCTCCCAATCGTTAAAGTCGGGTGTGCCTGCAATAACTTTTAAAGCTGTCCCTATTAAGTTTATACTCCTAGCGGCCCTATGATGAATTTTTAGAGTTGCTACTAACTTGCGAATGTGTGTGAGGTCTGTCATTATAACCGGTATTCTGTGGTCTTCAGTAAATGTTCTTGTCAACGTTTCGGTCTGGTCAGCGTAGTCCTCGTAAGTTGTCATGTTCGTCGCGTGTTGTAGGTATCTGTAAGATTCCCAAACTACAATTTCACCGTCCTCTATAGGGATATAGTCCGCGTTCGTATAGTCATTCAGTTTCACCGTTGCGTCTGTTCTAACAGCCGTTAGTGCCCATACTAAAATGTATTTTCCTAACCTAGAAAGATATGAATGAATAAAAAAAATGTAAAATTTGTAAAAAGGGTGAGGAGTCTAGTGAGGGTTATTAGCGTAGGTTGTCCTTGTGGACCACCCTCCCTTTAATTAGGACCGTGGTCCCCAGGTCTGCCTCAATAACTTCTTCCGAACATAGCGGTGATAGCTTGTTTCCTAGTCGCTTATTCTCTTTTAGAAAAACTTTCTCGCCGACTTGATAGTCCTTATAGGTCCTATTCTTATTTATTTGGTCAAGTGCCTTTTTTTGGGCTTCTTGAATTTTCTTACTTATTTTTTCCTCGAATTCTGCGGACTTTGAGTGAACGATTTCCATTGGTTTTTTATTAGTTACTGAGTGAATTGAATTATTGTATTTGTTAGTCGCCAAAAGGATTAATTCTACGGTATCATTTAGATTGCGTCCCAGTTTCAGACATCTGGCTATTTCGGCTAGAGTGCTATGAAACCTCTCTACCTGACCGTTTGAGGTGCTATGCAGAGGTGGGGCATTTGAAATGGTGATATTGAAATGATTTAGCAAAATTGATTTAATGGTCTCGGAATTTAGTGATTTTTCATTATCGCAGTAGATTGTTTTTGTTTTTGGGGAAAAATTTATAATGTGTAACAGAGGGGCTTTTATGTCTATGATAGCCCTCGATGCGATGGATTGCACCGTGGCGAATTTCGAGAACTTATCGACGCATGTAAGGAAAAGAGTTCCGTCTGTTGAGAAAATATCAATGTGTAGGATTTCTCCCACAGAAGAAGGAATAGGTGTTTCTGCTACCACCTGCCTAGATGGATGGCGTTTGTATTTGGCCATGGAACAGGTTCGACAGTTTGACGTAATTTCCATTGCTAACCGGAGCATTTTCGGGAAAAAGTAATCCCTTAGAATTTGCTTCACGTTTTCCTGTGCTGCTCGATGAGCTCTATTGTGTTCTGCTATTACGATTTCTTTCTGCTCGGTCGTGTCCGTTATGTCTTGTACGAAGCTTTTTGTGTACTTGAAAGAAGTGCTAGGGAAGGCCTCTATCAGTTGGTGTTGGATAAATGCTAGAGTTGGTAGGGTACAATATATTGCGTTTACCACTTCAGCGTTTACCACTTCCTGTAATACATTTAGCAAGTTTTCCTGGTTGGGGGTTCTAATTATGTGCCTCACCTTGCTTTTAAACAAGATGAACGTTTCCACGGAAAAACTGTTTCCATCCTCAATTATTATTTGATTTCGGAAACAATTTACTGGGTTTTCAGTGGTATCGATGGTGTATGTCAGGGACTGTTCGCTATGAATGGTGGCTACGTCTGATTCCGGAACGTCCTCTAAGGCGTTCATATTCTGGCGAGACAACGCGTCCGCCACGAAATTTTCTTTGCCTGGTTTATAGATCACCTTTGCGCCGTGGTCGTCGATAATCCCCTTCCAGCGCTTCAATTTCGCGTTAGGGTTTTTTTCTGATACGGCAAAGGTGAGTGGTTGGTGATCTGTGAAGATCCGCAGATCTTTTACTCCGTAAAGGTAGTTTCGGAGGTTTTTTAATGCCCAAACAATGGCGAGGAGCTCTCGCTCGTTGGTTGCATAATTTTTTTCGTTGTCACGTAGGCTACGTGATATCATTGTGATTGGGCGGCCATCCTGAGATAGTACCGCCCCAAGTCCGAGACCTGATGCGTCCGTTGTTAAATCGAACGGTCTCTTAAAGTCTGGGTATGACAGCAGAACGTCCTCTGATGCCAAGATTTCTCTCAGCTTGTCGAACGCTTCTCTCTGTTCTTTGTTCATATTGATGTCAATCTTTCTTGATTGATGTTTGCTGACCTTGCCATTTTCTCCCTTCAAAATATTTGTTAGGGGCCTTGCGATTGTCGCGAAGTTTTTGATGAAACACCTGTAGTAGCTTGCTAACCCCAAAAATGATCTGAGATCGAAGAGTGTTTTTGGTGGGGCAAAATTCTTAATGGCTTCTACCTTTTCGGGTGATGTTCGAAGTCCCCCCTGCGACACTATGAACCCTAGGTATTCAACGTTCTTTTTAAAGAACTTTGACTTTTCTTGGGATACTCTCATGCCTGCTTCTAAGAGTTTTGTTAAGACCCAATCCACGTCCTTTACGTGGTCTTCTTTTGTTTTTGAGAAGATTATGACGTCATCTACATATACGTAGCATAACTTAGAGATTCCCTCTCTTAGAACGTCATCTATGGCCCTTTGAAAGATGCTCGGGGCATTTTTAAGTCCGAATGGCATTCTACAGAACTCGTATTTGCCATTGTTTATGGAAAAGGCAGTTTTTTCCCTGTCTTTTTCCGCCAGTTCTATCTGGTGAAAGCCTGATTTGAGGTCGAGCGTTGTGAAAAATTGTGACTCGCCCATGTTTGACAATATTGTCGAAATTGTAGGAATAGGATATCTATCATCTACGGTTCTTTGGTTTAGCTTTCTGAAGTCTATAACCAAACGCTTCTTCTTAGCCCCATTTGGGTCTGTTCCCTTTTTATCTACAACCCAGGTGGGGTTATTATATGGGGACTTGGATGGCCTTATTACGCCGTCCGCAAGAAGTTGTTTAACCTCTGCATTGACGAATTCGGTTACACCCATGGGGTGCGGGTACGACCTGGAGTACACCGGTTCCCCATCAGTTTTAATTGTGGCTATAGTGTTTATGTTAAATGGCAGCGCTTCGTCCGGATCGGCGAAGGCTTTATGATTTTTTACAATCATTTTATCAAAGGTGGCTTTTATTGCCAGGGGAACGTCTTCATCATCAATTTTAATAAAATTTACGTTTTCCGCCTTGGTGAATTTAATATTTTCGTTTCCGTTGTTTGTGTGCAGGATATTGCCGGTAAAATCGAGTTTCGCATTCACTTGTTTAAGCAAGTCGAGCCCGATAATGCCGTCAAAGTCTCTGAGGTTATTTAGTATAAAAAAGGGTGTTTTTACGTTAAAAACAGAAACTAGACATTTTTTGTCAATTTTGGTGAATCCATGGATTGACTTCACCGTGAAGGGTTTCTCCGCTGCCACGATGCCTTTCAGCCCCGGGATTGGAGTAATGTAATTTTTTGAAGTTCCTGTGTCTAAAAGTAATTTTATTTCTTTTCCTGCTACCGTACGTGTGATGTAAGGGAGCAGGGATTTTACCCTAAAAAATTACAAGAGTCGTCTGCGTCCAGTTCGTCTTCTATTTCAGTGGCACAGGCTTGTGCTAAAGAGTCATAGTCTTCGTCGTGGTTTTTTTCTTCCGGCATGAAGTTTATTTTTTGCTGGAATCGTTCTGACTGCCCCTTTTGCCATATTGTGGGCTGTCTAAACCTGGAAGAGGTATCGACCTCCATTGGCTCTGGAGCTGGCTGACCCTGAGTGTTGTAGGGTCTTTGTTTAAAGGAACCATTTTGGCTGTTGGTTCCCTTTTGAGTCCTAATGAAGTGAGGGGTTTTTTTTATTGCCCCCGAGTTTTGGGTATTTTCGTAATGGGTCTGGGGATTTTTCCAACCTGCTTGCCGTTGGATATTCGGCTTATGTGTTCTTTCCTCATAGTGTCGAGCGAAAGTGGCCGCAAAGGCGCTTCTTTCGTTACTTGATTCAGCCTCTTGTGCCAGTGCTAATGCTGTTGGCAGGTCTCTTGGCTGTGCCGGAAAAACGGCTATTTTTAGAGATTTTTTTAGACCAGATACGAACGCATGTAAAGCGTCATTTCTGTGTTGCCCATTTAAGACAGCTGCTGCGGCTGCGTCGTATGTCATAATTGTCTTGTTTGTTAAAAGCGTTAGCTTTCGTTCTACTTCGTCGTAGTACTTAAGCAGGGGCAGCTCCCCTTGTCTGCATAAGCTTAATTCTTGTTTAATAACGTGCGTCGGAGTTTTGTCCGCGTACGTAAAATCTAGGCGTGCCAGTATGGCATGAAAATTGAATACTGTGTTAAAAGAGGATAATACAGCAGCCGCTGGTCCTCTAACTTTATTTTTTAGTATTCCTACCGCCTGATAATGTCGGCTACTGCCATCGTAAGGTTCAAAAACCTTATAGGCTGCGGTGGCGGCTTGCCTCCAGGACACATAATTTTCCTGCTTGCCGTCAAATTCTGGGACAGATTTGACCATGTCAAGGGGTTCATTACACTGTATCTCTGTTTTTAATTCAATTTCTTGAAATGTCTGAATGTTAGGAATAGTATCTCTACATTTAAGTGAGTTTAATTCCTTCATGACTGCGGCTAGTTTGCTATCAAACAGTTCCTGTTGCTTTTGGAGTGCGCCAGCTATGGCAGCTTCCATACTCGCAATTTGATCTTCCTGCATTCTTTGTGTCCACTGGTGGGTTTCTGTGTTTTGGACGTTGAGAGCGCTGTCTCGAATAAGTGCTACCCTACTGGTGGACGGGGAACAATCTACCTCACTTTGTTGAAGTGTTTTCTGTTTTCCTACTTTTGTTTCCAAAAGCTTCCTGTATTCTGTGAGAACCTCTTCGTCCGATGAAAATTCTTCATTAATTCTGTGCATGGGTGTGGCTGAATTGGTTTCAGCATTAAATATATTTCCCAATTACATTCCCAGTATTTTTTCCAATGAGAGAAAAAAAATAACTTCTATCTGAACTTTTTTTTTTTATTTGTGCTTAAAAAATCAATTACGAGCTTGATGAATATTTATTATTAAAAATTAAATACCAAAATAGTAAGGAAGATTTAGTATTAAAAAGATTTGTTTCCTACAAAGAATATTATTTAGTTGGTGATAGATTTTTATAAGGGAATTAATAATGTTCCCTTTATTTTCTGAATGCTTTCGATGTTGGCGAAGAATTTAGACAAGAAGCCTACTCACATTTCTTATTAATATTGTGTGGTCGCTGCTATTTTTGTCGTCGCTGCTGTTGTTGCCGTCGCTGCTGTTGTTGCCGTCGCTGCTGTTGTTGACGTCGCTGCTGTTGTTGCCGTCGCTGCTGTTGTTGCCGTCGCTGATACTGTTGCCGTCGCTGTTGCTGCTGTCTTCTGTTGTCTCGGGTGGGGCGGGGTAACTTAATAGCTCCCTTTGTTTTTGTTATTTTATCTTCGGAACAAACTGCAAGCACGATGGAATTGCAGCTTGTTTTTTATTTTTATTTTATTGTTTGCAATTTTATTTGTATGGTAATTGCACTGCACTCGAGTATTTGGAACTCAGGATTTTTTATTATTTCTTTGTAGAATTATTGAACCGTGCATCGGTTCGGTTTGTTGAGTTTTTTTCTTTTAATGTTTATTTCACTTTTTCCGGCTTTTTTTTTTTTTTTTCGCCGATTCCTTTCTTTGGGTGCGGGTTTTTTAACTACGTTTGGGCGCCAGTTATTATTAAGATCGGGCTGTTATATTTGATTGTTTCCCTTAAGCCTGTTTAGGCAAGGGTTCAATAACAAAACAATTGGGTTATTTTGTTATAACTTTATTTCCCTTAAACCTGTTAAGGTAAAGGCCAATATTGTTTTATAATTATTAATTAACACAACTATGGTTGTGGAGTACAGTTTTTAGACTAACTTAAGGGTCTGATCCGGCTGCAGCTCGAGGCCTTTGCCTAGTCGCAGCGCTGTCGCTAAAGGTGCCGGGTCAGCAGTTGGTATCCGGTGACGATCACTCGTTGCACGAGTGCTAGGCCGGGCTCCGGGCGATTGCCCCCAGAGTGCGGATTCGGCAGTTTCTTTACTGCGCGTGTTGGCCACCGGATACGGCCTGCAATTTGGCAATTTCTCCTTGTGAGAACTGGGTGTGTTAACTTACATCATAACGAATGATTGTATTTCCTCCTTGAAATTCTTCTTGTTGGTGTATGCAATTTTTAGCCTTTTTAATAACGATCGATTCATATTCTCAACTTCCCCATTGGCTTGAGGCCAATAAGGTGGCGATGTTACTTGCTCCATTCCGCATTGCTTACAATATTCCTTAAATTCTGCACTAACACATTGTCTTCCGTTGTCAGTTTTCAGCTTTTTAGGATAGCTTAATCTGGTGAAAATTTCTTTCATGGTACTGATTAACGCCATTGATGAGATCGATTTTAGAAACTTATATTCCATATATCTTGAATAATAGTCGATGAAAACTAGGATGTGCTCGTTGTTAGGTAACGGTCCCAAAAGGTTTGTAGCTACAAAAATCCACGGTCCTTCTGGAAATGTGGTTCGTTTCATAGCAGTGGGGTTTAATGCTTGCGATACCATTATACAATCTCTGCATGATTTGACGAATTTCTCCGCGTCTCGATCTATTTGCGGCCACCATACCTTGGACCTTAATCGTCGCTTTATAGCTGACTCTCCCGGATGACCTTCGTGTGCCAACGTTAGAATCGCCTGTCTTAACGCTGTTGGAATAACTATGCGGGTTCCTCGTATCATAATACGACACGATTTCACGATTTCAGTTTATCTAACGCATCCCGTAGCACCCAAGATTAACTTCTCGTCCTTTCTGAGCAGTCGTCGCAATGGGTCAGTTTTATTTGCTAACTCTGGAATGAATTTTCCTACATATGTTACAAGACCCAAAAAACTCCGAGTCTCCTCCTTGTTCTTTGGAGGTCGAAAAAATGTGATGGTGTTAATTTTTTCCGGATCGGCCTCGATTCCATGATTCGATAAAAAGTGACCCAAAAAATGTAATTTAGAGGCTTTGTAGACACATTTCTTTTCATTAAATACTGCGTTGTTTTCTTTTAGAATGCCCCGAACTCTTTTCAATGCGTCATCGTGCTCGTCCTCAGTTTTTCCAAAAACAATGATGTAATTTTGGACATTTGAGGAACACGACAATAATTGCTCAAGCCTCCTTTGGAAAATCTCTGGTGCCGAGTTGACTCCAAACATCAATCGCTTGTAACGAAATAATCCTAACGGAGTTATAAATGTTGTTATTGCTCGGCTTTGTTCATGTAGCTCGAGTTGGTGGTATGCATCCTTGAGATCTAACCTGGAGAAGTATCTAGCTTCCCTGAGTTGAGTCATGAACGCTTCAAACGTCGGTAAAGGATGGTTTTCCCTTAAAATGGATTGATTTGCTCGCCGCATATCCTTTGAAAACTAAAACCATTGGTGAGATCCAGGCACTTGGGCCATTTACAGGTTCAATAATATCACGCTTTAGAGCATCCTGAATCTTTTCGCGCACCTTTCCTTCTAATGCAATAGGTATCCTTCGCATGGGCTGTTGTAATGGTTTTACGTCCTGATTTATTGCCAACTTGACACTGTCGCCCTTCCACTTCGGAAAAACCGATACCTCCTCAATATGATTTACCTGCAGACCCAGGTGTAGCACATCCAACTTAATTGCAGTTTCTCGTCCCAGCAATGACTGTTTTCCTTTTCCAATGACGAAAAAGGAGGCAATCATTTCAGCCTGTTTATCAACAGAAATTGGTTCCTCAAATACGAAAATTACATTTAAAATTTGGTTCGAAGCATATCCTTTGAACTCGTTCTTTGAGTTAGGACGAATATTGAACACTGTGGCTTTATTCCTTTTTAGAGTGGACCAGTCGTCTTGGCAGATGAGATTATAGCGATACCCCGAATCAATGATCAGAGATATGTCTGCCCCCCCCGACTTTGCATTTAATGCATTCTTCTTGCTCATCACAATTTATTTTGAAACAATCCTCCGTTTTCGGCTTTTTAGTGTAGGAGCCCGTTTCAACTGGTTTAGTAGATCTCCATTGGGAGTGTTGTCTTTTTAAATTCCTCCTGCACTTCCGTCCAAAATGGACCAAGCGACCGCACCGATTACACTTCGACTGTGGAGCTGGACAAGTAGGACAGTCATCTTTGTGGCCAGTACGTCCACATCTCTCGCATTCGAAATTCCTTCTATTACCTTTCGGTTTACTTGTCACGACTCTATTTACTGGCTCCTCTGTACCCTTGTCATCATCGCTGATTCTTTTCTTATTTCTTCGTCAACTTGGCCAGCCTCGAGTATTTCATCCAGTGAAAGTTCCTTTTCTAATAATTTCCTTTTTAAATCTCCTGATGCCCAAGCGTCGATTACCTTATATTTAAGACAAATCTCTTCGATGACAGCATTCGTTGATCCAAAATCGCACCTCTTAATTTGTTGTCTTAGGCGCAAAACAAAATTGGCAAAACTTTCGTCGCCAGATGGAATCAAGCTCCTGACATGTGTCTTTCGAATGACGAGTTTTGTTTGGGTGAGAAGAACGCTGTCAATTTGTCCACCAACACCTGGAATACATCATTTTGTTCTTCGTCGAAATCGATTACAGCATCGGGTAATGAATACGCTACTGATTGTTGCTGTATTCCACCTAAATGGAGTAGTTTGGTCCTCTTTTGCTTGCACGCAGTGATTTCCTCTGATTCAGCATAGATCTTAAATGCTCTTAGCCATTTCTCCCATTCCAAACGAAGCAGTGCTTTGTCAATGCTTTCTCACAAGAATGGTTCAATGGGTAATTCCGCGTTCATCTGTAAACATTTGAATATCTCTATACACATATGTATATATATATATGTAATTTATTTAATGAAACTGAGTTTCCCTTCATCCTGTCACTGACTTCGGTTAGTTCGTGTCCTATACTGTGTACCTACTTTACTAAACATATGTATGTACATACGTATGTTTTTTTTTCTTTTTTTTCTCTCTCTCTGACTTTTGTCAGTCTTACTGTGCCTGACCTTTGTCAGCTTAGTACATATGTATGTACATACATGTATGGCAAACTGCCTCTGACAACTTCTTTTCAGATAACTCCTTTTCTTTTTTTTTTAATTATTATTATTAATGTCTCTGACCTTTGTCAGCTTAGTGGGGGCTAACTGCCTCCAGTGGTGTCATTTCCGCTTTTTTCCCGTCAGATCTGGGTTTTTTTGAAGCGTGATTGCGGGAAAAATATGAAAACAGCGGGCAGCGGGAATTCTGGCTTTTTGAGCAAAATTACGCAGCTTTTTTTTTAGTTTACTTTTTGATGCATTTTCTGTTGAAAATATTTTAAAAATCAAAAAGAAACAAATCTCTCCAATCCTTGAGTATTTTGGTACTCGTAATATAGATAAAATTGAACGACTGTACAACGACATAACTCTGGTAGAGTGGGAAAATGTCGATGATACTGTTAAGTTCTGGGCTGAAGTTCTTAAATATCGGGATTCTGGCGGAAACTGCCGGGTGTTCAGCCAAGTAAATTTAATAAAAACAAAAATTCGAAATAGCATGAGCGTTGAAACGTTAAACGCTATACTGAGTATAAGGTCCATATTTTAATTTATTTGTATCTTCAAATTATAAATTAATTTACTTAAAATTTTAGGTACGGGCTGCGTCGACACAATATGTGCTGTTTTAACTATAATATCTGCCTCTGACCTTTGTCAGATAATCTCTCGCTTTCGCACATTTTCTTGTTTTATTTTTTTCAACTTGCATGCACATGTACATACATGTATCGAGTCCAACATACATACACGTATATGTATGCCGGTGTGTCCACGCCAGTTCTATGTCTACATGACGAACGGTGTGCCAAAAGAACAGTGCAATTGAAAATTGCGTCTCTTTTTTCGCTTATTCTGCGTTTATTTTTTTCCTATTTATATATATTTTACTAGCAGTACCCTGCCACGTTTCGCTGTGGCATATTGTGGTTGCACGCATAAGAAATAAGTCAAACAAAAAAGAATAATTTTCAAATTAATTAAATTCTGTAATACTTGTGGGTATACAATATTCTTTGTTTCTCCCTTCTCCGCGTAAATATAAAGATTATTTGGTTTTCCGACACGGGAACACGCAACATATAATTGTCCGTGTGAAAAATAATCTGCATCCAAATCCAAACCACACAACTCCAGAGATTGACCTTGAGCTTTATTTATGGTCATTGCGAACGCCAAACGAATGGGAAACTGCAATCTCTTGAACTGGAACGGTGTATCCGGTGTAGTGGGGAACATAGGAATCCTAGGAATGAGGACATCTTCACCTTTAAAAGGACCACTTATGATCGTTGCTTCTACAACGTTGTTCATCAATTTCTTGACTGCGAGTCGCGTACCGTGGCAGAGTTTGGGCTGATTCATATTCCGGAGCATGATAATCGGCACACCTTTTTTTAATTTCAATATGTCTGGTGGCATTCCAGGCAGATCAAGTTAGTTTAGAAACTCCTTAGGGTAATTAACTGCTTCCTCTGCCTCCACAACGGTGTCTATCGACTTATATGTAATTTCGTCAGTTTCTATGCTCGGATCCCCGGATATGACAATTGCCACTTCGTCTATAGTTGGAGCATTATATCTCCTGATATGTTCTCCAGCAGGCGTTTTGTCTGCATGAATGACAATTTAATGGGTATCCGAAGGCATTATATCGATTGCTGTTTTGAACAAACGCACCAAATGGTTCCGTTCGTGAAAAAGCTTCTGTAGCTGCGAAATAGTGGGCTTCTTCAGCGAGGTATTGACTCCATAACGTGCATCGACTTCAGCTCCATCATCACAAATGAAGTACATTTGAAGAAATTTGTGTTCGCTGTCTGAGAACGGAAGCAGGGAACCGGCTTTGTGATAGATTTGTCCTTTGATTTTAAAAGTTGGCATGAATTGTTATAATTTCCGCACCAAATGACGTCATTTGGAAGCAAGAGTTGTATTTCCTAATGTTCGACAGGAAATGCTTCGATTCAGCAGTAGATCCAGCGAATAGAAAGTGCAGAGGCTCTGGTGGTGCTTCAAGTTGAGGCAATTTCACTTTCCCGGCAGCGCAACACAATCGTTTTGGTTCGATGTTGAATTAGAGATCCTGACAGTGTGTGCAGACCTGATCCAGACCTGATGCATCCGGCCAATAACGACATTGCGATTCGAGCAATAAACAACAGTTGGATTATATCGGAATGCAAGACGATTGTATTGCAGGTTTCGATCTGTTGCAAGCTGTAAACGCGCTTCGGCTACCCTTGCCCAGTCGCGTTCATTAGTTTGAGACAGAATCAAATCGATTGCTGCAGAACGCGACTGCCCAACTCTCAATCGTGTTTGCTCAAGCCTAGCTGCTCGCGTTTCTGCTGATTCCGCGTTGTGCATCCGCATTGCTCTCAGCCGCTCAGTCCCTCGGATGGAGGCCCGCTCTTCGGCAGTCATGAAATGTTACGTCTTTTTGCTTCTGTATTGCGAGTATAACGACCCAAATTCGACTTCTTGGGTGGCATGACTTCGTTTCTGACATTTTGACATTTGACATTTTCATTTGACATTTTCTTCTTAGCTGTCTGCCTAAATAAAAAAGTATGGGCCAGGGAGGAACGCTGTCGAACGGGACAAAAAGTATCCTATGTCCTTCTCCTGGCTCTAAGCTACCTCTCTACCAATTTTCACTCAAATCTGTTCTTCCGTTCTTGATTTATAAGTGGTGTAACATAAAAAACGACTTTCTTTTATATATATAGATTTCCTTTCACTTTCATTATTAAGTAATATTCACCTCGTCGCCAATTTATTACCCGGTAACCGTGCCAATAATGGAAACAATGGTTAATTATATTTGTTTGGACATTGATGATTTTCAATGCCGTAAATAAAACGCAGAATTTAATTTAGTTAAACGTTATAAAACTTTATTCGGGCCGCATATGAAATTAGAATTTATGTACAATATGGGAAATCTAATTTAGGATGCGAGCGCAGTAAGAAGACGAACGAAAGTGGCGTCAACCTTCCAGAATAGGCTGAGCGGATGCTCGCTAACTTTAAACACGGAATTAGCAGAGCCGAGCGGCCGAAAGAGAGTCGGCTTGCGACCAACAAAACATCAGTTACTAATTAATTATTATGTTTAAATTAGTTGCTTGCTGCTTGACCCGACAATATTCATATGTATATTTATGCGCGGTGGTCTGTTCACTCCGGCTCAAAGAATAAGATTAGAATCAAAGAATAGAAAAGAGTCAAAGTATGGCCTTATTGAGAGTCATAATGGGTCGCTCTCTCGCTCTCAGAGATCACCGGAGGTACAGACTCCCACATATAGTAATATTCATTTATTTATTCACAAAAAACAGAAATGCAAACAATATTTGGACAATAATTGGTTTACAGAAAAAAATGGTTTATATATTTTATAATTGATAAAAAATTTTAATGCTAAACCGTCAGCCAATTATTAAAGATTAATTAAGTTTAAAAAGTTGATGGGGCCGCAGTTTTTGTTAGCGTAAGGGACAATATTTCACTGTTCTTGCCTTTTTTTTCTTTTATTTTTTTATGCAAAAATATTCATGCAGACCTAGAGAGTATTGTGTAAATAAAAGTGCTCACATACATGGTTTTTTACGTTGGGTGCCAGTAAATATAAATGGGTTTGTGTGTTAATGTGTAATGGTTGGTTATCCCTCGCAGCAGTCAGCGATAGCTCAGACTTTGGAGATATGTTAGGTTGATTATCCCTGGGGGTTGCCGGTAGAGGGTTTGTCTTTCCTTATAGGTAGCGATATCCCTGGCGGTTGCCGAGGGAAATCCTTTTCAGGACAGAAGTTATGATGGGAGCACTTGCCCCGTTGTCACGGCCTTTGAGGCGCGGTGACCAATTCAACAAAAATGAGTTTACAGTTTAACGGCTATGCCGGAGATTGGTTTTGATAGTGCTCTTTATTGAACGAGACTCTGACACAAACGGAAACTTAAAGCTAACAAAAAGTATTTCATAGCGGCCACGCAAATGTGCAGTGCTTTCCGCTATGTATGGGCATCCGGCCAGACGCTGTGTCAGCAGTTTGGCCAGAGCGAACTCTTAAATAATCGGACATTGCCGCTTCAGTTAACTTTGTGTTAACCTCAGTTAACACTTGTATATAAAAAAAACAATAGAGTAAATAGAGAATTAAAAAACAAAAGAAGAGAATTAGAAAAATAAAATAGATACAAAAAAAATAAAAATTCAATATCTCTAACAGGGATAGAAAGCCGCAGCCACTCTTTAAGGTTGAGCTTGAACCACAAATCAAGCCCCTAAAGAAATACGAAGTGCACCCTATATACAATCTTCAGTTCCTGCTGCACCGCAGAATTACAGTTGAGGAGCCGCACAAACGCAATGGCCCGGTACAATGTGCCAACTGCCAAGAATATGGCCATACAAGGTCTTACTGTAAACTGCGCCCAGTCTGTGTAGTTTGTGGTGAGCTTCATGACTCCGCACACTGCCCAGCGAGCAAAGATGACCAAAGCTCGAAAAAGTGCGGCAACTGCGGTGGAAATCACACTGCCAACTATAGAGGTTGCCCAGTTTATAAGGAGCTGAAAAGTCGCATCCACCAGAGGGGACTTACTGCCCGCACCCAAAATAATCAGTTCATAGCCTCCAGGTCAAACCCTGAAGTCTTCTTCTCGACTGCAGCCAGATCCTCACTAGGACCCATAAACTCTGACAAAAATGTCACATACGCAAGCGCTTTAAAATCAGGACTGGCAGAATCAGCACACCAAGTGCTCCAACGTTCTTGTCAACAAAATTATAGAGCTCATTGGCAAGGACAACTTCCACATAATACCACTCGTAAAGGGCAACATCCAGGAAACAAAAGTTCAAACGAAGTCTGAAGATAACTACAGAGTAATATCGAAATACCTAACCGACAAAAAAAAGAAGTTTTATACGTATCAGCTAAAAAGCAGCAAGGGCTTGCAAGTCGTACTTAAGGGCATAGAGCCCGAAGTATCGCCTGCAGAGATAACAAAGGCGCTACAAGAGAAGGGATTTAGCGCTAAGACAGTGTTCAATATTTCTAACAGGGATAGAAAGCCGCAGCCACTCTTTAAGGTTGAGCTTGAACCCCAAATTAAGCCCCTAAAGAAATACGAAGTGCACCCTATATACAATCTTCAGTTCCTGCTTCACCGCAGAATTACAGTTGAGGAGCCGCACAAACGCAATGGCCCGGTAAAATGTGCGAACTGCCAAGAATATGGCCATACAAGGTCTTACTGTAAACTGCGCCCAGTCTGTGTAGTTTGTGGTGAGCTTCATGACTCCGCACACTGCCCAGCGAGCAAAGATGACCAAAACTCGAAAAAGTGCGGCAACTGCGGTGGAAATCACACTGCTATACGCAAGCGCTTTAAAATCAGGACTGGCTACCCCAGCCTCAAAAAGCTCACTGCCGCAATCACCACACCAAGAACCGAACACGGCTCAGCAGCATCAACCGCCGGAGCAGCCAAAAAGTAACTTTGAAGCTATGATATGCAGTCTACAACAAAGCCTTACGGAGTTCATGTCGTTTATGCGTACAACTATGCAAGATCTAGTGCGAAACCAAAATCTATTAATGCAAATGCTGGTTTCACAACAATCCAAATAATGACTTCCCTACGAATATCTACATGGAACGCTAACGGCGTTTCGCAGCATAAACTCGAGTTAGCGCAATTCCTACTAGACAATCAAATCGACGTAATGCTGCTTTCAGAAACACATCTTACGAACAGATATAATTTTCAACTACGAGGATATTCATTCTATGGAACAAATCATCCAGACGGTAAAGCACACGGCGGGACTGGAATTTTAATCAGAAGCCGTATCAAGTATCATTATCATATGAAATTTGCAAAAAACTACCTACAGGCCACATCAATAAATATACACCTAAATACACCTAATAAATCTAGCTGCCGTATACTGCCCCCCACGCTTCACCATAGCCGAAGATGAGTTTATGCAGTTCTTCAACTCACTCGGAGACCACTTCATAGCGGCAGGAGACTACAATGCCAAGCACACACACTGGGGATCTCGTCTCGTGACCCCAAAAGGAAAGCAGCTCTATAATGCAATTATCAAAGCTAAGAACAAGCTAGACTATGCTTCTTCTGGCACACCAACATACTGGCCGGCAGACCCAAAGAAACTTCCCGATTTAATTGATTTTGCGATTACCAAAAACATTCCTAAAAATCTGATATGCGCCGAATGCCTTTCGGATCTTTCATCTGATCACTCGCCTGTCCTTTTTACTCTACTCCAACACCCAGGAACATGGGATCAATCATCAAATCTGACCTCACATAAAACCAATTGGGTTAAGTACAGGAAGTACATCAGCTCACACATTGAGCTAAGTCCTCACCTCAGCGACGAAGCCAACGTAGACAGCTTTGTTAATTCGCTGGAGTCTGTACTCGTCTCTGCAGCTCGAGCTTCAACACCTCAAACTATGAACACACAACGCATCCAAAAGAAGACAAATCTACAAATCGAACAGCTCGTCCTCGAAAAGCGACGCTTACGTCGAGAATGGCAATGTCACAGATCGCCATCTGCTAAGCAACGCTTTAAACATTCCTCACGTCAACTTGATCAAGCTCTACAGCAAGAAGAAACGTATGTCCACCACCGCTTCATAGAGCAATTGTCAACTAACAGTACGAAACACTCACTATGGAGAGCTCACCCAACTCTGAGCTCACCGAAAGAAACCGTGATGCCTATTAGAAATTCCACAGGCGGGTGGGCGCGCAGCGACGCAGACAGAGCCAGCACGTTTGCAAAACACCTTAAAAATGTCTTCCAACCAAATCCTGCCACCAATGCGTTTACTTTGCCGACTCTATCAGATGAGCCCCAGCCTCAACATGAGTCGATTGAGTTTCGCCCAAACGAAATCGTTAACATCATCAAACGACAATTGAATCCGAAAAAATCACCAGGCTGCGACCTCATAACTCCCAAAATGATCATTAAGCTCCCATACTGCGCCGTTTGCACTCTCACCCAGCTATTTAATGCCATCGCAAAACTTGGCCACTTTCCAGTGAGATGGAAAAAGTCAATTATAATAATGATAGCAAAGCCGGGAAAAGACCACACTATCCCCACGTCGTATAGACCTATAAGCCTACTCTCTTGCCTATCTAAACTCTTTGAAAAATGCCTAATGACTCGGATAAACACATACCTGAGAATCCAAGAAGGAATCCCGTCACACCAATTTGGGTTTCGTGAAAAGCATGGAACAATTGAGCAGGTCAACCGGACAACATCCGAAATTCGGAACGCGTTTGAAAAACGAGAGTACTGTACTGCCATATTTTTAGATGTCTCTCAAGCATTCGATAGAGTCTGGCTGGAAGGTCTAATGTACAAGATCAAGACAATGCTCCCCTACAGCACCCACAAGATTTTGGAGTCTTACCTTCACGACAGAAAATTTGTCGTGAGGTGCAACACCGCTATATCCGATGATTAAACTGTTGGAGCTCGAGTTCCTCAAGGCAGCGTGCTAGGGCCAATATTATATGTCCTCTACACAGCAGATATACCGACAAGCACATGTCTAACAACATCCACGTTTGCCGATGACACAGCTATTCTTAGCCGCTCAAAATGCCCGATTCAAGCAACTGCGCAGCTAGCTCATCATATGGTCGATGTCGAAAAATGGCTGTCAGATTGGCAAATTACAGTGAACGAACTAAAATGCAAGCATGTTACGTTCACTCTGAACAGGCAAAACTGCCCGCCGATAACACTAAACAACACTCTACTCCCACAAGCAAACGAAGTAACATACCTAGGAGTACATCTCGACAGAAGACTCACATGGCGCCGGCACATTGAAGCCAAAAGAACACACCTAAAGCTAAAAGCCAGCGGCTTCCATTGGCTTATCAACGCTCGGTCACCTCTTAGCCTTGAATATAAAGTCCTGCTGTACAACTCGGTACTAAAACCTATATGGATGTACGGCTCCCAGTTATGGGGGAACGCCAGCAATAGCAACATTGACATAATTCAAAGAGTTCAGTCGAAGATCTTGAGAACAATCACCGGGGCACCGTGGTACGTTCGCAACCAAAACATACACCGCGACTTAAACATTCTACCAGTCAAAGAAGCGATCGCAGAACAGAAGGTAAAGTACTTAACCAAGCTATCGGTGCACCCTAACCACCTGGCGAGAGGTCTAACAAGGTTGAGCAACCAATCACGCCTTCGTCGCAATGACTTACCCACCCAGCTACCGACCTGAGGGACGCGCAACCAGAATGCAGTCTTAGTATACTGTTAGTTAAATTTTAATGTTAAGATTCGTCAACTTATTGTTAGTCTCAAAATTAAGAGTAGATTCAATAAATAAAAGCAAAGCTATAAAAAAAAAAAAAAAAAAAAAAAAATAAAAATAATAATAATAATTAAATAATAATGAAAAAAAAATTGAATATTTAGGAAATTCGTTATAAAAAACAAAAAAAAAAACATTAGTTATAAAAGGAAAGGGTGCAAGGGGTACTAGCGCCACCTAGCGGGTGGTATCCGTTGCAAGTGCCAACATTATACTCGAGAAGGTTATCGGCAATCTGCAAGACTGCATTTGGGTTAACGTTGAATCTCCCACTAATCCCAAATCTATCCCACGCTTATATAGCTGTCCAAGGTGCAGCAAATTCGTATATGTATATACTAAGTACCTAAAAGGGAGAGAAAAATTGGATCCGGTTAAGTGCCGATCCGATCTTGTCCCGATCCAAGTCTATTTTTCTGCAGTGGGCAGTAGAAGCGTTCTGGCCAGGTTCTGGTCTTATTAAATATTGTTACCCAGACCCCTAAGGGTAAGTTCGATTGGTTGCAGAGCAAAGCAAATGAATATGCTCTCACACAAACATTTTTTTCTTATCCCAGGTAGGGAACGGCGGCTTTGAATAATCACCGTTTACCTCTGCCGCGGAGACAGAAGCACCGAGCAGGGCAAAGTTGATCCCCGCTCCAAGAAGCTCAGTCTATCTTCGGCGCGGTCTCTAAACAGTTCGGCGGGTACATAAGTCCCGGTGCTGTGAAGAGGGGAAACCTCCCCTAAAAAAACCACAACAAAGGCTAACGATGACTCTTTTTTCTTTTTTTTAATAATTCAAAAGTGTCCCAGACATTGTTCATGCATTACGCATAAAGAAATAATTTAAAAACACCTCCACAGATAATAGTAAATAATATTGTATTTTAAAATTTCTAAAATTTAAAAGTATAAGTAAAATAATTTTTGATGAATAATAAGAAGTGAGTGAATTGGTAAAATTTAAATAAGAGGAAGTTTGAAAAAATGTGAATATAAAAATTTAATTAGAAGGCTATAGAAAGAAAAAAAATATGCATAAGAAGTTTTAAAATAACTTATCAGTAGGAAGATCTTAGAAAATATTTAAGGGAGGAATTGAAAAAAAAAGTTAAAGTTTTTGTGTGCACAAATTTTGGTCACTTTAAGACATGCGTGTTTGCCGAGTTTTTTTTGTTGTTGTTAGTTTTTTATGGCATTTGACTGCCAGAGTTTTACATCACCACCGCAAACGAATGGAAGCGCTTTTATCATTGGAATAATTAAGGTGAGCCATGTTCACCCGTTTCATTTACTTTTCGGCATGATCCAAGTTTTGGTTTTTTTGCTACTGAAATTTTGTTACACAATCACATAAATAATGCATAAATGAATATAATTAATCTTTCACAAAAATTTAAAATTGTTAAAAAAAAAAGATAATTTTGAATTGAAAACAATAACAAAGTTACCTTAAATACTTATATCTTATTTTTTTTGTATATTTTATCCCACAAATTTTTATAATGATACACGTTTTTTTTAGAATATATTATGAGCCTTACAAACGTAAATTAAATTAATCCCAAAGTTCACTTAAAAAAAAAATTATATTTATTTTTTATTTTAAAAAAACTTTATTTATTATTTCTTAGTTGTTTCACGAACTTTATTTAAACGCTTAAGGATAGACCGATTGTAGATGAAAGGTTTGCTCGCGAAATAAGACTGCCAATTTTTTAATTGCCAGATAACCAACAAACCTTGGCTTAAGAGAAATAACCCAAAAGGGTACTTGGAGAGAATAAACAATTGCACAAAGAGATTCAAAGAGAAAGGGACAATTTGCTGATGCAGTAGTTGAGTCATTGGTGAAGAGTGATAAGATCGGAAGATCGATCCGATTCGGACTGTTGACGGCGAGTCGGCTCTAATGTTTATGTCTGCCTTGGGCCATGGAAAATTTTATTCGAATGTTTACAGTGGAGCTTGATGTTTTGTCTGGATAATCATTTGGGGATCATCAGAAATGAGCGAGGGGAAATTAGGAGACAAGATAAGAAATGGCATGACGTATTCACCAGGGGCTACTGCGTTTGACAAATAATGTTTACATTGCCTATTTGCTGAGGCGGTTTATGGGTTGGATACACACCCCCTTTTAAATTGAAGCGTCCCGATTCAAACGATGGTGCAGTCATGGAGTTTAATTGAGTTGTTAATTCTGCTACGATTTTTTCTTCATGCGGGATTTTTTGATCGGACAAATTATTTGTTTTTAAAATATTGCTAAGCCGTGGTTTAAAGGTTTTACAATATTTTCTTAATTTATAAATTAATAATTAAATTATATATGTTGAAATTAATGTGATTACAATTAATGTTAGTGGTATTCTGGTTTGTTTAATTTGAATAAAAGGATATAGGGTATTTATGTTATCAAATGATAGTTCCGAATTGTTGGATATTATCTATTCGGATATTTCAAAATTATTATAATTATTATAAAATTATATATGTTGAAATTAATGTGATTACAATTAATGTTAGTGGTATTCTGGTTTGTTTAATTTGAATAAAAGGATATAGGGTATTTATGTTATCAAATGATAGTTCCGAATTGTTGGATATTATCTATTCGGATATTTCAAAATTATTATAATTGTGGGCTGTAACATATTCTAATATTTTATTATCTACGTTTGTATAAGATATATTATTAATTATTGTGGTGCCATTGAATGTTATAATATTTAAATTTACAATATTATTTCCATTTACTAAAATAGCACCTTCCTGAATTATATCTATTTGTTTATTTTTTTCTCTTATTTTATTACAAATTGATTTTTCACCGTTCAATAAGCGAGTGAAACATGATTTTTCTTTGCTTAGAACCAATAATTATTAAATAGTTCTTTTTTTAAACTATTTATTTCGTAATAAATGTTGTCGCATTTTGCTACCTGATTGCTTAACAGTAATTTTCCATCATTATGCGTAATAAGTATCGCATCTATTTTTTATAATGGGATATTTTAAATAGATTACAAATAATTCTTTATGCAAAGCAATTTTGAATTCGGAAATGTCCAATAAATCCGTGATTACTACAGGTTTTGATTCGTGTTTATATATTTCTTGAATATCATCTATATTTAATATTTTTATGTTAAAAATGTCCGTTTTAGACAATGTAATTGTTTCAATTAATTTTTGTAGATCATAAGTTATTAAATGTAGACGATGTTTTCTTAGAGGTAACTCTTGGCTTGTAAAAACCGATTTTAAATTTGTGGACAGTATTTTTATTTCATCAAACAATTTGGAATTTATTATTTGTTGCTTGTTGTTGTTATCAATTAATTCATTAATTTTATTTTCAATTGTTACTACGTCATCATGGTCCGGGGTACTAGCTAACCATTTTAAAACCGTTCCTAATTCATAAATACCTCTCTTAGATCTTGTGTGCAATAATTGTGGTAGAATTAAATCTAGAGTTCTTAAATTATATGAAGTTTCCCAGTTCAATTTATTATTATTAGTATTCTTTATGTAGTTAAGCTCTGTGTTCATAATTTCTTTATAGAAACTAATGTTGGTAACATGAAATAGCTCAGCATATGAGTCATAGGTCAGAATGTGCTTATTGTCTTTATAAAGAAAGAAATCATGATTCGAATAATTAATTTTTACGGATGTCTGAACTATGATCAGAAACAGAAGTATTGCGGAATGCATTGTTATCTGTAAGTTAGAGAAAAAAATTTAAGACTTAATATTATCTTTGATAACTATTCTATTCCTACTGTTTATAATTACTTTATTACCCTGGTGTCGGGTCAGGCAGCAGCCATACTTTTAATGTTTATGTTTAAATAATGTTTATGTAATGTTTAGTGCAATGCTTAATGTAATTTTTATTTATTACGCTTAAGTTTGTACAAAAGCTTAGTTGATCGCAAGCCGACTCTCTCTCGGCCGCTCGATTCAATGGGCTTTTTATAGAGAGTTTTAGCTCGCAGTGTCTAGGTCGGGCCGCCCTCTTCATTATCGAGAGCTTTAGCTTCGCAGTGACCAGTCGGGCTGCCCTCTCTGTACTTTACTTGAGTCCCTGCATGCACCATAAGCTGGTCTATCTGCGGATCATCCGGCTTCATCTGCATGCAGGAATAAACATTTGTAACGTTCAAAATGAAATATAAATTCGTTTTATTTACGGCATTGAAAACCCTCAATGACCAAACACCTGGTTTTCCTTAACTACCTGTTTTTTATGTCTTGGTTTTAATTTGTTTCTTTCCCCATATTTTTTTCATAAATTACTTCTCTTACATTGTAGTTTTTTGGTTTTTTGTCTTTGTTATGTGTTTCTAGCATAACCGTTTGAGCTTGTTGGAGAATGTTTGGTATTTTCTCATGGTTTATTTTGTTATATAGTATGTTTAATGGCTTTTCATTGGTAACTGAGTGAATGCTCTGATTATATTTTTGAGCTGCTCTTATGATTATTTCAGAGTAATCTGTTAGATTGTATTCATCTGTGATACATCTAGCAATCTCTGTGAGTTTTGAATGTGCCCTTTCAATTTGACCATTGGAAGTGCTATGTTTTGGATCTGCAAAGTGTATTGTGAGTCCACTTCTACTTATAAATGAACGACATTGCGCAGATGTGAAATTTGGTTCGTTGTCTGTCATGACGGTTTTGGCTAATGGATAATGTTCTAAAATTTCTAGTACTTTGTTTTCAATATTTAACTTATTTTCTATTTCTTTGACTGTTAAGAATTTGGAATAAACGTCAATACACGTTAAAAAAAATTTTTTATCTGCGTAAAAAATATCAATATGACCTTCACTAGTTGGAATTGGTGCTTCACCTATCGGAATTTCTACTGGATGTCTGCAATATTTATTTTGGTTACAAATGACGCAATTTTTTATGTATTCTTTTAATTTTATAAAAAATTTTGGTCAATAATAAAGTCTAGTTACTTGTTTGTAATTTTTGTCTAATCCTCTATGGGCGCGACAATGAGTCTCTTCAATAATAATTGTCTTATCTTCCTCATTTTCTACGTCTTGTACAAAAATTCTTGTAAATAGGAATTTGTTTCTGAAATTTTCTTTTAGTGGTTTTCGCAATAAGTAAAGGTCTTGTAGGGTACAGCGCAGGCCTATGGTTATATTTGGTGAAATATATTCTTTTAGTAACGTTACTAAATTCTCCGGAGTATCATACTCAATAATATGTCTAACATTATTGAAGATATTTATTGATTCGTGGACTGTTAATCTGCCAGTAGTGATTAAGAGTTTAATTTTGAATTGGTTAAGTGGTTTATTAGTTTCTTCAATTACATTTTCAAAGCTGTTTTCTGCAGAATGAATTGTATTTTCATCTGAGCTATCCTCTGATATATCTGCGTCTGACAAATTGTATATTTGGACTCTGGATAAAGCATCCGCTACAACATTAGTTGTACCTGGTTTGTATTGAATTTTTGGTGTAAAACTGTGTGAATGAATACCAACTTTTCATGCCAATATTTGGGTTTTTGTCAAAAATTGAATACGATAATGACTGATGATCGGTGTGAATTTCCATTCCAACCACGCCATATAAGTAGTTTCTTAGGTTTTTTAATGCCCAAACAATGGCTAATAATTCTTTTTTGTTTGTGGCGTATGCTTGTTCTGTTTTATTGAGGGTTTTTGATATAAAGGTTATAGGTTTACCCTCTTGTGACAGAACCGCTCTTAATGCTATATTTGAAGCGTCTGTTGTAAAAACAAATTTTTTACTATAATCCGGTTGTACTAATTAAAGTTGATTAGTAAGGTTTTGCTTAAGTTCATTGAATGCTTTTACAGCTTGTTCGTCCAACTGTACCGTCATTTTTTTCGACATATTTTTAGATATTTTACCATTATGGTCTCCTAAATATGAGGTGAGTGGTTTTGCTATGTAAGCGTAATTACGGAAAAACTTTCTATAATAACCTGTTAGGCCAAGAAAGCTCCTAAGCTCTCTGATATTTTTTGGAATTGGGTAATTTTGTATTGCTGCGATTTTAACTGGGTCTGCTTTGATTGCATTATAAGAGACTACGTATCCAAGAAAGTTGGTTTCTTGCGAAAAAAATTTGGATTTTTTTACAGAAATTTTCAAATTTGCTTCTAAAAGGATATTTATTATTCTAGTTAAATCATTAAAATGTTCTTCTACTGAATTTGAGAAAATTATTATATCGTCCATATAGACGTGGCAAGTTTTTCCAACCTGATCTCTTAAAATGTCATCCATTGCTCGTTGGAAGATTCTTGGAGCGTTAGTTTAGCCAAAAGGCATTCTTAAATATTCGTATTTACCGTTATTTATAGAAAAAGACGTTTTTTGAATGTCGGATTCTCTCATTAATATTTGATGAAAACCTGATTCCAGGTCAATTGTGGAAAAACATTTGGCTTTTCCCAGATTAGCTAATATAACAGATGGATCCTGCATAGGGTATATATCGGGAATTGTGTTTTCATTTAATTTTTTTAAATTAATGACAAGTCTTAGTTTTGGACTGCCCCCTTCATTGTATTCTTTTTTCGGAACTACAAGAACTGGAGAATTATACGGACTCCTGCTAGGTTTTATGATTTTTTCGGACAACATTCTTTTAATTTCTTTATTAACAAATTCTGCTACGGATTGGGCATATGGGTATTGTTTTCCATATATGGGTCTATCATGTTCTAAGTTTATTTCCCCTCTAATGTCAGTGAGGAAAGGAATTTGCCTATTTATTTTAGTGTTCATCTTTGATATGGTTTATTATTATATTTCTTAATTCTTCCATATCATTTTCTGATTTCAATTTTATGTTGTTTAGGCAATGTTTTTTATTTTTTTTGTTGCCTGAAGTAGATTGTGAGGTGATTGACCTTAGATCCTCATTTTTGGATTGGAAGGATTTTATTGAACTAAAATCCTTTTAAAGCTCTGATTCGGAGCTGTAGTCATAGTCGCTTGTTTCGACGCAGTCTGAATTTGAATTTTAGCTTATTTTAACTGGTTAAAATATTTGTTTATTAAGAATTCGTTCAGAGGGTGATTGATTACATTTTTTCTCGGTGTTGCATAGATTTTCGTTATTTTCGTTAAGTAGATTATAACCGACTATCAAGTCAGTTTCTAAACCCTCGATTTCATAAAAGATATATTTAATATTGAAAATTGTTATCATGTGAAAATACTTTATTATCGAATATCCGTTTACGGTTAAAACCCTTTTATAAAAAGGGAGTTCATTTTTATTTAAATATATTCCCTTTTTAATGTAACAAGCGGTTGCGCCTGTATCAATTAGTACTTTAAAATTTTTATTTTCGTTTTTGTCAAATCGTATTAAGTAAGGTAATCTTACTCTTGCCCTTCCCCTAAAAAATGGTCCTCCTTAATCTTCATGGTTTTATTTTGTGGTTGATTTACTGTATTCTCAAGCTCTCGCTTTACTGGAAAATGACTTGGGCCACCTGCTTGATTTGCAAAGTTTTGTGGATTATTACTAGAATTACGGCTATAGTTTTGTTGATAATAGTTTGGTCGACCTGAATACGGACGATCTTGGTTTTGGTTTGTGCTAAAATTTTGGGTATATCCCTGACAATAATTATTAGATTGCCCTTTTGGTCGGTATACGAACCGGGGTTTTAGGTTTATTAAAATTTTGTTTCGGTTGGACCGAATTAAACCTTAGGTAATTATTTTGCTTTCGGTTTTCATTTTGAAAGCCATAATATCTATGTGCAAATTGTGCTCTAAAATTATTAGATTCTAGTTCTTGCACTTTTGCTAAGGCGTTTGGAAGGTCGGGTGGATTTAGCGAGAAAAGCGTCTCTGCTATTGATCCGTTTAGACCAGAAATAAAGATTCTTAAAGCATTGCTCCTAATTACTTTATTAGTTTCTTTTGTAATTTCACTTTCTTCACCATATGTCATTATGGTTTTATTAATCAGTAGGGTCATCTTTTTATTTACCTCGTTATAGAACTCCATAATAGACAATTTACCTTGTCTAAGAATGCTTAGTTCTATCATTATAGATAAAATCCAATCTAGACAAAATTGCATTGAAATTAAGAACTGTTCCATGGTTGGTCAGGGCGTCATGTGCCGCTCCCATGATTTTGTTACGGAGTATGGTTAACGCTATAAAATATTTTCCACTGTTTATTTTATATAAACTCTTAGCTGTCTCTGCAGCCTCCCTCTAGCCTACATACTGAGTTTGCTCCCCGTTATATTTTCGCAGAGCTTTAATCAGTTCTAATGTTGTATCACAACTTATATTTGGATCAATTGTCTGAATTTTATAAATTTCTTTGTCGACTTTGTCGGAAGAGCATTGGTCATGGTAGGGAGAGCTAATAACACCCCGTATCACATCTAGGGGCGTGGCATGTCTAGTGAGAAGTAATATTTCTTTTTACTCAACCGTCTGTCCGATTTTCATATTATCTCTTTTCTGGCCGATTTAAAATCGTTACCTATTCGCACGCGGATATCTATTAATTATTAAAGATACAAATACGACACTACGACATTTTTTACAAGACCATCAGCTCAACGTTGTTTGTTACACGGGGGAAAAGGAGAGGGTGCAAAAGCGGCCAAAGGGGTCAAGCACCGGTCAAAAACCTAGCAACCATGGGGTTGATCCCAGTGCGGGGGGTAGGGGGAAAGTAAAGACCAGGAGCCTAGCCGCGGCGCCAAAGGGGCGGTAAGGGGCAAAACGCCGACACTCCGTGGGAAGACGAAATCAACGTCGAACGTAACAGTTACCGGAGGGGCAATAAAACAATGGAATGGTAGCCAAAAGGGGGAGGGGAATGATCACGCCTGGCAGCCGTGTTTAGAAAGTACGGCGGGGTTAGCAGCAGCGAAGGAGACCGGAGCAGGGGGGTGCGACGCAAAGTGTAGCCGGCCCTGGAAGCCGCCGGTGCACCGCATAGCAACAGCAGAGGTCGGTGGCCGAGAGGGACGACGGGAAACGGGAAAGTGGCGTGATTTTGGAAGCAGGATTAATAGCAGGAGCAGAATGCAGGAGGATTAACGGACGCTCCAATCATCAAATCGAGACGAGTCTTTTTAGGAAGCTTGTAGCGTTGAGTTGGAGGCCCACCTTTGGAGAGTCCGATATTCAAGTGTAAGATCGTTTCTAAAAGGGACCAGGTGGTTTGAGATGAAGGATCGCCTCTGGAGAGTAGAACATCCTAAGAAGAGTAGAGTGTGAAGGACGAGCTAAGAAAGGATCCGTTGCAAGACGGTTCCTCTAAAGCCCAGGGTATCAGAGTCTAGTTGGGCCATTCCCGACCACGGCAGATAGCCTTGCTACGAAGCGAGTAAGGGACAAGTCTGGCGCACGCCTCACCGACTCTTAAATTGCAATGAGCAGGCGGAGCGGACGAGCGAAGCTCAGTTTTTGACCTGTCGCGGACGACCCAAGGGTGTGATCCCAAAAGGTAGCCTGCGTGCGACCACCAAAAGGGCGACATTTAGGGAACATAGCAAGAGGAACAGTAGCGGCAATCATAACAAAAGCCACGCCCATCAGGAAGCGCCGACGATGGAGCATAATGAGAATAATTATTATTTTGTGATTTTTTTTCGATAAGAGACTCCAAATTATTTCTGGTTTTTATTTTTCCGCTCAGATAATCATTATAATCATTAATCATTACATATGAATAATCATTATTTTGTGATTTTTAAAATAAAAATCAAAACAATAATCACTAGTTTCGGTCCCTGGTTCATATATAGTATATATGAATATTATATTATATATATTATATATTATGTACATATATATTATAATATATTATGTATATTATATATTATAGTATATATTATATACCGTCACGGTTTGTCACGCAGTGGGGAGGGGGGGTCAATCGCTGCGTCACGTGACACTAAATTTTCAAATTGCTATACTTATCATCCCGGTAAAATTAAAACCAAAGATTAAAAAGTACATACATACATAGATGGGACATCTCATACAAAGAAAAATTTACTATGGCGGGTTCCAGCGCTGGAACGAGCGGGAAACAGAAACGAAACATTGAAATTTGTTACACACATACATACAAAGGTGTGAACTGTGTGTGAAACACAGTTACACACATACAAAGGCTCATTTTTTGTTGACTTGCGAATGCGACAATAAATCTTTCAAAGACTTGGCTTCTGCTTTTAAGAAAGCATTTCCAGAAAAATCAGCAGCGGTTTCACAAAATGAAGCTACAAAACTGTGGAATTCAATCAAAAAAAGTGATGATTTTGAGGCAAAACTTCAGTCAAAAATGTTTGAACTGAATTGTTTATCAATGAAGAAGAAAAGTTCCCTCTTTTCTTACTGGGGCAAGGTTGGTTTATTGTGTTTAGCGCAGTATCAATTGATACTGGGCTCATCTAAACTCACTTTACAAGTATTAAATTTTTTACTTGACTTCTCATATGTACATATTTAGGCATCATCAAAAACAGCGAACTTGAAGCAAGCGAAGAACTTCCCTGAAAATGATGCATGCAGTTCATCCTCAAGTAAAAGTGGCACTTCATTAGCCTCCTGCAGTGAAAATGATCGAAAAAATCAAATTTCGACTCCCTTGAGGGTGCGTATAAACTCTTAGCTGTCTCTGCAGCCTCCCTCTAGCCTACATACTGAGTTTGCTCCCCGTTATATTTTCGCAGAGCTTTAATCAGTTCTAATGTTGTATCACAACTTATATTTGGATCAATTGTCTGAATTTTATAAATTTCTTTGTCGACTTTGTCGGAAGAGCATTGGTCATGGTAGGGAGAGCTAATAACACCCCGTATCACATCTAGGGGCGTGGCATGTCTAGTGAGAAGTAATATTTCTTTTTACTCAACCGTCTGTCCGATTTTCATATTATCTCTTTTCTGGCCGATTTAAAATCGTTACCTATTCGCACGCGGATATCTATTAATTATTAAAGATACAAATACGACACTACGACATTTTTTACAAGACCATCAGCTCAACGTTGTTTGTTACACGGGGGGAAAAGGAGAGGGTGCAAAAGCGGCCAAAGGGGTCAAGCACCGGTCAAAAACCTAGCAACCATGGGGTTGATCCCAGTGCGGGGGGTAGGGGGAAAGTAAAGACCAGGAGCCTAGCCGCGGCGCCAAAGGGGCGGTAAGGGGCAAAACGCCGACACTCCGTGGGAAGACGAAATCAACGTCGAACGTAACAGTTACCGGAGGGGCAATAAAACAATGGAATGGTAGCCAAAAGGGGGAGGGGAATGATCACGCCTGGCAGCCGTGTTTAGAAAGTACGGCGGGGTTAGCAGCAGCGAAGGAGACCGGAGCAGGGGGTGCGACGCAAAGTGTAGCCGGCCCTGGAAGCCGCCGGTGCACCGCATAGCAACAGCAGAGGTCGGTGGCCGAGAGGGACGACGGGAAACGGGAAAGTGGCGTGATTTTGGAAGCAGGATTAATAGCAGGAGCAGAATGCAGGAGGATTAACGGACGCTCCAATCATCAAATCGAGACGAGTCTTTTTAGGAAGCTTGTAGCGTTGAGTTGGAGGCCCACCTTTGGAGAGTCCGATATTCAAGTGTAAGATCGTTTCTAAAAGGGACCAGGTGGTTTGAGATGAAGGATCGCCTCTGGAGAGTAGAACATCCTAAGAAGAGTAGAGTGTGAAGGACGAGCTAAGAAAGGATCCGTTGCAAGACGGTTCCTCTAAAGCCCAGGGTATCAGAGTCTAGTTGGGCCATTCCCGACCACGGCAGATAGCCTTGCTACGAAGCGAGTAAGGGACAAGTCTGGCGCACGCCTCACCGACTCTTAAATTGCAATGAGCAGGCGGAGCGGACGAGCGAAGCTCAGTTTTTGACCTGTCGCGGACGACCCAAGGGTGTGATCCCAAAAGGTAGCCTGCGTGCGACCACCAAAAGGGCGACATTTAGGGAACATAGCAAGAGGAACAGTAGCGGCAATCATAACAAAAGCCACGCCCATCAGGAAGCGCCGACGATGGAGCATAATGAGAATAATTATTATTTTGTGATTTTTTTTCGATAAGAGACTCCAAATTATTTCTGGTTTTTATTTTTCCGCTCAGATAATCATTATAATCATTAATCATTACATATGAATAATCATTATTTTGTGATTTTTAAAATAAAAATCAAAACAATAATCACTAGTTTCGGTCCCTGGTTCATATATAGTATATATGAATATTATATTATATATATTATATATTATGTACATATATATTATAATATATTATGTATATTATATATTATAGTATATATTATATACCGTCACGGTTTGTCACGCAGTGGGGAGGGGGGGTCAATCGCTGCGTCACGTGACACTAAATTTTCAAATTGCTATACTTATCATCCCGGTAAAATTAAAACCAAAGATTAAAAAGTACATACATACATAGATGGGACATCTCATACAAAGAAAAATTTACTATGGCGGGTTCCAGCGCTGGAACGAGCGGGAAACAGAAACGAAACATTGAAATTTGTTACACACATACATACAAAGGTGTGAACTGTGTGTGAAACACAGTTACACACATACAAAGGCTCATTTTTTGTTGACTTGCGAATGCGACAATAAATCTTTCAAAGACTTGGCTTCTGCTTTTAAGAAAGCATTTCCAGAAAAATCAGCAGCGGTTTCACAAAATGAAGCTACAAAACTGTGGAATTCAATCAAAAAAAGTGATGATTTTGAGGCAAAACTTCAGTCAAAAATGTTTGAACTGAATTGTTTATCAATGAAGAAGAAAAGTTCCCTCTTTTCTTACTGGGGCAAGGTTGGTTTATTGTGTTTAGCGCAGTATCAATTGATACTGGGCTCATCTAAACTCACTTTACAAGTATTAAATTTTTTACTTGACTTCTCATATGTACATATTTAGGCATCATCAAAAACAGCGAACTTGAAGCAAGCGAAGAACTTCCCTGAAAATGATGCATGCAGTTCATCCTCAAGTAAAAGTGGCACTTCATTAGCCTCCTGCAGTGAAAATGATCGAAAAAATCAAATTTCGACTCCCTTGAGGGTGCGTATAAACTCTTAGCTGTCTCTGCAGCCTCCCTCTAGCCTACATACTGAGTTTGCTCCCCGTTATATTTTCGCAGAGCTTTAATCAGTTCTAATGTTGTATCACAACTTATATTTGGATCAATTGTCTGAATTTTATAAATTTCTTTGTCGACTTTGTCGGAAGAGCATTGGTCATGGTAGGGAGAGCTAATAACACCCCGTATCACATCTAGGGGCGTGGCATGTCTAGTGAGAAGTAATATTTCTTTTTACTCAACCGTCTGTCCGATTTTCATATTATCTCTTTTCTGGCCGATTTAAAATCGTTACCTATTCGCACGCGGATATCTATTAATTATTAAAGATACAAATACGACACTACGACATTTTTTACAAGACCATCAGCTCAACGTTGTTTGTTACACGGGGGAAAAGGAGAGGGTGCAAAAGCGGCCAAAGGGGTCAAGCACCGGTCAAAAACCTAGCAACCATGGGGTTGATCCCAGTGCGGGGGGTAGGGGAAAGTAAAGACCAGGAGCCTAGCCGCGGCGCCAAAGGGGCGGTAAGGGGCAAAACGCCGACACTCCGTGGGAAGACGAAATCAACGTCGAACGTAACAGTTACCGGAGGGGCAATAAAACAATGGAATGGTAGCCAAAAGGGGGGAGGGGAATGATCACGCCTGGCAGCCGTGTTTAGAAAGTACGGCGGGGTTAGCAGCAGCGAAGGAGACCGGAGCAGGGGGGTGCGACGCAAAGTGTAGCCGGCCCTGGAAGCCGCCGGTGCACCGCATAGCAACAGCAGAGGTCGGTGGCCGAGAGGGACGACGGGAAACGGGAAAGTGGCGTGATTTTGGAAGCAGGATTAATAGCAGGAGCAGAATGCAGGAGGATTAACGGACGCTCCAATCATCAAATCGAGACGAGTCTTTTTAGGAAGCTTGTAGCGTTGAGTTGGAGGCCCACCTTTGGAGAGTCCGATATTCAAGTGTAAGATCGTTTCTAAAAGGGACCAGGTGGACCAGGTATCAATTGATACTGGGCTCATCTAAACTCACTTTACAAGTATTAAATTTTTTACTTGACTTCTCATATGTACATATTTAGGCATCATCAAAAACAGCGAACTTGAAGCAAGCGAAGAACTTCCCTGAAAATGATGCATGCAGTTCATCCTCAAGTAAAAGTGGCACTTCATTAGCCTCCTGCAGTGAAAATGATCGAAAAAATCAAATTTCGACTCCCTTGAGGGTGCGTATAACAATATCAATGTATAAAATGATTTCTTGAGAAAACACCATTAACATTAATCGCTATGATGTAAAAAGATTCGAATTTACATTCAAGTGTAAATAGTTTGACACTTCTCGTAATGTTTTTGTTTTGGTAGAAACTGTCGCAATCAAAATAAATAAGAGCAAAGTTGTATTACATTTTTAGAATGATTCAATCGTAGATGCGATTAAGATTATATGAATAATATTACTCTCGCGACGCCCATACCACAGTGCGACAGTGATTTGGAACTTTTGAAGAGACCTAGTAGGAATTGTTCATTAGGTCGAGTATAGTATAAAACCATGTTTGAAATTTTTCAAACACCCTCAAAAACTTGATTTATTTGGAAAAAACGGTTTTTCGGGACTTTTTTGCTCCTAAAAATTCCTAAGCGCTTAATTTTAAACCAATTTTAAAATTTTGGCGTTTTTTAATAGTTAAATGTTGTAGCTTTTGAAAAAAATAGATCTTTATCAATTTCATTAGGAAATTATGAAAATTATTGAAGTTATAACGCTTTTCCCAAAACAAGTCAGTGCAATGTTACTAGCGTTTTATTCAGAATTAATGAGACAATATTGATATGTATTGAAAATGATACCATTTCTTGGAAGTTGTACCGAAAACATGACGTTAAAGTCCGAAAAACACGACAAAAATTCAAAAATGTCAGTTTTTTTAAATGTCTATTTTTTTGATTTCATATTGATTTTTTATGTTAAATGTTATAGATGAATAAAGATGCGTTTAAGACTGTAAAATGTGTTATTTTATTTTACACTGTAATAAAATTTTATATATCAACATTTAATTTTTTATATCCACAAGGGGGGGGTTATGAAAAGCGTCACGCAATTATGAGGGGGGGGGTCTAACCTCGCGTCATGGTTTGTCACGCTTCTCCTCATCTCCTCATCGGAATCATTAGGTTCCCCCTCATCATTTGGCACCAATTCGGAAACCTCTCTTTTAAAAGGGCTAATTTTTCCGTACCCATGAGTTTGTTTTACGTCTTCTAAAAAGAATTTTCAACGCCTGCATATTTCTTCTAGAAGTTAACTTCTACGTTTAAAATTTCGTGTCAATTCCTCTTAAACCTCCAGTAAAATTCATTTTCATTGCTTTCCCTTCAAACTAAACATTTGAATTTCGGCATAGTATCCCGAAATTCCCTTCTAAAGTTTGGTGGGTCAGCGCTTCAACTCTATATATGTAATTGTCTACTGTTATCCCGGTTCCAGAGTATTTTATTTTTCAACCATTTAGGATTTGAGCTACCTTACCGGGTCTTTGCTCTAACTCACTACCTCTGCTATGGTGTGACCCTGGAGACGCTATGGTCGGTCCTGACCTGATCCTGTTTGAGGAAATATTTCCCAGATTCAGTGAGTCTCTATTCTCCATAACCATTTCACCTTCTCCTCTTGATCTTTCGCCTTCTTTCAACTGACATGTGCCTGCGTCATTGGACGTGGAAACATTCGGTGCCCCTAAGAATCTTTGTAAACAGGCTCCAAAAGAGTTTTCTATTTTCTCGGACAGAATGGCTGAGAGTCTTTTCTCCATTTCCGATAACGTCATTTCGTTTGCGACTCTATCACCTTCCAACGAGCTGGTCGTAAGCAAAGTACTGAGGTCTTGCCTTATTTCGGTGGAACTTCCGCCATTATTTCCTCGACTATAAGAATCACTAACAAGTACACACTTGCTAGGTTCCGACTGTTGAATACGAGATCTTGAACGGGTTTCGCACGCTTCTGACGCTTTACTTCCAGATGGACCACATTGGTACTTGCACACCGGACAGAGTCTGCTTTTCTAAAAATGGGATTTTATACACCGAAAATCGTGATTAGAAAGCGTTTTTAAAGATTCTGCTAATGTTTCTATCTCTCCCTTGCAAAGGGGACAATTAGGCTTTGAGCTATGTCCCGAGGCTGTCCTATCAGGGGATCGATCAAAAGACAATTTCTTCAGATTCAACAACAAAAAAAAATTTTAAAGGAAAGTAAAAAAATGTCTGAACTGAACTCAAGCTTAATGCACGTGTAGCGAAGGTTTTCATTTGCTCACAAAGTTTCAACGAAAAAGTTACAAGAGGTTCGAATTTCTGGTTAGAGAACTACCGCCTCTAATTTTCAGAAAATTG
Source organism: Drosophila pseudoananassae pseudoananassae (assembly GCA_018153035.1). NCBI lineage: Eukaryota > Metazoa > Arthropoda > Insecta > Diptera > Drosophilidae > Drosophila > Drosophila pseudoananassae. The sequence goes on from JAECXR010000007.1 coordinate 1,448,129, forward strand.
GTAGAAGGAGACAACTTAATCTTTTACTGAACTTGGTCAATGCCTTTTCTAAAAAAGTAGCCTTGGATTCTAAGTTTGTATTTACAGGATTTTTATTTTTATCCCAGAAGAAAATATAGAATTTAGAAGTTGATCGGTTTTCACTAGTTAATTTAGGTTAGTACACTGCTCGTGAGCTTAAATTAAATCTTGCATTAAATTCCTGTAAAATTTTGACTAATGATACACTTACTATGAATAGGAGAGATTTCCATGGGTGTTAATATTGGTTGGACAGACAACTTACCGCAGTTTTGTAATCTGTATTCACGAACTAACTAGCATTAACTCCGATTGCAATTGGGAAGAAATATGTAGCTATTTTTAGAGGTTAGCTTTGGACAGATAAAGTTATACTTCGGCTGTTAGCCAAACCTCTGAGATAAATTGATTAAATAAAAAAAATAAAATTTGAAGTTCTATTCGTAAGTCTCTATAAGTGTTTACTGTACTCACAGAGGCCCCTGAACGTTGGGCGCCACTTTTATTTATGATTATTATTAAGAAGAACTGTAACGTGTAACGGTGTGTGTTGAGGAGCACCCGTCCTTGCTGGGGCACGCTATAGAGTCCGGCTCTTGCTCGTCGGCTTAGGGGGGTGGTGGTCTTGCTTCGGACGGATCGCACAAGTTACATATTAATAATCTAAAGACAAGAATTGAGCGTGCTAGCGACAAATAAATGCTTGTAAGATATTGTAAGATATAGCAGGTACAAATTTATAGAAGCCAAAATTTTGACGGAGAGAGAAAAAAAGGTATATAAGAAAGTGTGAGCGAGGCGATCCCACTGGTGCAGTTGTGGTCGAGATTAGCCCTCCCAACCTATGATCACCGTCCTTGAGATCAACTCTGGTGACCTCCTTGACCCGCGACCGCTAAGACATTAGCTGAGTTCAGATAATCAAATTTTATTTAACTTTCATGATTCAGGATTGACAAGGTTTATTGTTCAAGATAAACTTAAAATCGAACATACTGATTAGGGCGCAAAATTTGTTTAAATTAAATGGTAAAATAAATATAACGGTAAAGAGTAATGGTAAATAAAATTTGATCATAATTAGTACTAAGAGATATTTAAACTGAATGTATATAAATGATTCACAAAAATAGATTTACGGTTTCTTTCAGCATCTTCAAGCTGAGCTTAAAAAAAATAGAAAAATTGTTTTATAAGTTGGAATAATTCAACATTTGTTTGCGTTAAATTGTTTAAACGGTAAATACTAAGAATTCGAATTCTTTACTTTACTTTTTACTCACGACGAGGGAATTTTCATACTTTTTGCAGAGTTTTAGATCTTTAGTTCTTATCTATGTTTACATTCTTTGTATAGGTGAATTTCGGAGAGTAGAAAGAAAGATCGATTTTCCGAGAGCTGAAAGCTGTAATTGGCCCAAAAGCGGCCATCTCCAAATTAAGTGTTAAAAGAATTCTATTCTGCGCAAAATTCTAGAGATTCCTTATCGTAGATGGTGCGGGAGTCTTAATTTAGCATGTAAAAGCTTTAAGCTTATACATATATGCATATACGTACAAGGAGAGAAATTAAACTCGAATAAAATTGAAAACTATAAAATTATAGTCTTAATTAAACTTCAAAATCATTTTACAATTTGTTATGACTCAACGCTAAATAAAGCTTGCAAAACTAAAATTAATTATTATTCATCATTAATTTTTCTGCACTTAGGAAAATTTTCTTTAGGTTAGAAAAACGGGATTTCAGGTAATCCCATATTTTAGAATATTCGAATTTTAAAGATTTTGATGAAATAGGTACGAGCCGGTGAAACTGGCCAAGGAGCGAACGGTGTGCGACGATTGCAGCAAGGTATTTTCCTTGGAGATGTGGCTTTGTCCATTTTTTATACATTTCATTCAACATTTTTGGTCGCGACGTGGCCAAAGCTCGCGAAGATCGACGTACGATAATAAAAATTGATGATTTAGCTCATCCTTCAATGGTAACACGTAGGTAACACGGTTAACCGGTAACACGTAGTTTTCCTGGCGCCACCTTTTGCACATTTCTGCATGCCAAAGTACTAAAGTGTGATCTGTCCACTCTAAAGAACGGTTTCCTAGACCTTTCGTAATTAACGGCCATTTGAACCCGATAATGCTGTCATCTTTTCATTAATGTTGTAATCATTGTAACATTCTATTTATTTATATTATCATTTTCTATAAATTTTGTTCATCCCTCTTTTTTTCCTTTTTTTTTTTTGAAAAGTCCCTTCAGACCACCGCTACAATAATCGTTTATGTATTTGTTTCTTCATTCATAAAAGGGCAACAAGGGCTATCTGTGGTACAGTCGGTAATCACTCTTACACTCCAAGCAGTGATAAGCACTTTAAATTCTTAGTAAATTAATAATTGTACAATTCATAATCAATTCTTAATGCTATGTTCTCATTTTTTGTCTACTTCCCTCGAGTGTCAAAGTAAAAAGGAAAGCTTAGTCACAAGGTTACCGGCTGACTTAACAGAGTTTCAACAACCGCTTAAACTATCGGTTCTGTAACTTCGGCGTTGCCGGATGCCGCCGGAGCAGTTTAACTATCTATCGTAACATTTACTTTAACAAAAACGGTATCGTTTCGGGTGTGCTGTGATATATTTGGAGGCGAATTAATAAGTTTTTTAATTTTAATCCACACATAGCTCAGCTTTCTTCTTCCTCATTGAAAACTTTGTATGCCGTATGCCGGGTTCACTGCCACTGCGCAGTTTCGGATGCCATTTCCCGTAGGTCTGGTTTTTATTATTGTTGGAATAATTGTCGTGCTTTCCAAGACGAACTGGTTCAGTTTTATGGCAGCTATAAGATGTTGGCGGCCGATCATCAAGTAATTTAGGTAATACCGATTATTTGGTAAAAAATTGAATCTGTAAAAATGTTTAAGGTCCAGTTACCATATATGGGAGCTAAAGGATATATTTGGCTGATCTTTATAAAATTTGGTATGCCTATCTGTTAATGTATCCATATGCTCGTGGACCTATCCGGCTTTCCGAATGAAGTTTGGTTTTCTCCACGGGGGAATCTTGGTGAGATCATTTAGGTCCGTTTGTGTTACGCCTAAAAGAGTTGCAGTCGAGTACGCCCAAGTGTCGGAAGTTACGCAACCGTCTCTTCTTCCTTTACATCCTTGCACTTAAGGTAATCATTTTGAGGCACCGATAATATGGGCGCATGCGTAACTATGCCCTGTGATTGGCTTAAGTTCTACACAGCAGTCCTATTTATTAAGGTCAATTAGTTTCATGGTCTGTTTCTAGAGCGAGCGGAGAAGATTATGAAAGGATTATTAATGCCTGCGGCCAGGTTCTCATATGAGGCGGATGTCATACTTTTCCGCCATATCGGTAAGAGATCTGCGAAAGTCATTTGTGTGTTTATAATAAGATAAGAAGAAGTCAAGTGCCCTGAGCGCAGCCTGACTGTCTAAGAAGACGAATATTTTGTCTATAGTGCAGTGGGGGGCATACTCTCATTTTCCATAGCACGGTAGAAAATTTTGTCGCAGCGCTGCCGGCACACTGCTTGCCGGGGGGCTTACTCCCAGCGCGTCCTTTGGACCCGGCTTTTGTTAATTGGGACGAAAAGGTCCCACAAGTGCCTGGAGATTTAAAGGGCTTGAAAGTGTTTAACACTCAACTAAGATACATATAACTAAGCAGGTATTGGATTTGGCTCGGGAGGAGGGAGTTGTCCCCTTGGTTCTGCGTTTCCTGGATTGTTTTCTCCTGAGAACACCTCAGGAGAAATATGCGTTTATGAGTGGCTCTAGGGATTCTTGCTGGACGTGGCTCAACTACCATCCGGGGTTTTGATGTACCCTACATTAGAGTAGTGGATGTGAAGACCTTTCTGAGTCTGGAGGCTTCCGAATTCCCCTTATTGTTCGTTCTGAACCTGGTCCAGGCATTCCTGTTAGCTGCTTGAGGGCGCTTTATACGCCTCCCAAGCTACTTCTATGTTTGCTTTACAGAAGATTTGAGCTTAGGATGAAATCGAATATTTACTCACCCCACTCGAAGTGTCAGTGCTTCCCTAGTGATGATGATGGGCGTTGGCATCGCACCCTATGATGGAAAGGGCATCCTGGTCGTGGCCCATATACGCCGAGCATTCCCTTAGAGATCCCTTTGGGCTGTTCTCAGATCTTGTTCTCCGACGCCCCAACCCAAGAATCCCGTTTTCAAGGGTCCAGGGTTCCTGAATGAGGCCCACATCAGCTCCACTGTCGGAGCTCAGCAAAAAGTTATCCTTCTCCATCGCGACGCGACTAAGAGCCCTTGCCAAGTCACTTTTCCTCGAGATATACCCTTCCAGGATGTGCTCCTCCTCATGCGACATTCCTTCCTCCAAGTCTAGCTCTTTGACGACTGCATCCAGCTCGATGCTTCCAGTCTTGCACTTTGCATCCGACTTATAAACCCGGACCGTAACATGCTCCAAGTCGTACTTAATACGGTGCCCCGTCTCTTCCACGATCGTTGCAGTATCCTCATTCAGCGTGAGGATAACCTGCCTCCAAGGTCCCACCGCATTCTCCATCTTGGTGACTCTCCAATCCAATGCGGGAAGTTACGGATTGCACATTTTAAGCATCACCAGAATGGTGTTAGGGTCGGCCGGCATTTCGGTGAGCCATACTCGCGCCCTCGTCTTACTGTGGATCTCATTTTAGTCAACCGCCTCACCAGGGTGAGGCTTTCACCAGGTTTTCACCAGGGTAGACCTCTCCAAGCGTGGCTATCATTCGCTTGTACACGGCCACCTATCATCTTGACGCTACCCTGATACCAGCTTCCGTCTTCGCATTCTGCTGGGGGTCCTACGCTCTTCAGTATCTCCTCCATTAAGCGCCCGTGCAGCTCATTGAATATTGAACATTGCGCTGCGTCGAGTAGGACTCTGCCGGAGTCGCTTGGTATTGGCGCCGGAAGTTGACCGGCGCGGTCCTTATGTTGTAGGGAACATCTTCATCCTAGCATCTCCTTGGATTTTGAGGGCCTTGGACTACTATTATTGACTACATTTATGGACTTTTTAAGGGATTTCCACTCTCCGCTATGGTTTTTAAGTAATTTATCCGAATTCATATTTGGGCCCACGAGTAGGCAGGAAGGGGTTCGTCCATCACGACATAGCCCGCTAGTCACGATAAGCCGGTTTTAAACTGGGGTGTCGGCCGGTCCCCCAGAGTTCGCATAATAGCTTCCGAGCCTCCTCGGACACGCATCCTTCGGCATATGCTGTTTCATCTTGGATTGAGGTAATTTGAGGAAGGGAATGTTCTTCTCCCCGCCCAACTACGCTTAGCTTCCTCGGCAGAGAAATGACCGTACCAGGACCTATTACCAGCCACCCTCGCGTGAAGAGTATGTTCTACACTACCAGCGGTGCGCAATTGCGAGCGAGTACCAGGCTGTGTGCCACAATAGTGTGCCAGGGCTCTGTGCAAACCTCTTCCTTCCCTCTCTTTCTCTTAAGCGAACGGTCGTGTTTTTTTGTGCGCACTGCGTTTTATTATAAATATTGGTAAACCGGTGTTTACATACTTGTGAATTAAACCTTGTGAATCTTAACAATCTTAAAGCCTAAACCGTATCGCTTCGCGAGTGCTGTGGTATATTTGGAGTCGAATTAATAAATTGAATAATTTCAATTCCAAGCATAGCTCAGCTCTGCTTCTTCCCCGGCTTATCTTTATTTCTGCATTTCTCTTTTGCACTATTCAAAGCTCCCGCTTTGGCTTCCTATTTCGCACAGTGGTTCAAGGTATTGTGTTTTTAAACTTTTTAAATATTAATTTTGGTTTTATTAAATAAAAAAAAATAAATAAAACGTAAAATGGAATTTAAACTTGTCTGAGCCATTAATACTTGTAACAAGACAATTTTCTCATCCCAGCCTGCCATCCATTGCTGGTTATGTGAGAACGTCGTACATGCCAAGTGTGCCGGTTTCACTGCATCAGTTTCGGATGCCATTTCCCGTAGGTCTGGGATACATTATTGTTGTGAAAATTGTCGTGCTGTGCAAGGCGAAATGAGGTCGTTCATGAGACAGACCAAAAATGGATTTAAAGAGTTGATCACTGGTTTTCGTAAAATCAATGACCAGCTCTGTGCGCTGGACACTCAGTTTAGTGGCCTTCAGCTGCTAAACGAGTCCCCTAAGCGCAAGAAATCCGCTGTCTCTGATCCGCCTCAGCCTGCTCAGCCGACTTTAATGCAGCCGCTTATATCTCTGGCCACCCCAAGGGCTAGAACTGAGAAAAATTCGTCAGAATTTCTCAGGGATAATGAGCAATTGTCTGATATGTCCGCCATGGCATCCCTTCAAGTGATGCCACAAGTCCTAGGGAACGAAACCCTCATTAGGGTCACCCAAAAGGGTATTCCACAGTCCGGACCACCGGCACCGACTGATGCTGCAGTTCTAGTACCTGCGACACCAAAACCCTTACAGGTGATTCCTCCATCGAAACATATATTTGTTTCTCGGCTCGCCCCTGATACTTCAGAGATTGATATCTCGGCTTATATCAAAGCCAAAACAAAAGCCGATATAAAGGTGGAGGACATACAAAAATTTAAATATAATTATACAAGGCGCACGTCTTCTTTCAAGATTCGTGTGCCCGCGCTGATGTTCAAGACGATTTGTTCTCCCAGTTTTTGGACAGAGAATCTTTTTGTCCAAGAACATCAGCCTAGTTCCGTGAAGAAAAAAGTTCAAAAACCAGTGGGAGTGAGACCTCCCAATATCGAAACCACTGACCAACCCTCCACCTCTTCTTTGGCCACTAACCCAAAAAACTAGTTTCCTCACTAACTCTTACCTATCAGAATACTAGGGGGCTACGTAGCAAACTCCCCAAGCTATATTCTGATAGTTCTTTCTTTGCATCCCATATAATAGCATTTACAGAAACCTGGTTAAATCCGGAGATCTTTAGCTCCGAAGTTTTTCCAAGTAAGTACACCACTTTTAGACGGGATCGATCTCAGCGAAGAGGAGGTGGAGTCCTCATTTCTGTAGACTCTACTCTTGCTTCTGAAGAGGTGAAATCCCATGAGTTTGGTGACATAGAATTTATTTGCGTTAAAATCACTATGTCCGTTAAAGCTTTATACATTACTTGTTCATATATACCTCCTATGTCTGAACCGCCTACATATTGGCAGCATTTGTCCGCCATTCGATACGTCTCTATTCTTATGACGGATCGTGACCAACTCGTAGCGGTGGGCGACTTTAATATCCCAGAATTAAAGTGGTCCAACGTCGACAACTCACCATCTTTGTCACTTTCAACTTACCATGACTTCACCGCGGGCATGTTTGACATGTCCCTAGGTCAGATCAATCATGTTAGAAATTCGCTAGGTCGGCTTTTAGACTTATGTTTTGTATCTGATCCGGATGGTACTGCTCTCTCCAGAGCTTTTCCCCTTTCAACTCCAGAGGATCCATATCACCCCACGCTGGAGGTCTCAATCGAAACCACTCCTGGTATCGATCAGATGTCTCCGAGCGTGGTAAATAAGATTCGCTGTTTCCGTAAAGCTGATTTTCAGAAACTTAATAGCCTTATAGAAACATTTGACTGGTCTGATATTCTGGCGTGCACTGATCTTAATGTCACTTTAGAAAAATTTTATTTTACTTTAAATAAATTTTTTGACTCATGTGTGCCTTGGAAATATCCGTCCGCTTCAGCAAATCCTCCTTGGTATACAAGGTGCCTTACTTACTTAAAAAAAAAAAAAAATAAGCTTTTACTTAAATATAAAAAAACCTGCAGTAGTGTGGATTTCGCAAGATACCTACTAGCTCGGTCGAATTTTACCGTGCATAACGCTGAATGTTATAGGAATTATATTGACCGCTGCCGGATTCAATTTACTCAGGATCCAAAGCAGTTTTATAATTTTGTAAACACTAAGCGTAAACACGTATCTTTTTCACCCCTGCTTACGTTTGAAAATTCTTCTGCGACTTCGGATCAGGCCATTGCCGATCTATTCGCAGAATTTTTTCAAACAACTTATTCTCCTCCTAAACTGACTGATCAGCCTTACGCATATAACATTCAAGCAGCAAATCTTATTTTCTGTCCGTTTTTTTCTGAGAATAACTTATTATCTGGTCTTTTAAGGGTAAAACCCATTTATTCGCCAGGCCCCGACGGAGTACCAGGCTGTGTGCTAAAATACTGCGCCAGGGCTCTGTGCAAACCTCTTCTAAGACTTTTCAACTTATCTTTGGAAACCTCGATTTTTCCCCTTATGTGGAAGGAATCATTTATAATTCTCCTACATAAAAAAGGGAATGTTCACTGAGATTGTTTTATCTCACACGAAAAAAAAGGGTGGCTGCTAATATTTAAAAAAACTGGGCGAAAACGAAAACGAAAGGTCTTGCCTCTTCAACGTTATAACTTCGAGTATATTTTCTAATCTTTCTCTAATCTTAAGCCTAACTTATCTATTGCGGCGAAGCGGGGCGAATTCGCACAAGAGCGAATATGAGCTTTCGCTCCCGCTCCGCCCTAAGCTATCTAAGAGTAAATTTACAGACTAGCAACTAACAAATACAATTCAGCTATAACTATAATTCACAATTTTTTCGACTTCAATAAAAATACAAATCCATTTACACCGGCCCCGTTGAATGCCTCCATCAGGCTTCAACTAACTGGCAGCCGCGCCAGCTTGTGGACCGCTCTCCTATACTCCGCTCCAGAGCTAGTTCGGACGACGGCGACCCTGACCCTTCCGTCCGCGCCGGCGTGTGTTGCTCCTACTCGTCCCGTGAGCCACTGTTGTGGCGGCTGGTGATCCTCTGCGATCAGGACCAGCTCGCCCGCCCGGATGTCGTCCTCCTTGGTCTGCCACTTCGACCGCGCCTGTAGGCCCAAGACGTACTCCCGGGACCATCGCTGCCAAAACATTTGCTTGATTGACGAGACAAGCCGCCATCGCCGCAAGCACGTTAGACCCTGCTGGTCCGGGGTCCGCGGTGCTGGTGGGGCGATGAGCGGCCCGCCTGTCAACAGGTGCCCGGGAGTAAGCGCCTCGCCGTCGCTTGGGTCCTGACTCAGAGCCCCCAGGGGTCGTGAGTTCAGGACGGCCTCGACTCGAAGTGTGCCGGTTTCACTGCATCAGTTTCGGATGCCATTTCCCGTAGGTCTGGGATACATTATTGTTGTGAAAATTGTCGTGCTGTGCAAGGCGAACTGAGGTCGTTCATGAGACAGACCAAAAATGGATTTAAAGAGTTGATCACTGGTTTTCGTAAAATCAATGACCAGCTCTGTGCGCTGGACACTCAGTTTAGTGGCCTTCAGCTGCTAAACGAGTCCCCTAAGCGCAAGAAATCCGCTGTCTCTGATCCGCCTCAGCCTGCTCAGCCGACTTTAATGCAGCCGCTTATATCTCTGGCCACCCCAAGGGCTAGAACTGAGAAAAATTCGTCAGAATTTCTCAGGGATAATGAGCAATTGTCTGATATGTCCGCCATGGCATCCCTTCAAGTGATGCCACAAGTCCTAGGGAACGAAACCCCCATTAGGGTCACCCAAAAGGGTATTCCACAGTCCGGACCACCGGCACCGACTGATGCTGCAGTTCTAGTACCTGCGACACCAAAACCCTTACAGGTGATTCCTCCATCGAAACATATATTTGTTTCTCGGCTCGCCCCTGATACTTCAGAGATTGATATCTCGGCTTATATCAAAGCCAAAACAAAAGCCGATATAAAGGTGGAGGACATACATAAATTTAAATATAATTATACAAGGCGCACGTCTTCTTTCAAGATTCGTGTGCCCGCGCTGATGTTCAAGACGATTTGTTCTCCCAGTTTTTGGACAGAGAATCTTTTTGTCCAAGAACATCAGCCTAGTTCCGTGAAGAAAAAGTTCAAAAACCAGTGGGAGTGAGACTTCCCAATATCGAAACCACTGACCAACCCTCCACCTCTTCTTTGGCCACTAACCCAAAAAACTAGTTTCCTCACTAACTCTTACCTATCAGAATACTAGGGGGCTACGTAGCAAACTCCCCAAGCTATATTCTGATAGTTCTTTCTTTGCATCCCATATAATAGCATTTACAGAAACCTGGTTAAATCCGGAGATCTTTAGCTCCGAAGTTTTTCCAAGTAAGTACACCACTTTTAGACGGGATCGATCTCAGCGAAGAGGAGGTGGAGTCCTCATTTCTGTAGACTCTACTCTTGCTTCTGAAGAGGTGAAATCCCATGAGTTTGGTGACATAGAATTTATTTGCGTTAAAATCACTATGTCCGTTAAAGCTTTATACATTACTTGTTCATATATACCTCCTATGTCTGAACCGCCTACATATTGGCAGCATTTGTCCGCCATTCGATACGTCTCTATTCTTATGACGGATCGTGACCAACTCGTAGCGGTGGGCGACTTTAATATCCCAGAATTAAAGTGGTCCAACGTCGACAACTCACCATCTTTGTCACTTTCAACTTACCATGACTTCACCGCGGGCATGTTTGACATGTCCCTAGGTCAGATCAATCATGTTAGAAATTCGCTAGGTCGGCTTTTAGACTTATGTTTTGTATCTGATCCGGATGGTACTGCTCTCTCCAGAGCTTTTCCCCTTTCAACTCCAGAGGATCCATATCACCCCACGCTGGAGGTCTCAATCGAAACCACTCCTGGTATCGATCAGATGTCTCCGAGCGTGGTAAATAAGATTCGCTGTTTCCGTAAAGCTGATTTTCAGAAACTTAATAGCCTTATAGAAACATTTGACTGGTCTGATATTCTGGCGTGCACTGATCTTAATGTCACTTTAGAAAAATTTTATTTTACTTTAAATAAATTTTTTGACTCATGTGTGCCTTGGAAATATCCGTCCGCTTCAGCAAATCCTCCTTGGTATACAAGGTGCCTTACTTACTTAAAAAACAAAAAAAAATAAGCTTTTACTTAAATATAAAAAAACCTGCAGTAGTGTGGATTTCGCAAGATACCTACTAGCTCGGTCGAATTTTACCGTGCATAACGCTGAATGTTATAGGAATTATATTGACCGCTGCCGGATTCAATTTACTCAGGATCCAAAGCAGTTTTATAATTTTGTAAACACTAAGCGTAAACACGTATCTTTTTCACCCCTGCTTACGTTTGAAAATTCTTCTGCGACTTCGGATCAGGCCATTGCCGATCTATTCGCAGAATTTTTTCAAACAACTTATTCTCCTCCTAAACTGACTGATCAGCCTTACGCATATAACATTCAAGCAGCAAATCTTATTTTCTGTCCGTTTTTTTCTGAGAATAACTTATTATCTGGTCTTTTAAGGGTAAAACCCATTTATTCGCCAGGCCCCGACGGAGTACCAGGCTGTGTGCTAAAATACTGCGCCAGGGCTCTGTGCAAACCTCTTCTAAGACTTTTCAACTTATCTTTGGAAACCTCGATTTTTCCCCTTATGTGGAAGGAATCATTTATAATTCTCCTACATAAAAAAGGGAATGTTCACTGAGATTGTTTTATCTCACACGAAAAAAAAGGGTGGCTGCTAATATTTAAAAAAACTGGGCGAAAACGAAAACGAAAGGTCTTGCCTCTTTAACGTTATAACTTCGAGTATATTTTCTAATCTTTCTCTAATCTTAAGCCTAACTTATCTATTGCGGCGAAGCGGGGCGAATTCGCACAAGAGCGAATATGAGCTTTCGCTCCCGCTCCGCCCTAAGCTATCTAAGAGTAAATTTACAGACTAGCAACTAACAAATACAATTCAGCTATAACTATAATTCACAATTTTTTTCGACTTCAATAAAAATACAAATCCATTTACACCGGCCCCGTTGAATGCCTCCATCAGGCTTCAACTAACTGGCAGCCGCGCCAGCTTGTGGACCGCTCTCCTATACTCCGCTCCAGAGCTAGTTCGGACGACGGCGACCCTGACCCTTCCGTCCGCGCCGGCGTGTGTTGCTCCTACTCGTCCCGTGAGCCACTGTTGTGGCGGCTGGTGATCCTCTGCGATCAGGACCAGCTCGCCCGCCCGGATGTCGTCCTCCTTGGTCTGCCACTTCGACCGCGCCTGTAGGCCCAAGACGTACTCCCGGGACCATCGCTGCCAAAACATTTGCTTGATTGACGAGACAAGCCGCCATCGCCGCAAGCACGTTAGACCCTGCTGGTCCGGGGTCCGCGGTGCTGGTGGGGCGATGAGCGGCCCGCCTGTCAACAGGTGCCCGGGAGTAAGCGCCTCGCCGTCGCTTGGGTCCTGACTCAGAGCCCCCAGGGGTCGTGAGTTCAGGACGGCCTCGACTCGAAGTGTGCCGGTTTCACTGCATCAGTTTCGGATGCCATTTCCCGTAGGTCTGGGATACATTATTGTTGTGAAAATTGTCGTGCTGTGCAAGGCGAACTGAGGTCGTTCATGAGACAGACCAAAAATGGATTTAAAGAGTTGATCACTGGTTTTCGTAAAATCAATGACCAGCTCTGTGCGCTGGACACTCAGTTTAGTGGCCTTCAGCTGCTAAACGAGTCCCCTAAGCGCAAGAAATCCGCTGTCTCTGATCCGCCTCAGCCTGCTCAGCCGACTTTAATGCAGCCGCTTATATCTCTGGCCACCCCAAGGGCTAGAACTGAGAAAAATTCGTCAGAATTTCTCAGGGATAATGAGCAATTGTCTGATATGTCCGCCATGGCATCCCTTCAAGTGATGCCACAAGTCCTAGGGAACGAAACCCCCATTAGGGTCACCCAAAAGGGTATTCCACAGTCCGGACCACCGGCACCGACTGATGCTGCAGTTCTAGTACCTGCGACACCAAAACCCTTACAGGTGATTCCTCCATCGAAACATATATTTGTTTCTCGGCTCGCCCCTGATACTTCAGAGATTGATATCTCGGCTTATATCAAAGCCAAAACAAAAGCCGATATAAAGGTGGAGGACATACATAAATTTAAATATAATTATACAAGGCGCACGTCTTCTTTCAAGATTCGTGTGCCCGCGCTGATGTTCAAGACGATTTGTTCTCCCAGTTTTTGGACAGAGAATCTTTTTGTCCAAGAACATCAGCCTAGTTCCGTGAAGAAAAAAGTTCAAAAACCAGTGGGAGTGAGACTTCCCAATATCGAAACCACTGACCAACCCTCCACCTCTTCTTTGGCCACTAACCCAAAAAACTAGTTTCCTCACTAACTCTTACCTATCAGAATACTAGGGGGCTACGTAGCAAACTCCCCAAGCTATATTCTGATAGTTCTTTCTTTGCATCCCATATAATAGCATTTACAGAAACCTGGTTAAATCCGAAGATCTTTAGCTCCGAAGTTTTTCCAAGTAAGTACACCACTTTTAGACGGGATCGATCTCAGCGAAGAGGAGGTGGAGTCCTCATTTCTGTAGACTCTACTCTTGCTTCTGAAGAGGTGAAATCCCATGAGTTTGGTGACATAGAATTTATTTGCTTTAAAATCACTATGTCCGTTAAAGCTTTATACATTACTTGTTCATATATACCTCCTATGTCTGAACCGCCTACATATTGGCAGCATTTGTCCGCCATTCGATACGTCTCTAATCTTATGACGGATCGTGACCAACTCGTAGCGGTGGGCGACTTTAATATCCCAGAATTAAAGTGGTCCAACGTCGACAACTCACCATCTTTGTCACTTTCAACTTACCATGACTTCACCGCGGGCATGTTTGACATGTCCCTAGGTCAGATCAATCATGTTAGAAATTCGCTAGGTCGGCTTTTAGACTTATGTTTTGTATCTGATCCGGATGGTACTGCTCTCTCCAGAGCTTTTCCCCTTTCAACTCCAGAGGATCCATATCACCCCACGCTGGAGGTCTCAATCGAAAGCACTCCTGGTATCGATCAGATGTCTCCGAGCGTGGTAAATAAGATTCGCTGTTTCCGTAAAGCTGATTTTCAGAAACTTAATAGCCTTATAGAAACATTTGACTGGTCTGATATTCTGGCGTGCACTGATCTTAATGTCACTTTAGAAAAATTTTATTTTACTTTAAATAAATTTTTTGACTCATGTGTGCCTTGGAAATATCCGTCCGCTTCAGCAAATCCTCCTTGGTTTACAAGGTGCCTTACTAACTTAAAAAACAAAAAAAATAAGCTTTTACTTAAATATAAAAAAACCTGCAGTAGTGTGGATTTCGCAAGATACCTACTAGCTCGGTCGAATTTTACCGTGCATAACGCTGAATGTTATAGGAATTATATTGACCGCTGCCGGATTCAATTTACTCAGGATCCAAAGCAGTTTTATAATTTTGTAAACACTAAGCGTAAACACGTATCTTTTTCACCCCTGCTTACGTTTGAAAATTCTTCTGCGACTTCGGATCAGGCCATTGCCGATCTATTCGCAGAATTTTTTCAAACAACTTATTCTCCTCCTAAACTGACTGATCAGCCTTACGCATATAACATTCAAGCAGCAAATCTTATTTTCTGTCCGTTTTTTTCTGAGAATAACTTATTATCTGGTCTTTAAAGGGTAAAACCCATTTATTCGCCAGGCCCCGACGGAGTACCAGGCTGTGTGCTAAAATACTGCGCCAGGGCTCTGTGCACACCTCTTCTAAGACTTTTCAACTTATCTTTGGAAACCTCGATTTTTCCCCTTATGTGGAAGGAATCATTTATAATTCCCCTACATAAAAAAGGGAATGTTCACTGAGATTGTTTTATCTCACACGAAAAAAAAAGGGTGGCTGCTAATATTAAAAAAAACTGGGCGAAAACGAAAACGAAAGGTCTTGCCTCTTCAACGTTATAACTTCGAGTATATTTTCTAATCTTTCTCTAATCTTAAGCCTAACTTATCTATTGCGGCGAAGCGGGGCGAATTCGCACAAGAGCGAATATGAGCTTTCGCTCCCGCTCCGCCCTAAGCTATCTAAGAGTAAATTTACAGACTAGCAACTAACAAATACAATTCAGCTATAACTATAATTCACAATTTTTTCGACTTCAATAAAAATACAAATCCATTTACACCGGCCCCGTTGAATGCCTCCATCAGGCTTCAACTAACTGGCAGCCGCGCCAGCTTGTGGACCGCTCTCCTATACTCCGCTCCAGAGCTAGTTCGGACGACGGCGACCCTGACGCTTCCGTCCGCGTCGGCTTGTGTTGCTCCTACTCGTCCCGTGAGCCACTGTTGTGGCGGCTGGTGATCCTCTGCGATCAGGACCAGCTCGCCCGTCCGGATGTCATCCTCCCTGGTCTGCCACTTCGACCGCGATCTTCGACCATTGCTGCCAAAACGTTTGCTTGATTGACGAGAAAAGCCGCCATCGCCGCAAGCTCGTTAGACCCTGCTGGTCCGGGGTCCGCGGTGCTGGTGGGGCGATGAGCGGCCCGCCTGTCAACAGGTGCCCGGGAGTAAGCGCCTCGCCGTCGCTTGGGTTCTGACTCAGAGCCCCCAGGGGTCGTGAGTTCAGGACGGCCTCGACTCCAACGAGGACGGTCTGCAGCTCCTCCGCGGTCAGCCTGGCGTTCCCAACCGCTCGTAGGAGTAGGTGTTGTGCAGACTTCACACCTGCCTCCCATAGTCCGCCCATGTGCGGAGCCCGCGGCGGTATGAACGCAAATACGCATTCGCTTTTTGATGCGTATTGCGTGACCGCGTCGACCTCGTCCTCGATTCTCCGACGAAGGTCTGCGAAGTGGCGACTCGCTCCGACGAAGTTCGTCGCGTTGTTGCAGTGAACGATCTGCAGACATCCTCGGTGCTGCTTTGGACGCAAAACAAACAAATAAGGCAATGTAGGACTTATAAGGTGGCCTACAACGAATTTTGAATGTCGTATCAATAGGGCCCCAAAAATCAATTCTACAGTCTCTTTTACGTCTCCACCTCTCGACACTATGTCTGCCGGGTTCTGTTTAGTTGGTACATGCCGCCACGTGCTATCATCTGACCACTCTTGAATTTCAGCTACTCTATTCGATACGAACGTTGACAACGACGCTGGAAGGGAACGAATCCAATGAAGAGTTACTTCTGAATCCGACCAAAATACACTTCGTTCGATCGGAACTTTTATTAGAGGCTTTATCTTGCGGCAGAGATCTGCGAGAAGGTGAGCGGCACATAACTCAAGACGGGGGAGCGTCTTTGTCTTGAGCGGCGCTACTTTGGACTTTGCCGTCAACAATGAAACTTTAATACATTCTGCAGATTCGCAACGAATATAGACGCAGGCTCCATAGGCTCTCATCGATGCGTCAGAAAAGGCATGAATTTGAATCGGTGACATCGGCTCGGTACCCACGAATCTCGGTATCGAGATGTCCTCTAACTGCGACAAGGAAATTTGTATTTTGTTCCACGCTGTTTCTAAGTGCTGTGGAATTGACTCATCCCAATCTAGCTTATTTAGCCAAAGTTCCTGCAATAGAATCTTTCCTTTTATAAGTATAGGGCTTAATAAGCCAAGGGGGTCAAACAGCTTCGATGTCACCGACAGGATGTTCCGCTTGGTCGCCGTTTGACCCATGACTGAAGCATCAATTTCAAATTTAAATACATCTTCTTTAGGAACCCAAGCGATTCCTAATGCTTTAGTCAGTTCTGAGTCCGAAAGTGTTATTGGCTTAACCGTGCTCTCGGATGTAGTAACTTCAGGCGAGTTTGAAAACCACTTGCTCAATTCAAACCCAGCGTTTTGATGAACCTGAGTTACTTCAGACTTAGTTGTCTTTAGCTCCTCAATGCAACCAGCACCCGTTAACATGTCGTCGACGTAAAAGTCGGACCCAATAACTTCGGCAGCTCGAGGGAATGTATTTTTCACAGATTCACTCAACCTCTTCAAACACCTTATGGCCAGGAATGGGGCTGGCGCAGTGCCATATGTAACGGTGTTGAGCTTGCACAGTTTCAAGAACTCTGATGGGTCTTTCCTCCACACTATCAACTGGTATCGCCTATCGGCTTCATTTACCATTACTTGGCGATACATCTTTTTTATGTCGGCTATCAGAGCGAATCTGTTCAGCCGGAACCTAAGAAGAATTGAATACAACTCTTCCTGGATGGTAGGACCAACCATCAACAGATCGTTAAGACACTTATGTGTTGATGTCTTACAAGACGCATCAAACACGACTCGTAATTTGGTCGATGTGCTTTGAGGCCGTAAGACACACTGATGGGGTATGACGTAGTGTGGAGTAGCAAGAACATCATTGCTTGTAGGGGACATATGACCTAAGGATTCGTATTCTTCCATAAATTCCACATACTTCCACATCTTTAAATTCGGATTTCGAGATAATCTTTTCTCGAGCGACAAAAAACGGCGTTTGGCTACCTCGAACGAGTTTCCCAAAACGCTTGGATCCGATTTAAATGGAAGCCTGACTTCAAATCGACCTGAAGGCAGCACAACTGTATTTTTCTGATAATGTCCCTCACATAACTCTTGTTCAGGTGACAAAAGCTTTTTGGAAGTTGGTACTTCTTCCAACGACCAGAATTTTTTCAAATTGCCATCTATCGACTCGAGTAGTTCTTCTTGGCAATTCAGGCTAGAGACAGGCTGTTGAGGAGTGGAGTTATTTGCCTTATATTTTCCCGATACTATCCATCCATGGAGAGTTTTTTGGAGGATGGGATGGTTTGGCCCTTGTTTTATTTGGCCAACGGACAACAATTCGAAAAATGACTCAGCTCCAATTAACATATCTATCCGCTGAGGTTTGTAGAAATATGGGTCTGCTAGCGGCAAGTTCTTTGGTAGGTCCCAATCTTTCACGTTCACTGACTGGTCAGGGTGATAAACCGAGATAGTTCTCAAAATCCAAAAGTCAAACGGAAACTCACTACCATTAATCGTTGACTTCACCACAGTGTGTATCTTTTTCTTAACCTGGGAATTAGCTTGACCAATTCCAAGCAAGTTGATACACGATTCCTCCCTACGGATCTGTAAGCGTTGAGCAAGTTCTTCAGTAATGAAGTTCATTTGTGACCCAGAGTCAAGTAGTGCTCGGGCCAATATATGCTCGCCATTTTTAGTTCTAACGCTTACGATCGACGTCGCTAACAAAAACCCTTTCTAGAGATGACGCATGCAAAGCATGTGACGTAGAAGGGCCATCAAGATGTAGCGCTGGAGGAGGATGTTCATTTGGTGGTGGTAACGCCAAGTTATTTTCGGTCACAGTAAATCGGTGCAGAAGTTTGTGGTGCGATCTTGCACAAATTTGACATCTAGTCGATTTACACTTCGCAACCGTGTGACCTTTTCGCAGACAATTTAAACATAACGAGGCTGACTTGACAAACTCAAACCGTTGCATTACAGCAAGGCGAGCGAACGGACTACACTGGGCAAGACTATGGTCTTGTGCGTTGCAATAACTGCAAGCTTGTTTGTTGGAAGCGGTGCAAGCCAACGAACTCCTATTGTGCTGCTTCCCAAACCCAGTTTTCTCCTGTTTTGGCTTGCCAGTCTCTTCAGCGGACAGGTGCTGGTACCTACGATTTAATATTTTTTCGAAATCGGACCACAGCGGCAATTTCTCATAATCCAGTGACTCTTCCCATTTTTCTCTGGTCACTGGATCTACTCTACTCAAAACTAAGTAAATGATCATTGAGTTTGCAATTTTAGTGTCATCTCCTATGGATAATAGTGACCCATAGATCGATGACACTGTGTCGATGAGACCTCTCAACGACGACGCAGACGGCTGGGAAACTTTCGGAAGGCTGAATAATTTGCTTATTTGGTTAGCAAAGATGAGACATTCGTTATCGTTAACTCTTTTCAGACTAGCAATAGCTTTGTCATAATTACTCTCGGTGACTTGGAATGCCTTGATAGTTCCTAAGGCTTCATCAGAGAGGCAAGAAATTAAATGGTTAAATTTCTCGATAACAGGAATGTTCACATCCTTGTCTACAAATGTCTCAAAGAGACTCATGAAATTTTTAAACTCCGAATAGTTTCCACTGAATTTTGGCAATGCCAAACTGGGAAGTCGAGCTCGAGTTGGGGCTGCAACCGGTGCAGAACTTGCAGTAGCTGGTGGGGACTCTTCAGCTAACGTGAAGGCATTTAATAATGACATCACCCTTGCCTTAGTTGTTATCTCTAATTCTTCCAACTCGGCTCCAAATTCATCTTCCTCATCTAATTGCTCGATCTGGTCTTGCAACTCATTTGCCTTAAATATGGTCTCATTTAAAACCTGAAGCCTGCACTCTAGCTCGGTCTTCACTAAAGGAATTGACCCAGCTTCCAAACGGTCCTCTAACCGGCGAATGCTTTTTACCCTGACATCTAAATTTCTTCATAAGTCATCAAGAGTCGTGGCTTTTACTTTCTGGTTTTTACTTTCCATTTTAAAATTTATTTATTCATTAATAAACAGACAACGATAAAAAAATTTCAAATTTTTTGT
Source organism: Drosophila pseudoananassae pseudoananassae (assembly GCA_018153035.1). Classification (NCBI taxonomy): domain Eukaryota; kingdom Metazoa; phylum Arthropoda; class Insecta; order Diptera; family Drosophilidae; genus Drosophila; species Drosophila pseudoananassae. Next base: position 1,467,670 of record JAECXR010000007.1, read on the forward strand.
TTTTTATTTTTAAATAAAAAAATTTTAATTTATTAAATAATTAGTAAAATAAATTTTTTGACTAATATAAAAAGTTTTATTTTTATTTTAATTATTTAATTAATAATTTAAATTCAAAAACGAAAACGAACGAAAAAAGATATTTAATTTAATATCTAGCGAAAACGAGAAATAATTAATTAATATGGCGAAAACGAGAAATAATTAATTAATTAATTGATAGTCGAATAATGTTGATAGTCGAGGCACTGAGTATCCAAAAAATAGTTGGTTGCCAATGACACCGAAAAAGGTGTACACCCCACAATTATAGGGTAGCGCGTCACTTGGCGTTCCGGTAAAATAAAATGTGCCAAACTAATGCATATACATACATACATATATAGCAGCGGACAACGGTTAGAGCGAAAACGAAAATTTTACCGCTGCATATATTTGTATGTACGCCAAATTATTTATGCACGTAAATATGTATTATAATTGTACATATATTTGTATATAAATAAATGTTTGGCTGCACTAAATTTAACTATTTTGTTTGGCGAAAAACGAACGAGGGGCAAAGGGGGCGCGACAGTGACGTGGATATGTATATATGTTTTTTGTCAATTTTAGCCACAGGCAGTTTGTTAATAATTTATCGAAAACTACTCAAATTTTTAAGCTCTACTAATTTCAAGTACGTATGCGCCAAGAATTGAAAGGAGGGTGCAATATTTCAGCACAAGACGAAGATTTAATTAGTCTCTTCTCTTTAACTTCTTTAACTTTCAATTTTTCGCACAAATACCTGGGGTTCTGCCTTGGGATCCTTTAATCCCGCTGCCACTTTCCTTTTGCAATCGATGCAGGTGCACGGCATGGAAGGAGATTGGTTCCGATGAGTGGCGAAGATCCTGCGGTGATGATCCTGGAGGCTTGAGGGTTTCACGACGCGGTGATTTTTGGTTTTTTTGTTTTCCACTTCTCGGACGCGTCGCGAGCAGCTCTTTAACTTGTAGGTCTTTTTTTTTTTTTTTTGTGTGTAATTACACAGTGTCACTATCACTTTGTTTGTTTTTGTTTATTTAAATATTTCGCAAGTCCACCCGGGAGCGCCAAAATGTTCACTGAGATTGTTTTATCTCACACGAAAAAAAAGGGTGGCTGCTAATATTTAAAAAAACTGGGCGAAAACGAAAACTAAAGGTCTTGCCTCTTCAACGTTATAACTTCGAGTATATTTTCTAATCTTTCTCTAATCTTAAGCCTAACTTATCTATTGCGGCGAAGCGGGGCGAATTCGCACAAGAGCGAATATGAGCTTTCGCTCCCGCTCCGCCCTAAGCTATCTAAGAGTAAATTTACAGACTAGCAACTAACAAATACAATTCAGCTATAACTATAATTCACAATTTTTTCGACTTCAATAAAAATACAAATCCATTTACAGGGAAAAAGTCCGAGGCTGCCAACTACAGAGGCATCTCTAAGTTGTCGGCAATTCCAAAGTTATTTGAAAAATTAATTACCCCTCATTTGCAACACCTTTGCTCTTCGATTATCACTCCTTGTCAGCATGGCTTTATTAAGCGTCGCTCCACCATCACAAACTTATTGGAGTTGACATCCTTTGTCATAGATAGCTTTTGTAAGGGATATCAAACCGATGTAATTTACACAGACTTCAGGAAAGCATTCGATTCAGTTAATCACTCACTCTTGTTGAGTAAACTGAATATGCTGGGTTTTCCTAAAGACCTCTTAACGTGGATCTCCAGCTACCTAGATGGAAGGACACAAAGAGTCTTATTTAAAAACATACAGTCCCGTCTGGTCCGTGCTACATCCGGCGTCCCTCAAGGAAGTCATCTTGGCCCGTTATTATTTACGCTTTTTATAAACGACTTGCCCCCCGCTTTAACGAACTCTCTAGTTCTTATGTATGCAGATGATGTAAAGCTTTGTCTTCAGTCTGCCCTTGATAACTTTCAAAAATGGTGCTTAGCTAATGATCTAATACTTAATGGATCTAAATGCAAACATATGTCTTTTTATCGTTCTTGCCCTCTGCAAGCTACTTATTCTATTAATGGGATTGCCTTAAAAAAATTGACCCAGGTTAATGATCTCGGCATCCAATTAGACATCAAACTTAAATTTTCCGACCATATTTCCTTAATGGTTAATAAGGCTAAAGGAGTCCTTGGTTTTATCAAAAGGTGGTCAAAAGAATTTAATGACCCCTATATAACTAAAACACTATTCATTTCTTTGGTCCGTCCTATACTGGAGTACGGTTCATGTGTCTGGAGTCCCCAATATGGGTACATCAGGAACGCATAGAATCCGTTCAAAAGAATTTCCTAACTTTTTCACTTAGAGGTCTAAACTGGGATGCAAATCTTCACCTTCCATCTTATAATAGTAGACTCTTACTCATAAACTTACCTAGCTTAACAAATCGTAGGACAATGCTCGGTGTAGTCTTTCTGCATAACCTTATTAACGGGGATGTAGATAGCCAGCATTTACTAACACGCTTAAAATTTAACATTCCTAATAGAAGGACTCGAAACTTTAGTCCTCTGTTCCTTAGCAGTTGTAGTTCGACATATGCACTGCATGACCCTTTTAGGGTATTACGTTCGAACTACAATGGTCTCTACGCCATAACATCTCTTTCCTGTCCCTCAAACTTAAAATATAGAATTTTAAATTTCCTTACTAACTCCTCCTAGCTTAATAATAAAAAAAAATAGCTTAATATATTCTAACAAATCGTTTATTGAGCGCCCCTCGGTCGTCTGGGCCTCTAAGCTTTATGATGAATACAGGAATGCTAGCTGATGCTCTTATTGATGCACAAGCCATTTCCAAATTCTGAAAGACCGGTAAAAAAAAAAAAAAAAAAAAAAATAAATAAAATAAAAGAGATGTGGACGAAGAGGGAACAACGAAAATGAGAGTGTATTTGTGAGAAAATCGAACTTCTACGAAAATAGAAGCGTATGAAAATATTTAGGACCTTATAAAATTGTATAGGGTTTTAATGTTTACGCTGAAAGAAGAGTTGAAATGACTTAAGCTCATTGGTCTAACTACCGCGGAAATTAAAGCCGCGTTGGTTTTTGCGGCATTGGTGCGTCTACTATCCTTTTTGGAATTAGCCGTATGTAACTGAACTCATCCTCGATAAAAATGTTGGTCGGGCCGAATCGATTCTTAAGGATAATAAAGTTAAAGCAGCTTTAAATCTCAATGAACCATGGAAATGGGAATTTAACCGGACATCTTACAAACGCTGGAGTCTGTTTATGTGTATAAAGCCGGTATCTTTTCTTGTGGGGTTTCGCCCTTAAACATCCGATTGATATAGCAAAGTCTATAACTTTGGTGTTTTTAGAGTTAGAGTTTTCGTACGAATGCTACTTTTAGAAAAAATAATACGACATACCACATTTCTATATGTGGTTTCTATTCTATTCATATATTCTAAACCTGCCATATAACTGAACGATAGAAAATGACCCAACCTTCGTGTTTTTGAAGAAAGTTGTAACTTCGTACAAATTCTAATTTTGGTCAGTTGATCCAACCTACTACTAATCGCCCGGCTATATCTTATAGCTGCCATGTAACTGAGCAATCGGAAATGGTATTTGATAAAAACACCAACTTTGGTGTTCTTAAAGATAGAAGTTTGGGACTCTTTTTATTTTTTGTATTGTAACAAATTACAAATTACGGCCAACTATATTCGATTTTTGCCGGGATGTATTTCCGGGTTTCACTGCAAGGGTATATAAAATTCGACTCCGCCCGAAGTTAGCTTTCCTTTCGTTTTTTAATATAAAATGGAACTTAATCTTTTCCGCTTAAAGTATTGTAAAAATACAATTTCCTCCGCTCCCTAGTAGTTCTAGTCTACACTTTTGTTGCGATAGTTATCGTAAATTAGGTTATGAGACTGGCCAATAGTGTATGTAAAGTCTTGATCTGTAACTTTATTAAATAAATGATCGGTTATCTTAAATATCAGTTAGGTAGTATTCTGCTTCTTAATAAGTGTCCCAAGCGTAGGAAAATCCACGGCTGCTGATCTGCTTCAGCCTGCTCAGCCGACAATCATAAAGCTGCTCTTATATCTAGCTACCCCAAGGACTGGACGCGGGAAAAAACCCCATCCACCTCACCACATCGACCTCAGCTACAAAAAGTTAATTACTTTATTAATATACTATGAATATACAGAATACTATGCTAAGTATCAAATTCCCTAACTCTGTTAAATTTGATTTAAATGTGATGCCACCGTAATGAGATCATTTATCCAAATTAAGAGTGCAAGTTTAAAAAAATGTATTGAATCAAGTTTAAATTTATTATACCCTTGCAGAGGGTCTTATAGCTGCCATATAACTAAACGATCGGAGATGGTATTTGGTAAAAATACCAACTTTGGTATTTTTGAAGATGGAAGCTTGGTACTTTGTTTTAGATTTTTTATTGTAATAAATTGGTTATATTATGATCCCTCATAATGCCATCCTTATCTCATAAGGATCGGCCAATTTAATCCGATGTTTGCGATATATATCCGGTTTTAACTGCAAGGGTATATCAACTTCGGCTCCGCCCGAAGTTAGCTTTCCTTTCTTGTTTTTACTGTATTATTATGAATTTAATTTATTATTAAACTGTAGTTTAATCAATGTTCTTTCTTCATTATTTATTAAAAACTAATAAAAAGCAAAAGAAAAAATTGTATGCAATATTTTTACATCTTAAACCTACACCCCAAAGGTTTTCATTCTAAGCCTAAGCCTGTTTTATTCTGGGCAGGGACTGCGAATAAGACTTATGAGTTCAAAAAAATTGAACGACAAAAAAGCCTTTGTGGGGAGTGGGAAAAGGACACATATACACCATTTTTTAACGGTGAATCCAGAAACACAATAAACTTTTATTTCAATTTCTATTGCTAAAATTGAAATATAACTCTTATTTTCAATTTTTATAATAATAATTAAGAATAAGAATTATTTTTCAATTTTTATTTAAAAAAAAAATAAAAATTATGATTCAATTTTTATTAAAAAAATTTCTGGGGCATAGTAATAATTTTTCAGTAATTTGTCGTTTGACATTTTTCCAGATCACTAGTTTTCTCTGGTACGCCTGATAATCTTTTACTTATCTTTGGTCCGTCCAGTATTTAAGATTTGATATATATGAGAGTCTTAAGTAATCAATACGGAAAACACCAAAATCTGTAAATAAAAAACTTTATGATTTCGGACTAAATAGGGGTAAAAATCCACTTCACTTTTCTTCCTTCCCTAGTAGAATTTTATTTATAATTTTATTTATAATTTTAATTAAAACGATTCTGGGTATTGTTTCCTACATATCATTTTTAAAAGAAATCTAGATGGCCAAGTAACGCTGTTAATTTAAAATTCCTAGTATATAGCCAAGAACCTCCTTAGCCATTGTAGTTCAACATATGCCCATGATGTCTTTAAGGCAGTGGGGGGCAGGAAAACCCACACATGTTTAAAATTTGAGTCTATGCGTAGCAGAGAAAAACAATGAGAGCAGAGAATTCACTGAGCGAAAAAACGAAGCTTTTTATTTCATTTTTCGTTAATTCAAAAGTAGGAATGGCCACTAATAAAGTGTATTTTATTGACATCTTTTTCTTTATTTAAAGAAAGATTTTCTAGCATCAGATCTTAAAAATGGAAATGTACGCTTTCCTATCTATATTTTCTATGGAGAATACTTGTTCCAGCCCAATTTTGAGAACATTTTTCTCAGTGGAAACATTCTTATTTTAAGTTTGGGCTTTCAAATGAGTCAAAATGGGAGCAAATAGAAAGCTTTTTAATAAATTTGAGAGTGATCACATTGTCAGTGAGCCGGCAGCGCTGCGGCAGAATTTCCGACCTAATGCAAGATATATATGGCACATTATTTAGGGGCTCTTACCCAATTTATAAACAACTTTGAACCGAGAGCTAATTCCTGACAGACCCGAGATAAATCTGTGGTCAGCTATTCTGTCAACCAGGCCTCCAAATCATTCCCACCCAGATAAATTTCATGCAGTCCGCATCAAACGGATGCTGTAAACATTAAAGTAGATATTGTAAACATCGGAGTCCCAAGTCCGGTAACGTAAACAAATAGATCCCCAAAGCGGTCCCTAAACTCCGCTAATGTAAACACCAATTTTCGGCCAAGACTGGATTTCAAATTTAATTCGCAAATTGCATCATCTTATTTTCCGACTCTCTTTATCACCTTTTTTTTATCCCTCTCTGTACCAATCTCTTTATCAATTTTTGGGGCGGTCAATCGCTGCGTCACGTGACACTAAATTTTCTAAATGTTATGGTTATTATAATGAATTGAATTTAGGGGGAATTGAAGGATGGCCGTGACTGCAGCTCGATCTGCAGGGGCGCACGATTGAGTGAAACTGACTCCAGTCGGACGAGATCGCCGCACGAGGGAATGCAGTCGCATACATAACACCCCTTAACACCCAGACGGATCGTAGAACTGGGGGCGACGACGGTCACGGACAGATCTGCGTGGCGGTCCTCCAGTCCCGATTGGCTCAGGCGAAAGCTGTGGCCCAGCTGGAGTTGTGGATCCGCCAGGTACCGCGTCAGATGGGGTTGGAGTGGAACAGCATGTCGGCGATGCTGTCTCCTCTATTGTTGGCTGCTGCGAAGGACTGCGCAATCGCAGCTGATTCAGATGTCGCCTGACTGTTCGGTCGTCCCCGTGGAATTTCTCGTATGTTCTAACGATTTCATGCCTTCATTCTAACGATTCCGGGATGGTGCGCTTGTAACGCAGAGAGAATTTCCTGCCTGTCCGTCAAGGGAATAACTGCTCGATTACCCCAAAATAATATTCCTCGGTTACTCGTCAGTTCGTTTCGCCGAACGAAGAAAGGGTACAGGTCATCATGACGCTGAACTCGTACACGGGTCGATGAATGCCCCCGTGTCGAAGATCCGGGTCCCGGTGTTGACGCTGCCGACGAGCGCCGGGAAGTCGATGGCCGTGGATCGGCTTGTGAGGGCCAGAAAGTGGCGGACGAAGGCCGAGAAGTAACCGAACCGCGCCGTGAGTTGGAGGACGATGGCCGACGAGAAAGCGAGACACCCCGTGTACTGTCTCCCGCGCTCCGTGACCGGTGCTCCTCGGTCTTATCGGATAAGGCCGGAAACTTGTGCGTGAATCATCTTGAAGGGAAACTTGACAAGGTTGAACAGTCGTTCCGATATGAAGGTCGCTTCGGACCCTAATCTATCAGTGCTCGTGCCTGGACGGTGCACCCCAAATGGCACACGTTGAGAAGGGCCGTGCCCAGTAGGACTGCTCCTGACCCGGAAGCGAAACACACCTGCACATTCGACTGATCCTCTGAGCCGTTTGCTGACGTAGGCGGACTTGGAGCGGTAAGCGGCGTAGGCGGACTTGGAGCGGTGGCGAACGGATTGCCGCGGCGCAGGAGGGTGTGGTGTCGGCTGTGGCATGTGAAGCAGGTATGGGCGCTCGTGCAGTCTCGCTGCTGGTGCCCCGGGCAAAACAGTTTAGACATAACTGGTTTCTCCTTATGTAGTCAGAGCGCCCATTTACGTCCATTTCTAGGAAACGCGGACATAAGCGAATGGGGTGGTCCTCACGGTAACACGGTTAACCGGTAACACGTAGTTTTCCTGGCGCCACCTTTTGCACATTTCTGCATGCCAAAGTACTAAAGTGTGATCTGTCCACTCTAAAGAACGGTTTCCTAGACCTTTCGTAATTAACGGCCATTTGAACCCGATAATGCTGTCATCTTTTCATTAATGTTGTAATCATTGTAACATTCTATTTATTTATATTATCATTTTCTATAAATTTTGTTCATCCCTCTTTTTTTTTCCTTTTTTTTTGAAAAGTCCCTTCAGACCACCGCTACAATAATCGTTTATGTATTTGTTTCTTCATTCATAAAAGGGCAACAAGGGCTATCTGTGGTACAGTCGGTAATCACTCTTACACTCCAAGCAGTGATAAGCACTTTAAATTCTTAGTAAATTAATAATTGTACAATTCATAATCAATTCTTAATGCTATGTTCAAATTTTTTGTCTACTTCCCTCGAGTGTCAAAGTAAAAAGGAAAGCTTAGTCACAAGGTTACCGGCTGACTTAACAGAGTTTCAACAACCGCTTAAACTATCGGTGCTGTAACTTCGGCATTAGGATGCCGCCGGAGCAGTTTAACTATCTATCGTAACATTTACTTTAACAAAAACGGTATCGCTTCGGGTGTGCTGTGATATATTTGGAGGCGAATTAATAAGTTTTTTAATGTTAATCCACACATAGCTCGGCTTTCTTCTTCCTCTTTGAAAACTTTGTATGCCGTATGCCGGGTTCTCTGCCACTGCGCAGTTTCGGATGCCATTTCCCGTAGGTCTGGTTTTTATTATTGTTGGAATAATTGTCGTGCTTTCCAAGACGAACTGGTTCAGTTTTATGGCAGCTATAAGATGTTGGCGGCCGATCATCAAGTAATTTAGGTAATACCGATTATTTGGTAAAAAATTGAATCTGTAAGAATTTTTAAGGTCGAGTTACCATATATGGGAGCTAAAGGATATATTTGGCTGATCTTTATAATATTTGGTATGCCTATCTGTTAATGTATCCATATGCTCGTGGACCTATCCGGCTTTCCGAATGAAGTTTGGTTTTCTCCACGGGGGAATCTTGGTGAGATCATTTAGGTCCGTTTGTGTTACGCCTAAAAGAGTTGCAGTCGAGTACGCCCAAGTGTCGGAAGTGTCCAGGCACGCCATAAGTGCCTGGAGATTTAAAGGGGTTTACCTTTAAAAATGGGTTGGAGATTTACCTCCTTAAGGAGGTATTGAATTTGGCTCGGGAGGAGGGAGTTGTCCCCTTGGTTTTGCGTTTCCTGGATTGTTTTCTCCTGAGAACACCTCAGGAGAAATGTGCGTTTATGAGTGGCTCTAGGGATTCTTCCTGGACGTGGCTCAACTACCATCCGGGGTTTTGATGTACCCTACATTAGGGTAGTGGATGTGAAGACCTTTCTGGGTCTGGAGGCCTCCTAGGTCCCCTTATTGTTCGTTCTGAATCTGGTCCAGGCATTCCTCTTAGCTGCTTGAGGGCGCTTTATACGCCTCCCAAGCTACTTCTGTGTTTGCTTTACAGAAGATTTGAGCTTAGGATAAAATCGAATATTTACTCACAACACTCGATAGTGTCAGTGCCTAGTGATGATGATGGGCGGTGGCATCGCACCCTATGATCAAGTCGATCTTTGGCTTCCCGCTGTCTTCCATTAGCTGTTTGGGGAAGGGGTCAGGGAAAGGGCATCCTGGTCGTGGCCCATATACGCCGAGCATTCCCTTAGAGATCCCTTTGGGCTGTTCTCAGATCTTGTTCTCCGACGCCCCAACCCAAGAATCCCGTTTTCAAGGGTCCAGGGTTCCTGAATGAGGCCCACATCAGCTCCACTGTCGGAGCTCAGCAAAAAGTTATCCTTCTCCATCGCGACGCGACTAAGAGCCCTTGCCAAGTCACTTTTCCTCGAGATATACCCTTCCAGGATGTGCTCCTCCTCATGCGACATTCCTTCCTCCAAGTCTAGCTCTTTGACGACTGCATCCAGCTCGATGCTTCCAGTCTTGCACTTTGCATCCGACTTATAAACCCGGACCGTAACATGCTCCAAGTCGTACTTAATACGGTGCCCCGTCTCTTCCACGATCGTTGCAGTATCCTCATTCAGCGTGAGGATAACCTGCCTCCAAGGTCCCACCGCATTCTCCATCTTGGTGACTCTCCAATCCAATGCGGGAAGTTACGGATTGCACATTTTAAGCATCACCAGAATGGTGTAAGGGTCGGCCGGCATTTCGGTAAGACATACTCGCGCCCTCGTCTTACTGTGGATCTCATTTTAGTCAATCGCCTCCAGGTTTTCACCAGGGTAGACCTCTCCAAGCGTGGCTATCATTCGCTTGTACACGGCCACCTATCATCTTGACGCTACCCTGATACCAGCTTCCGTCTTCGCATTCTGCTGGGGGTCCTACGCTCTTCAGCATCTCCTCCATGAAGCGCCCGTGCAGCTCATTGAATATTGAACATTGCGCTGCGTCGAGTAGGACTCTGCCGGAAAAGGGTTTGCCTTAGGGGCTCCATCGCTTGGTATTGGCGCCGGACCGGCGCGGTCCTTATGTTGTTCCTCTGTAGAGAACATCTTTATCCTAGCATCTCCTTGGATTTTGAGGGCCTTGGACTACTGTTATTGACTACATTTATGGACTTTTTAAGTCCAGAGAGTGGAAATCCACTCTCCGCTATGGTTTTTAAGTAATTTATCTGAATTCATATTTGGGCCCACGAGTAGGCAGGAAGGGGTTCGTCCATCACGACATAGCCCGCTAGTCACGATAAGCCGGTTTTAAACTGGGGTGTCGGCCGGTTCGCATAATAGCTTCCGAGCCTCCTCGGGCACGCATCCTTCGGCATATGCTGTTTCATCTTGGATTGAGGTAATTTGAGGAAGGGAATGTTCTTCTCCCCGCCCAACTACGCTTAGCTTCCTCGGCAGAGAAATGACCGTACCAGGACCTATTACCAGCCACCCTCGCGTGAAGAGTATGCTCTACACTACCAGCGGTGCGCAATTGCGAGCGAGTACCAGGCTGTGTGCCACAATAGTGTGCCAGGGCTCTGTGCAAACCTCTTCATAGACTTATCTTTGGAAACCTCGATTTTTCCTCTTAAGTGGAAGGAATCTTTCATAATTCGCTTACATAAAAAAGGGAAAAAGTACGATGCTGCCAATTACAGAGGCATCTGTAAATTTAAATTCCAAAGTTATTTAAAAAATTAATTACTCCTCATTTTCAACAATTTTGCTCTTCTATCATCCTTTGTCATAAAAGGGTTTAGAAAGGGATTTCAAACTGATGTTATTTACACAGACTTTAGCAAAGATTAGACAATTACTCACTCTTTAGTGAGTGACCTCCTAACGTGGATCTCCAGCTATTTAGATGGAAGAACACAAAGAGTCTTATTTAAAAATATACTTTCCCGCTTGGTCCGTACTACATCTGGTGTTCCTAGAGGAAGTCATCTTGGCTCGTTACTATTTATTCTTTATATAAATGACTTGCCCCCTGCTTTAACGAACTCTCTAGTTCTTATATATGCAGTTGATATTAAGCTTTGTCTTAAATATAAATTCATCTCTGCCCAATGCAATCTTCAGTAGATCTTGAAACCTTTCAAAAATGGTGTTTAGCAAATGATTTAATAACTAATGGATCAAAATGCAAGCTTATGTATTTTTATCGTTCTTTCTTCTCCAGGCTACGTACTTTCTCTATGGGATTGCCTTAGAAAAATTAACTCAGGTTAATGATCTCAGCGTCCTGTTAGATTCTTAACGTAAATTTGGCGACCATATTTCCACAATGGTTAATAAGGCTAAAGGGGTCATTGGTTTTATTAAAAGATGGTGAAACGAATTTAACGACCCTTACATTACGAAAAGCTTAAACACTTATTTGTGCATCTGCATTATACTGGAGTACGGTTCATGTGTCTGGTTCATACTTTTACAAACGCCTATTTTATTTCAAGGCCTTTGGTTATCTACAAATCGATTTCTGCTCTCGACTTGCTCAGCTCCGGATCCTCGCTGCGCCCCTTGGGCTTCCGATCGGCTCCGCCGTCGGCGCTAGTGATTATTTCCCTTTCACGAGGTCCTTTTTCGCTCGGCTCGCTTGTATCCACTCTTTCCTTCCTGGTCTGTTAATGGCGGCCTCCCCAGAGGCGGTCCTTCAGCTCAACACTACTAGTTTTTTTTTAGAAATGCTCTACTTGAATGTCAGACTCTCCAAAGGTGGTCCTTCAACTCACCGCTACAAGCTTCCTAAAATGACTGATCCCGATTTGCTCCAATGTGTTTCCTTATATTCTGCAAGGAGCGCCTGTTAATCCTTCTGGATTCTGCTCCTGCTATTAATTTAGCTTTCCAGAATCACGCCAAACTCCCGCACTTGGTTGGTCATTGTGCGTACGCCTTCGTCTCTCCCGGGCCCGGACCTCTGCTGTCACTATGCGGGGCGCCGACTTACAGGAACCGCAACGGTTTGCGTCGCCCCCCACTCCTTGCATCCCGCTGCTGTTTGTCCAGCCCCGCTGGCCCGCCAAGGAAAGCGGCTAGTACTTTTGTCTTTGCTTTTCCCCATCCCCCGTACTAACTATTGTAAAACTCCCTTCACTTGCCCGGTTCTTGACCAGTGCTTGACCAGTTCAGTTATCACCCTTCCTTAACTTCGGCCCCGCCCACTTGTCTATAAGGCGAGACTATATCTTCTCATAATACCAATCTATTCAAAAACATGAACAGTCTTAACGGGGCTTTAACGGTCCTACATTTAAAGAGCTTTAACTTAGCAATTTAAGCTTTCAGTTGTTGAGATCTTTTGCCGCACTCTCTTTACTCATGTCACTGCATTCGCGCTGTAAATTGGTCTATCTTTGCATCATCCAAGTTCATTTGCATGCAAAATTAATAATCTTATAATGTTTGATCTATCCATTTCGGATTTTTTTATTTTTAGATTAATCATAGTCATTAAAAAATCTGAATGACCGAACATTGGTGACCCCGGCGTGATCTAATTACTGCAATTAACGATTTATAATAAACAAAATAGACTTGCAAAAGTATTTGCGGCTTAGTTTGAACACTGCATGAACAAAAAGTTATGAACAAATTTTATACACAGCATGCAGAATACAGTCTAAAAATATGTATTGCTTGGTGTGTTTCTTAAAGTTGCAAGATGCATCTTTTTTTAAAACCTTTTCTTCCGATTTCTACTTTTAATGGAGTATGTGCAGAGTCAGCTGATGGCATTAAATTCCTGTAAAATTTTGACTAATAGGAGAGACTTACTAGGAATAGGAGAGATTTCCATGGGTGTTAATATTGGCCGGACAGACAACTAACCGCAGTTTTGTAATCTGTATTCACGAACTAACTAGTATTAACTCCGATTGCTATTGGGAAGAAATATGTAGCTATTTTCAGAGGTTAGCTTTGGACAGATAAAGTTATACTTCGGCTGTTAGCCAAACCTCTGAGAAAAATAGATTAGGTACAAAATTATAGAAGTAAAAATTTTGACGGAGAGAGAAAAAAAGGTGTATAAGAAAGTGTGAGCGAGGCGATCCCACTGGTGCAGTTGTGGTCGAGATTAGCCCTCCCAACCTATGATCACCGTCCTTGAGATCAACTCTGGTGACCTCCTTGACCCGCGACCGCTAAGACATTAGCTGAGTTCAGATAATCAAATTTTAGTTAACTTTCATGATTCAGGATTGACAAGGTTTAATGTTCAAGATAAACTTAAAATCGAACATACTGATTAGGGCGCAAAATTTGTTTAAAATTAAATGGTAAAATAAATATAACAGTAAAGAGTAATGGTAAATAAAATTTGATCATAATTAGTACTAAGAGATATTTAAACTGAATGTATATAAATAATTCACAAAAATAGATTTACGGTTTCTTTCAGCATCTTCAAGCTGAGCTTAAAAAAAATAGAAAAATTGTTTTATAAGTTGGAATAATTCAACATTTGTTTGCGTTAAATTGTTTACCACATAAAAGCTTTTGTAAATAAAATACTAAGAATTCGAATTCTTTACTTTACTTTTTACTCACGACGAAGGAATTTTCATACTTTTTGCAGAGTTTTAGATCTTTAGTTCTTATCTATGTTTACATTCTTTGTATAGGTGAATTTCGGAGAGTATAAGATAATATAAAAAGCATGTAATAAAACCGACTCACGATGTTTACTCCAGATCCAGCGTAGAAAGATCGATTTTCCGAGAGCTGAAAGCTGTAATTGGCCCAAAAGCGGCCATCTCCAAATTAAGTGTTAAAAGAATTCTATTCTGCGCAAAATTCTAGAGATTCCTTATCGTAGATGGTGCGGGAGTCTTAATTTAGCATGTAAAAGCTTTAAGCTTATACATATATGCATATACGTACAAGGAGAGAAATTAAACTCGAATAAAATTGAAAACTATAAAATTATAGTCTTAATTAAACTTCAAAATCATTTTACAATTTGTTATGACTCAACGCTAAATAAAGCTTGCAAAACTAAAATTAATTAATATTCATCATTAATTTTTCTGCACTTAGGAAAATTTTCTTTAGGTTAGAAAAACGGGATTTCAGGTAATCCCATATTTTAGAATATTCGAATTTTAAAGATTTTGATGAAATAGGTACGAGCCGGTGAAACTGGCCAAGGAGCGAACGGTGTGCGACGATTGCAGCAAGGTATTTTCCTTGGAGGTGTGGCTTTGTCCATTTTTTATACATTCAACATTTTTGGTCGCGACGTGGCCAAAGCTCGCGAAGATCGACGTACGATAATAAAAATTGATGATTTAGCTCATCCTTCAATGGTAACACATAGGTAACACGGTTAACCGGTAACACGTAGTTTTCCTGGCGCCACCTTTTGCACATTTCTGCATGCCAAAGTACTAAAGTGTGATCTGTCCACTCTAAAGAACGGTTTCCTAGACCTTTCGTAATTAACGGCCATTTGAACCCGATAATGCTGTCATCTTTTCATTAATTTTGTAATCATTGTAACATTCTATTTATTTATATTATCATTTTCTATAAATTTTGTTCATCCCTCTTTTTTTTCCTTTTTTTTTTGAAAAGTCCCTTCAGACCACCGCTACAATAATCGTTTATGTATTTGTTTCTTCATTCATAAAAGGGCAACAAGGGCTATCTGTGGTACAGTCGGTAATCACTCTTACACTCCAAGCAGTGATAAGCACTTTAAATTCTTAGTAAATTAATAATTGTGCAATTCATAATCAATTCTTAATGCTATGTTCTCATTTTTTGTCTACTTCCCTCGAGTGTCAAAGTAAAAAGGAAAGCTTAGTCACAAGGTTACCGGCTGACTTAACAGAGTTTCAACAACCGCTTAAACTATCGGTGCTGTAACTTCGGCATTAGGATGCCGCCGGAGCAGTTTAACTATCTATCGTAACATTTACTTTAACAAAAACGGTATCGCTTCGGGTGTGCTGTGATATATTTGGAGGCGAATTAATAAGTTTTTTAATGTTAATCCACACATAGCTCGGCTTTCTTCTTCCTCTTTGAAAACTTTGTATGCCGTATGCCGGGTTCTCTGCCACTGCGCAGTTTCGGATGCCATTTCCCGTAGGTCTGGTTTTTATTATTGTTGGAATAATTGTCGTGCTTTCCAAGACGAACTGGTTCAGTTTTATGGCAGCTATAAGATGTTGGCGGCCGATCATCAAGTAATTTAGGTAATACCGATTATTTGGTAAAAAATTGAATCTGTAAAAATTTTTAAGGTCCAGTTACCATATATGGGAGCTAAAGGATATATTTGGCTGATCTTTATAAAATTTGGTATGCCTATCTGTTAATGTATCCATATGCTCGTGGACCTATCCGGCTTTCCGAATGAAGTTTGGTTTTCTCCACGGGGGAATCTTGGTGAGATCATTTAGGTCCGTTTGTGTTACGCCTAAAAGAGTTGCAGTCGAGTACGCCCAAGTGTCGGAAGTTACGCAACCGTCTCTTCTTCCTTTACATCCTTGCACTTAAGGTAATCATTTTGAGGCACCGATAATATGGGCGCATGCGTAACTATGCCCTGTGATTGGCTTAAGTTCTACACTGCAGTCCTATTTATTAAGGTCAATTAGTTTCATGGTCTGTTTCTAGAGCGAGCGGAGAAGATTATGAAAGGATTATTTATGCCTGCGGCCAGGTTCTCATATGAGGCGGATGTCATACTTTTCCGCCATATCGGTAAGAGATCTGCGAAAGTCATTTGTGTGTTTATAATAAGATAAGAAGAAGTCAAGTGCCCTGAGCGCAGCCTGACTGTCTAAGAAGACGAATATTTTGTCTATAGTGCAGTGGGGGGCTCATTTTCCATAGCACGGTAGAAAATTTTGCCGCAGCGCTGCCGGCACACTGCTTGCCGGGGGGCTTACTCCCAGCGCGTCCTTTGGACCCGGCTTTTGTTAATTGGGACGAAAAGGTCCCATAAGTGCCTGGAGATTAGGGGCGAGATAAAGGAGGAGATTATGGAGATAAAGGGCTTGAAAGTGTTTAACACTCAACTAAGATACCTATAACTAAGCAGGTATTGGATTTGGCTCGGGAGGAGGGAGTTGTCCCCTTGGTTCTGCGTTTCCTGGATTGTTTTCTCCTGAGAACACCTCAGGAGAAATGTGCGTTTATGAGTGGCTCTAGGGATTCTTGCTGGACGTGGCTCAACTACCATCCGGGGTTTTGATGTACCCTACATTAGGGTAGTGGATGTGAAGACCTTTCTGAGTCTGGAGGCTTCCGAATTCCCCTTATTGTTCGTTCTGAACCTGGTCCAGGCATTCCTCTTAGCTGCTTGAGGGCACTTTATACGCCTCCCAAGCTACTTCTGTGTTTGCTTTACAGAAGATTTGAGCTTGGGATAAAATCGAATCTTTACTCACCCCACTCGATAGTGTCAGTGCTTCCCTAGTGATGATGATGGGCGTTGGCATCGCACCCTATGATGGAAAGGGCATCCTGGTCGTGGCCCATATACGCCGAGCACACCCTTAGAGATCCCTTTGGGCTGTTCTCAGATCTTGTTCTCCGACGCCCCAACCCAAGAATCCCGTTTTCAAGGGTCCAGGGTTCCTGAATGAGGCCCACATCAGCTCCACTGTCGGAGCTCAGCAAAAAGTTATCCTTCTCCATCGCGACGCGACTAAGAGCCCTTGCCAAGTCACTTTTCCTCGAGATATACCCTTCCAGGATGTGCTCCTCCTCATGCGACATTCCTTCCTCCAAGTCTAGCTCTTTGACGACTGCATCCAGCTCGATGCTTCCAGTCTTGCACTTTGCATCCGACTTATAAACCCGGACCGTAACATGCTCCAAGTCGTACTTAATACGGTGCCCCGTCTCTTCCACGATCGTTGCAGTATCCTCATTCAGCGTGAGGATAACCTGCCTCCAAGGTCCCACCGCATTCTCCATCTTGGTGACTCTCCAATCCAATGCGGGAAGTTACGGATTGCACATTTTAAGCATCACCAGAATGGTGTTAGGGTCGGCCGGCATTTCGGTGAGCCATACTCGCGCCCTCGTTTTACTGTGGATCTCATTTTAGTCAACCGCCTCCAGGTTTTCACCAGGGTAGACCTCTCCAAGCGTGGTTATCATTCGCTTGTACACGGCCACCTATCATCTTGACGCTACCCTGATACCAGCTTCCGCCTTTGCATTCTGCTGGGGGTCCTACGCTCTTCAGCATCTCCTCCATGAAGCGCCCGTGCAGCTCATTGAATATTGAACATTGCGCTGCGTCGAGTAGGACTCTGCCGGAAAAGGGTTTGCCTTAGGGGCCCCATCGCTTGGTATTGGCGCCGGACCGGCGCGGTCCTTATGCTGTTCCTCTGTAGGGAACATCTTTATCCTAGCATCTCCTTGGATTTTGAGGGCCTTGGACTACTGTTATTGACTACATTTATGGACTTTTTAAGGGATTTCCACTCTCCGCTATGGTTTATAAGTAATTTATCTGAATTCATATTTGGGCCCACGAGTAGGCAGGAAGGGGTTCGTCCATCACGACATAGCCCGCTAGTCACGATAAGCCGGTTTTAAACTGGGGTGTCGGCCGGTCCCCCAGAGTTCGCATAATAATAATCCTTCGGCATATGCTGTTTCATCTTGGATTGAGGTAATTTGGGGAAGGGAATGTTCTTCTCCCCGCCCAACTACGCTTAGCTTCCTCGGCAGAGAAATGACCGTACCAGGACCTATTACCAGCCACCCTCGCGTGAGGAGTATGCTCTACACTACCAGCGGTGCGCAATTGCGAGAGAGTACCAGGCTGTGTGCCACAATAGTGTGCCAGGGCTCTGTGCAAACCTCTTCATAGACTTATCTTTGGAAACCTCGATTTTTCCTCTTAAGTGGAAGGAATCTTTCATAATTCGCTTACATAAAAAAGGGAAAAAGTACGATGCTGCCAACTACAGAGGCATCTGTAAATTTAAATTCCAAAGTTATTTAAAAAATTAATTTAAACAATTTTGCTCTTCTATCATCCTTTGTCATAAAAGGGTTTAGAAAGGGATTTCAAACTGATGTTATTTACACAGACTTTAGCAAAGATTAGACAATTACTCACTCTTTAGTGAGTGACCTCCTAACGTGGATCTCCAGCTATTTAGATGGAAGAACACAAAGAGTCTTATTTAAAAATATACTTTCCCGCTTGGTCCGTACTACATCTGGTGTTCCTAGAGGAAGTCATCTTGGCTCGTTACTATTTATTCTTTATATAAATGACTTGCCCCCTGCTTTAACGAACTCTCTAGTTCTTATATATGCAGTTGATATTAAGCTTTGTCTTAAATATAAATTCATCTCTGCCCAATGCAATCTTCAGTAGATCTTGAAACCTTTCAAAAATGGTGTTTAGCAAATGATTTAATAACTAATGGATCAAAATGCAAGCTTATGTATTTTTATCGTTCTTTCTTCTCCAGGCTACGTACTTTCTCTATGGGATTGCCTTAGAAAAATTAACTCAGGTTAATGATCTCAGCGTCCTGTTAGATTCTTAACGTAAATTTGGCGACCATATTTCCACAATGGTTAATAAGGCTAAAGGGGTCATTGGTTTTATTAAAAGATGGTGAAACGAATTTAACGACCCTTACATTACGAAAAGCTTAAACACTTATTTGTGCATCTGCATTATACTGGAGTACGGTTCATGTGTCTGGTTCATACTTTTACAAACGCCTATTTTATTTCAAGGCCTTTGGTTATCTACAAATCGATTTCTGCTCTCGACTTACTCAGCAGAGGCGGGGCGCCGACTTACAGGAACCGCAACGGTTTGCGTCGCCCCCACTCCTTGCATCCCGCTGCTGTTTGTTCAGCCCCGCCAAGGAAAGCGGCTAGTACTTTTGTCTTTGCTTTTCCCCATCCCCCGTACTAACTATTGTAATACTCCCTTCACTTGCCCGGTTCTTGACCAGTGCTTGACCAGTTCAGTTATCACCCTTCCTTAACTTCGGCCCCGCCCACTTGTCTATAAGGCGAGACTATATCTTCTCATAATACCAATCTATTCAAAAACATGAACAGTCTTAACGGGGCTTTAACGGTCCTACATTTAAAGAGCTTTAACTTAGCAATTTAAGCTTTCAGTTGTTGAGATCTTTTGCCGCACTCTCTTTACTCATGTCACTGCATTCGCGCTGTAAATTGGTCTATCTATCATATGTATCATATGGTCTATGTATCATCCAAGTTCATCTGCATGCAAAATTAATAATCTTATAATGTTTGATCTTTCGATTTCGGATTTTTTTATTTTTAGATTAACCATAGTCATTAAAAAATCTGAATGACCGAACATTGGTGACCCCGGCGTGATCTAATTACTGCAATTAACGATTTATAATAAACAAAATAGACTTGCAAAAGTATTTGCGGCTTAGTTTGAACACTGCATGAACAAAAAGTTATGAACAAATTTTATACACAGCATGCAGAATACAGTCTAAAAATATGTATTGCTTGGTGTGTTTCTTAAAGTTGCAAGATGCATCTTTTTTTAAAACCTTTTCTTCCGATTTCTACTTTTAATGGAGTATGTGCAGAGTCAGCTGATCGCTAGATCTTCTTAACGATCATGGGTGGGTGGCAAGGTGAAAAATTGACAGAAGTTGTGACACTGTCTCCTACACAAACACCCACACACCCTCCTTCCTACTTCTATACTAATTATACTATAGATACTAATTATTCTATACTATAGATTCGGACACGACGAAAGTCCAGTGTGCCCCAACTGCCCAGGAGCAGACGAGGACCCAGAGCACATCTTATACAATTGTAGGAGATATCGTGCTACCACCAGATCGCTACCAGATCCAGAGCAGCTCGTGGAATTCATGTGTAGCTCACAGGAGCAATGGGACTGGGTAAGCCAGTTGATAGCTTATACACAGGGCGACTTAAGAAGACTCGAAAATGAACGTCGCTTAAGGGAGAATGCCTAGATTAAGCAACCTTTCCCCGCGAAGTAATACTTAGCAGTGGTACCGCGGGGTCTGTGGTGTGTGCGGGGGTGTCTTTAGTACGTAGGCGCCGGCTAGACATGCCGGTGAATCGTGCATGCTATTGGTACGGGCCAATAGTATCTAGGATAGATTTTCACCTCAATGGCGCAATCCAAAAAAAAAAAAAAAACTTCTATACTAATTTGGATTTGATGTCGGAATTCCTGCATCAGCGATGCAAGACATTGGAGGAAGTGAAGGTAGCCGACTGCGTCGAGTGTTGGCCATTTAAATAAGTTTGGATATTTATCGTACATATGTACCAATAACCACATTAACTAAATGTCTTTTTTTTTTTATAAAAAAAAAACAGTTCTGCTTGTTTGAGATTTTTTATTTCTTAATAGGATAGCTATTTTCTACTGTTTAAATATGAGGGGCTAATTGAAACAAGAAAGCAAGGTAACTTGGTCAAGCATTGAACACAATTTTCAATAAAAATTCCAAAGATTGAGTTTCAGGGATTAATCATGAGTTTAATCAGGGGTTTTAACATGGGTTAAAACCGATCCCCTGCAGCCTAACACAAATACATAAGTGGTGCGCTTATCGCACTTGAGAAAGGGTCGCATAGCAGATCAGCGTGCAGTGCGTTGACAAGTAGTTTTAAATAGATTTAATATTTTTATGTATCTTTCTTGTAAGAGAATTGTACAGAATATAATTAGTTTCCAAAAGGAACTCATGGGAGTTACCCGTATTCGGGGCTCATCTTAACATAACTAATATTTTCATTAATTACCTTACATCGAATACTGATAAGAGCTTTGGCAAGGTTGGTGAGACTCATAAATAAATTTAATAAATTGGGATCACCTACGCTAGGGAATAAAAACTGAGTCCCAACGCTTTATTTCTCTGAAAGCTTAAACACAGAATACGCTGTGTGAGATTTTTAGAAAATAAAGATAATGTTTTTTTTTCAGTTCATTACCATATTATTATTACATCTTAGACTATAGGCTTATATATATACTACAAAAGCCATGGCATTTAAGGCCATTGGCTGTATTTTTTTCAGTTTGATTTCTCTTTGTTTACATAGTATATAATAATATTGAGTTTAAATTACTTTTTAAAACTAATATTTGGATGTGAAAATATATACTAACATTTTTAATAAGTTTTAGAATATTGTGCGAGTGACCCCTTGTCTTTGGTTTCTCCTACATCGCTTATCTGCCGCTTCGGCTTAAAGCACCAAACTTAAAAAATGATAAATATTTATTGGACCAGACTAATATTGAATATCTTACAAACTAACTTCGAACGCATAACTAAACATAACTAAATTTTCGACTGACAATATAAAACTGGGAGTTATACCTTTTTAGCGAAGTAATCCAGAAATTTAAACTAATCTTAATGAGACATTTAGGACGCAAGAATTAAAACAACAACCCCTTATGCAAGGGAAAAACTAAATTTTGGTTTATGATTGAATGGATATATCTAATATGGTTTGCTATACTAATAGGGAATGCTCTCTCCCAATCTCTCTAGCCAGACCGACGCGGGACTTAAGGCGGGCAGGACTTTGCAGCCGGACAGAGTCCACAAATGGCGAACTCCTGGGTTTAATTATTCCAGGCGCCTCCTCATTCTCTGTAACACAACATCTCCCACAGATGGCGCAACTACCCGCTTAATGCGGCGCATAGGTGTCGCTTTCTGCTACGGCAAGTGCTACACAATGATAGGACCTGATATTACAAGGTGAGAAAGTGTAATTTCTGGAGCATTGCAAAAAGGACAAGGTGGTGGGGGAGTTTTGGTTATGTAATGCGAATGTGTTTTGTGTGGCAATCTGAGACGAAGAAGCTTAATTTCATCCCGTCGTGAAACTGGAGTCTGTTTGTGTACTCTTGTAAAGATGTTTTTAATATTAAATTTGTTTTGGTTAATATTTTGCTACCAGTTTGAGGTAAGGTCAATGAGTTAGTTAAAGCAGTAATATATTTTTTAAAATCACTAGCATTGTGGTTGGTCGTGTAGATAAGGGGATAGAGGATTGAGTCTTTGGCAATTTTATGGGCTAGTTCGTTTCCTTTTCTATTGATATGACTTGGTACCCACATAAGAGAACATTACGTATTTCGCATGCATAGTAGGTGGAGTTGACTATATTTTTTATAACATTACGCGCAGCGAGTCAGAGCATATAATAAATCTCAAACGGGAGGTTTTAAGAGAAAGAATGGCTTCATGAACGGCTATTATTTCGGCACAAAAGACGGTTGTATGTGGCTGTAAAATGTTATATTTTAGTATGGAACTTTTTCTTGTGATAGCATATGTCAATCCTGTCAATCCATGTCTTTGAGATCCGTCAGTGAAAACAAAGGAGGTGTTTTTATTTCGATTTTTTTGAATTCTGTTGAATTATTTTCTGAAGATTTTATGTGGATTGGAATTTTTGTTGTAGTAGCTCGATGAGGTATCTACAGAGTTAGGGTTCAGGGTCCAAGGGGGGAAGTTTTGACTTAATTTTTTTGGAGAGTCAAGGTTAAATTCAAAGATTTTGTGAGTAGCAATTATTCTGTCGAGAAGTGAAGGTTTTTTTTATTGATTTTTGGCTCTTTATATTTTTTTGTATTATTTTACAGATAGGTGAATCTGCGCAATTGATTATGGATGTGGGAAAAGGTGTCAGGTGTTTGCTGTCAGGTGTTCTTTTCTATTTTCAAGATTTCCAAAGCTAGCCTCATATAAGAGGTTGTTAATAGGAGTCGTACGAAGAGCTCCTAGGGCAATTCGTACTCCTGCGTGTAGTATTGATGATATTATATTTAAATATTGTTTTGGGGCTTTACAATATAGCGGGAGCAAATAGTTTTAAACAAATTATACAGGTTTTTTTATTGAACTTCTTATTTTTAATACCGAGGGATCCTATATGCAATCGTTCGTTGAAAGTATGGTTTTTTTTTTTTTAATATTTGTACTTGTCGCGGAACGAACTAGTGGCTATCGATAGTTGAGATTAGTGTTAGGTGTCAGATTTCAGTATTTTTTATGTTTAGGGTTTTAAGTTTATGTTATCTGTTCACACTAAATCGTAGCTAGGAAGAAATAATTTGGCGGATAAAGCACATCGATTTGCGCCATCATAGAAAGGGGAAGAGAAACTGCGGTATGTAGGATAAGTAATTATGTATCAGGTTAAGAACAATTGTCTTGTAGAATAAAACGCTCGTTACACACCACATCACTTCAACAACTGTCCTATCTGAGTGTTATAAGGCATTCCCGTGATCGGCCAAGCGGTGACAAATTCTTTTATTCGCACTCTGCAAGATGATGCCCACGAAGCACTCACCCAGGCGGAGCCCCAGGCTGGAAGCCTCGGGCGTTCCCGCAACTGCGAGCACCACGGCCACAGCAACTGGGACCGCGACCAGCTCTGCGAGTGTGGCTGGTGATCGGCAGAGGCCACAGACTCCGAAGGAAAGTGGAACAGCCGCCAGGAAAGCGGCAAGTAACCTGCAGCCCGAAGCGACGGGGCAGACTACGGATTCCACAACTGTAGTGGCGACCTTAATGGAAAGGATCGCACGTCTGGAGTCGGAGCTGGCGAAGGCAAGAGCAAGTGGAGGACAAGCAGAGGCCGCCAGAGATCCCGTTGGAATCGGGGCACGCGGCGTTGGAGTGAGCGGTGCAGCGAATACACCGCCATGTTCGAGTGGAGCGCTGCCACATCATGGAGCAGCGCCACGGTAGAGTTTGAGCGAAAACCTGCCCAGGCAGATGAGACACAATCTGCAAACGGATCTTGGAGTGACGCCATCGCTGCAGTTGCCGGCACAAGTGAGTGCAAATTTGCCGCCACAATGGAGTGCGAATTTGGCGCCGACGCTTGGCGGCCATTGGGCAAACGGGCAACCTGTGTCAACAACAACAATACTGCGCTATTCTCCGCCATCTTGTGTGACCGCCGCAGCACAGCCGGTGCTAGGTTATGTTCACCCAGAGGTACCTGCGCCATCGCCCATATCATATGGAGCGCCGACGACAAGCATACAAGGATGGACGCCACGTAGACTACCTAATCTTCCCGATTTCGAGGGTCAGCCAGAGGAATGGCCAATATTCCTGTGTGCGTTCACGGAGACAACTGCAGCCTACCAGTGCACCGAGTTGGAGAACAACCAGAGGCTAGTGAAAGCCCTGAAGGGAGAGGCTCGCGAAACAGTGAAGTCGTTGCTCATCCATCCCAGCAACGTACAAGCTGTTTGGAGCAGCTACGAATCCGGTATGGACGCCCGGAGCAACTGATCCGCAGCCAATTGGAGAGCGTGCGCGAAGTGCAGCCGATTCAGGAGGCCAACATCGCGAGGATCGTGCCGTTCGCGACGAAGGTTAGCAACCTGTCAGCGTTCCTGCAGTCGACCGCGACCGGCAGCCAGCACCTAGCCAACCCAACCCTAATGGAGGAGCTGATAGCCAAGTTGCCGCTAAGCAAAAGGTTGGACTGGCCACGATACAGCCGTATCCTACGGTTGCGCACCTGAGCGAGTGGCTCCATGAATTCGCCAAACTGGTGTGCACTGTCACGGACGCCGGAGCCAGGGAGCCGACCGCCCCAGATGCTGCCCTATATGCGAGGGACAGCACCAGGTCAGGGACTGCAAGGACTTCATCAGCGCCTCTATAACGACACGGATCGAGTCCGCGAGGAAGCGACGACTGTGCTTCTCGTGCCTGGAGCCCGGACACATGTCCCGGTTCTGCAGGAAGAGCCGCGGATGCAACGTCCTCGGATGCCAGATGAGGCATCACCACCTGCTCCACGAAGTACCTGAACGATCCAAACGGCCGCCAGTGGCAGATGGGGGCCACAGGAGGGATCAGGACCGACAGCCGTACAGAGACGGCAACAATCGGAGGGGAGTGCCACGGTCAGTGGATTCCAGCAAAAGGAACCATCCTACGTCGGCCGTAGTTGTAGACGCGCGACGTGAGCGGGATGAAGGGCGATCGGCGTACGATCGCCAGGAGTTGCCGCACCGAAACCTCAACATCGACTCAATTGGATGCCACCTGCTGTTCAGGATTCTACCCGTGACGCTGTACAGCGAGAATACGAAGGTCGACACGTACGCACTGCTGGATGAAGGATCGTCTGTCACACTCATCGACGACGAACTCATCCGCAGCCTGAACCTGAAAGGCGAAAGTCGACAGCTGAATGTGCAATGGTTTGGTGGAAAATCCGCCAAAGAGCACACGAAGGTGGTCAGCCTGCAGATCAGCGCAGCGGGCAAACCAAAGCGCCATGGGCTGAAAAATGTGTACGGAGTGGCCAATCTGAACCTTCCGATGCAGAGCCTGCGTCAGGAGGATGTACAGGCAGTGAAGGCGAACACGCGTCTGCCGGTGATGCCGTACAACAATGCGACGCCGAGGATCCTAATTGGACTGGATCATGCGCATTTAGGAGTACCCTTCAGAACCAAAAGTTATGGATCTGGAGGGCCGTTTGCAGCAGACACCGCACTTGGATGGGTGGTATATGGACCGGTGAACGGAAAGCCGAGCTCGCCGCTTCTGAGTTCGTGCCTCCTAGCAGTGCCCCAGGATGATCTTCTGGAGAAGATGGTCAACGACTACTTCGAGACCGAGAATTTCGGAGCGAAGCCGGTGCAGCCAGTCGCAGCTGGCAGAGTGGACCTGGAGCCGTCAGTCGGAGATAGCGGCGACGCACGGGCCCTGAGCACCCTGGAGAAGACGACCAAACGTGTAGGCCAGAGATACGAGACCGGGCTGCTATGGAAGGACGATGAAGTGAGATTGCCGGAGAGCTACAGCATGGCCCTCAGGAGGCTCGTCAATATAGAGCGTAAAATGAAGCGCGATGTGGACTTCGCGTCGGCTTACATACGGATAATGGACGATTATGTCAAGAAGGGATAAGCACGTCGACTGGAGGCCCAGGAAGTCCAGAGGTTTCAGGAGGGCAAAGTGTGGTACCTGCCGCACTTCGGAGTGGAAAACCCGAACAAGCCTGGGAAAATCCGGCTGGTTTTCGATTCGGCTGCCAAGGTGGACGGTGTGTCTTTGAATTCGGCGCTACTGAAAGGCCCACAGCGCTACAAGCCCCTCCCAGCAGTGCTCTTCCATTTTCGGGAAGGAGCGGTTGGAGTTTGTGCAGACATCAAGGAGATGTTTCATCAGGTACTGATGCAGCCGAAGGACAGATGCGCCCAGAGGTTTCTGTGGAGAGACGGAGACGACCAGCGAGAGCCGGACGTATACGAGATGGCAGTGATGACGTTCGGAGCGGCCTGCTCACCATGTTCGGCGGACTACGTGAAGACCGTGAATGCCTTGCGGTATAACAGCACGGACCCGCGAGCAGCCCTGGCCATCAACGAATACCACTACGTGGATGACTACGTCGACAGTTTCGACAGCGAGGACGAAGCCATCGCCATCTCGACACGGGTGAGGGAAATTCACGCTGAAGCAGGTTTTGATTTGTGCCAATTTACCTCCAGTTCGGCAAGTGTGGTCAGAGCGCTGAACCCACTTGGGTCCATCGCCAGCGTCGGATGGACCGAAGCTGAGGAGAAGGTACTTGGGATGTACTGGCAGTCGGCTACCGATGATTTCAAGTTCGGCGTCAAGTACCATCGAGTCCCGAGGAACGTGATGACGGGGGAACGAGTCCCTACCAAGAGGGAGTTCCTATGCCTGGTGATGTCTACGTTTGACCCGATTGGGTTCCTGAGCTGCAACATGGTGACTGCCAAACTGCTGCTGAGGGAGATTTGGCGCAGAGGAGTCGACTGGGACGAGCCGCTACCGGATGAATTGGCCGCAGCCTTCAAGGATTGGCGGCAAGGGATGAGTCGGGTCCAGGAGTTCCGATGCCCGCGCCACTACTTTGGCGGCGGACGAGTGCGGACGCTACAGCTGCACATCTTCGTGGACTCCAGTCAATCGGCGTTCGCAGCAGCGGCCTACTGGCGGGCCACGTACGAGAACGGAGACGTGCAGGCGCACTTCATAAGCTCGAAAACGAAATGCGCCCCGATGAGGACCATGTCGATCCCGCGACTGGAACTCCAAGCAGCGGTATTGGGCACGAGATTGATGGACACCGTCAAGCAGGAGCACGGTGTGGCGATCAGCAGCTGTGCGCTATGGACGGACTCCAAGACTGTGTTGCACTGGATAAGCAACACCCACCGGAGATACAAACAGTTCGTCGGAAACCGGGTGGCGGAGATTTTGGAATCGACAGAGGCGTCCCAGTGGAGATGGATCCCGTCCGCCGAAAACGTGGCGGATGACGCGACAAGGCCGCGCAAGGCCGTGGGCCTGAGCATCGGTTCGCGATGGCTAAGCGGACCGCCGTTTCTACGAGGACCAGAGGAGAGCTGGCCGAGATCGAGCGAGGACTGGATTTCTCCGACGACCGACGACGAGGAAATGAAATGTGAGTTTGCCTTGGTCCCTGCAGAGGTTCTCAGCTATAATCGACTGGTGAGGACGACGGCGTGGGCGCTCAGATTTGTTCGACGATGCCGTGGAATACGTCGCGATGAAGAGGTCTACGGATTGACCGCGATGGAGTGCGCTGAAGCAGAGCGCGCATTGATACGGCAGTCGCAGCGAGAAGCGTTTGCTGAAGACAGCCAAGGAAACGTCGCCAAGGACAGTCGACTGCACGGACTGTCCCCATACCTCGACGAGGACGGAGAATTGAGAGCCAGTGGAAGGATCGACGACGCGACGTGTGTGCCATACAACGCATGTCGGCCGATCATACTGTCTCACGAGGAGGCGCTGGCAGAGATGATCGTGCAGCAACACCACGAAAAGATGTGCCACCAAAACGCGGAGGCGACGATCGGATCGATTCGGAGCAAGTTCTGGATAACGAACTTGCGGAGACTGCTACGGAGGGTGGTGAGCAAATGCAACGTTTGCAAGCTGCGGAAGGCACGACCCACACAGCCCGAGATGGGCCCCCTGCCTACGGATCGGCTAGATGCCAACGTATGGCCAATTAAGTCTACTGGCCTGGACTACTTTGGGCCGCTCTTTGTGACAATTTGACGTCGCACAGAGAAGAGGTGGGTGGCACTGTTTACGTGCCTGACCACGAGTGCTATCCACTTGGAGATGGCTCACGATTTGTCCACCGACTCCTGCATAATCGCCATGAGGAACTTCATGAGTCGCCGTGGACCAGTGGTCAGGATAAGGAGCGACAATGGGAAGAACTTCGTTGTAGCCAAGAGGCCAAGAGGTTCAGCGAAGTGTTCGAGCCTGCACAGATCCAGGGCGAGCTGTCGTCTAAAGGAGTCGAATGGATCTTCAACTGCCCGGCGAACCCAGCTGAAGGCGGTGCCGGGGAGAGATGGTGCAGTGCGTGAAGAAGGTGCTGACGCACACAATGAAGGAGCTCGCGCCCAAAGAGCATGTACTGGAGAACCTGCTGATTGAGGCGGAGAGCATCGTAAACTCTCGTCCGCTCACTCATCTACCGGTGACGGTGGACCAGGAGGCTTCACTGACGCCTAACGATTTGCTGAAAGGAGCATCGGATATCCCAGATCTCCCCAAGGATGATGGACAGGAGCACGTGAGATCCGCTACTAGGAAGCAGTGGCGCATAGCAAGGATGATGCGCGATCGCTTCTGGAAGCGTTGGGTGCATGAGTACCTGCCAACTCTTGTGCGCAGGGAGAAATGGTGCAAGCGCGTCGAGCCCATCCGTCGAGGAGACCTGGTATTCATCTGCGATCCAGCCATACCACGAAGGGAATGGAAACGAGGCGTCGTGGAAGAGGTGTTCACCGGGAAGGATGGAGTACCTCGTCGAGCAACGGTGCGGACTACCGATCGAGCCAAGACGACTATGCGTCCCGCTTCGAAGCTAGCTGTCCTGGACGTGGTGAATGCGGCTGCTTCACGGGGGTGGGGATGTCGAACTAATGGCTATCGATAGTTGAGATTAGTGTTAGGTGTCAGATTTCAGTATTTTTTATGTTTAGGGTTTTAAGTTTATGTTATCTGTTCACAATAAATCGTAGCTTGGAAGAAATAATTTGGCGGATAAAGCACATCGATTTGCGCATCACAGAAAGGGGAAGAGAAACTGCGGTATGTAGGATAAGTAATTATGTATCAGGTTAAGAACAATTGTCTTGTAGAATAAAACGCTCGTTACACACCACATCACTTCAACAACTGTCCTATCTGAGTGTTATAAGGCATTCCCGTGATCGGCCAAGCGGTGACAATACTATAAAAATTTGAATTTAAATTTGACTTATACAATCCGTTTTCACAATTAATCATAACACATGAAATATTTCAATTCAGAGTCGAAAAAGTGCGCAATTTCAATCTTAAACTTTTCCACAGCACATTTTGTCAGTGGTGGGCAACTATCATTTTCCATAGCACGCGTGTATAGGGTCGAAAGTATTGCCAGTGCGAGCACGCTCACATATTTTTTTTTATAAACTTAAACAAAAAAATGTTTTCATTTGTAAAGGAATAACACGCTGATTCCGATTCTGATAAGGACCTTAACGAAGGATACTCGTTAGTACAAGAAGAAGAAGAAAGTGACTTTTAAGCATGAAAACCATTATCATCCTCAAATAAATGTCACCATATTTTCTTAATTTAGCGTCATACTCAATTGTCACTAAGAATACGAAGAATTGGCTTGTATGGGAGGCAAAAAAGGGCGTGGTCGTACAGACTCAAAATGTTGTTTCCATACTTATTAAACAAAAAATAAAAATGATGTGCTAAGTTTCAGGTCTATTTTATTTTTTATTACTTTATTTTTGTAGTTTGTCTTTCCTTTGCACGCAGTATATAAGTCAGAACGGCCGGGATCGGCCGACTATATCATATAGCTTGGATTTTATAGCTGCCATATAACTGATTGATCGGAAATTCTTTAACTTCGGTGTTTTTAAAGCTAGAGAATTTCGACTTCGAAATTCGAATTCGAATTTAGTACGAATGCTTTTTTTGGCAAAATAATACATAAATAATAATACATATATTATTATAATAATATAATATAATAATATAATACATAAATAATAATATATATCTTATAGCTGCCATATAACTGAACCATCGGAAATTACCAAACTTTTGTGTGTTTTGACGACAGAAAGTTGGAACTTCGTAGAGATTCTATGTTTGGTCAGTTGATCCAACCTACCAAATTTCATAACGATCGGCCGACTATATCTTATAGCTGCTATATAACTGAACGATCGGAAATGGTTTTTGGTAAAAATACCAACATTGATATTTTTGAAGATAGAAGCTTGGTACTTTTTTAAAAGATATTTTTTTTTAATTAATTGTTTTTATTATGATATTCTCATAAGGATTGGCCAACCATATCCGATGTTTGCGACATATATCCGGCTTTAACTGGTATATCAACTTCGGCTCCGCTCGAAGTTAGCTTTCCTTTCTTGTTTTTTTTTTTGTATTAACCTCGCTTTAATTTTTTAAATCTTCTCTTTGCGAACTTAACTAACAGTCATATTGACTGATATAGAGTTAAAAATCGATTGGAAGGTAGTTACGTTGCAGGGGGGATCCGCTGAAAAATTTGGAGCACGGTGACTCGGTGCTCATATTTTAGTATCAGAAATGTGATCCGATGAGCCTTTGGAAGCCAAATGGGATGTTTTGCCTCTGCCGACAGCTGTGAGTGTTGGATTCGTCCTCCCACTCTGAGCAGGTTGTCCTTGTCGATGATTGGTGAGAGCTTTACCAATTTTGACTGGTGTCCTAGAGGCTTGTTAGCGAGTAGTAGCTGGAAGTCCTGTTGAAACTCAGATTGAGCGTGATGCAGCCATCGTATTCTTGACGACTTGATCTCGTCAAAGGTGAGAGAAGTTGATGTTCGTTTCGAAGACGGGTGTTTCATGCAATGAATGAATCGCAAAACATAACCAATTGTGTGTATAAGCTTCAGCCATGATGAGTTCCGATTTAGAAGCTTATCCAAAGAGTTGTCCGTCTTGACAATAACCTGCGCAGCAAGGCAGTTAGTTTTGATTTCGCTTTGTATGCGTTTGCCTGAAAGAGAAGAACAGTTATGAGAATTGTTCAACTTTACCAGAAATTGATCCTTGTCCCTCAGCCATGAAGGACCCTTCCACCACAATTGGAAGTCAATGAGCTCGGATACTCCCAAGCCCCGGGATGCACAATATGCTGGGTTCGATTTTGTGTCCAAATGCCGCCATGCATACCGCAATCGGCGGTGCGGTTCCCAACAAACGTTTTGAGTTGGGCTGGTGAGTATGCTAGCCATGATAGGACTATTGTGGAGTCGCTCCATGCATAAATGGTAATATCCTTATGTTTTAATCCAGCCTTGATGGATTGCAAAAGTTGACTTAGAAGCAGACCGCACAGTTCCAGGCGTGGCAGAGATTGTTGCTTTAAAGGTGCCACCCTGGTTTTTGCTGCAAGTATGGCTACCGAAATGGTTCCATCATTCTTACCCATTCGGCTGTACACTACGGCTGCATATGCTTTCGTGGATGCGTCTGAAAACCGATCAATTCGATCGTGTCGGTGTCGCACTCGACCAAGCGTGGTAACTGGAGTTGTGGAAGATTTTCTAAATCTGCTCGCCATTTCAGCCACTTATCGGCTAAATTGTTAGGTAGTTCGTCGTCCCAATTCAAATTCAACAGCCAGAGTTTTTGGAATAGTATTTTGAATTGAACTACGGCTGGTGCTAATAGTCCGAGAGGGTTGAATATGCGTGACACATCCGACAACACTTGCCTCTTAGTCTCTTGGTCAGCTTGGACTCTTTGTTAGATTCAGATTGTACGACAATGTGTCTTTCTAAGGGTGCACATATCCCGAGCTCTAGCTTAGCACAGGACATCAGTTGGACGAGTTTGTCCCGATTGCGTCGCAGTTCATCCTCGCATCCGTCGCAGTAACTATTGGATCCAGTGAGAACGTCATCCACATAGAAGTCTTACAGCAAGATTTTTGCTGCAGTGGAAAACTTCTTCTGGTGGTCAGTAGCCAGTTGCTCTAGTACTCTAACTGCTAGGAATGGTGCGCATGATGTTCCATACGTCACCGTGCAAAGTTGGAAGTGCTTGATGGGGTCTGACGGATCCTCTCGCCAGACAATTCTCTGAAAGTTTCGATGTTTCTCATCCAAATTTGACGGAACATTTTGAACATTGTACGTTTTTGAAAATACGTATTTGTACATACGGAACGCAGGTACATAGCAAACAGGTCTCGCTGAATACTGGGTCCAATCAAGAGTGTGTCGTTTAACGCCTTGCCTTTGGCGTCCCGGTATTAGCCATCGAAGACTACTCTCAGTTTCCGACCCAATACAGGATGATGTGGTAGGTAGAAACTCCTTTCGTTGGGAAGTTTACGTAACCGTTATGTAGCTGTTGATTTTGTGCTAAATGGCGTTCAACTGATTTGAACCGTTGCAAAGCTCCTTGAAGAGTGTCTGCGAATTCAGGATCTGAGGTTGTAAAAGGAAGCTCCACGATGTATTTGCCATTATCATCTCGAGTGTGTGTAGTGAGAAAGTGTTTCTCGACCTTTTCGTCCTTAAGTTGAACGTCTGCCTTGGGTTGAATGCCTTTTTGTAGGGGGGCGCTGCTGCCGCCAAAGATTCCAGAAAAGTTGAAATTTTGAATTAAAAAGTCGGTGCATTTAACGCGGTCAGCTTTATTGTGCTGCTTACAAGAGATTACAAACTTAACTTAGAAAGCCTAAACGCTAAACGTAAAAATAAACCAGAGCGGACGATCGATGTCGGCCGACAAGAGAGGAAGAATGCATAGAGGGGCGAGCGCGGGTGCGCTCTTCAGCACGGATGAGCTTTTAAGCGCGGGATCGCTTTTCAGCGCGGATGCGCTCTTAAGTTCAGCTGGTCCCTCATCTAAACAAATGCTTTCCAGCTCCCAGAATCGTCTGAGAGTGGCGTAAATGTTGCTTGGGTGCTGCATCCTCTGCTTTAATTGATGAAATTCCCGTAACCAATATGAGGGATAGCGTACTAGCCAAACCAAGTGCGTTTATACAGCGTTCAGATACATATGACAGTTCTGAGCCTGTGTCCAAAAGGAGTCGGCATACTACCAAATCCCCGTTAGCGTTTTGAACGTTGTCCATAGCCGTGGGCAGGGTGCTTCTGTTCCATTTGATTGTTTTGAACTTGCAGTGCCTTGTGTACATACAAATGCTGTGGAGCCTTCTGTTTGTGCTATGTGACTAATAGTCACCGGTGAGATGTGTCATCCTGATCATCCTGATCCTCACCAGTTTGAGCGATTGTACCAATTTCGTGTTGCGTACCTTGCCGATGTAATAGGGTATGGTGCTTACCGTTACATTGTCTGCAGTTGAACGTCGATTTGCAGTTTCTGAGCCCATGACCAGGTTTCAGACAATTGTAGCATATTGATTTCATCTTGGCAAACGAGATTCTCTGTCCTGCAGACATACCCAAAAATTGTGGACATCCATACAGACGATGTTCTGTAGAGTGGCATTTGCTGCACTTGTAACCATGAAGCGCAGCCAACGTGACCTTTTTTGTTTTGTCACCAATAGAGACTGCCTTTTTACCTCCGGTTGTTTCACGTTTGCTTAGCTCCCTCTTCTCGCAAGGCGCATCGAAGAATTTGAAGAATTCCTCTAGTATGGGTGAGTCTGATCCACCTGCGTCGAGTATCTGCGTCCAGTTTTTCCAGCGCCAGGTAGATGATCCAACAGTCTCGTCCTGTTTCCTCGATGGCGTCCAGACCACGCTTGTTGTAGCAAATTGATTATTGCGTCGTAGTTTATTTGCAGCCCGTTGCTGCCGGAATCTAGAATCTATATTATTCTAAGCGCTCGCGAAAATTTGTGGTTTTAAGCACCTGCGTACGACGGCGTACCACCCACAAGCCAACGGTATGATCGAATGCTGGCATGGAACGTTAAAAGCTGCTTTAAAATGCGCCGATCCAATCAACTGGAGAAGTTCACTGCATTTAATCCTACTAGGCCTACTAGGCGACATCGGGCTGAGCCCAGCGGAAATGGTTTATGGCACCACACTACGGGTGCCAGGCGGATATTTTGCACCGAGCACACAAAACCACACCGAGTCCGAGTTCACCGAGGCTCTTCAAAAAACCATGTCTCAGATGCCAACCACTAAGCCAGTGCACCATCATACACCGAAAAATTTGTGCACCCGGATCTAAACCACGTCTTCGTCAGAGTGGATCGAGTCAAAACCCCTTTGGAAGCAAACTTCGACGGTCCTTTCGAAGTGGTAACAAAACACGACAAATATTTTACGCTCAAAGGCTACACAAAGGACAATAAGGTTTCCATCGATCGACTTAAACCAGCTTACATCTTCAAAGACGAAACTCCTCCCACACAGGAACGGACGACAGCGCCAATCACCCAGACACCCGAGCAAGTGTCAAGATCAGGACGACCAATTAGATTCCCAGCAAAGTATCTTTACCAACTGGAACTCTAGGAGGGGGGTACTGTGGCAACCATCATCAGTTTTCGTTAGCACGACCAAACTCAATAACTCACGCGAATATTGCAAAGGTACATCCCTACCAACATGGACAGCTTCGACCGCCGCCACTGCAGAGTCTTTGTCAAATTCACTTTTCAAATATATGTATTTACTGAAATAATAAATATAAGAACACAAAACAACTGCAACGATTTCGTTCGGCCATAATGAAGGTGAAGTTGGACTTCTCTAGTGGAGGGAGGAATGAATTCGAGGCAGGATTTGTCTGGAAGGCACTTTGGAGATGTTTCATGTTTCAAGCGAATTTTTCAGCTCTTTCTTCGTCACTGCGAGCCCAGCATTCCGAGGAGTTTCTTATCGGGGCGGTTGTTTCAATTGTGGCGCCGTCCACAGGGGATACTTTGTACTTGTTGGCAAAAAATTTTTTATGTACCTCAGCTTGCTTTGGGAAGTGATCGGGTTGCTTCCTTAATGCGTTTATTTGAAGGTCTTCGAAAGCTCTTTTCTCGTTGGTGCAGCTGTTCGATTTGCTAAATGGATTTGTAGGATTTGCTTCGGTGTACTTCCTTCCATTTATGCTGCCGCAACGAGTAATTCTTGCAGGGCGCTCGTAGTGTAGTCGATGTTCGAATCCATATTAAGCTCCGGGGCGAGTTCGATATAGGCACTCACGTAATTTTTGTATTTAAGCCAGTTCGTTTTTGGCGACGTCAGGCTGAAAGGGTGTTCGGGTTTTTCTGGGCTTTAAAGAAGCGTTAAAAGCACAGGCGAGTGGTCTGATAAGTCCGGTACTCCATTGGCACTTATTAGATTGCGAGGTATGTTTTTTGTCACCGCAAAGTCTAGAGATATTTCTCTTATTTAAAATTGCATTGTCCAATTGTCTTCCTTTGGAAATCACTAGACGGGATCCCCAGGGCATTGTAGTCTCCTGCGGCCTTAAAGAGAATCCCCAAGTGAATTGTAGAATTCCATAAAATGTCTTTCCGAGATTCAGAAGCGAGAGTGCCCCAACAGCAGCGATTGAAAGGCTTCCATTGCTTGAATGAATTTGTATCGATGAGCCCTGCAAGAAGTTTATTGCAAACTGTTCTCGTTCGTGTGGGAGTTGCTACAATAGACGCGCCATTGAAAACACTGCCAGATTGCAATCGTACAACGCATATTATATTCTGTGGGGGTTTACAATATTCATAAATATTTCAAAACTTAGTTAAATTTCTTACCGCAGTTTAAAGTCCCACAACAACACCCGATTCTCTATACGGGCTTAATACCAAACGATAATAAATACTAAATTAAACTATCTATATCATTTTCGACCCGCGACACAAACCTTTTGTGAAAATGGTGTTTAATGCGTTCTCTGATTAGAACTACGGTTCCGCCTTGGGCTTTTTCATTCGGATGATCTGTTCAATAGATTATATACCCTCTTATTTGAAAGAGGAGTCCAAATAAATAGTTTGAAAGTATCATAACGTCAATATGGTTTTCGTACAGAAATTGTGAAAGTTCTAGGTTATGCCGCGAGACACCATTGGCATTCGACATTGATATTCGTACAGTCTGTTGCGATACGAGCAATTGTATTACCATGTTCTGATTTTGAACAGTTGTTTTTCTGGCTAATGAATGACATTAGCTCCACCATACTTTGTTGGAGGGCAAGAATCATAGTTTTCGTTTTACTATGTGGCTGTTCTGGGGCCTGTTGAGCGCTTTGTAAATAAGGCTGAGTTGGATTTTCCATTTCAGATCGATAGCACCGGCATAGGAGAAGCAGTTGATGGTGCTTAAAGGCACCTTCAATGAGCAGTTCGTAAAGAGCGGAACGGGAAACGCTCGCACAATGAGAGTCCGGAAAAGACCGATTGACCAAAAAACTCAACGTATACGGTGTTCGCATTTACTTTCGTTGTTGGGATAAAGAAATAATATATGCATGTATCTATTTGTTTATTTATTAAACATTTATTTCTTTATTATTTATATTCTTCTATTTGAAGATATTTTATATATTTACATAATATATAATATATTTATATAATTATTTATATAATATATTTAAATATATTTTCAAATATTTTTGTTAACTGCATACAAAAATGCTATCAAAAAACAAAGAAAAATTTCAGAATTTTTTTTTAAATTTTATTTTATTGCATTAAACAGTATATGTACATATATTGTGTGTTAATCTTAGATGTTCTACATTTATTGAACTTCTTCGTCCACTTAATATGAAGTTTAGGGTTTGAAATTGGGTTGCAGGTGTAGCCAGTACAACATGCGCTAGTACACTTGAATGAGGAAATGAGGACAATTTAATAAAGCAAACACTACAAAATTCTTTGTTATCTTCCAAATTCAATTTAAAGAATTTGTCCACTTTTTTATTCGACTCTCTTCCCATTTTACACAAAAAATATTTCACAACTTCACATACTAAATTCACGATGGCATTTAAAATATTTCGTCTGCAAAACCGACGCTTAACGATTTTCTTGCCTATGCGCGTAAATGTATACCAATAAATACGCTTGAAAATACCAGAACAATACGGAATAGAAAAAACGGTTGCGCTCTGAGCACGAGCGAGCTAATATAAATTAGCTTGCTCTCTGAGTCTTTTCTTAAAAAATCAGGAAAAGACACTTATTTGCAGAAAACGAAAAACGGTCAACAGTTATTTGCGAGCTCTGATTTTAATAGATTCAGCGTCTTTTCGCATATATTGGGTTACCCCAGATTTTCGGGTTGGTTAATTGCGATTATTTTGCTGGAGCTTGGGCCAAGCACGTCCGCTCAGTTCGGAAGTTAATCAGGTGTGAAACGTATTTTATTAGGTTGCGTGTGACATGGTAAACCTAACAATTTTTGAAAAAAGATGAACATTTTCAAAAAAAATTTTAAAAAGGTTGGTTTTGACATTAAAGATTATTTTATATTTTTTTTTTATCTTTGCTTTTATTTATTTAATCTACTCTTAATTTTGAGGCTAACAATAAGTTGACATTAAAATTTAACTAATAGTATACTAAGACTGCATTCTGGTTGCGCGTCCCTCAGGTCGGTCGCTGGGTGGGTAAGTCATTGCGACGAAGGCGTGATTGGTTGCTCAACCTTGTTAGACCTCTCGCCAGGTGGTTAGGGTGCACCGATAGCTTGGTTAAGTACTTTACCTTCTGTTCTGCTATCACTTCTTTGACTGGTAGAAAGTTTAAGTCGCGGTGTATGTTATCGTTGCGAACGTACCACGGTACCCCGGTGATTGTTCTCAAGATCTTCGACTGAACTCTTTGAACTATGTCAATGTTGCTATTGCTAGCGTTCCCCCATAACTGGAAGCCGTACATCCATATAGGTTTTAGTACCGAGTTGTACAGCAGGACTTTATATTCAAGGCTAAGAGGTGACCGAGCGTTGATAAGCCAATGAAGGCCGCTGGCTTTTAGCTTTAGGTGTGTTCTTTTGGCTTCAATGTGCCGGCGCCATGTGAGTCTTCTGCGGGATGTACTCCTAGGTATGTTACTTCGTTTGCTTGTGGGAGTAGAGTGTTGTTTAATGTAATCGGCGGGCAGTTTTGCCTGTTCAGAGTGAACGTAACGGGCTTGTATTATAGTTCGCTCACTTTAATTCGCCAATCTGACAGCCATTTTTCAACAACGACCATATGAAGAGCTAGCTGCGCAGTTGCTTGAATCGGGGACTTTGAGCGGCTAAGAATAGCTGTGTCATCGGCAAACGTGGATGTTGTTAGACATGTGCTTGTCGGGATATCTGCTGTGTAGAAGACATATAATATTGGCCCTAGCACGCTGCCTTGAGCAACTCCAGCTCCAACAGTGTAATCATCGGATATAGCGGTGTTGCACCTCACGACAAATTTTCTTTCGTGAAGGTAAGACTCTAAAATCTTTCGGGTGATGTAGGAGAGCATTGTCTTGATCTTGTACATTAGACCTTCAAGCCAGACTCTATCAAATTCTTGAGAGACATCTGTTTTCGGATAACGGATGGTATCCGGTTGACTTGCTTAATTGTTCTATGCTTTTCACGAAACCCAAATTGGTGTGACGGGAT
Source organism: Drosophila pseudoananassae pseudoananassae (assembly GCA_018153035.1). Classification (NCBI taxonomy): domain Eukaryota; kingdom Metazoa; phylum Arthropoda; class Insecta; order Diptera; family Drosophilidae; genus Drosophila; species Drosophila pseudoananassae. The sequence goes on from JAECXR010000007.1 coordinate 1,506,565, forward strand.
TCCTTCCTGTATTCTCAGGTGCGTGTTTATCCGAGTCATTAGGCATTTTTTAAAGAGTTTAGATAGGAAAGAGAGTAGGCTTATAGGTCTATACCAGTGGTGGGCAAACTCTCATTTTACATAGCACGCGAGTATAGGGTAGGAAATTCTGCCGCAGCGCTGCCGGCACACTGACAGTGTGAGCACTCTCAAGTTTTTTTTAGAAGCTCTCTCATTTTAATTCATTTGACAGCCCAAACTAAAAATCAAAATTTTTCCACTGAGAAAAATTTTCTCAGAAATTGGGTTGGAAAAAGTTTTCTTCATGGAGAATATAGATAGGGAAGCGTAGTTTTTCATTTGTTTAAGAAATGTTGCTAGCAAAGCTTTTTTTTTTAAATACAATACTCAATTACTCAGTGCCCATTCCAACTTTTAAATTAACGAAAGCAAAAAAAACGTTTTTTTCGCTCAGTGAATTCTCTGCTCTCATTGTTTTTCTATGCTACGCACACACTAAAATTTTAGGTCGCCGATGTTAACAGCGCAGCTACGCGACTTTAGACTTCCCTCATCCTAAAAATATTGTAAAGGAGAAGAACCTCTTAGGAGCTTGGAGCGGCAACAAAGGCTGCTCCAAATAAAATATCCAAATAAAGATCCAAATAAAAATACAAATAAATCTGACTGTATTATAAACGGGACGGGATCCTTGCTGGAGGACGAAACATATTACACCAGAATAAAGGTTTAGTTGTCGGAGGGGTAGCTACTGGCTAAATTAGTGGCGGGAGGAATGAATTCGAGGCCGGATTTGTCTGGAAGGCACTTTGGAGATGTTTTATGTTTCAAGCGAATGTTTCAGCTCTTTCTTCGTCGCTGCGAGCCCAGCATCCCGAGGAGTTTCTTATCGGGTCGGTTGTTTCAATTGGGGCGCCGTCCACAGGGGATACTTTGTACTTGTTGGCAAATAATTTTTTATGTACCTCAGCTTGCTTCGGGAAGTGAACAGGTTGCTTCCTTTCTTTGAAAGTGTTCGAAAGATCTTTTCTGTAGAGCTTTGTAGTATTTTCTTCGGTCTACTTCCTTCCATTAAGAAGATTTTTGCTTTTCGCAATTTGGAAACGGCATGTGCATCAATTAAAGCATTAGCTAGCATAGCTAGGTCGATTAAACGATTAATTAGTATATATTCAAGCTATATATTAAGGTAATTAACTTTGAGGAGTTAATAAGGAAATTAAAAATTCTATATTTTAAATTTGAAGGGCAGGAAAGAGATGTTATAGCGCAGAGACCATTGTAGTTCAAACATAAGATAATAAAAGGGTCGTGCTGTGCATATGTCGAACTACAACGGCTAAGTAATAGAGGACTTAAGTTTCTAGTCCTTCTATTGGGAATGTTAAAATTTAAGCGTGTTAGTAAATGCTGGCTATCTACATCGCCATTAATTAGGTTATGTAGAAAAACTACACCGAGCATTGTCCTACGATTTGTTAAGCTAGGTAAGATTATTAGAAGGAGTCTGCTAGTGTATGATGGAAGATGAAGATTTGCATCCCAGTTAAGACCTCAAGTGCTGGCTGTCTGCATCGCCATTAATTAGGTTATGTAGAAAAACTACACCGAGCATTGTCCTACGATTTGTTAAGCTAGGTAAGATTATTAGAAGAAGTCTGCTAGTATATGATGGAAGACGAAGATTTGCCTCCCAGTTAAGACCTCTAAGCGAAAAATTTACGATTTTTTTTTTGTAACATTTGCAAGTTTTATTTACAATCTGTCCTCAGTTAGGGACAATAATTAAATTTTTTAAGTTAACCTTGACAATAGGAGTTTGATAAATACAAGCTATGAATTTAAAAAGTTAATTTAGTAAATCCAGTGGATGCTTCCTCTTGAGTTTTCTGATGGTGGTGCTGCTGTCCAGTAAATTGGTGGCACATGTGTTTGGATTACGTGTTAGTCTATCCTTGTATTTAGCGGCGAATCTTCTAACTTCAGCGCTGACTGTAGGGATGCCCAGTTGAGCATGAATAGTCAAATTGTCATGGAAAGGATGAGCCCCAGACAGCGTCCTGAGAGCTCTGTTCTGTAGTTTTACCCTCAGCTTCAGGGTTGACTTAAGTCCAATCAACCAGTAAAGCCGCCGCAGCTTTTCTTGTACTTGCTTTCGTTTGCGCAGTAGATGGGTCCTCCATGTTAGACGCCTATCCAACGTCATTCCCAAGTATTTAGGGGTTGAGTTAGGTGGTATGGCAGTGCCTCCAATGCTAATCTGTGGACAGTCGCCTCTCTTCAAGGTAAATGTAGTTTGGGCGCACTTATCATGATTAATCGCAATGTTCCATCTTTGAAGCCACGGGTCAAGGGCATCGAGCTGACGCTGGAGACAGTCAGAGGCATCCTGTTGCAAGCTTGCCGAAGCTAGGAAAGCTGTGTCGTCTGCATATGTTGCGGCTAGCAAACCTCCTTTATCTATAACAGGCATATCTGCTGTGTATAGTGTGTAGAGAATGGGACCAAGGACACTACCCTGCGGTACACCTGCCTTAATGGGCCTATAATCTGACCTTGCGTCTCCACATCCAACCCTAAATGACCTGTCATTCAGGCGTAATGCTCATGGGGCTCCTTTTTATTTTCATTAGTAGTCCTGGATGCCAGACCCTGTCAAATGCCTGCTTGGCGTCAAGGAAAACTGCGCAACAAGATTTATTCTCCTCCAGGCTATTTAGAATCTTTTGTACAATCCTGTGGCATTGCTCCGGGGTGGCGTGACAACGCCTGAAACCAAATTGATGGTCTGGAATCAAGCCAGCCTCGTCTAATACAGTCTGAAATCTGCGCAGAAATACTTTCTCAAGTAACTTGGATAGTACCAAAGATTATAAAGTACATAGATAGGACATCTCATACAAAGAAAAATTTTCTATGGCGGGTTCCAGCGCTGGAACCCGCTGGAACGAGCGGGTTCCATTGCGCGACAAGTTAAGTTCGAGAAATTTTTCGCGCGACAACGAATGAGGGATAGCCTAGTGGTAGAGTGCTTGGCTGATGTGCAGAGTAAAATGAGTTCAAATCAGGCATGGGAAGTTCACTTTTTTTTTATTTTAAATCTATTTATATTATATTTTTATTGTTTTAAACTTTTTGTCAAAATTTATAATCCAATCAAGAAAAATACAAAATTTTAAAATCACCCTAAAATCACCTTAAAATCGCCTCAGTTCGTAATGGAACCCTTATAAAAATCTTTATAAGTGCGGGTTCTACGGCATATTGGCAGGCCGATTCGTGGAACCCGCTGTAAAATGAAAATATTTGAGAGCGGGTTCCACGACAAACGGCTGGTAGATGAGAGAGAGAAAGAGAGAATTCTATTTTTAGAAAGTAACATTTTTGGAACAATGAGAGTTTGAAACGTTCAAATCGAATAGTGTGAGAGCAAAGAGATCAGAAATATCTTCTACTATCTTTACTCATCAGCTCTGATTTTACTATGGATCCTTGCGTTTTCTTTAATACCAACTTTACCAACTAGCCTAGATGTAAAGCGCGCGATCCTTATCCTTCTGGTCCTGGGTTCGATTTTGTTACTGGGCGATGATTAAAATTTTTAACTTCAATTATCTTAATAATATTTTTTTTCCTTTTCATATTTACTTTATTATTATTATTTTTAATTGCATTCTATTACAATTTTTGTAAAAATAAGTGACGGACGTGACGAATGACAAAATTACGGAGCGACTCCATTGAAATTTTATAAGCCGGACATAGTATTAAATTTTCATTAAAACTACAATTAAAGAAAAATAAAAAAAATAATTATAAAAGAAAGAAAAAGTCCTTACTAGGATTTGAACACAAAAATATTATGCATTGAATAACTACTCTATGCATTACGCTACCACCCCGTCTTAAACTGCAGCGACTAAAAATACCATTTGTTCTACTGACTACCACATCGGCCCATTGAAAACAGAAACAAGAAACTGAAAATGAAAATTGGAAGCCAAAAATGTTTTACGCCGTCTTGCGACTCGCAAGTTGCGAGCAGTCACACATACATACAAAGACGCACCCTTTTTTTTAACGCATACATGTAACGAGTTCTAAAAATAGAATCGTATGTATGTTCGTTCCCCCCTCACCAACAAGCTCGACGAAAAAAGTTGACCGTTTTGGGCCCTGATGTCCCATCTATGTACTTTATAATCTTTGATAGTACTGATCTTACTGCTTATCGGCCTGTATGAGGCAAGATCAGCTTCAGGCTTTCCTGGCTTCGGAATGAGGATGACCTCCGCCTTTTTCCAGTCAGAGGGGAAGTGGCCGATCTCCAAGCACGCGTTGAATATGCTCGTAAGCCTTTGGATACCTAATGGGGGGAGAAGTTAAATGGCTAGTGCTTCAAGGCCGTGCTTCAATCCGCACCGTGCTTCAATCCGCACCCGGAGATTTTTTGGTGTTAAGGCCAGCGACCTCCTCTTGAACTTCCTCTTCCGAGACTGGCTCATATTGACAGAAATCCGTGCAGGGTAGAGACAGAAACCTCTCAGTCTCAGCTTGGTCCACCTCCGACGGTAGGAAATTATTTTGTACGGATTCTATGCGCTATGGGGACTCCAGACACATGAACCGTACTCCAGTATAGGACGGACCAAAGAAATGAATAATGTTTTAGTTATGAAAGGGTCGTTTAATTCTTTTGACCGCCTTTTAATGAAACTAAGGACTCTCTTAGCCTCATTAACCATTGAAGAATTATGGTCGGCAAATTTAAGTTTCGAGTCTAATAGAATGACGAGATCGTTAACCTTAGTTTATTTTTCTAAGGCAATCCCATTAATGGAATACGTAGCTTGCAGAGGGGCAAGAACGATAAAAAGACATATGCTTGCATTTTGATCCATTAAGTATTAAATCATTAGCTAAACACCATTCTTGAAATTTATCAAGGTCAGACTGAAGACTGCATTGGGCAGAGATGGATTTGTACTAAAGACAAAGCTTGACATCATCCGCATACATAAGAACTAAAGCATACATTCGTTAAAGCAGGGGGCAAGTCATTTAAAAAAAGCGTGAATAATAGCGGGCAAAGATGACTTCCTTGAGGGACTGTATGTTTTTAAATAAGACTCTTTGTGTCCTTCCATCTAAATAGCTGGAGATCCACGTTAAGAGGTCTTTAGGAAAACCCAGCATATTCAGTTTACTCAACAAGAGTGAGTGATTAACTGAATCGAATGCTTTGCTGAAGTCTGTGTAAATTACATCGGTTTGATATCCCTTAAAAAAGCCATCTATGACAAAGGATGTCAACTCCAATAAGTTTGTGGTGGTGGAGCGACGCTTAATAAAGCCATGCTGACAAGGAGTGATAATCGAAGAGCAAAGGTGTTGCAAATGAGGGGTAATTCATTTTTCAAATAACTTTGGAATTGCCGACAACTTAGAGATGCCTGTGTAGTTGGCAGCCTCAGACTTTTTCCCTTTTTTATGTAGGGGAATTATGAATGATTCCTTCCACTTAAGGGGAAAAATCGAGGCTTACAAAGATAAGTTGAAAAGTCTTAGAAGAGGTTTGCACAGAGCACTGGCACAATATTTTAGCACACAGCCTGGTACTCCATCGGGGCCGAATAAATGTGTTTGACCCTTAAAAGACCAGATAATAAGTTGTTTTCAGAAAAAACGGACAGAAAATAAGATTTGCTGCTTGAATGTTATATGCGTAAGGCTGATCAGTCAATTTAAGTGCAGAATAAGTTGTTTGAAAAATGGATCGGCAATGGCCTGATCCGAAGTCGCAGAGGAATTTTCAAACATAAGCAGGGGTGAAAAAGATACGTGTTTACGCTTAGTGTTTACAAAATTATAAAACTGCTTTGGATCCTGAGTAAATTGTATCCGGCAGCGGTCAATATAATTCCTATAACATTCAGCGTTATGCACGGTAAAATTCGACCGAGCTAGTAGGTATCTTGAGAAATCAACACTACTGCAGGTTTTTTTTATATTTAAGTAAAAGCTTATTTTGTTTATTTTTTAGGTTAGTGAGACACCATGTAAACCATGGAGGATTTGTTGAAGCGGACGGATATTTCCAAGGCACACATGAGTCAAAAAATGTATTTAAAGTAAAATAAAATTTTTCTAAAGTGACATTAAGATCAGTGCACGCCAGAATATCAGACCAGTCAAATGTCTCGATAAGGCTATTAAGTTTCTGAAAATCAGCTTTACGGAAACAGCGAATCTTATTTACCACGCGTGGAGACATCTGATCGTTACCAGGAGTGGTTTCGATTGAGACCTCCAGCGTGGAGTGTTATGGATCCTCAGGGGTTGAAAGGGGAAAAGCTCTGGAGAGAGCGGTACCATCAGGATCAGATACAAAACCTAAGTCTAAAAGCCGACCTAGCGAATTTCTAACATGATTGATCTGACCTAGGGACATGTCAAACATGCCCGCGGTGAAGTCATGGTAAGTTGAAAGTGACAAAGATGGTGAGTTGTCGACGTTGGACCACTTTAATTCTGGGATATTAAAGTCGCCCACCGCTACGAGTTGGTCACGATCCGTCATAAGAATAGAGACGTATCGAATGGCGGACAAATGCTGCCAATATGTAGGCGGTTCAGACATAGGAGGTATATATGAACATGTAATGTATAAAGCTTTCACGGACATAGTGGACTCTTGGGATTTTACCTCTTCAGAGGCAAGAGTAGAGTATATTGAAATGAGGACTACACCTCCCCTTCGCTGAGATCGATCCCGTCTAAAAGTGGTGTACTTACTTGGAAAAACTTCGGAGCTAAAGATCTCCGGATTTAACCAAGTTTCTGTAAATGCTATTATATGGGATGCGAAGAAAGAACTATCAGAATATAGCTTGGGGAGTTTGCTACGTAGCCCCCTAGTATTCTGATAGTATAAGTGTTAGTGACGATACTAGTTTTTTGGGTTAGTGGGCAAAGAAGAAGTGAAAGGTTGGTCGGTGGTTCCGATATGGGGAAGTTTCACTCCCACTGGTTTTAAAACTTTTAGCTTTGCAGTACTAGGATGGACGAAGATGTTCTCTGGGTGGCCAGAGATATAAGCGGCTGCATTAATGTCGGCTGAGCAGGCTGAGGCGGATCAGAAACAGCGGATTTCTTACGCTTAGGGGACTCATTTAGCAGCTGAAGGCCACTAAACTGAGTGTCAAGCGCACAGAGCTGGTCATTGATTTTACGAAAACCAGTGATCAGCTCTTCAAATCCATTTTTGGTCTTTCTGTCTTGTTTTTGCAATTTTGGCTTTAACTAGTTCGGACGTTTTTCCGACTATAGTATCTAACAGCTTTCTAATTATTGATTCTATGGTTGTTTCGTTTTGGACTCTGTACAAAGTTGATCCAACTATTTTGGATTTAATTACTTCTACAGCCAAAGCTTCGAATGTGCCTTTCGTTAGGTTAACTAACCTCAAAGCTGTTAAGAATCTTTGAAGGTGTAACCTTTGCCCGTTAAATTCTGGGATGGCATTCGATATTTTCCTAATATATGTGTCCCTAATTTCCCTTTGGGCAATTGTTTCATCAGCCATTGTGGTAGGTTTTACTTCTACAATGCTGCTGTTTAAATCTGAGTCGGTGAAGTCCTGGTCTGACAATTCAGATTGAATAAGGACTGCCGAGGTCTTGATAATGACTTATAAGATTTGTCAAAATTAATTTTTATATTATGCAATGTTTCACAGATTTCTTTCCATTCCATTATCTAAACGATTATGGACACTGCTTTTTAAATTTCGAATACCATATTATGGGTAAAATATGATCGGGGCAGAATTCATATTTTTCCTCATTTACAGAATTATATTTTTTTAATTTGTTTTATTTACATTTTTTTCATTCTACATAAATATAGATTTATATTTTAAAAATAAATTAGTTCTTAAATATATATTCATTTGTTTTTAATATAAATCTATGTGGACATAAATATTATTTTTAGCGTGTTGTTCTTTTTTTTTTTTTTGGTAGAAAAAAAGATTATTAGCTTTTTGTCCAGATCGCTAGCCTGGCTTCTGTTTAAGGCTCCCTTTGATATACATTTGTTATGAAATATATATGCCTTATACAATATATAAGCGCTCATAATTAATACAATTATTAATAATAAGATGTTCGTTAGTTCTACATTAATTGTATTGGACTCGACTTTATTTATTACATTTTCAGTGGAGTCCACTAGTTTTACATCTACTAAACCCATTTTGGGTGCTTTCTCATATGCAAATATGTTTTTCCTTATGTCAATTGTGTAATTTTATTTGTTGTTAATTTGGCATCTTTTTTGGCTATTTTATAAAAAAAATAATTTTTTTTTTAAATTCTTTCTTTAAAAAAATTTTTTTAATAAAAATTGACTTATTGGCCATGTTTTTAATTAAATTTTTTTATTTTTCTTCTTCTATTATTTTTTTTTTTTAACATAAAGAAACTTGCCTAGTTTTTTTATGGTTTTCAGGCCACATGCTAATTGTGCAACATTAATGTCGCTCAATTGTACAATTGTTGTTTATATTATATAAAAAAAATATACATCGCAGTGCAATATAAAAAAAATATGCAACGCAGTGCATGGAAAAAAAATTCGATATGCGCTCTAGGAAGCGCTGCCGGTCTCCTCAGGCCGGGCTGGTGCTGGCGGCAGGTTGTTGTATTCTGATGGGGCACCGGTGCTGGCTTCACAGGTGCATGCATAAAATAATAGTGTGCGCTCTAGGAAGCGCTGTCGGCCTTCTTGAGATTTCTCACATTTTACACATGGCACATTTGGCGCAAAGGAACCAAAAAAAAAAAACACCGTTCATTAAGAGAATAGTCTGAAAGTAAAATGCTATGGTCAAGAATTTTTTAAACTGGGAATTTTCAAATATGTAAATTAGATTTCTGCATGTAGATTAGACAGCAGTCTATGAAAGATTGGCAGAAACTTGAATCAGCAGCGAAGATGGATGATCGATAGGTAGATGATTGATCGATGAAGTTTTTTTTTCACCTCCGATCAGGATCACCTCCTGAGTTGATAAGTATGAGGATGTTCGTCTTTCCGTCTGTCTGTTTCTTCGCAAACTAGTCTCTAAGTTTTAAATCTATCGTCTTGAAACTTAGCACACACCCTTATTTCCCTTTCTACATTTACGGCGGACTATATCCTATAGCTGCCATATAAATGAACAACCGGAAATGACCCAATTTTTGTGTTTTTGATGATAAAAAGTTTGAATCGTACAGATTTTATTTTTGGTCAGTTGATCCGATGATACGTATCATGGAAACACGTATTTTCTTTATACATTTATATTAAATAATATTTATACCCTTCCAGAGGGTATTATAATTTTGTCCAAAAGTGTGCAACGCAGTGAAGGAGACATCTCCGACCCTATAAAGTATATATATTCTTGATCAGGATCACCCCCTGAGTTGATATGAGCATGTCCGTCTGTCTGTCCGTCTGTCTGCCTGTTTCTACGCGATTTTATTTATACGTTTATAAGGCTTATTTATAAATAAGTTTATTTATAAGTTTTATTTATAAATTTTATAAGGATCGGCCGACGATGTCTTTTAGCTGTCATATAACTGAACGATCGGAAATGGTATTTGGTAAAAATCGAAGCTTAGTTATATAATTAGTAAATTAGTTATATTATGATATTCTCATAAGGGTCGACCAACTATATCCCGGTTATATCTGCAAGGGTATATGAACTTCGGCTCCGTCCGAAGTAAGTTTTCACCTAAGTAAGGTGAATAAGTACGGTTAATTTATTTTCATCATCAACTTTGAGCTATAAAACGAAATTATAATAAGCGTTGTTATATAAATTAACGGCAATTAAGGAGACGATAAGATAAGGAGACAATGTTTTAATTTTACTAAAAATTATGATAAAATTAACTTTTTTTTAATGCTATATAATCTTTAATGTCAAAACCAACCTTTTAAAATTTTTTTGTAAATGTTCATCTTTTTTCAAAAGTTGTTAGGTTTACCATGTCACACGCAACCTAATAAAATACGTTTCACACCTGGTTAACTTCCAAACTGAGCGGACGTGCTTGGCCCAAGCTCCAGGAAAACTGCAAAATAATCGCAGTTTACCAACCCGAAAATCTGGGGTAACCCAATATATGCGAAAAGACGCTGAATATATTAAAATCAGAGCTCGCAAATAACTGTTGACCGTTTTTCGTTTTCTGCAAATAAGGTCTTTTCCTGATTTTTTAAGAAAAAACTCAGAGAGCAAGTGATTTATAGGTTCTTATATGAGAACCTATAAATTTGTTCTATTCCGTGTTGTTCTGGTTTTTCCAAGACAGTTTTATCGCGTTCAGGGAAGTAAACGGTCTTTTGCGTATGTGTTGGTATACATTTACACGCATAGGAATGAAAATTGGTAGGCGTCGGTTTTGCAGACGAAATATTTTAAATGCGTGATATTTTTGCGAGAATTTAGGGTGTGAAGTTGTGAAAGATTTGTTGTACAAACTTACAAAATATCTACATAATATGTTTAATAAAATAAAATAAAATTAAAAACAACAAATTCTGAAAATTTTTTTTGTTTTTTTGATCACTTCTCTTCTCTTCTTTTAAGCAAACGATCGTGTTTTTTTGTGCCTTCTGCGTTTTTTGAAAATTATTGCCGTAAGCCGTTTGTGTAGGGTGGCGTAGGTTCCGCAAAAAGATTCCAGAATGGGGGTTGAAAAATTAGAAGTCGGGGGCGTCTTCAGTTTCAGTATAAAGAACGCGTTCAGCGTTATTCGGCTGCTTACATGAGATTACTAACTTAACTTAGAAACTAGTACAAAAAAAGAGTTCGACGACAACCAACGAGCGAGAAGAGAGGGCGCAGAGAGGCCCACACTCGCTCTTCAGCGCGGGTGCGCTCTTTAGCGCGGGTGCGCTCTTCAGCGCGGATGCGCTCTTCAGGTGAGCGGCACAACGGCCCCGAAAATGGTCTCCTGACCGAGAAGCGACCCGCAGATGTTAGACTTGGAATTACCGAGGAGAATGGACGGAAGAATGTCAGCTCCTAATAACACATCGACTTGGGAGCTCTCAAAGAAGTTGGGGTCCGCCAGGGTAATATTGGGCAGCCCCTTGAGACGATCTCACGAAATTGGATATGATGGCAGATTTCCTGCCAACTGCGGAAGAACGTAGGCCGCAGTCTCTAATTGTAGCCCGGGTCTAGACGGCGACCGAATGGGGAAATGGCACAATGTCGTAGACTGCGCGGAAATGGTCTGATTAAGGCCGGAAACTTGGGCTTGAATCGTCTTGAAAGGAGGCTTGACGAGGTTGAACAGTCATTCCGTTATGAAGGTCGCTTCGGACCCTGAGTCTATTAGTGCTCGTGCCTGGACGGTGCACCCCAAATGGCACACGTTGATAAGGGCCGTGCCCAGTATGACTGCTCCTGACCCGGAAGCGAAACACACCTGCACATTCGACTGATCCTCTGAGCCGTTTGCTGGCGTAGGCGGACTTGGAGCGGTAGGCGGCATAGGCGGACTTGGAGCGGTGGCGAACGGATTTCCGCGGTGCAGGAGGGTGTGGTGTCGGCTGTGGCAGGTGAAACAGGTAGGGGCGCTCGTTTAGTTTAGACAGTTTAGACATAACTGCTTCCTTGTTATGTAGTCAAAGCGCCCATTTACACCCATATTTAGAAACCGCGGACATAAGCGAATGGGGTGGTCCTCCCTCGAACAGAGATCGCAGCCCTTTTGACCCGGAACCACTCGAGTCTCGTGTGAATTGAGCCTCCGAGCGGGGGCAATAAGAATTCCCGACCTTGGCGGAAGTTGCCCGGATCCACTAGGCCTGACGTCGTCGATTGCCTCTAGAGTGCGATGGCGCTCTGTCAGGAAGTTGTCTAATTCCTTCCATGTTGGAATTTCGGCCTTATTATGGACGGATTGCTCCCACATAGAGAGTGTGACCTTGGGGAGCCTTGACGAAATCATGAATATCAGGAGGCAGTCCCAAGCCTCAACATTGATGGAGGACATTGCTAGGGCTGTCAGACAACTCTGAATGGTGGCTTGCAGCTCCTTCAGCGCGACCCCGGACTCTTGGGAAATAGCCTGGATGTTGAAAAGGATCTTCAACTGGCTCTTGACCAATAGCCGCCGGTTCTCAAAGCGATCTGTGAGGCTTTGCCACGCGGCGTCAAACCCCTCATGGGTAAGCGGAGCCTTGGAAACAATGGCGTGGGCGTCTCCACTTGTTTTGGACAACAAGTGGAAACACTTCTCTACCGGGGTGAGCCGCGAGTTTTGGATGTAAATGGCCGTAAACAAATCTCGGAAGGTGGGCCACCGAAGATAATCACCCGCGAAGACCTCGGTATCCACCGGAGGTAACCGGCAGCCTGTAGACGCGGGCGTGTGTACATTGACGGAAGCCGGATTGGTATGGGAAGCAATTTTCTCCCGAAGCTGGGCAATACATCTCGAGTAGACGGAGTAACAGTAGCTGTACTTCGATTCCAGCACTGTCGAGGTGGCCGCATTGTCGCCGGACTCTGCTAGCAAATCGGAGCAGCTCTCGTAGCTTTTCTCCACCTTCTCCCACAGTGCCCGAATTTGGTCCCGATGGACTTCGCACATGTATTGGGAGCCCACGTCCGTTTCTCTGGCGGCCGGAGTATTAATGTTGGCCTCAAACTGGCTAACTCGATCTGAAGTGGCGATGAACTTCTTCAGCGCCACGTCGACCGCACTTTGAGCCATTTTTGCAGCGGAACGAGACTGCCTCTGTGAAGGACCGGAGATTGTGGTGACGGAGTCGGCACTCTTCGCCCTTGGAATGGCACTGTACGCCTTAGGCTTTAAAAGAGGCGTCCGCGGAGAAGCGGATTGAGATCTCTCCAAACGGATGGTTGGGATCGGACGTGGCTTTTGGTCGTCTCCCGTGGGCATTCTCAGACACCAATTCACTGGTCAGCGCTTATCGACTGACTTGCGCAATAGGTGGCTCGTACGAAGCGGTAGCCGGTCACTAATGTGATGAGACCGGTGAGATCTCGGACGAAATGCGATTGCAAGGCCAAGTGGGAATTAGTAGTGCCGCTGTCGAGAGGAACGTCGGATACGGCACAATTCGGATGTGGGAGAAACTTCAGGAAGCCAAAAAAACCAGATGGGCCAAGGTTTGTCGAGATTCTAGGCGGATGTTGCCAGATGCGGAGTAGAAGCAGCGTTAGGAAACAATGACGGAACGGAAAATGAACAAGGACCGGAAAATTCGTGCTCGTTCGGAAAAATAATTGATGACTGTCTATATATGTATATTTCGACCAGTAGGCCCGTACGTAAATACTGAATTCCTGACTATTTTCCAATTTGCGGAGCCGGAAAGGTGCACTTCACCTTGGCTTGGTTCGAACACAGAGAAAAAAATAAATAATTAATTTTTGCCTAATTGTCGGATTTAATTATTTTGGAAACAGACGGGTGGAGTTGAGAATTTCAATTTTTAATCAATGGAGGTTAAGTAACCCGAAGCTGAAACGGTGGAATTGAAACCGCGGCTAGGTTCAGAAAGCCGATAGACAATTAAATTATTTGATTATAATTTTTTTGTCCTTTCCGATAATTAAATTTTTGACCTTAATTATTGAGTGGCCGGAAAGGGAAATTAAAAAAAACCCTGGCCCTTTGCTCGGACGGAAAAATACGAATTAAATAAATTTTGTAGTTATAAATAAAAATAAATAAATTTATAATTAATTGATTTTTTTTTTTTTTTTTAAATTTGTTTGGTTATATATTTCCTGAAACTGGAGGCAGAAAATATTGAGAAATATATGGGCATACATGCAAGTAGGGCAAGGGCATGTGGGCATATGATGGCACAGTGGAACGTCGAGAAGTGGACTGTATGGTTACATTTTATCGGTTATATGTTTCCTGAAATCGGAGGCAGAAAATATTTGGAGATATGTGGAAATGCCTGCAGGTACGGATATAAGTAAGGGCATGTGGGCATATGTTGGCACAGTGGAGCGTCGATAATGTGTAACTGCGGAAACGGAAAAGTTATGTGGTGTAAAAAATTGGGGATGAAAAACCAATATTACGACAGCGGCGGACTGTTCGGTGAACTTGGAGATTCCCGGAACCACTTCACACCGGCTGGCCAATATTAATTATGCCCTTTAATTTTTATATTTTTTTTTTTTTTCACCACACACTTTCACTGTTCACTTGCCGATTTTTTTTTTTTTTGCGGATTAATTGCACCAAACACAATGTATGTGTGTATGCATGTACATATGCCTCGACCGTTGGCGAGCGAACGGATAACGGAGAGGCCAAAAACGGCGAGGAAAATTTTTGTAATTTTTTGTCTTAAAAAATCCCCAGGTTCCCGTGGTGTCGGAAAACTCGGACTTGGAGTTGACACGGAGGGAAAAACAATCTTGCAGCAGTGTGAACGAAATTTTATGTTCGGACCACTGCTGAAGACCGGCAGAGAGACGGAGACGGAAAAAATTTCGTACTTATCTTTTGGGCGGAACAATGCCTGGACTGCTGGTGGATCCAAAATATCCTGAATATCCTGGATTCCAGAAAAGGAGGATTCCGCAAAAAGATTCCAGAATGGGGGTTGAAAAATTAGAAGTCGGGGGCGTCTTCAGTTTCAGTATAAAGAACGCGTTCAGCTTTATTCGGCTGCTTACATGAGATTACTAACTTAACTTAGAAACTAGTACAAAAAAAGAGATCGACGACAACCAACGAGCGAGAAGAGAGGGCGCAGAGGGGCGAGTGTGGATGCGCTCTTTAGCGCGGGTGCGCTCTTTAGCGCGGGTGCGCTCTTCAGCGCGGATGCGCTCTTCAGGTGAGCGGCACAACGGCCCCTCACCTAAACACCGTTGTTCACATACATATATGAGAATCAGCTTTCAGAAACTTCAACTTTAATGTAAACCGTATCGATTCGCGAAAGTTGTGATATATTTCGAGGCGAATTAATGTTTATCTCATTACAATTCCAAGCTCAGCTCTGCTTCTTCATCTTCTTTTGTTTTTTTTCTTTCGTGTGCAATAGAGGTCTGGTCTCTGTTTTTGCAATTTTTCTTTGCTCTCTCTAAAGCTCCCAGCTTTTTATACATTTTTTTATATTGTTAATTAATAATATGGAATTTAAAATGGTCTGTTCGATGAAGTCTTGTAACAAGACAATCTCCTCATCCCAGCTTACTATCCATTGCTGGCTATGTGAAAACGTCCTACATGCCAAGTGTGCCGGGTTCACTGCCTCAGTTTCGGATGCCATTTCCCGTAGGTCTTGGTTACATTGTTGTTGTGATAATTGTCGTGCTGTCCAAGACGAAATGAGGTCGTTCATGAGACAGACTAAGAATGGATTCAAAGAATAGATCACTGATTTTCGTAAAATCAATGGCCAGCTCTGTGCGCTTGAACTTCCTCCATCGAAACATATTTGTTTCTCGGCTTGCCCTTGATACTTCGGAGATTGATACTTCGGCCTCTGCCAAAGCCAAAACCAAAGCCTATATAAAAGTAGAGGACACACATAAATTTAAATATATTCATATAAGGCGCGTCTTCTTTCAAGATTCAGGTGCCAGCGCTAATGTTTAATTGTTCACGATTTGTTCACCCAGTTTTTGGCCAGAGAACATTTTCGTCCAAGAACTTCAGCCTAGTACTGTAAACAAAAAAGCTAAAAAAACTAAAAAGGGAGTGAAACTTTCCCATATCGGAACCAAGGATCAACCTTCCACCTTTTCTTCGTCCAGTAATCCAAAAAACTAATACGTCATTAATACTTACCTCTCAGAATACTAGAGGGCTACGTAGCACTATATTCTGATAGTTCTCTTTTTGCATGCAATATTATAGCCTTTACAGAAATTTGTTTAAAGCCAGAGATCTTTAGCTCCGAAGTTTTTCCAAGTAAATATACCACTTTTAGACGTGATCGACCTCTGCAAAGGGGGGGCGGAGTCCTCATTTTGGTAGACTCCCAACTTGCTTCCGAAGAGGTGAAATCACATATTGGCATAATTTGTCCGCTATTCAATCAGTTTTTAATCTTATGACTGATGGTGACCAGCTTTTAGCTGTGGGTGACTTAAATATTCTAGAATTAAGGTGGTCCAATGTCGATAACTCACCATATTTATCAGTTATCACGCTCCCTGACTTCACCGCGGGCATGTTTGACATGTCCCTAGGTCAAATTAACCATGTTAGAAATTCGTGAAATCGACCATGCAAACACTTGTTCAAAACCACAAACTCAATCTCGGAAGGACAATTTATGGACTGCTAGAATTCACTTAGGGATCGTTTTATAGCCGCAGAAGACTACAGTAGTATTATTGTACTTATTGTACAGTAGTAACTTGTAGTCCAGGCACAGGCGATCGTGAGTTTTTGATCCAGTAGAGGCTGCTTTCTTTTTCCTTCCTTTCCTTTCTTTTTTTAAATTAATTACGTTCTACATCCTTTAATATCTATATATATATATATATATACATTATATATAATGTCTATATGTTTTGTATACTGCGGTTATCCCTACGGGCGCACAACTAAAAACATCAACGTTCGCCGACGATACCGCTATCCTTAGTCGCTCCAGATGCCCAACGCAGGCAACAGGCCAACTGGCTAATCATCTTATAATAGTGGAAGGTGGCTATCTGACTGGCGCATTAAAATAAACGAACAAAAGTGTAAACAAATAACGTTTACTCTTAATAGACAAACATGCCCTCCGCTTTTACTAAACGGTATGCAGATCCCTCAAGCTAACGAAGTAACGTACCTTAATGTCCACCAGCAGCCTCCACTGGATCAAAAACTCACGATCGCCTGTGCCTGGACTACAAGTTACTACTGTACAATAATTGCATTGTACAATTGCCTTCCATTGGGAGTCACTAGACGTGATCCCAAGTGCGTATGTTTGGCATTGTAGTCTTCTGCGGCTATAAAACGATCCCTAAGTGAATTCTAGCAGTCCATAAATTGTCCTTCCGAGATTGAGTTTGTGGTTTTGAACAAGTGTTTGCATGGTCGATTTCACGAATTTCTAACATTGTTAATTTGACCTAGGGACATGTCAAACATGCCCGCGGTGAAGTCAGGGAGCGTGATAACTGATAAATATGGTGAGTTATCGACATTGGACCACCTTAATTCTAGGATATTTAAGTCACCCACAGCTAAAAGCTGGTCACCATCAGTCATAAGATTAAAAACTGATTGAATAGCGGACAAATTATGCCAATATGTGATTTCACCTCTTCGGAAGCAAGTTGGAAGTCTACCGAAATGAGGACTCCGCCCCCCCTTTGCAGAGGTCGATCACGTCTAAAAGTGGTATACTTACTTGGAAAAACTTCGGAGCTAAAGATCTCTGGCTTTAAACAAATTTCTGTAAAGGCTATAATATTGCATGCAAAAAGAGAACTATCAGAATATAGTGCTACGTAGCCCTCTAGTATTCTGAGAGGTAAGTATTAATGACGTATTAGTTTTTTGGATTACTGGACGAAGAAAAGGTGGAAGGTTGGTCCTTGGTTCCGATATGGGAAAGTTTCACTCCCTTTTTAGCTTTTTTAGCTTTTTTGTTTACAGTACTAGGCTGAAGTTCTTGGACGAAAATGTTCTCTGGCCAAAAACTGGGTGAACAAATCGTGAACAATTAAACATTAGCGCTGGCACCTGAATCTTGAAAGAAGACGCGCCTTATATGAATATATTTAAATTTATGTGTGTCCTCCACTTTTATATAGGCTTTGGTTTTGGCTTTGGCAGAGGCCGAAGTATCAATCTCTGAAGTATCAAGGGCAAGCCGAGAAACAAATATGTTTCGATGGAGGACAGCACGACAATTATCACAACAATAATGTAACCAAGACCTACGGGAAATGGCATCCGA
This sequence comes from Drosophila pseudoananassae pseudoananassae, assembly GCA_018153035.1. Lineage (NCBI taxonomy): Eukaryota > Metazoa > Arthropoda > Insecta > Diptera > Drosophilidae > Drosophila > Drosophila pseudoananassae. The sequence continues at coordinate 1,524,547 of JAECXR010000007.1, forward strand.
AACTGAGGCAGTGAACCCGGCACACTTGGCATGTAGGACGTTTTCACATAGCCAGCAATGGATAGTAGGCTGGGATGAGGAGATTGTCTTGTTACAAGACTTCATCGAACAGACCATTTTAAATTCCATATTATTAATTAACAATATAAAAAATGTATAAAAAGTTAAAAAACATTGTACCTTGAACCACTGTGCCAAATAGGAGCTGGGAGCTTTAGAGAGAGCAAAGAAAAATTGCAAAAACATAGACAAGACCTCTATTGCACACGAAAGAAAAAAAACAAAAGAAGATGAAGAAGCAGAGCTGAGCTTGGAATTGTAATGAGATAAACATTAATTCGCCTCGAAATATATCACAACTTTCGCGAATCGATACGGTTTACATTAAAGTTGAAGTTTCTGAAAGCTGATTCTAATATATGTATGTATGTGAACAACGGCTTACGGCAATAATTTTCAAAAAACGCAGAAGGCACAAAAAAACACGATCGTTTGCTTAAAAGAAGAGAAGAGAAGTGATCAAAAAAACAAAAAAAATTTTCAGAATTTGTTGTTTTTAATTTTATTTTATTTTATTAAACATATTATGTAGATATTTTGTAAGTTTGTACAACAAACCTTTCACAACTTCACACCCTAAATTCTCGCAAAAATATCACGCATTTAAAATATTTCGTCTGCAAAACCGACGCCTACCAATTTTCATTCCTATGCGTGTAAATGTATACCAACACATACGCAAAAGACCGTTTACTTCCCTGAACGCGACAAAACTGTCTTGGAAAAACCAGAACAACACGGAATAGAACAAATTTATAGGTTCTCATATAAGAACCTATAAATCACTTGCTCTCTGAGTTTTTTCTTAAAAAATCAGGAAAAGACCTTATTTGCAGAAAACGAAAAACGGTCAACAGTTATTTGCGAGCTCTGATTTTAATACATTCAGCGTCTTTTCGCATATATTGGGTTACCCCAGATTTTCGGGTTGGTTAACTGTGATTATTTTGCAGTTTTCCTGGAGCTTGGGCCAAGCACGTCCGCTCAGTTCGGAAGTTAACCAGGTGTGAAACGTATTTTATTATGTGGCGTGTGACATGGTAAACCTAACAACTTTTGAAAAAAGATGAACATTTTCAAAAAAATTTTAAAAGGTTGGTTTTGACATTAAAGATTATATAGCATTAAAAAAAAGTTAATTTTATCATAATTTTAAGTAAAATTAAAACATTGTCTCCTTATCTTATCGTCTCCTTAATTGCCGTTTAATTATATAACAACGCTTATTATAATTTCTTTTTATAGCTCAAAGTTCATGATGAAAATAAATTAACCGTACTTATCCACCTCTAACTACCATAAAAATAAAAAAAAATTGTAAAAACAAGAAAGGAAAACTTACTTCGGGCGGAGCCGAAGTTCATATACCCTTGCAGATATAACCGGTATATAGTTGGTCGACCCTTATGAGAATATCATAATATAACTAATTTATTAATTATATAACTAAGCTTCGATTTTTACCAAATACCATTTCCGATCGTTCAGTAATATGACAGCTAAAAGATAGCTTCGATCTTCAAAAAAACCAATGCTGGTATTTCTACCAAATACCATTTTCGATCGTTCAGTTATATGGCAGCTAAAAGACATCGTCGGCCGATCCTTTTAAAATTTTATGGGTCGTATTACATATTTTGCCAAAAATATAACTCATCCGAACTTTCTAACTCTAAAAACAGCAAATATACAGAATTTCCGATTAATCAGTTATATGGCATATCAGTTATATAGGATATAGTCGGCCGATCCCGGCTGTTCCGACTTGTGTACTGCTTGCAAAGGAAAGAAGGGTGTGTGACAAGTTTCAAAGCTAAGAGAAATAAACTGAGAAACTAGTTTGCGTAGAAACAGACAGACGGACATGCTTATATCAACTCGGGAGGTGATCCTGATCAGGAATATATATACTTTATAGGGTCAGAGACGTCTCCTTCACTGCGTTGCACACTTTTGACCAAAATTATAATACCCTCTGCCAGGGTATAACAATGATGGAAGAAAATGTTGAGTGCCACATGTTAAATGCTTTCTAACACTACCGAATATTTTTAAGTAAAACATAAATAATTATGAAGAACTATTAATAATTAACATTTTAAAAATGGTTCCAGAAAAATCGTTCATCACGTTTCGCTGAAATTAGTCTTAAACTGGTTTTGGAAAAGTAACTTCTGTTTTCGTTTCATCTGACATGCGTACTTTTGTTTTAAATATCTTGAAAACAAAAAGAGTATAGTGCTTAGAGCTATGAGATTCAACTATCGTAAAACTAAAAAAAAGTATTAGTGCGTGATTTTTTTTTAGTTAAAATGCGTACGTTTGTAGCGTGCCAATTGGGAGAATTGCCCTAATGTAAATAAACACAAAAATATATAAAGTTGCGAACTTATTATTTGAAGGGAATTTTAGAAATAAAGAGAAATATGTCGAGGTTTGTTGATTAAAAAAATCCAAAACAGTTCAATAATTAAAAAAAATTAATTAAAATATTTTAATAAAATAAAAAATAAAAAACAAGTGTGGGGAATTAAAAATTCCCAAAAAATGGCGATAAAAAGGGAAACCAAAGACTAGTGACCAACAAAACTTCACAATAAATATTAATAATAAAAAATTTGTGTTACAAAATACCAATAAAAAAGTCGTGACTGAGAACAAAATTAATAAAAAAGAAACAAGGAAACACGGTTATTTTCAATTCTCCCGACTATTTTATACCCAATAGTAATCTCTTCCACCCACATTTTAACTATCCTTTTTTAGGTATCTATGGTTAGGTAAAATTAAATTTTATAAATTTTTGCAAGAACATTTGTGGAATATTTGTGGAATACTTTTAAGCTTGGCAAAAAACAACCGAAGCCCTCCTACGGCCATACTATCGATTTGGAAGGGAAGCAGAATACAAAGTCTATAACTCCTCTAAACATTGTTGGTTGAATTTTTTTTTGTAGGCGAAAATACTATAAGTCCAAATTCCAAATCGCATAGTTGTATCTCTTATGGTCTTCGAGATCCATGCGTTCACGTTGTAACACGTTTGTTGAAATCTAAATATCGATCGATTTAAATAAAATTTGCTTTCAATTAGAAATTTAACTTTAGAAATATTTTGGCATCAACATTTTTTAAAAAACTTCGTTTACGGCCGCAACAGATTTATGGAGATTTATATGAATTCGGCGGTGACACGCCGTCGTTTAAAACTTAACTCGAGAGCAACGAGCATCTAAAAGTGTTGAAGATGTTGGGACGGGTCAACCAAGGGACGCTGGATGCACCATTTAGTCCCCGACCTACAGAATTGGCTCCAACGAAGACAAGGCGAGGTAAACATCTGGCTCACGCAAGTGGGCTCACGCTTCAGGAGCCACCAGTTGATGGTGCCCTTGTGATGATACAAGGTGCCCTGGATGCGGGGTGGTCGAAACTGCAGAGCATATGGCCACCCTTCATAGTATGCAAGAGGTGATTCCTAGGGGAAATACCGACAGGAAAACTCCTTGGAAGGAAGTTGCTGGAGGATGCCCACTTCTGGGCAGGCATCGACCAACTATATTCGATGTTTGCGATATGTATCCGGTTTTATCTGCAAGGGTATATCCACTTCGGCTCCGCCCGAAGTTAGCTTTCCTTTCTTCTTATATGTGTATAGAAGGTATAGGGTTTGACGGTGGTGATCCAAACGGCGCGAACAGCTTATGACAAGTCCTAAGAAAGAGTCCTCTCCCTTCTGCTATGGAACATAGCAGTCAATTCGATCCTATGCAACATGGAAGGCCCCCCCCTCTGAAAAAGAGTAGTGTACACGGATGAAGTGGCCAATATTTTCATATGAAAATATCCTCAATAACTTTGTGACCTTATGAGCGCAAGACTAAAAGCCCTACACAACTAGACAAGCAGTAACGGCCTATTAAACGAGTATAAAACAGAGCTAGTTTTATTCATCAGAAGATAAAGGATCTCTCCACTCATCCCTTCAATACTAAATAACCATAGGCTCTCTTTCCGCGGAAGTACCTAGAGGTGGTACTAGACAGAAAGCTAAACTGAAACCTAAACATAGAAGAAAGGTGGAAGAAAGCTGCGACTGCAAAAAACTCATCTGCATCAATTCATCTGCAAAAAAGCAATAGGACTCGAATGGGGTATGTCCTCTACTTCTTGGGAACGATTTTCACCGCCATTGCTAGCATACTGCACCGTGTGTACCCATATGGTGTTCGAGTATGGTTGCCAGCCATCAATAAGAAAGCCTAAAAGGGGTACTCCACATTTCAGACGGCACAAAATTAGTAGGAGGAAAAATATACTCCGAACAACTAGGCATCAAGGTGTCCTTCAGGCTTCCTGATTACTGCAGCGTCTTCCAAGCCGTAGTGATGACAATTAAGGAAGCACTAAAACACCTCAAAATATTAGGCATCACCAACGGTGAAGTAAAGATTTTCAGCGGAAGCCAAGCGGCCATGAAATCTGTTTGGTCATTGAGCGTTTTCAATGCCGTAAATAAAAGACGATTTTGTATTTAAATTGAACGTTATAAATGTTTATTTCTGCCTGCAGATGAAGCCGGATGATCATCTGATAGACCAGCTTATGGTGCAAGCAGAGACGAAAGTAAAGTACAGAGAGAGGGCGGCCCGACAAGTCACTTCGAGCTAAAGCTCCCGAAAGTGGAGAGGGCGGCCCGACCTAGACATTGCCGAGCTAAAACTCCCTATAGAAAGCCCGTTGAGTCGAGCGGCCGAGAGAGAGTCGGCTTGCGATCAACAAAGCTAATGTACAAACTTAAGCCTAATAAATAAACATCATTACAACAAACATTACGTTAACATATTTAACATTAAAATTACACCGCTGCTGCCTGACCCGACATTCCCCCCTCCGTTGGGGCCTGTCCTCCAACTACATTCGTAAGGGGCAAGGTACAGCTTAATCAGCTCCCAGCGAAGCACTCCAACCCGAAGAGGGATCCGCTCCATAGCTCTGCCCAGCGGCCACATCCATAGCCTCCAAAGTCCTGCATCGCTGCTCCAGAAACTCTGCCAGCGACTCCCAAGTAGGGATGGCGTCGGAACTTGAAGAATTTAGACTCTCCTCCCACTTCACCTGGGTAGCTGGGTCCAACCGTTGAAGAAGCACCTGAACAATGATGCAGCCGGCTATCTCATTCGTCGAACCCAAATTCTTCAAAGTTCTCATATGGGCATTGAATTTGTCGGATAACCCTCGAAGACCTGTTATTGAATCACCTTCCACTAGAGTGAGGCCAAGAATCTCGTTCACGTGAGCCTGAAATATTAAACGACGGCTATTAAATCGTTTCTCCAACAAATTCAGCGCGACATCATAATTCTCATCGGAGACTTCCAAGGAGCGAACTGCTTCGAAAGCGGACTCCCGAAGGCAAGATCGCAACCTTTGCAGCTTTTCCACCTTACTGATGCTCGGATTACCGCCAACGATTGTACAGAATATCGAGTAAAACTCAGGCCATTCAGAGTATCCACCGCTGAAGGTAGGAAGAGGCAAGGGAGGCAAAGCTTGAAACCTTTGACCTGACCCTGAGTCACCCTGCATGGTGGACATTCCGTTAGCTAGGGTGGAGTGGGCAGCAATTCGGGAAGAGCGAAGGGTCGTCTCGTGCTCAATTTCGGCCTGCATTGTCACTACCAGCTCCGAGACAGTCCATCGGAGCTCACTACTGATCTGCGAAATGTCCAAATCCTCAAGCTCCCCGTGGATGGCCTTGAAGTCGCTGAACATGGCAACTATCTGACCATGACGCACGTTGAGCATGGCATCGTCCACCTTGGAAACAGGCTGAAGAGCTCTTTGGACCCTCTGCAAGTCCTGGAGAATACCCAGGGCCTTGCACTTTAGAATAGCACTACGGGTTGGAGTGGGTGCTCCTGTGTCTGCGCCACTGGAGTTCATGGTGGATTTATTAAGTTCCGACGAACCCGAAGTAAATAATTCCGGCGCCAAATTTTATCGCTCCAAATTTATTTGCTCGCGACGAACACGACTTGTCCCACTGTGCGCTCAGAACCGTAGCGGAATTGTGGAACGTATATATATATGAAGTCTATGCGCGGGCGAATGCACTTGCTTTGTGGAACGTAAATATGTATGTGTGCCAATAATAAACAATTTACCGGGCCACAACTGAACTGCCGTTAGGTTTATGTTTTATTCTTAATTTGAATTTGTTTATTATTTTATATAAACCTGATTGCTTATTAGCACCACAACCGTTCATGTAAATTTTAATCTGCACCACATATGTTTTCGCGGGGATAGCTTGGTTTAGTTTTAGTTTCTATAGCTTTAGTAAATTATAGTTAATAATTTAGTTAATTATATTAACTATATCACGTCGGGGTCACCAATGTTTGGACATTGAGCGTTTTCAATGCCGTAAATAAAAGACGATTTTGTATTTAAATTGAACGTTATAAATGTTTATTTCTGCCTGCAGATGAAGCCGGATGATCATCTGATAGACCAGCTTATGGTGCAAGCAGAGACGAAAGTAAAGTACAGAGAGAGGGCGGCCCGACAAGTCACTTCGAGCTAAAGCTCCCGAAAGTGGAGAGGGCGGCCCGACCTAGACATTGCCGAGCTAAAACTCCCTATAGAAAGCCCGTTGAGTCGAGCGGCCGAGAGAGAGTCGGCTTGCGATCAACAAAGCTAATGTACAAACTTAAGCCTAATAAATAAACATCATTACAACAAACATTACGTTAACATATTTAACATTAAAATTACACCGCTGCTGCCTGACCCGACAAAATCGTTTGGATCGATCACAAGTATATTTAAAAAAACAGTTTTGGTCTATAGATCATCTCTTCACGACATGGAACAACAGTATGACATCAGCCTCATCTGGGTCCCTGGTCACAGAGATAGACATCACAGGAAACTGCATAGCAGACGAACTGGCTCTATGCCGAAATGGAGGGTACTGGTATTCCTTTAGACAGGTGTTTGGCGTCCAAAAACATACATTGATATAATTTTAATCTATTGGTATTAGTAACGAATAGCAAAAAGTAGGCTGAGAGCATGACCATTCATACGTTTTTACTGTATTTGAGTGGCAGAGCTCGGGCAGAGAAATTTCCTATGCCCCTGGAATAGGGCCTTGCCGACCACTGTTTTGGGCTCATATAAACTTCGGCTCAATGAAGCTGGTCTCAAACTACTGGTTGGCCCGCCAACTTTGGCCTCTTATCCTAAATATTACAAAATTCCCAACTGAGGATGGATGGGATTCAGCCATCACAGGTCACTGGATACTGGGAACACATGCTAGGCGAATGAATTCGCCCCTTAATGAATATTGCCGCAGGGACGAGAACTTTGACACTGCTCTATTCTCTATTTGCTCTATTTTATTCTCTTAGACAAAAGCATGTGGGAAACAAATTCCTTATTGACACCTCAGAGATCTCAGATTAGATCAGACATGTCAGTTCTAGATCCCAACAGGATACTGAAATTTAACAAACTTTGATTTGTAGGTATAGATTAGCCTATGGAATAGTTAGGCGTTAAAACATTTCAAAAACCTTAATGAACTGGTTATGGGTAATGGTGAACTGGTGAACTGGTTAAATTTGTTTTTCATATATAAATGAGCTATAGAAATAGTTTGGCGTCAAACGTTTTTTAAAATACCTTCCTGTATTGTTCCCAATCCGATAGCGCTATCTCTTATAGTCTCTGCGGTCTCTATAGACTCTCTTTCAAGTCCTAAACGATCCATCACAAACCCCACCACCTCCTCTCAATATTGTGAGAAGATTTAGTCTCCCCACACGCCAAGAAAAATACCCGGGGGCAAGGGAGGGTGCGATCACGTGGAGTATCCCAAGGATCAATAAGAGGGGTAGGGGGAAAGTGAAGGCTAGGAGCCTAGTCGCGGTGCAGACCATGTTTAGAATGTGCGGCAAGGTTAGCAGCAGCGAAGGAGCAAGGAGCGATGGGGGATGAGAAGCAAAGTGTAACGAGCCCTGGAATCCGCCGGTGTACCGTATAGCAACAGCAGGGGTCCGTGGCCAAAAGGGCCCCCCTGCACGCTGACGTGCTATGCGACCCTTTCTCAAGTGCGATAAGCGCACCACTTATGTATGTGTTTGTGTTAGGCTGCAGGGGATAGGTTTTAGATTATGCCGTTTATCTCATATTTCCATGGGTCCGATCCCTTGAAACTCTAACTTAAGAATTTCTATATAAAATAGTGTTCAATGCTTGAACTTTATTACAACAATTGTTACTATAGAACAATCTTTATTTTATATGGAGAAAACTTTTTTCAACCGAATTTATGAGAAATTTTTCTCAGTGGAAACATTTTGATTTTTAAGTTTGGGCTGTCAAATGAGTCAAAATGAGAGCAAATGGGAGAGCTTTCAAAAAATTTGAGAGTGCTCACACTGTCTGTGTGCCGGCAGCGCTGCGGCAGAATTTCCTACCCTATACTCGCGTGCTATGTAAAATGAGTATTTGCCCACCACTGGTCTAGAAGCAAAGAAACGGGAAGGAAAAACTGGATATACACAGTTAGAAAAAAGGAGCTGAGCGAAGTGTGCAGAGAACTCGGTCTACCAGCGGACGGGACCGTGGAAACCATGAGATCCCTGGTGGCGAAGTGGGTCGACGAGTCCAAATATGACGAAGTGCTGGAATTGACGAGCGGGTTCGAGGAAAGGTTCAGGCAAGGGTCCACCCCCCGCAGAGAGTGACCAGCCAGACCGAGAGACTCATAAAAAACTTAGCGGTACCGGAGCCAAGAGTAGGAAGCATGGAGCCACAGCCAGACTACTCGAAGTCAGCTAGGCAAGTGTGGGACTGGTCGTTTTAGTTCGACGGAACAGGAGACTCTTTGGATGTCCTTGCCTGAGTGTCGTGGTCCGCATAAACGTATGAAATGGACATAAACACGATCCCGAGGGCCATGCCAGAGTTATTGCAGAGCAGGGCTCAAGGATGGTTCATACCTAGCTTAACAAATCGTAGGACAATGCTCGGTGTAGTCTTTCTGCATAACCTTATTAACGGGGATGTATATAGCCAGCATTTACTAAAACGCTTAAAATTTAACATTCCTAATAGTAAGACTCGAAACTTTAGTCCTCTGTTCCTTAGTTCGACATACTACAACTACAATGGTCTCTACTCTATAACATCTCTTTCCTGTCCCTCAAATTTAAAATATAGAATTTTAAATTTCCTTAATAACTCCTCCTAGCTTAATAAATTACAAATAGCTGAATATATTGTAACAAATCTTTTCTTGAGCGCGCCTCGGTCGTCTGGGCCTCTACGCTTTATGATGAATACAGGAAGGCTAGCTGATGCTCTTATTGATGCACAAGCCATTTCCAAATTCTAAAAGACTGGTCAAAAAAAAAAAAAGTCGCCACAGAAAAACGATAGAGCCACGGTCAACCGGCCGCAGACGAAAGGTGGCAAAGAGAGTATTCGCATCATGGTGAGGCAACAGTGTACGAGAGGGATCAATGGACCCAGAGAGGACAAAGGGACAAGTTCCACCACCCGGCCATCCAAAATACACAATTTGGATTTAATTGCGAAGCCCCTGAACGATCTGCTACGAAAGGGGACGAAGTGGGAATCTACACCCAAGCACCAGGAGGCTTTTGAGACATTGAAGTCGCGGCATTGAAGTCGTTTATTTTGAAAAAAATCTGTGTTTGTGCGGCAAACGGACGCCACCGACTACGGCGTCGGTGCGGTCCTGATCCAGGACACCGAGGAGGGGGAGCGAGTGATTGCCTACGCCAGTCGGACCTTGATTGGGGCTGAGAAAAATTACTCAGCGACGAAGAAATTACTCAATGCGATCCGAGACTAAAGTATCAGACTATAGAATGGGCGATCAGAAAAATGAGCCCCTACCTGGAGGGTTACCAGTTCGACGTGATCACGGACCACATGGTGCTGAAATGGTTAATGTTCGAGCTACAGCAGCTATCGAGCTATGACTACGTAATCGCCGACGCGCATAACGCCAATACTGGCTGGAGGAGTATTGGAAAAACTGAGAAGTGCCACTGAAATTGAAATAAAAAAATGCGCGTGGATAAGCGCACTGAAGAACAAGATGAAGACGATCCCGCAAATGTTGTTGGATTAAGTCGAGCGAGGAAGTGGTATCTTACAAATTGTGCGTGCCGACGGACATGAGACAGCCGGTCCTCAAAGAAAACCACGACACACCAACGGCAGGATACCTAGGCGTGAGGAAAAAGTTTCCGCCAAAGCTTCTGCCAGATACTTCTGGGCAGGGATGCAGAGAGACATCCGAAAATATGTCAGGCAAGATGCTGGCACAGGTCCCGGAAGAGCCATGAGCAACGGTGTGCGCGGACTTTATAGGTCCATTGGCCAGATCAAAACATAGAAACACCATGTTGTTGGTCATGATTGATCGGTTTTCGAAGTGGACGGAAACGGTGCCACTTCGAACGGCAACGACCGAAGCGCTACAGAAAACGATCCGGAAAAGAATTGTCGCTCGATATGGAGTACCATAATAATGGTGATGGACAACGGCGTACTGTTCACCAGCTGAAGTTTCAAGAAGTTCGGCGTGCGTCACCAGTTCACCGCATCATACACGCCGCAGGAGAATCCCATGGAAAAAGCGAACAAGACGGTCAAGACGATGATCGCCCAGTGTTTTGTGACACAGGGGAGGGAGCCAAGGATGTCGCGAGTGTCCCCAGTTCGACCCAGGACCACGAGCGGCATTACAATTCAAGGAGGCGGAAGTGGAGCCCAAAGGACGGCGAGATGGCGTGGGGAAAGTAGCACCTTTTTTCTAAGGCTGCCGAAGGATTCGCGGTGAAACTAGCGCCAAGGTCTGACAGTCCCTACACGGTTGTGGATTTCGTGTCACCGGTAAAGGAATAATAAGCACAAAACATAATCAGAAAGAAAAAACAATCATAAAACAGAATTGTACAAAAATTTATAAACTATATATGTATGTATGTATACAAAAAAAATGAACCAAAAAGGAGGAAAACAACCCCACTAAACGGGAAATTTCCAGTAACGGAACAGGATTTGCTATAAAAGTAGAGACGTTGGAGAGAAGGGACGGTCTTTACGAAAGGAAATGACAAACGCAACAAATGTTTCGGTCACGGTCTCGTCCGTTTCTCCTGGAAGTCTCTCCTGGTGGGGTTTCCTGGTTTCTCCTGGAAGTGGGCCATACTGGCCCACCGACTCACGCAAGCTCCCAGACCTTATTGATTTTACGGGTACAAAAAACATACCTCGCAATCTAATAAGTGTCAAAGCAGTCTCGGACTTATCAGCAGACCACTCGCCTGTGCTTTTAACGCTTCTTCAAAGCACAGAAATAAGCGAACACCCCTTGAGCCTGGCGTCGCCAAAAACGAACTGGCTTAAATACAAAAATAACTTTAACTCGCCTAAACTCGATTCAATAACTCGCCTTAACTCTATGAAATAACGTGCCCTGGAGCTTAACATGGAATCGGACATCGACTACACTATAAGCGTACAAGTACAATTGAAACAACCGCCCCGAAAAGAAACTCCTCGAAATGCTGAGCTCGCATCGATGAAGACCGAGCTAAAATATTCGCTACACATCTCCAAAGTACATCTCCCAGCCCAACCCTGCCTCAAATTCATTCCTCCTGCCAGTAATTCAGCCAGAGGCTACCCCTCTGCCAACTGCACCTTCATTCCTTCTGTCTCGTTCGTCTAAATCAGTGGGGCACACAAAAGTTTAAAAAAGCACACACGTTTAAAATTTGAGTGTATACGTAGAAGATAAAAACAATTAGAGCAGAGCATCCACTGAGCAAAACAAACGTAGTTTGTGATTTCATTTTTCGTTAATTCAAAAGTTTGAATGGGCACTAAAATAGTTTATTTTATTTTAAAGAAAACTTTGCTAGCAACAGTTCTTAAAAAAATGAAAAACTTCGCTTTCCTATCTTTATTTTCTATGGGAAAAACTTTTTTCAACCCAATTTCTGAAAAAAATTTTCTCAGTGGAAACATTTTGATTTTTAAGTTTGGGAAGTCAAATGAGGGTCAAAATGAGAGAAAATGGGAGAGCTTCTAAAAAATTTGAGAGTGCTCACACTGTCAGTGTGCCAGCAGCGCTGCGGCAGAATTTCCTACCCTATTATCTATGTAAAATGAGTATTTGCCCCCCACTGGTCTAAATTGTTTGAAAAATGCTTGTCAACTCGCAGAACACCATATCTGGAAGCTTGCAATATTATCCCGGCACACCAATTTGGCTTCCGAAGAAACCACGGAACCATAGAGCAAGTGAACAGATTGACATCTGAAATACGTTCAGCCTTCAAACAGCGAGAATACTGCAGCTCTATTTTTCTCGACGTATGTCAAACTTTTAACCGAGTTTGGCTCATTGGACTCATGCACAAAATTAAAACGTATTTGCCAACATACACCCACAATCTACTGGAATCATACCTCTACAATAGGGTATTCTCACTGAAATGCAACGCAGCTACTTCGGGCGACTACATCATCGCAGATGGAGTTTCACAAGGAAGCGCACTCGGCCAGTGTCTATATGTTTTGTATACTGCGGATATTCCTTCGAATGCACAACTAACAACGTCAACGTTCGCGGACGATACCGCTATCCTTAGTCGCTCCAGATGCCCAACTCAAGCAACAACCCAACTGGCTAATCATCTAATAGTAGTGGAAGGGTGGCTGTCCGAAGAGTGGATTGAAATAAACGAACAAAAGTGTAAACATATAACGTTCACTCTTTATAGGCAAACATGCCCTCCGCTTTTACTAGGCGGTATACAGATCAAGCTAACGAAGTAACGTACCATCCACCTTGATAGACGACTTACCTAGCGTAAGCACATCGATTGCAAGAAGATGCACCTAAAACTAAAAGCCAGCAGCCTCCACTGGATCATAAACTCACGATCGCCGATTCCTAGACTACAAGATACTACTCTTCAATTCAGTCATAAAGCCAATATGGACGTATGGCTCCCAGCTGTGGGGGAACGCGAGCAGTAGCAACATAGACATCATACAGCGCGCGCAATCAAAAATTCTGGGAACTATCTTTGGGGCACCTTGGTATGTTCGCAACGAAAACATCCACCGGGATCTGGGCATCCTTGCAGTGAAAGACGAAATCCAGAAGCAAAAAGAGTCATACAAAGAAAAACTCCCAAACTGTCTTCGCACCCATTTTCTCGCTCGGGGATGGACTCTGGTTTCTAGCTTATCCCGCCTGAGTCGAAACGAGACAGCAATATACAATAAATAGTAAACACTATCTTATCGCATTAACCATACTTCGTAACAAAATCATGGGAGCTGCACTTGATGACCTTTTCTGTTGAATTTCTGTTGAATAAACACTGTTGTTGGCGCCATCATAGACTTAAGTTTATATTTGAATATTTATAGCAGTTTATATTTGAATATTTATAGCAGTGGTGGGCAAATACTCATTTTACATAGCACGCGAGTATAGGGTAGGAAATTCTGCCGCAGCGTGGTCGGCACACTGACAGTGTGAGCACTCTCAAATTTTTTATTTTGCTTTTGCCATTTGCTCTCATTTTGGCAAAAGCAAATCTTTAAAATCAAAATGTTTCCACTGAGAAAAATATTCTCACAAATTGGTTTGAAAAAAGTTTTCTCCATACAAAATAAAAATAGGGAAGCGTAGTTTTTCATTTGTTTAAGAACTTTTGCTAGCAAAGTTTTCTTTAAAATAAATTACACTATTGTTTAGGTGAGGTTGAGCGGTTGTGCCGCTCAGCTGACCTTAAGAGCGCACCCGCGCTGAAGAGCGCATCAGCGTGCGCCCCTCTTTGCGCTCTCGCTCGTTCGTCGGCCGTCGTCAATCGTACTCTTTTTATTACCTTTGCTTTGTTTCTTTTCTAAGTTAAGTTTTTATCCTCTGTAAGCAGCTCAATAAAGCTGACCGCGTTTTTTTCCTGAATTCACCGAAGACGCCTCCGACTTCTTATTTCAATATTTCTGGGATCTTTTGCGGTAGCAACGCCCCCTACACATTTTGGTCCTTCGAGCCGGATCTTCAGGATATTTGGATATTTTCTACCAGCAGTCCAGTCATTGTTCCGCCCAAAAGATAAGTACGAAATTTTTTCCGTCTCCGTCTCTCTGCCGGTCTTTAGCAGTGGTCCGAACATAATATTTCATTCACACTGCTGCAAGATTTATTATTTTTTCTACTGTGTCAACTCCAAGTCCGAGTTTTTCGACACCAAGGCAGCTTAACATTCTAAAAAACAAAAACCTACAAAATTTTCCATCCATCTCCGTTTTGTGTGCCTTGCCATACTCCTCGCCGTTTTTGGTCTTTCCGTTATCCATTCGCTCGCCAACGGTCGAGCCATATGTGCATGCATACACACACATACATTGTTTTTGGTGCAATTAATCCGCAAAAGAATTCTGCAAGTGAACAGTGAAAGTGTGTGGTGAAAAAAAAAAACAAGGGGCATAATTAATATTGGCCAGCCGGTGTGAAGTGCTTCCGGTAATCTCCAAGTTCACCGAACAGTCCGCCGCTTTCGTAATATTTGTTTTTCTTCCCCAATTTTTAACGCCACATAACTTTTCCGTTCCCCCAGTTACATATTATCGACGCTCCACTGTGCCAACATATGCCCACATGCCCTTACATATATCCCTACCTGCATGCATGTCCATATATTTCCAAATATTTTCTGCCTCCAATTTCAGGAAGTATATAACCGGTAAAATTTAACATATACAGTCCACTTATCGACGTTCCACTGTGCCATCATATGCCCTAAATGCCCTTGCCCTACTTGCATGCATGCCCATATATTTCCAATTATTTTCTGCCTCCAATTTCAGGAAATATATAACCGATAAAGATAACAAAAATTCTTAAACTTTCTAAACCTACAAATTATAAACCGCCATTTCACTACTTATCCGTGATTGTGTCGCTTAAATTCTCAACCTAGCCGCCGTAGTAGCAGTGTTGTGTTTTTTGGTGCCGTTTTTTTTCTTTGGGATACTAACTTCACTAGCGGGATAGTGATACTAGCGTAATAACTAACTTCAAAAAAAGGAAATCAATTAATTATATACTTATATAAATATAATTAAATCCGCCACAATTTATTCAATTCTTGTTTTCCGTTCGAGCAAAGGGCCATTTTTTTTTAAATTCACCTTTCCGGTGAAATTTAATTTTAAATTTAATTATCGAGAAATTACAATTAAATAATTTAATTGTCAACCTTCTGTCTGAATAGAGCCGCGGTTTCAATTCCACCGTTCCAGCTTCGTGATAATTAAACTTAATTGATTAAAAATTGAGATTTTCAATTCCACCCTTCTGGCTCCATAATAATTAAATCCGACAATTAGCCAAAAATTATTTATTTATTTTTTCTGTGTTAAATCCAAGCCAAGGTCAAGTCCACCTTTCCGGCTCCGCAAATTCGAAAATAGTTAGGAATTCAATATTTACGTACGAGCCATACTGGTCGAAATATACATATATAGACAGTCATCAGTTTTTTTCCGAACGAGCACGAATTTTCCGGTACTTGTCCATTTTCCGTCCCTCTAACGCTGCTTCTACCCCGCATCAGGCAACATCCGCCTAGAATCTCAACAAACATCGTCCCATCTGGTTTTTTTTGGCTTTCTGAAGTTTCTTCCACATTCGAATTGTGCCGCATCCCACGTTCCTTTCAGACATTGTGCCGCATCCGACATCGGCCCTACTAATTCCCACTTGTGCCTTGTAATCGCATTTCATCCACGATCTCACCGGTCTTATCAGATTAGTGTGACCTGCCACCGCTTCGTACGAGGCACCTATTTCGCAAGTCATTCGACAAGCGCTGACCAGCGAATTGGTGTCTGAGAATGCCCACGGGAGACGACCAAAAGCCACGTCCGATCCCAACCATCCGTCTAGACAGATCTCAATCTGCTTCTCCGCGGACGCCTCTCTTAAAGCCTAAGGCTTACAGTGCCATTCCAAGGGCAAAGAGTGACGAATCCGTCAACACCATCCTCGGTCCTTCACAGAGGCAGACTCGCTTCGTTGCGAAAATGGCTCAAAGTGCGGTCGAAGTGGCGCTGAAAAAGTTCATCGCCACAACAGATCGAATTAGCCAATTTGAGGCTAACATAAATACTCCCGGCGTCCATTCCCAGTCTCAGAAAAGGAAATAGGCTCCCAATAGACGCGAAGTCCATCGGGACCAAATTCGGGCACTGTGGGAGAAGGTGGAGAAAAGCTATGAGAGCTGCTCCGATTTGCTAGCCGAGTCCGACGACAATGCGGCCACAGTGCCACACAGGGCCACAGTCGACAGTGCTGGAATCGAAGTACAGCTACTGTTACTCCGTCTATTCGAGGTGTATTGCCCAGCTTCGGGACAAAATTGCATCCCAATCCACTCAGACTTCCGTAAATACACACGCCCGGGTCTACAGGTTGCCGGTTACCTCCGGTGGATACCGAGATCTTCGCGGGTGATTATCTTCGGTGGCCCACCTTCAGAGACTTGTTTACGGCCATTTACATCCAAAACTTGCGGCTCACCCCGGTAGAGATTTTGTTCCACTTACTGTCCAAAACAAGTGGTGACGCCCACGCCATTGTTTCTAAGGCTCCGCTTACCCATATGGGGTTTGACGCCGCTTGGCAAAGCATCACAGATCGCTTCGAGAACCGGCGCCTATTGGTCAACAGCAAGTTAAAGATCCTTTTCACCATCCAGGCTATTTCTCAAGAGTCCGGGGTCGCGCTGAAGGAGCTGCAAACTAACATTCAGAGTTGTCTGACAGCCCTAGAAATGTCCTTCATCAATGTTGAGGCTTGGGACTGCCTCCTGGTATTCATGATTTCCTCAAAGCTCCCCAAAGTCCGTACATAATAAGGGCGAAATTCCAACATGGAAGGAATTAGATAAACTCCTGACAGAGCGCCATCGTACTCTACTCTGGAGGCCATCGACGACGTCAGGCCTAGTGGCTCCGAGCGATGTCCGCCAAATCCGGGACTTCCTACGGCCCCTGCTCGGAGGCTCAATTCATACGAGACTCGAGTGGTTCCGGGCCAAAAGGGCTGCGATCTCTGTTCGAGGGAGGACCACCCCATTCGCTTATGTCCGCGGTTCCTGGAAATGGACGTAAATGGGCGCTCGGACTACATTAAAAGGAAGCATTTATGTTTCAACTGTTTTGCCCGAGGGCAACAGCAACGAAACTGCACGAGCGCCCATACCTGCTTTACATGCCACAGCCGACACCACACCCTCTTGCACCGCGGCAATCCATTCGCAACCGCTCCAAGTCCGCCTACGCCGCCTACCGCTCCAAGTCCGCCTACGCCAGCAAACGGCTCAGAGGAGCCGTCGAATGTGCAGGTGTGTTTCGCTTCCGGGTCAGGAGCCGTCCTACTGGGCACGGCTCTTATCAACGTGTGCCATTTGGGGTGCACCGTCCAGGCACGAGCACTGATAGACTCAGGCTCCGAAGCGACTTTCATAACGGAACGACTGTTCAACCTCGTCAAGCCTCCCTTCAAGACGATTCAAGCCCAAGTTTCCGGCCTTAATCAGACCATTTCCGCGCAGTCTACTAAATTGTGCCATTTCTCCATCCGGTCGCCGTCTAGACCCGGGCTACAATTAGAGACTGCGGCCTACGTTCTTCCGCAGTTGGCAGGAGATCTACCATCCTACCCGACATTCACCTGGCGGACCCCAACTTCTTTGAGAGCTCCCAAGTCGATGTATTAATAGGAGCTGACATTCTTCCGCCCATTCTCCTCGGTAATTCCAAGGCTAACATCTGCGGGTCGCTTCTCGGTCAGGAGACCATTTTCGGATGGGTGCTGACCGGCCCATTATCTCCAGTCAACCCCCGCAGCGTCTCTGTTTTTTCCGCACGAGTTGCCCGCAGCCCACGCAACGCCCAGTCACTGGAGAGCAGATGTACTCGAGGTACACAATCCTACCGTCGCCGAGTCTGCAACGGGATCCACGCCTTGAAGAAGTGTCGGCGCTTTCTATGCCTTAGTGCCAAGAAAAGGCTCCGAGCGGGTCTCGTGAACCGGTATTGCTCGAGCCGCCTGGCCCACGAGCACTCCGACGGATCCTGTCGGCGTGGTGACGGCTGTAAGACGTGTGGTTAGGGAGCACCACACGCTGCTGCACCTCGTGGAGAAGCCGCGGGCTCGGTGCAAGGCACGCCAAGAGGGGCACCAGTCAAGGAGCGCGGGAGACAGGACACGGAGTGTCGCGGCTGGCGCTCGGCCGTCATCCGCCAACTCCCGGCGCGGTTCGTGTGCTTCTCGCCATTCTTCCGCCATAAGCGCTCCGCGGCCTTTGTCCGCCTCTCGTCGAGGGCCCCGCAGTACGCGGTGGCTGCGCCCACCCTCTCGTCGCTGCTGCAGCGGAACAGCGTCAACGTGCTGCCGACTGCACTAGTGCGCATAGACACCGGGACCCGGATCTTCGACACGGGAGCCCTCATCGACCCGTGCACGCCATCGAGCTGCATCGACGCCTCGCTCGCGGCGTTCTTCCGGCTGCCCACTACCAGCGTGGGGGACGAACAAGTGTGTTCAGCCACCGTGGGGTCAAGGACCGATGTTTTATGTATCAACCGCGAAATTGAATCAAGACCCCTTAGAAAACTTGTTTAATAAGGGCTCGCGGAGTAACCAATAACAATCCATCGATGTCTGAATTTAACATTATAATGTCAAAAATTCTATGGATGAAAATATGAACGTCAAATCACTATCTGGTAATTGTGGCCCAGATGATGATACAATGTTAATTAATGTTATCCAGCGACCGCGTCCTGCGGGGGCCCTCGAGGAGAGGCGGAAAATTGCCTAGGCGCGGATGACGCGGGCGCTCCAAAGCAGTGGAGCGCTTGACGACTGCCGGCCAGTGGAGGAAGAATGCCGAGGAGTTGCCGACGAGCGCCGGGAAGTCGATGGCCGTGGATCGGCATGTGAGTTCCCGGAAGTACCCGGACCGCGCCGGGAGTTGGCGGGCTACGGCGACAAGAGAGCGAGACACCCCGTGTACTGTCTCCCGCGCTCCGTGACCGGTGCTCCTTGGTCACGGGGTGCAGCAGCGTGTGGTGATCCTGATCACACGTCTTACAGCCGTCTCCACGCCGACAGGATCCTCCGGAATGCTCGTGGGCCAGGCAGCTCGAGCAATAGCGGTTCGCGAGAACCGCTCGGAGCCGCTCCTCGGCACTAAGGCGTAGGAAGCGCCGACACTTCTTCAATGGATGGATCCCATAGCAGACTCCGCATCGGTAGGATTGTGTACCTCGAGTACATCTGCTATCCAGTGACTGAGCGTTGCGTGGGCGTGGCGACATCGTGCTGAATATGACCTTGGAATCCAGAATTTGGCCCGGATCAGTCGGATCATCAGCTGATTGCCACCGTGCAGCGTGATGCGATGTGTAAATCGAAGAAGGAGTCGAGACAGAATTGTGCTCGCATTCTGAATCGAAACCCTGAACCAGTGAGTCACCGAGGCTGCGGGCCACTCGTGAGGGAAAAAGAGACACGCTGCGGGGGTTGGCTGGAGATAATGGGCCTGTCAGCACCCATCCAAAAATGGTCTCCTGACCGAGAAGCGACCCGCAGATGTTAGCCTTGGAGTTACCGAGGAGAATGGACGGAAGAATGTCAGCTCCTAATAACACATCGATTTAGGAGCTCTTAAAAAAGTTGGGGTCCGCCAGGTGAATGTCGGGCAGCCCCTTGAGAAGATCTCGCGAAATCGGATATGATGGCAGATTTCCTGCCAACTGCGGAAAAACATAAGCCGCAGTCTCTAATTATAGCCCGGGTCTAGACGGCGACTGAATGGAGAAATGGCACAATTTAGTAGACTGCGCGGAAATGGTCTGATTAAGGCCGGAGACTTGTGCGTGAATCGTCTTGAAGGGAAACTTGACGAGGTTGAACAGTAGTTGCGTTATGAAGGTCGCTTCGGACCCTGAGTCTATCAGTGCTCGTGCCTGGACGGTAGACCCCAAATGGCACACATTGATAAGAGCCGTGCCCAGTAGGACGGCTCCTGACCCGGAAGCGAAACACACCTGCACATTCGACGGCTCCTCTGAGCCGTTTGCTGACGTAGGCAGACTTGGAGCGGTAAGCGGCGTAGGCGGACTTGGAGCGGTTGCGAATTGATTGCCGCGGTGCAAGAGGGTGTGGTGTCTGCTGTGGCATGTGAAGCAGGTATGGGCGCTCCGGCAGTCTCGTTGCTGGTGCCTTCGGGCAAAACAGTTCAAACATAACTGCTTCCTTTTAATGTAGTCCGAGCGCCCATTTACGTCCATTTCCAGGAACCGCGGACATAAGCGAATGGGGTGGTCCTCCCACGAACAGAGATCGCAGCCCTTTTGGCCCGGAACCACTCGAGTCTCGTATGATATGAGCCTCCGAGCAAGGGCAGTAGGAAGTCCCGACCTTGGCGGAAATCGCTCGGAGCCACTAGGCCTGACGTCGTCGATGGCCTCCAGAGTATGATGGCGCTCTGTCAGGAATTTATCTAATTCCTTCCATGTTGGAATTTCGCCCTTATTATGTACGGACTTTGGGGAGCTTTGAGGAAATTATGAATACCAGGAGGCAGTCCCAAGCCTCAACATTGATGGAGGACATTTCTAGGGCTGTCAGACAACTCTGAATGGTAGCTTGCAGCTCCTTCAGCGCGACTCTGGACTCTTGAAAAATAGCTTGGATGGTGAAAAGGATCAACTGGCTGTTGACCAATAGCCGCCGGTTCTCAAAGCGATCTGTGATGCTATGCCAAGCGGCGTCAAACCCCATATGGGTAAGCGGAGCCTTAGAAACAATGGCGTGGGCGTCACCACTTGTTTTGGACAGTAAGTGGAACAAAATCTCTACCGGGGTGAGCCGCGAGTTTTGGATGTAAATGGCCGTAAACAACTCTCTGAAGGTAGGCCACCGAAGCTAATCACTCGCGAAGACCTCGGTATCCACCGGAGGTAACCGGCAACCTGTAGACCCGGGCGTTTGTACATTTACGGAAGTCTGAGTGGAGACCGGGGATTGTGTTGACGGATTCGTCACTCTTTGCCCTTGGAATGGCACTGTACGCCTTAGGCTTTAAGAGAGGCGTCCGCGGAGAAGCGGATTGAGATCTGTCTAGACGGATGGTTGGGATCGGACGTGGCTTTTGGTCGTCTCCCGTGGGCATTCTCAGACACCAATTCGCTGGTCAACGCTTGTCGACTGACTTGCGCAATAGGTGCCTCGTACGAAGCGGTGGCAGGTCACACTAATCTGATAAGACCGTTGAGATCGTGGGTGAAATGCGATTACAAGGCACAAGTGGGAATTAGTAGCGCCGATGTCGGATGCGGCACAATGTCTGAAAGGAACGTGGGATGCGGCACAATTCGAATGTGGAAGAAACTTCAGAAAGCGAAAAAAAACCAGATGGGCCAAGGTTTGTCGAGATTCTAGGCGGATGTTGCCTGATGCGGGGTAGAAGCAGCGTTAGAGGGACGGAAAATGGACAAGTACCGGAAAATTCGTGCTCGTTCGGAAAAAAACTGATGACTGTCTATATATGTATATTTCGACCAGTATGGCTCGTACGTAAATATTTAATTCTTAACTATTTTCGAATTTGCGGAGCCGGAAAGGTGGACTTGACCTTGGCTTGGATTTAACACAGAAAAAATAAATAAATAATTTTTGGCTAATTGTCGGATTTAATTATTATGGAGTCAGAAGGGTGGAGTTGAAAATCTCAATTTTTAATCAATTGAGTTTAATTATCACGATGCTGGTACGGTGGAATTGAAACCGCGGCTCTATTCAGACAGAAGGTTGACAATTAAATTATTTAATTATAATTTTTTGATAATTAAATTTTCGACTTTAATTATTGAGTGGCCGAAAAGGTGAATTAAAAACCCTGGCCCATTGCTCGAACGGAAAATAAGAAGTAAATAAATTTTAGTTGTTATAATTATAAATACATGTCGAATCATGATCGTTGTTGTTGTTGTCTTCCATTGCGGCGCAACGAGTTTCAGCCTTGTACACACTCCAAATTCTGGTACGCAACTGCCTGCGTCTAATTCTCTACCTACTGTGCATACTACCGAACCTCGATCGGCGACAGCGACGCAACGCTGTCGCCTCGCTACAACGATACTTTTTTTAAAGCGACAACATCCTAGCAACGGTCGCGTGCCAACGGTTGCCTGGCAACCACACACTCACAGCGCAAGAGGCTGATGCAATATTATCACTCTGGTGAAAAACCATAACTTCCATAAGTTCCATAACTATAATTTTTTTTCATCAATTCAATTAAATTTTTCTTTCTTTCTTTTCAATTTTCTTCTTTTTTTATATTATCCATTCTTTTTCATTATTCACTCTTATAGTCGCATAATCAAATACCCCACACGCCATGATCAAAACAAACAATATGTTTTGCACTTGTGCTTGCATTATATTCAGACCATTTCCGCGCAGTCTACTAAATTGTGCCATTTCTCCATCCGGTCGCCGTCTAGACCCGGGCTACAATTAGAGACTGCGGCCTACGTTCTTCCGCAGTTGGCAGGAGATCTACCATCCTACCCGACATTCACCTGGCGGACCCCAACTTCTTTGAGAGCTCCCAAGTCGATGTATTAATAGAAGCTGACATTCTTCCGCCCATTCTCCTCGGTAATTCCAAGGCTAACATCTGCGGGTCGCTTCTCGGTCAGGAGACCATTTTCGGATGGGTGCTGACCGGCCCATTATCTCCAGTCAACCCCCGCAGCGTCTCTGTTTTTTCCGCACGAGTTGCCCGCAGCCCACGCAACGCCCAGTCACTGGAGAGCAGATGTACTCGAGGTACACAATCCTACCGTCGCCGAGTCTGCAACGGGATCCACGCCTTGAAGAAGTGTCGGCGCTTTCTATGCCTTAGTGCCAAGAAAAGGCTCCGAGCGGGTCTCGTGAACCGGTATTGCTCGAGCCGCCTGGCCCACGAGCACTCCGACGGATCCTGTCGGCGTGGTGACGGCTGTAAGACGTGTGGTTAGGAGCACCACACGCTGCTGCACCTCGTGGAGAAGCCGCGGGCTCGGTGCAAGGCACGCCAAGAGGGGCACCAGTCAAGGAGCGCGGGAGACAGGACACGGAGTGTCGCGGCTGGCGCTCGGCCGTCATCCGCCAACTCCCGGCGCGGTTCGTGTGCTTCTCGCCATTCTTCCGCCATAAGCGCTCCGCGGCCTTTGTCCGCCTCTCGTCGAGGGCCCCGCAGTACGCGGTGGCTGCGCCCACCCTCTCGTCGCTGCTGCAGCGGAACAGCGTCAACGTGCTGCCGACTGCACTAGTGCGCATAGACACCGGGACCCGGATCTTCGACACGGGAGCCCTCATCGACCCGTGCACGCCATCGAGCTGCATCGACGCCTCGCTCGCGGCGTTCTTCCGGCTGCCCACTACCAGCGTGGGGGACGAACAAGTGTGTTCAGCCACCGTGGGGTCAAGGACCGATGTTTTATGTATCAACCGCGAAATTGAATCAAGACCCCTTAGAAAACTTGTTTAATAAGGGCTCGCGGAGTAACCAATAACAATCCATCGATGTCTGAATTTAACATTATAATGTCAAAAATTCTATGGATGAAAATATGAACGTCAAATCACTATCTGGTAATTGTGGCCCAGATGATGATACAATGTTAATTAATGTTATCCAGCGACCGCGTCCTGCGGGGGGCCCTCGAGGAGAGGCGGAAAATTGCCTAGGCGCGGATGACGCGGGCGCTCCAAAGCAGTGGAGCGCTTGACGACTGCCGGCCAGTGGAGGAAGAATGCCGAGGAGTTGCCGACGAGCGCCGGGAAGTCGATGGCCGTGGATCGGCATGTGAGTTCCCGGAAGTACCCGGACCGCGCCGGGAGTTGGCGGGCTACGGCGACAAGAGAGCGAGACACCCCGTGTACTGTCTCCCGCGCTCCGTGACCGGTGCTCCTTGGTCACGGGGTGCAGCAGCGTGTGGTGATCCTGATCACACGTCTTACAGCCGTCTCCACGCCGACAGGATCCTCCGGAATGCTCGTGGGCCAGGCAGCTCGAGCAATAGCGGTTCGCGAGAACCGCTCGGAGCCGCTCCTCGGCACTAAGGCGTAGGAAGCGCCGACACTTCTTCAATGGATGGATCCCATAGCAGACTCCGCATCGGTAGGATTGTGTACCTCGAGTACATCTGCTATCCAGTGACTGAGCGTTGCGTGGGCGTGGCGACATCGTGCTGAATATGACCTTGGAATCCAGAATTTGGCCCGGATCAGTCGGATCATCAGCTGATTGCCACCGTGCAGCGTGATGCGATGTGTAAATCGAAGAAGGAGTCGAGACAGAATTGTGCTCGCATTCTGAATCGAAACCCTGAACCAGTGAGTCACCGAGGCTGCGGGCCACTCGTGAGGAAAAAGAGACACGCTGCGGGGGTTGGCTGGAGATAATGGGCCTGTCAGCACCCATCCAAAAATGGTCTCCTGACCGAGAAGCGACCCGCAGATGTTAGCCTTGGAGTTACCGAGGAGAATGGACGGAAGAATGTCAGCTCCTAATAACACATCGATTTAGGAGCTCTTAAAAAAGTTGGGGTCCGCCAGGTGAATGTCGGGCAGCCCCTTGAGAAGATCTCGCGAAATCGGATATGATGGCAGATTTCCTGCCAACTGCGGAAAAACATAAGCCGCAGTCTCTAATTATAGCCCGGGTCTAGACGGCGACTGAATGGAGAAATGGCACAATTTAGTAGACTGCGCGGAAATGGTCTGATTAAGGCCGGAGACTTGTGCGTGAATCGTCTTGAAGGGAAACTTGACGAGGTTGAACAGTAGTTGCGTTATGAAGGTCGCTTCGGACCCTGAGTCTATCAGTGCTCGTGCCTGGACGGTAGACCCCAAATGGCACACATTGATAAGAGCCGTGCCCAGTAGGACGGCTCCTGACCCGGAAGCGAAACACACCTGCACATTCGACGGCTCCTCTGAGCCGTTTGCTGACGTAGGCAGACTTGGAGCGGTAAGCGGCGTAGGCGGACTTGGAGCGGTTGCGAATTGATTGCCGCGGTGCAAGAGGGTGTGGTGTCTGCTGTGGCATGTGAAGCAGGTATGGGCGCTCCGGCAGTCTCGTTGCTGGTGCCTTCGGGCAAAACAGTTCAAACATAACTGCTTCCTTTTAATGTAGTCCGAGCGCCCATTTACGTCCATTTCCAGGAACCGCGGACATAAGCGAATGGGGTGGTCCTCCCACGAACAGAGATCGCAGCCCTTTTGGCCCGGAACCACTCGAGTCTCGTATGATATGAGCCTCCGAGCAAGGGCAGTAGGAAGTCCCGACCTTGGCGGAAATCGCTCGGAGCCACTAGGCCTGACGTCGTCGATGGCCTCCAGAGTATGATGGCGCTCTGTCAGGAATTTATCTAATTCCTTCCATGTTGGAATTTCGCCCTTATTATGTACGGACTTTGGGGAGCTTTGAGGAAATTATGAATACCAGGAGGCAGTCCCAAGCCTCAACATTGATGGAGGACATTTCTAGGGCTGTCAGACAACTCTGAATGGTAGCTTGCAGCTCCTTCAGCGCGACTCTGGACTCTTGAAAAATAGCTTGGATGGTGAAAAGGATCAACTGGCTGTTGACCAATAGCCGCCGGTTCTCAAAGCGATCTGTGATGCTATGCCAAGCGGCGTCAAACCCCTCATGGGTAAGCGGAGCCTTAGAAATAATGGCGTGGGCGTCACCACTTGTTTTGGACAGTAAGTGGAACAACATCTCTACCGGGGTGAGCCGCGAGTTTTGGATGTAAATGGCCGTAAACAACTCTCTGAAGGTAGGCCACCGAAGCTAATCACTCGCGAAGACCTCGGTATCCACCGGAGGTAACCGGCAACCTGTAGACCCGGGCGTTTGTACATTTACGGAAGTCTGAGTGGAGACCGGGGATTGTGTTGACGGATTCGTCACTCTTTGCCCTTGGAATGGCACTGTACGCCTTAGGCTTTAAGAGAGGCGTCCGCGGAGAAGCGGATTGAGATCTGTCTAGACGGATGGTTGGGATCGGACGTGGCTTTTGGTCGTCTCCCGTGGGCATTCTCAGACACCAATTCGCTGGTCAACGCTTGTCGACTGACTTGCGCAATAGGTGCCTCGTACGAAGCGGTGGCAGGTCACACTAATCTGATAAGACCGTTGAGATCGTGGGTGAAATGCGATTACAAGGCACAAGTGGGAATTAGTAGCGCCGATGTCGGATGCGGCACAATGTCTGAAAGGAACGTGGGATGCGGCACAATTCGAATGTGGAAGAAACTTCAGAAAGCGAAAAAAACCAGATGGGCCAAGGTTTGTCGAGATTCTAGGCGGATGTTGCCTGATGCGGGGTAGAAGCAGCGTTAGAGGGACGGAAAATGGACAAGTACCGGAAAATTCGTGCTCGTTCGGAAAAAAACTGATGACTGTCTATATATGTATATTTCGACCAGTATGGCTCGTACGTAAATATTTAATTCTTAACTATTTTCGAATTTGCGGAGCCGGAAAGGTGGACTTGACCTTGGCTTGGATTTAACACAGAAAAAATAAATAAATAATTTTTGGCTAATTGTCGGATTTAATTATTATGGAGTCAGAAGGGTGGAGTTGAAAATCTCAATTTTTAATCAATTGAGTTTAATTATCACGATGCTGGTACGGTGGAATTGAAACCGCGGCTCTATTCAGACAGAAGGTTGACAATTAAATTATTTAATTATAATTTTTTGATAATTAAATTTTCGACTTTAATTATTGAGTGGCCGAAAAGGTGAATTAAAAACCCTGGCCCATTGCTCGAACGGAAAATAAGAAGTAAATAAATTTTAGTTGTTATAATTATAAATACATGTCGAATCATGATCGTTGTTGTTGTTGTCTTCCATTGCGGCGCAACGAGTTTCAGCCTTGTACACACTCCAAATTCTGGTACGCAACTGCCTGCGTCTAATTCTCTACCTACTGTGCATACTACCGAACCTCGATCGGCGACAGCGACGCAACGCTGTCGCCTCGCTACAACGATACTTTTTTAAAGCGACAACATCCTAGCAACGGTCGCGTGCCAACGGTTGCCTGGCAACCACACACTCACAGCGCAAGAGGCTGATGCAATATTATCACTCTGGTGAAAAACCATAACTTCCATAAGTTCCATAACTATAATTTTTTTTCATCAATTCAATTAAATTTTTCTTTCTTTCTTTTCAATTTTCTTCTTTTTTTATATTATCCATTCTTTTTCATTATTCACTCTTATAGTCGCATAATCAAATACCCCACACGCCATGATCAAAACAAACAATATGTTTTGCACTTGTGCTTGCATTATATTTTATGGACTCAGTACTCTGCCATTTTCATTGGCCAGCAGTACAACTTTGTCACCCTTATTGGTGTACTTCATTTTCTTCTTCAATACTCTCAGTATTTTCATTTTGACTCTTTTCTTCAATACTCTCAATATTTTCATTTTCACTCTTTTCTTCAATACTCTCAATATTTTCATTTTCACTGTCTTCTGTAACGGTTACGTTTCTTTCATCTAAATTATGATTATACATCGTACACATTCAGCTCTTCGGGCACTCGCCCCTCTGGTAATTTTCTTAAATCCTCATGTGCATATTTATAATTTGTTTTATTAGTTAAAGACTTTAAAATGTACCTGTCAGCTTCTAGAACTTTTACTATTTCAAAAGGCCCCTTCAATTTTGGACTTAGCTTGGTCTGTTGTCTTTCTTCGCTCTTAAGTAATAAGAAATCTCCAATTTTGTGCCTTTTTACTTTTGCCTTATTTCTATCAAATCGTTCTTATTCATAAGCTGCACTGGCTAATACATTCTTTGCAGCTTGCGCTCTTACGTTTGCAAATCAATAACATTTTCTATATCACTAGGTGGAAGTAATCCCAATGGGCGTGCTACCTTTCCCAATAACATTTCTAAAGGACTTGCTTTCGTAGTGCGATTGGTTGTACAATTCATTGCCAACTGCACCTCTCCCAACACATCCTGCTAAGACTGTGTTCCCGTTTCAACCGCCGTTAACATATTCTTCAACGTGCTCATAGTTCGCTCCACTTGACCATTAGCTCGACTTGCACCAGTGGCTATCAAATGCAAGTTTATTTGATCTGAACAAAATTGACTGAACTTTGCGCCTGTAAAACACCTTCCCTGGTCAGCTATTATTCTGTTTGGTACTCCAAACAATGAAACGGCAGATTGAACGGCCCTTATAAAACTCTCACTGTCTAATTTAAGACTATGACTAAAATAGACATATTTGGTAAACGCATCTATCTGAACAATAACGTACTCCTTCTGATCACTTTTGCCACTTAATTTTCCTGTGATATCGATGTGGATAGTGTGCCAAGGAATAGTGACTTT
Source organism: Drosophila pseudoananassae pseudoananassae (assembly GCA_018153035.1). Taxonomy (NCBI): domain Eukaryota; kingdom Metazoa; phylum Arthropoda; class Insecta; order Diptera; family Drosophilidae; genus Drosophila; species Drosophila pseudoananassae. The sequence continues at coordinate 1,553,192 of JAECXR010000007.1, forward strand.
TGGTATTGGATGTAATTCCGCCTGTATTTTTCCTGAAGTGGATTTTGACATTTTACAAGTGATGCAGTTGTCGACAAATTTTTTTACGTATTTTGACATATTGTCAAACCAGTAGAAATCGTAAGTTTTATCTAATGTCTTTTCGAAACCTAAATGCATTATGGACTCATGCACTTGATTTATGACAGACCATCTGAAAGCTCGTGGCACCACTGGTAAGCAACGTGTTCTCCCATTTCTTTGTATCTTTCGATAAAGAACTTCTGCCCTTAATTCATAGGTTTTCGCAATATCTTCAGGCAGAGAAAAGTTTTTAAAATGTTTAACAATTTCGATTATGTCCAAATCTCGACGTTGTTCAGCAATAAGCCAGTTGCTTGAAATTTCAGCTAAATTTACTCTTTTCTCTTCGACTATTTTTGCGCTTGTAGTAGACTTTTTTGAAAGGGGATTTCTCGATAAAAAGTCAACGTGTGCCATCCTTTTCCCTTTTCTATACTGAATATCGAATGTGAATGCCTGCAAATAACCCCACCAACGCTGTGCTCTGGGGGTTAAATCTCGTTTATTTCTCGACGCCTTAAGCGAGTTGCAGTCAGTATAAACTACAAAGTTCCTGCCCAGCAAATTATGTCGAAAATGCTTAATGGCGTTCACGACAGCTAAGGTTTCCAACTCGTACGAGTGATATCTTGATTCTGCCGGTGAAGTAGCTTTGCTATAGTATTCTATTACCTGGGGTTTGTTATTAATTTTGTGTAATAAAATTGCACCGTAGCCACTGCAACTGGCGTCTGTGTGCAATTCGATTGGATAATAAGGGTCAAAAATAACAAGGACTGGTTTGTCGGTAAGAGTGGCAATGACCTTTTTCCGTATCTGTTCATGCTCTGTTTTCCAAATAAATTTGTTTTTATCTGCAGTTAAGAAATATAACGGTTTCATTAATTGTGAAAATCCCTTAATAAACTGTCGGAAATAGGATGCTAGCCCAATGAATTGTCTAAGTGAAGTGACTGACTGTGGAGGCGGAAGAGCAGTCAACGCTACAACTTTCTGTGGGTTTGGACGAATATCACCCGCACTTATCTTGTAACCCAAATATTGAACCGATGTTTTCATGAATGAGCACTTTGTAAGATTGAATGAAAACCCAGCCTTTGTCAAAACATCTAGAACGATCTGTAATCTTTCTAGCGCCTCGCATTTTGTTGAGGCGGCTATCATGATATCATCCATATAGACGATGACAAAGGAATTTGCTAGATCCCCTAGCGCCTGTATTACTAATCGTTGAAAAACAGAAGGTGCGTTTTTGAGCCCAAATGGCATGGACAGAAACTCGTATTGACCATCCGGAGTCACAAACGCCGTGTACTCGATAGAATCTGAATGTAAAGGAATTTGGTAATATCCGCTGACCATGTCTAGACATGTAAAGTAATTAACTCCCCCAAGCCTATTGATTTGATCTTGTATAAGTGGTAAAGGGTATTTATCAGCGACCGTATTTGAATTCAGCTCTCTAAAGTCAACACAAAGTCTGTCCGTACCATTTTTTTTTTCACTAATAATATAGGGCTTGCATAAGGTGAGCAGCTTGGCCTAATTATATTGCATTTTAGCAGTTCATTAATTTTGTCCCTAACCAAATCTCGCTCGCATGGACTTAAACGATATGGCCTTCTCTGTACGGTTTTTGTTGGATCAATCAACCTAATTTTCATTTCGCCAATTCTGACTTTAGTACTTGGGATCCCAGTTATAAACGAATTTGAGTACTTTGCCAAAAGTGAATGTAGTTTTATTTTATCTTGTCCCTCAAGCTCAGTATCAATATCGGCTGGCTCATTGCCGGTACACAAATTAACTACTTTGGTCTTTGAGATTCTAAATTGGTTTGATGAAATGACAATATCAAGACCCTGATTTAATATCTCACGGCCAATTACAATGTCGTTTTGCATATCATCATCGCCTATTACGGAAACAAAATTTCAATGCAATAATCGTCAATTTTAACATTGCTTAATATTTGTACAGTACTACATATTCCATTGCTGCCGATACCTTTTAACATAACAATATTATTGAATCTTTTACCAGAAAATTTGGTACTTAGCTTTTCTTTTATCAACGAGCATTCCGATCCCGAATCGAAGGTGATTTCGAAAATTTGGCCTCTATGGTTCAGGCATCCCTTTGGTACTGCAACGCTGGACTGTTCCACTCGCTTCTCCCGATTGAATGCCTTGTTCCTATCAGCTTCCTTCTTTGTACATGGGGTGGATATGTGACCCAATTCTCCGCACTTGTAGCAAGTTAAATTTGATTTTCCACGGTGATGAACATCATGCCTGCCATGTTGGGTTTTATCAGTCGCGAATTGATTCTTTTGTTTCCTGAATCTGCAATCAGACATTTTATGGCCCACTTTTCCGCAGAAATGGCACTCTATCGGTGATTGTTTTTGCCGTTTAGAATAAGTTTCAGACTGATGCTCCATAGCGCCGCTTTTCCTTTTAATAAAAGTTAATGCTTTTAATTCGGACTGTAGATCGCCTCTGGTTTGATGTGAAACTTAAACGCTGCAATCGGTGATCGAAGCTTGCCAGCAGCACAAGGGTCACAGACACAGCAATCTCTTCGTTATCCATTTGGCGCCATTTCGTCGTTAGTTCGGTAACCATGCGACTTGCATGAACAGCCAGACTCTCGCCATCAGTCGGTCGATTTGATAGCATATTAAGAAACATAGCGGCTGGTGTTTCTATAGTGTCAAAGCGTTGTATAAACAATTCTTTAAACTCAGGCCAAGTAATTTCAGCATTGCGAAAGCCATTGCGAAGCACTTCCTTCTAAAGCCGAACTCAAAGCCATAACCAACGCACTGCTTCTCAATGTGTTTTCTTGTAAAATTATTTCCACCGTTGTGCACCACGATGATGCGTTGGCGCCTGGTTTGTCTGGGTTGAATTTGGGTAGTTGCACAGTTTTGTTCTGCCCTGCATCAGGTCCAGTTGTTTTTATGGCTCTCACTAGTTCAATTAAATTTTTATTTTGCAATTCCATCAGGGTACGCCATGGTCTATCTAGTGTTGAAGGCTGGTGGCCAGATCCCACTTCTGATGTCGAATCATGATCGTTGCTGTTGTTGTCTTCCATTGCGGCGCAACGAGTTTCAGCCTTGTACACACTCCAAATTCTGGTACGCAACTGCCTGCGTCTAATTCTCTACCTACTGTGCATACTACCGAACCTCGATCGGCGACAGCGACGCAACGCTGTCGCCTCGCTACAACGATACTTTTTTTAAAGCGTCAACATCCTAGCAACGGTCGCGTGCCAACGGTTGCCTGGCAACCACACACTCACAGCGCCAGAGGCTGATGCAATATTATCACACTGGTGAAAAACCCGAAGATGTGTATTCGCACACAAACACACATACATTCGAAACCACTCAGTTTCAATGCGCCGACATACATAAATTTATAATTAATTGATTTTTTTTTAAAATTTATTTGCCAGCACCAAAATAAATTAAACATTAAGGAAATTAATTAAAATAAGAAAAAAAAAAAAAAAAAAATAAAAAAAAATTTTTTTTTAATTTTATCGGTTATGAATTTCCAGAAATTGGAGGCAGAAAATATTTGGAAATATATGGACATGCATGCAAGTAGGGCAAGGGCATGTGGGGCATAGGATGGCACAGTGGAACGTCGATAAGTGGACTGTATATGTTAATTTTTATCGGTTATATATTTCCTGAAATTCGAGTCAGAAAATATTTGGAAATATATGGACATGCATGCAGGTACGGATATACATATTATAGGGCATGTGGGCCTATGTTGGCACAGTGGAGCGTTGATAAGTGGACTGTATAATGGGGGGAACAGAAAAGTTATGTGGTGTAACAAGTGACACTGATTGGGAAAGAAAAAACAACAAATATTACGACAGCGGCGGACTGTTCGGTGAATTTGGAAATTCCGGAACTAATTCAAACCGGCTGGCCAATATTAATTATGCCTTCTTTTTGTCACCACACAATTTCACTGTTCACTTGCGAATTTTTCGCGGATTAATTGCACCAAAATAAAATATGTACATATGTGTGTATGTATGTATGTGGGTGCACATATGCCTCGACCGTTGCCAAGCGAATGGATAACGGAGAAGCCGAAAACGGCGAGGAATATGGGCAGCACACAAAAGGGAGACGAAGGAAAAATTTGCAGAATTTGCAGACGAAGAAGAGTAGAAAATCTCAAATTGGCGTTGTATCGGAAAACTCGGACTTGGAGTTGACACGGAGGAAAAACAATCTTGCAGCAGTGTGAACGAAATTTAATGTTCGGATCACTGCTGAAGACCGGCAGAGAGACGGAGACGGAAAAATGTACTTATCTTTAGGCGGAACAAGGCCTGGACTGCTGGTAGAAAATATCCAAAAGGTATCCGGCTCAAAGGACCAAAATGTGTAGGGGGGCGCTGATCCGGCTCGAAGAACCAAAATGTGTAGGGGGGCGTTGCTGCCGCAAAAGATTCCAGGAGTAGATGAAATGAGAAGTCGGGGGCGTCTTCAGTAAATTCAAAAAGAAGCGCGTTCAGCTTTATTGGGCTGCTTACAGAGGATTCCAACTTAACTTAGAAAAGAAAGCTGGCAAAGGTAATAGAAAGAATACGATCGACGACGGCCGACGAAGTAGCGAGAACGCAAAGAGGGGCGAGCGCGGATGCGCTTTTCAGCGCGGGTGCGCTCTTCAGTGCGGGTGCGCACAAGGCCCCTCACCTAAACACCTGGTTTCCCAAAATATTGAAGGAAATTTTTAAATTAACGACCATAATTTAACCCTTCATGCCCACTGTTGCCTATAGGCAACATTGACTTTAAATTTAAATTTCGGTTACGATTCAAAATTTTCGTGAGCTTTTTTTATGGGGGATTCCCTTTATTAATGTTCTTTCATTTTTGGTAATTTTTGCGAATGCAGCTGTAGCATTTGCTGAGTTATCACTAATTATTCGAAGCGACCACAGCTGCCGAAAAATTTTGCCAAAAAGTGTCCGTGAAAGAAGTGCGATTAACTAACATTCGTGACAAATATTAAAAAAATGTGTACGTGTCAGTCACTAATTGTTTGTGCTCATTAGGCATGCGTCCAAAGGGATTAAACGAATTGGAAATTCGAAAAATTTGCGAATTCGATTGGGAAAATTCAAACGACGAGGATGACGATAAAATGGATGTCTTGGAGGCATTCATAGAAGAAAGTCTGCAGGACATAATACAGCAAGGTGGAAATATTGAAGTTGAGCTTATGGAAAGTACCGTGCTTAATACAATACAAGGCGACTTTGATGAAACAGTCCAACAAGTTTATGAAAAAATCGATTTAAATAGTTTGAGATTGAGACATGCCTCAAAAGGAAAAGAGATGGACACATAATGGAAAAGCCATGTGACTGCTGGCATCTTAAAAAGTACCGTTGAATATTTCAATTCATTTTTTGATGATGACATTTTTGAAAAGATATGTTTGTAAACTAATAAGTACGCCTTTCAAGATAAAGGAGTGGAGCTGCAGTGTGAGGTATGGGAGTTACGAAGACTGCTCTACCTAGGCGTAGTCAAAATTCCAACAACATGGTCAAATAATTTTAAGTTATCCGCAATATCAGACGCAATGCCACGAAATAGATTTGAAAATATAAAATCAAATTTTCATATAAATGATAACTACAAGCAAACCGGAAAAGGGGAAGATAACTATGACAAACTTTATAAGATCCGTCCCTTACTAAATAAATTAAAAGAGAAGTTTAATGAAATATCTCAAGAGGAATATCAAAGCTGTGACGAACAGATGATTTCATTTAAAGGTAAAATTAGTTTAATTTATTTTGCAATATATGAGTTTTTAATTTAATATCTATTTCAGGTCATCATAGTTTAAAGCAGTATCTCCCTAAAAAGCCGCACAAGTGGGGCTTTAAAATGTTTTCCAGAGCTGGGGTGTCTGGCATTATATATGATTTTTGCCTTTACGTTGGAGACGGAACCTGTAAATCTTATGGACTTGAACTGTCTTCAGATATTGTTTTGCATTTGGCTTCAAACATTACTGACAATCAAAATTTTAAACTATTTTTTGATAACTGCATTAATTGATATTTAGTAGCATTAAACTATTTTTTGATAACTGATAGCATTAAAGAAAAGAGGTATCTTAGAAGTTGGCACTATTAGCAATAACCGTCAAAAAAACGTCAATCTTCTTAATGAAAAACCGTTAGCTGACAAAGGCAGGGGATCTTTTGACATAAAGGTCGAAGAAACCTATAACTTGATCTCGTGTCGCTGGTATGATAACAAATGTGTTCAGCTAATTTCAAATTATATTGCTGATACACCAGTTTCTGAGTGCATGCGTTGGTGCCGCAAAGAGAAAATCATGGTTAAAATACCTTGTCCAGCTATTGTAGATAGGTTTAATAGAAACATGGGTGGTGTTGATCTATCAGATATGCTATTAGAATTATAAAAAGTAAATCATGGCTTAAAAAAATGGTACATGCGAATCGTTTATTGGTGTATAAATGTGATAGTGGTGAATAGTTGGCTACTGTACCCCCGAGATCATAAGCAATCATTTCAAAGAACAAAACATATGCCACATATAAGTTTTCAACTAGATATTGCCATGGAGCTTAATGTGGTTAGATCCCGAAAAAGGGGTCGGCGTGCATTTGGTTTATTAAATTTTAACTCTCCAATCTCATCAACCGATCTTGTAGATCAAAGTTCTCCAACTTCTTCCAAAGAGATTGAATCACCAAAATCTTCATTTCCAAAGAGGTCTTATATTATGGCTCCAGCAAAGGCAATAATATACGACCAAATTGGTCACTGGGTTCAGTGGGGATTAAAAGGTAGATGTGAATGTGTACTAAAGGCTTTCCCAGGTCAAAATGTTCGAAATGTAATGTCCATTTGTGCTCAAACACAAATAAAAATTGTTTTTTACTGTATCATACTAATACTAACAGAGAAAAATAAAGATTGTTTATATTGTAATTGTAATTGTAATATTTTGTAATATTATTGTAATATTAAGATTGTAATATTACTAATACGTACGTACTTATTTACATATATGGATGGACAAATGTTGCCTATAGGCAACATTATAGGATATAGGATATATATCGCAAACATCGGATACATCCGATCCTTATGAGAATAAAAAAAATTCCCAAGCTTCTATCCAAAATTCCAAAGTTGGTATTTCTACCAAATACCATTTCCGATCGTTCAGTTATATGGCAGCTATAAGATATAGTCGACCGATCGATATGAAATTTGGTAGGTTGGATCAACAACAAAAAATAGAATCTGTACTAAGTTCCAGCTTCCTATCTTCACCCTCCCCTAACAAGCTTCTTGCAGAACAACAAAAAAAGCAATCGACGTTTTAAGTGACTCCGACTGAAATATACTGTGACACTTTCTCAGTATATTGATTTTTAATGATTCGTAAAAATATATTTACAGAAAAAATTTTACTGGTAACACTTAATCTTAATCCTAAATAAATTTAAACTGTATGCTGAAATATTAAAAAATAATATAATTTCTTTCGTCATTTCACCAAATAACGAATACTTCCTTTGTGTTAGGTTAGCAAGCCTGAAAAGTAAGAAAAATCAAAATTTAGTACGCTGGCTTCGAAACGAAATCGCACGCAGACATACACGAACGAACGATGAGCATAAGAAAGAGAGTAAGAATTCGCTCTATGCAATGGGTTGTCTAAGTATAGAAATATTATTTATAGAAATTTTGTAATTTTTCTCAGTGTTAATGATTTGTTTTTTCTTTCGCTAACTCTTTTTATTCCTTATTCTATTTTTCCTACAATTTAAAGATATTAAATTAATCCAAGTAGTTTTAATTTTTAATTGAAAATAAAATGTAAATTTAAAAAATAAATTTTTCCAGTGTAATCTAGTCGAAAAAGTAAGAAAAGACGTAAAGCTTAGCTTAGTAAAAAATATAGCTAAAAATAAAGCTTAGGCTTCACTTTAATATATCTCAGTGCAATCGAATCGAATTATTTATAAAAGATCGACTGTCGGGTCAAGCAGTAAGCAACTAATTTAAACACAACAATTAATTAGTAACTGATGTTTTGCTGGTCGCAAGCCGACTCTCTTTCGGCCGCTCGGCTTTGCTAATTCGGCGTTATAGTTAGCGAGCATCCGCTCAGCCTATTCTGCAAGGTTGGCGCCACTCTCGTTCATCTTCTTACTGCGCTCGCATCCTAAATTGGATTTCTCCTATTGTTTATACATATATCCTCATAAATCCTAATTTCATATGCGGCCTGAATAAAGTTTATAACGTTGAAATTAAATTCTGATTTTTTATTTACGGCATTGAAAACGCTTAATGACCAAACATTGGTGAACCCCGACGTGATCGTTCACGTCTGAAGCACATAGCTTCATATATATATACATTCCACAATTCCGCTACGGTTCTGAGCGCACAGTGGGACAGTTCGTGTTCGCCGCGAGCAAATATAATTTATTTCGGGTTGTTCGGAACTCAATATAATAAGTCATGAACTCCAGCGGCGCCGTCACAGGAGCACCCACTCCAACCCGGAGTGCTATTTTGGGCAAGGCCCTGGGTATTCTCCAGGACTTACAGAGGATCCAAGGAACTCTTCAGCCTATTTCCAAGGTGGATGATGCCATGCTACACGTGCGACATGGTCAGATAGCCACCATGTTCAGCGACTACAAGGCCATCCACGGGGAGCTTGAGGATTTGGACATTTTGCAGATCAGCAGTGACCTTCGATGGACTGTTTCGGAGCTCGTAGCGACGATGCAGGCGGAAATTGAGCACGAGACGGCCCTTCGCTCATCTCGAATTGCTGCCCACTCCACCCTTGCCAACGGAATGTCCACCATGCAGGCTGACCCAGGGTTAGGTCAAAGTTTTCAAGTGCTGCCTCCTTTGCCGCTCCCTACGTTCAGCGGTGGATACTCGGAATGGGCTGAATTTTACTCGACCTTCTCTACCATCGTCGGCAGCAATCCTCGTATTAGTAAAGTGGAAAAGTTGCAAAGGTTGCGATCTTGCCTTCGGAAGAAGGTTCTTCTTGCTGTTCTTCTTGCTGCGTTGCCGTAGGTTTCCCTAACCGTCGTCCTTTCGTTGGCCACACACAGGTCTTCCTACCTCTCCGAACACCCCCCTGGTCATAGACTGGGCAGCGCTCTTCCGCTCCGCTGCGCCAGGGAAACACCAGGCATACGCGCCAGCGAGTCTAGATTGGGAGTAGGCTGAGGAGGCTTCCTGTCTTGGCGTGTGGGGAGACTAAATCTCCTCACAACACAGAGCATTTCTGGTGAGTTGCGAAGGGTTCTTCTACTCAAAATAATAAATAAAATATTTTTATTTTTTTTTTTAAATATAAATAAATATAAATAAAATATCGGAAATTGAACACAAATATTGATCATTCATGTTTCCATCAAATTCACCAAATTTTCGACGGTATACGCTTTAGGGTAGACATAGTTTTTATTATATAACCGCGAAAATCTTCGTTGGCGTTTACCATTCAAACTAACTGTATAGCACTGCGTTTTCTGGCTTTATACCAGTGGTGGGCAAACTCTCATTTTACATAGCACGCGAGTATAGGGTAGGAAATTCTGCCGCAGCGCTGCCGGCACACTGACAGTGTGAGAATTCTCAATTTTTTTTAGAAGCTCTCTCATTTGCTCTCATTTTGACTCATTTGACAGCCCAAACTTAAAAATCAAAATGTTTCCACTGAGAAAAATTTTCTCACAAATTCGGTTGAAAAAAGTTTTCTCCATAGAAAATAAAGATGGGGAAGCGTAGTTTTTCATTTTTTAAGAAATGTTGCTAGAAAAGATGTTTTTAAAATAAAATACACTATTTTAGTTCCCATTCAAACTTTTGAATAACTAAAAATTAAATAAAAAAATAAGTTTTTTTCGCTCAGTGAATTCTCTGCTCTCATTGTTTTTCTCTGCTACGCACTCACTCAAATTTTAAACATGTGTTAGTTTTGCCCACCACTGCTTTATACAAACATTTACCTTAACTACAAGCTTACTAATAAAATTTCGAAACTTTTTGCCAATCTCGCACTGCTCTTCCAGAGTATATTTAAGGTTTTTTACAACAGTGCCAAATACAAAGTTTTCCATGGGGTTACTTCTGAGTGCCAAATTAAAAAAAGATCCCTTTTTGCTAGTGAAATTGAGCCTAAAAAGTAGCTTAGCAGGTGTTTAGGTGAGGGGCCGTTGGGCCGCCGCTCAACTGAACTTAAGAGCGCATCCGCGCTGAAGAGCGCACCCGCGCTGAAGGACTCATCCGTGCTAAAGAGCGCATCCGCGCTCGCCCCTCTATGCATCGCCTCTCTCGCCTCTCTGTCGTCGGTCGTCGTCGATCGCCCGCTCTAGTTGTAGCGTTTATTTTTATTAAGTTAAGTTTTTAGTCCCATGTAAGCAGCGAATAAAGCTGAATGCGCAACTAAATTCACGACGCCCCCGACGTCTTTCATTTTCTTCTGGAATCTTTTGCGGCAGCAACGGCCCTACAACATTTTGGTCTTTCTAACTGGATAATTCTTTGATTTTCTTCCAGCAGCAGTTCTCGACATCGTTCGCCAAAAGATAAGTACATTTTTCCGTCTCCATCTCTCTGCCGGTCTTCAGCAGTGGTCCGAACATAAAATTTCGTTCACACTGCTGCAAGATTTGTTTTTTCCTTTTGTGTCAACTCCAAGTCCGAGTTTTCCGGCACAACGGCAGCTTGAGATTTTCTACTCTTCTTCGTCTTCAAATTCTGCACATTTTTCCATCCATCTCCCTTCTGTGTGCTTCGCATTATTCCTCGCCGATTTTGGCCTCTCCGTCGAGGCATATGTGAATACATACACACATAAATTTTTTTGGTTCAATTAATCCGCAAAAAAAAAAACAGTGAAATTGTTTGGTGAAAAAAAAGGACATGATAGGACTGATAAAATTAAATAAAAATCAAATTTTATTAAAACCGACAATAATAAAACGCCATTTCACTTCAAATCCAAGATTGTTTCGCTTAAATTCTCGACCTAGCCGCCGTAGTAGCCGTGGTGTATTTTTTGGTTCTGCTTTTTTTCTTTTGGTACAGGGTGCCGACTGCATAACCGGCTGCGTAACAAATAACTTAAAAAAAAATCAATTAATTATAAATTTATATATTTATTATTATAACCACCACAATTTATTTCATTATTATTTCCGTTTGATCGAAGGGCCAGTTTTGTTTTATGTCACTTTTCCGGCCACTCAACAATTAAAGTCGAAAATTATTAATAATTTAATTATCAACCTTCTGTCCGAATGAAGCCGAGGTTTCATTTCCACCTTTCCGGCTTCGGGATAATTAAATCCAATTAATTAAAGATTAAAGTTTTAACTCCACCATATAGACCGTCATCAATTTTTTTCCGAACTAGCACGAATTTTCCGGTAATTGTCCATTTTTCGTGCCTCTAACGCTGCTTCTACTCCGCATCAGGCAACATCCGCCTACAATCTCAATAAACCTCGTCTCCTTTTGGATTTTTCTTGGCTAAGGCGACCAGTGCCAGTCCAAGGGCAAAGAGTGTCCGGTCCTTCACAAAGGCAGAGTCGCTGCGTTGCAAAAATGACTCAAAGTGCGGTCGAAGTGGCGCTAAAAAAGTTTATCGCCACAACAGATCGAATTAGCCAATTTGAGGCTAACATAAATACTGCGGGCGCCCCAGAAACGGAAATAGGCTCCCAATACATGTGCGAAGTCCATCGGGACCAAATTCGGGCACTGTGGGAGAAGGTGGAGAAGAGCTATGAGAGCTGCACCGATTTGCTAGCCGTGTCCGACGACAATGCGGCCACCTCGATAGTGCTGGAATCGAAGTACAGCTACTGTTACTCCGTCTATTCGAGGTGTATTGCCCAGCTTCGGGAGAAAATTGCCTCCCAATCCATTCAGGCTTCCGTCAATGTACACACGTCCGCGTCTACAGGCTGCCGGTTACCTCCAGTGGATACCGAGGTCTTTGCGGGTGATTATCTTCGGTGGCCCACCTTCAGAGACTTGTTTACGGCCATTTACATCCAAAACTCGCGGCTCACCCCGATAGAGAAGTGTTTCCACTTGCTGTCCAAAACAAGAGGTGATGCCCACGTCATTGTTTCTAAGGCTCCGCTTACCCATGAGGGGTTTGTCGCAGCATGGCAAAGTCTGACAGCCCTAGAAATGTCCTCCATCAATGTTGAGGCTTGGGACTGCCTCCTGGTATTCATGATTTCCTCAAAGCTCCCCAAAGTCACACTTTCTATGTGGTAGAAATCCGTAAATAATAAGGGCGAAATTCCAACATGGAAGGAATTAGATAACTTCCTGACAGAGCGCCATCCCACTCTGGAGGCCATCGACGACGTCAGGCCTAGTGGCGCCGGGCAATTTCCGCCAAGGTCGGGACTTCCTACTGCCCCTGCTCGGAGGCTCAATTTATATGAGACTCGAGTGGTTCCGGGCCAAAAGGGATGCGATCTCTGTTCGAGGGAGGACCACCCCATTCGCTTATGTCCGCGTTTCAGACTACATAAAGAGGAAGCAGTTATGTTTAAACTGTTTTGCCCGAGGGCACCAGCAGCGAGACTGCACGAGCGCCCATACCTGCTTCACATGCCACAGCCGACAACACACCCTCCTGCACCGCGGCAATCCGTTCGCTACCGCTCCAAATCCGCCTACGCCAGCAAACAGCTTAGGGAATCAGTCGGATGTGCGGGTTAGGAGCCGTCCTACTGGGCACGGCCGTTATTAACGTGTGCCATTAGGGGTGCAGCGTCCAGGCACGAGCACTGATAGACTCAGGGTCCGAAGCGACTTTCATAACGGAACGACTGTTGAACCTTGTCAAGTTTCCCTTCAAGACGATTCGAAAAACAACGATAACGAAAAGAAATGGTCGTGCCTCATCAACGTTATAAATTCAAATGTATTTCTCTCTAATCTTAAGCCTAACTTATCTATTGCGGCGAAGCGGGGCGAATTCGCACAAGAGCGAATATGAGCTTTCGCTCCCGCTCCGCCCTAAGCTATCTTAGAGTAAATTTAGAGACTAACAACTACAAAATACAATTCAGCTATAAACTATGTATAATTCACAATTTTCGACAACTTCAACTTCAGTAATACATAACTTGAAAATAATAAGAAAAATTTTTAATAAATTCAATAACATTTGTAAATTTCCGAGGAACTCGAAATCTATGCGCGCAAAAAGAAAGAATTTTGTAAAGCTCTTTGCAAAATTATATGGTGTGTTTGTACGTTCACATGACGATCAGCTGATCGTAGAGCTTTTAAAAAGCTTAGATAAATCTAATCAAAGTATCTGTTATCGACTTCTTAAAAAAATATCAACGTTTTTTAAATTTGAAAATGTGAATTAAATGCCACTAGCGAAACCAAATCGACCACTGTGATGCATCGACTTTATACAAGTTAAGCACGACGGTTTTTGTAACAACGCCCGATTCCCGACTAATAATAATACACAAGTACGGTCTCAGATTCACTCTTTTATTAGTACCCGCACTGCCGTCGTTACCAGGTCAACATAAAACTAATTTAATTGTGATGTGTGTATATCAGTGCACTATAGGAAATATGACCAGGCCAAAAATAATATCTCAAGAACGAAACAAGATATTTAAGTTCTGATTTTTGATTTGAATTCACATGGTCAAGATTTAAAAAAAATTTGGGCGTGGCACCGCCTACTTTTAAGGAAACACATTCTAACTCAAAAACTATGCAAGATATTTAGATTTTGATTTTTGATTTGAGTTTATATGGTCAAAAGAACTGAGAAATGAAAAAATTGTGGGCGTGGTACCGCCCCCTATTTAAAAATAACATGCTCGGTTTTGCACTAGTCTCACAGCTAACAGATTCACATTCAAGTTGTTGAGGGGTCAAGTGGTTGAGGTTGCCTCCTTAAATTATGAATTTCTTCGAAAGTGCATAAATGTGCATATTCATATTTCACTCATTTAAAGAAAATTAAACAATCTACAACATGGACAAAATTACAATGTCCGACTCGGTCGGACTTAGTTTAAATCTCATTTTAAAAATGTGATTTATTTCTAAAAATGTCTTTTGCTAGACTACTTACATTTTCACTTTATTAAAAAGACAACACAAGTTTTTTGGACTCTTCACATACACAAAGACATAATACAAACCATATTAAAAAGTATTCATTTCAAAACTTTTGATTTTGTCCGTAAAATTTTCAGTATTTGCGTTTTTTCTTAATAAAATCTTAAATTCTAAGCTCATGTAAATGTTAACATCAACAGCTGTTTTTAACAGCTGATTTCTTCGCAGTGGCGCCATCTATGAAAATTTCTTGTAAACAACATTAAAAATTAATCTATTGTGAATGATATGCAGTTAAAATTATCAGAAAAAGTGGTCAAATTTCCTATAGTGCAGTGGTCGGCTCCCCAATACATTGAAATGATTTTAACGCATTAGTATTAGTAACGAATAGCAGAAAGTAGGCTGTCAGCATGACATTTCACACATTTATAATGTGCGTGTGTGACAGAGCTCGGGCAGAGAAATTTTAGTTTTTTTCTACTCTCTTTATTGTTCCCTCCGTTGCCAAGTTAAGCAACAACTGAAACAATTTTTTTTTTTACTTTTTTCCATTGAAAATGGAACTATAATTTTTTTTAGTATACCGACATGACTTGCAAAAAAGATTTCCAGCTTTAATGTATTGGTGATTTTTTGATAGGTATTGGAGTTTGCTCTATCGTATGCTGAGCTTGGGCACCCTTTTAGGTTAGGTTAGGTTGAGGCGGCGATGTGGTGCCGATGACTGACACCCCCATCCACTTGAGCCGCTTGGGCTCCTTGTGATACCGCATAGGCAAGGATCCTACTAGAGGACCTCTTCCTTCCTATTTACTTGTGTGCCCAAGGGTGTTCTATCCTTCCTGCGGCGGCTCGCGGTCCCATCCAGATTTTCGGATGAAAATCCGTGAGTATTGCTGCGCCCAGGAATTTGAGTCGGCTGCGCCCCAGCGCAGGGCATTGACACAGAAGGTGTGCGACTGTCTCTTTCTCTTCCACGTCCCCACAGCTCTTGCAGTAGTCATAGTGTGGCACCGCTAGTCTAGCCGCGTGTGCTCCTATTAAACAATGTCCCATAATGGCCTTGACCGCCAGACTACAGTCCTGCCTATTTAGGGCGATGAACATCATTGACCTCTTCCTAGATCGGATGGGCCATATCATGCGTGAGTTCCTGCAGTTTTGGAGATTTCTCCATTTCCTCAGTGATGCGCGGTCTAAGTGATCCCTGCATTTTAGCCTACACGTAGCTAAGGGGATACCTACTGGTTCCTTCTCCGGTAGGAGAGGATTGGTACCTGCTCTTGCGGTTCGTCGGCGGCGCAATTACCCTCGTGGTCCCTATGCCCGGGCACCCATATGAGGTGGATGTCATGCTGCTCTGCCATCTCGTTAAGAGATCTGCGACAGTCATTTACTGTCCTGGAGTTGGATGAAAATCCGTCAAGGGCTTTGAGTGCCGCTTGACTGTATGAAAAGATACAGATTGTGTCCTGATTGCCAGTAAGTGCTGGATATCTAAGTGCTTCTCCGATAGCTATTACTTCTGCTTGGAACACACTACAGTGGTCGGGGAGTTTAAAGGACTCATTTAGACACAGCCGTTCGCAATGGAAACCGCCTCCCACCAGGCCATTTAATTTTGAACCGTCTGTGTAGATATGGAGGGAACCGGCTGGTCCCGGGATTTGTGTGGCCCATTCCTCCCTTGTAGGAATGGAGACCTTGTATTTTAAGGTGGGATGATCGACAGGTACGCAGTAGTCTGTAGACCCCGTTGGCGTGCAGTGGTGTAGATCTAACTTGGTATGTCCATAGTCAGTCCATTTCCATATGCCCATCTCGCGTAGCCTGATTGCCGATAGCGTGGCTATCTTGACCCCCATTATCTCTACCAGTAATAGGTCAAGTATGAAGTCTAGGGCATCCGTCGGTGTGGTACGTAGGCTGCCTGTGATACAGACATCCTTTGCGTTTTCCTAAGTTTCTCTCGTATTGTGGAGTTAGTGAGAGCAGGCCACCAGACCACCACCCCGTAGAAAAGGATGGGTCTTATGACCGCTGTGTAAAGCCATCTTACTATTTTTGGGGACATTCCCCATTTAAGGCCAATGGCTTTTCTACAAGTATAGAGCGCGATTGTTGCCTTGTTAGCTCTATCCATAGTGTTTGACTTCCAGTCCAGTTTCCTGTCTAGCTTAATCCCTAGGTACTTGGCGCTATCGCTAAGGGATAGTGTTTCTCCTAATAGTTTCGGAAGCCTTATGTTTGGTATTTTGTACTTCCTGGTGAAGAGGACGAGCTCGGTTTTGGACGGGTTTACCCCTAGTCCATTTTTAACTGCCCATGTAAAGGAGAACCTATGTTTGTCCGTCATGCGGTCACATAGAGTCTGGGGAAATTTTCCGGAGAAGGCAATTGCGACATCATCCGCGTAGGCGATAACTTTGCAGCCACCTCCTTCTAAGGATCGCAGTAGGCTATTAACCGCCACGTTCCAGATTAGGGGTGAGAGTACGCCTCATTGCGGAGTGCCTCTTCTGACGTATCTATGAATAGATTCTCCTCCTAGTGACGCCTCAACAGTCCTGTTTACCAGGATCTGCTCTATTAGGCGTATGGATTGATTGTCTATTCCTAGTGTCGTCAGCGCATTGATTATCGAGCTCGGTAGGATGTTGTTGAACGCACCTTCTATGTCTAGAAAAGCAATGAGTGCGTATTCCTTGTCACTAAGTGCCTTTTCGACAAAAGTAGTGATTTCATGGAGTGCCGTGTCCGTGGATCGGCCCTTCCTATACGCATGTTGTGATCCCGAGATATCATCTGGGTTTAGAGTAAGATTGATATGGAGGCTGATTAGTTTCTCCATTGTCTTGAGAAGGAAGGACGACAGGCTTATTGGTCTGAAGTCCTTAGGGGTGCAGTGCGATGGTTTTCCCGCCTTGGGTATGAATACGACTTTCGTCCGCAACCACATTGCGGGTACGATGCCTATCCTGAAAATTGCTGAGAAAGCTTTCTTGACCCAAGACCTCAGATTGGGACCGGCTCTAATTAGTTGAGCCGGGACAATGCCATCTGGGCCTGGGGATTTGAAGGGCTTGAAACTATTTATCGCCCAGTTGAGATACCTGTCACTCAATAGGTATTCCAGTTGGTTGGGGAGGGAGGGGCTATACCCCTGTCTCTGCATTTCCAGGGTTGTGTCTTCTCGAGAGCATCCCGGGAAATGTGCCTCTGTGAGAGCCTCTAGGGTTTCTCTGCTGGACGATGTCCAGTTACTTTCTGAGGTCTAATATATCCTACATTTGGTGCGGTAGTTGCGAGGACCTTCCTTAGTCGGGAGGCCTCTGATGTTTCCTGAATGTTCGAGCAGAACTTGGCTCATGCATTCCTTTTTTCCTTGCGAAGTTCTTTGTTATATTGCCTAAGGTCCGCTTTATACGTCTCCCAGGCTATCTCCGAGTTTGTTTTGCTCGCAAAATTAAAGGCCTTTCGGGCCTTGGTTTTAAAGGGCGCGAGTGTTTTCGACCACCATGGTGGTTTCTTTGACTTGCTATTGCCCGATCTGCTTTTGGGACAAGCTTTGTCGAATGCCCTGGCGCACGCTGCCGTAAGCGTGTCCACCATGGCATCCAGGGCTTCCCTACTGTCAGCGTCCCCTGTTGGAGGTTTCCCCAAGGAACTTTCTAGTTTTTTCCTGTATAACTCCCAGTTCGCTTTCCTCGGATTGCGTACCGTTAGTCGATTAAAGTTCTCAAAGTTGACCACTAATTCTAATTCTATGTATCGGTGGTCCGAGAAGGAGTGTTTCTCTAGAACTCCCCAACTAACAATGCTGTCTGCTAGGGATTCAGAGTAAAGAGTGACGTCAAGTACTTCCCTTCTGTTCTTGACTATGAAAGTGGGTTCTATACCCCTGTTACCCACCAGAAGGTTAGAGCCTAGGATAAAATCGAAGATTGACTCACCCCTCTCGTTCGTGTCAGTGCTTCCCCACTGATGATGATGGGCGTTAGCACCGCAACCTATGATCAGGTCGATCTTGTGCTTCTTGCTGTCTTCCACCAGCTGTTTGAGTAGCGGGTGCGGGGGGAGGGCCTCCTGGTCGTGGCCCATATATGCCGAACATTTCCTTAGAGGGCCATTTGGGCTCTCTATGGCTGCGGCTACGTGGTCTTCATTGCTGAAATTGGGTAGCAAAAAGAGGTTAAGGTTCTATTTTGCGAGGATGCAGGCTTGCTTTTTACCTGT
This sequence comes from Drosophila pseudoananassae pseudoananassae, assembly GCA_018153035.1. Classification (NCBI taxonomy): domain Eukaryota; kingdom Metazoa; phylum Arthropoda; class Insecta; order Diptera; family Drosophilidae; genus Drosophila; species Drosophila pseudoananassae. The sequence goes on from JAECXR010000007.1 coordinate 1,571,697, forward strand.
TGTATCGGCTTTGCAGAGCCTAAACTCCGACGCCCTCAGCCCAAGAATCCTGTCTCCTCGGATCCAGGGTTCCTGGATGAAGGCCACATCAGCTCCACTCTCGGCGAGGTGGAGTAGGAGGGCAGCTGACGCCGCTTTACTGTGATGGAGGTTTATTTGCAAGATTGTCAGGGACATCCTTACAAATCTCCACCACAGTAATTTCTGCCTCCGTTTCGGAGCTCAGCAGAGAGTCCTCCTCCATTCCGACTCCACTAAGTGCCCTTGCCAAGTCGCTTTCCTCCGAGGTGTACCCTTCCAGGATGTCCTCCTCCTCATCTGACATTCCTTCCGGGTGTTTCTCTTCGGTCGGCTCCTCCAAGTCTGGCTCTTGCGTGTCTGCCTCCAGCTCTATACCTCCTGGTTTGGCTTTCGCATCGGATTTGTAGATACGGACCGAAACGTGTTCGAATCCGTACTTCAGCCTGTGCTCCGTCCTCTCCAGGGCTTTAACGGTCTCCTCATTGAGCGTGAGGACGACCTGCCTCCGTAGTCCCTCCGCTTCCTCGACCTTGGCGACTCTCCAGTCCGCCGTGGGAAGCGTCGGGTTGCACATCCTAAGCATCGTTAGTATGGTTTTAGGGTCGGCTGGCTTTTCAGTGAGCCACACTCGCGCTCTCGGTTTGCTTGGGATCTCGTCCCAGTCAACCGCCACTAACTTAGCTTCAGGGTAGACCTTTCCAAGCGATGCAACCATACGCTTGTAGGTCTCTACCGATCGCGCGTCTTGGCAGGCAATTACCTTGACGCTACCCTGATACCATCCTGCGTCTTCGCATTCAGGTGGGGGCCCTCCGCATCGCAGCATCTCCTCCACGAAGTGCCCATGCAACTCGTTTACCACTCGTCGCCAAAGGGAATAAGGGAATAAGCCCATCCTAGGAGCCCTTGTCCAGGACTCCAATTAGGGTTCTTCCCTTCGTTACTTCGGCGATCGAGCGGTTGAGCGGCTTTGCGCAGGGTCTGACCCATTGCGTTTACTCGGATCCAGCCTCACTTCCGCTTTTTCCGGATTAAAATTGGGCAGGATCTCCCTTGCCCACTTTATGATCTCGGCTTGGTCCGGGTTGGCTTCGGCCGATGGGTCCGCCCTCATCAGAATGAAGGCTGCTCTTCTCCTATCTTTGTAGGAGCCTTTACGCTGCGTCGAGTGAGACGCTCCCGGACCAGGGTTCGCCTTAGGGGCCCCGCCGGTTGGTTTAGAGGTTGACCCGGGAGTCTTCCTCTCCACGCCGTTCGGTGGTCCCATGGTTAGCCCCGCTTTGGAAGAGGAAGCCTTGGCATCCTTCTCCGCACCGGCGCGTTCCGCCTCCAGATGTTGCCCCTCTGTGGGGGGCTTCTTCATCTCAGCAACTCCTTGGCTTTTGAGGGCCTTGGAGTTTGACGGGTCAGTGACCCCATTTCCGGACTTTTATAGGGAGCTCCGTTCTCCACTTAGGTTTTTGTTTGGAATGGTAGTGTTCATATTTTGGTCCCACGAGTAGGCGGGAAGGGGTTCGTCCATCATGACATAGCCCGCTTGTCACGATAAGCCTGGTTAAAACTGGGAGGTCGGCCGGTCCCCCAGGTCGTGGTCGTGGTTCGCATATTAACGTCCGAGCCCCCCCTCGGACACGCATCCTTCGGCATATGCTGTTCCACCTTGGATTGGGGTGATTTAAGGAAGGGAGTGTTCTTCTCCCCACCCGACTACCATTAGCCAGCATCCTCGGCAGAGACATGACCTTACCGGGACCTGTTACCAGCCGCCCTCACGTGGAGAGTATAGTCGCACTACCAGCGGTGTACACAGTTACGGCACGCAATTGCTTGCGTGTAGGTCCCCCTGTTGTACCCGTTGGCTGACGGTCCGTGGGCACCCTTTTAGTCTATTTCTTTTGAGAGAGCGCGTCACTCTCATTTATGCCGTCGCTCTTCACTGCCGATACGGATCTTTATTATTTAAAAAAAATTATATTTTTTGGACACTAGGTCCGTATTTATTTGCAGAAAAATATGAACTTAATTATGTTTACAGAGTTTGTTATATTTATACCCAATATCTTTGTCGCTACCTCTGCCAACGTCAGAGCCGTGCCGTTGTCGTTGCTGCAGCGGGAAGTGGATCAGACGCTGCAGTCAGCACCTTTTGGGAGCTTTTGACCGATGCTGGGAAGTTGTCTTTGCACTTTTACTTGCTGGTTGGCCGAAGGCGCGTGGCCAGCTTCGATTGCGAATTTGTTTTGTGTTATTGTCTCCACCCTTAAAATATCGTTATCAAAAGCTATTTGTGCAGTATTTTCCAATTCCAGTGATAGCTTTTCTTCTATTTTTTTAATGGTCAGCTAGGAGAATTGCTGCCATCGGGTGATAATGCACCGTGTCATTGTTGGTGAAGGTCTGTTCATTAATATAAATTGTAAAATTGCTTAAGTTGATAGCAAAGGTTTTGTTGAGACTTATGGATGTCCCGTTTATTTGTACGTTGCCGGAGAACTTCTTGAGAAGAATAACTCCAGGTGCGAGTTCGTCAATAACTGGAATGTGTTGGTTGCTGATTCGAGTGCAGGCAGGGCGAATTTATTTTTAATAAATTTGGTAGGCAAGAGGAATTACTTACGTCTATCATATTTCTATGTTTAAAAATGATTATTTCATTCAAATTATTACATAATATGTAATAATTATGTAATAATTATCAATTATTTTTCCGAACGAGCACGAATTTTCCGGTCCTTTTTCATTTTTCGCTGCGTCATTTTTCCTAACGTTGCTCCTACTACGCATCTGGCAACATCCACCTAGAATCTCGACAAACCTTGGCCCATCTGGTTTTTTTGGCTTCCTGAATTTTCTCCCACATCCGAATTGTGCCGCTTCCGACGTTCCTCTCGACATCGGCGCTAATAATTCCCACTTGGCCTTGCAATCGCATTTCGTCCGAGATCTCACCGGTCTCATCACATTAGTGACCGGCTACCGCTTCGAACGAGCCACCTATTGCGCACGTCAGTCGACAAGCACTGACCATCGAATTGGTGTCTGAGAATGCCCACGGGAGACGACCAATTGATTAAAACTTGAAGAAGTTCATCGCCACAACAGATCGAGTTAGCCAATTTGAGGCCAACATAAATACTCCGGGCGCCAGAGAAACGGACGTGGGCTCCCAATACATGTGCGAAGTCCATCGGGACCAAATTCGGGCACTGTGGGAGAAGGTGGAGAAAAGCTATGAGAGCTGCTCCGATTTGCTAGCCGAGTCCGACGACAATGCGGCCATCTCGACAGTGCTGGAATCGAAGTACAGCTACTGTTACTCCGTCTATTCGAGATGTATTGCCTAGCTTCGAGAGAAAATTGCTTCCCATACCACTCCGGCTTCCGTCAATGTACACACGCCCGCGTCTACAGGCTGCCGGTTACCTTCGGTGGATACCGAGGTCTTCGCGGGTGATTATCTTCGGTGGCCCACCTTCAGAGACTTGTTTACGGCCATTTAAATCCAAAACTCGCGGTTCACCCCGGTAGAGAGGTTGTTCCACTTGCTGTCCAAAACAAGTGGTGACGCCCACGCCATTGTTTCCAAGGCTCCGCTTACCCATGAGGGGTTTGACGCCGCTTGGAAAAGCCTCACAGACCGCTATGAGAACCGGCGGCTATTGGTCAACAGCCAGTTGAAAATCCTTTTCAACATCCAGGCTATTTCTCAAGAGTCCGGGGTCGCGCTGAAGGAGCTGCAAGCCACCATTCAGAGTTGTCTGACAGCCCTAGCAATGTCCGCCAAGAGGGACCCGCCCCTTAAGGCCCGCTATGACTCAGTAATTCAGGAGTACATCGACTTAGGCCACATGACCGAGGTCTCTCCCGCGAGCAATTCCGCTACCTATTATCTTCCATCAATTATTTTTCCGAACGAACACGAATTTTCCGGTCCTTTTTCTTCAAGCCCGAAAGCACGACCACCAAGGTGCGAGTGGTCTTCAATGCTTCGAGCCCGACCGCCAACGGAACCAGTCTGAACGACATTCTTTACGCGGGCCCGGTCTTACAATCCGACCTGACAATTCAAATCCTAAAGTGGCGATACTTTATGTTTGTCTTCAACGCCGACATCGAGAAGATGTATCGCCAAATTTGGGTAGACCCCAAGCATACTCCGCTCCAACGTATTTTGTTTCGCAATCCCGATGGAGATATCCGCGACTACGAGTTGAAAACGGTCACCTTCGGTGTCAATTGTGCCCCGTTCCTTGCGATCCGGGTGCTGCGACAGCTCGCTTACGACGAAGAGTCGAAGTATCCGAAGGCAAGCCAAGTAATCCGGCAGTTTATGTACGTTGATGACGTTCTCACGGGGGCCGACTCCAAAGCTGAAGCCCAAGCTGCGATTCGGGAGCTGACAGGGGCCCTGGAGTCAGCAGGGTTCCCACTTAGGAAATGGACGTCGAATAGCAAGGCAATCCTGGCTGACATTCCGAGCGACCACCTCCTTCGCGCTGATTTCCTCGACATCAATGCAGAGAGCACGGCCAAGACTCTCGGCGTGCGGTGGAAGGCAACGACTGACGAGTTTTTTTTTGTTCCGCCAGAATTGACTTCCGGCTCGTCCTTCACGAAGCGCCAAGTCCTCTCCCAAATTGCCAAATTGTTTGATCCAGCAGGTTGGCTCGCTCCCTTCATTGTTCGGGCGAAAATGTTCATGCAAGACATTTGGCTTCTGGATCTAGGGTGGGACGACGCCCTCCCTCAAGATTTCTGTCAGTGATGGGTTGATTTCCTCAAAAATTACTCGGTGCTCGATCAGATTCGTGTTCCTCGGTGGGTCGCATTCCGACCACACCTAAAGGTCGAACACCACGTGTTCTGCGACGCTTCACAGAAAGCGTACGGCGCCACAATTTACGTTCGTGTCGAGGTTGATTCCAAGGTAATAGTGACCCTTCTGACTGCCAAGACCCGCGTGTCGCTCCCTCGGCTAGAGCTGTGCGGTGCCTTGTTGTTGTCCGAGATGGCCACCGCTGTTCTGCCAACGATGCCAGGGGCCCCGTCTGCCCTATATTGTTGGATGGACTCTACTATTGTCCTCGCGTGGTTGCATAAGCCAGCGTGCTAGTGGACAACGTTCGTGGCCAACCGGGTGACCAAGATCACCCAGTTCACCGACGTGCAGAAATGGGCACATGTCCGCTCCGAGCAGAACCCTGCGGATCTCGCTAGCCGGGGCGCAGCTCGGCGAGATCTTGCGGATAACCAGTTGTGGTGGCACGGTCCTGACTGGCTGCACAGGCCTCGCAGCGACTAGCCCACTCAAGGCAATGATGCCCCCGTGACTGAACTCGAGAAGCGAGCAGTCAAGGTCCATGTCGCGAAGGCGCCCCCCGAAGATCTTCTTGAACGTTTTTCCACACTAGACAAGGCATTACGAGTCCTCGCCTATGTTAATCGCTTCATCCAGCGCGCGCGGAAGATTCGATCCTCGTTCGAAGAGTACCTGACCGCTAATGAGGTTACGTCGGCTGAACGTCTTCTAGTTTCCGTCACTCAGCGCAGACACTTCGTCTCTGAGATGGGCTGCTTAAACGAAAAGCGTCCAATATCGGCATCCAGTCCGATTCAAAATCTGAACCCCTTCGTGGATTCGCAAGGCCTTATGAGAGCCTGCGGCCGGGTCACGTCCTCTGAGCTTCTCCAATATGACGAACGGCACCCTATTATCCCTCCGTACGACTGTCATCTGTCTCGACTCCTGGTTCATTTTACACATTGCATCACGCTGCACGGTGGCAATCAGGGCCAAATTCTGGATTCCAAGGGTGAGGAATTTGGTCAAATCCGTCGTCTATTCATGTAAGGTATGTGTCATCCACAAGAAGAAGTTGCAGACGCAACTGAAGGGAGAGCTACCCAAGGAACGGACGTCCATCTCGCGCCCATTCACGTACACCGGTGTGGATTATGCCGGGCCCTTCGAGATAAAAAACTATACGGGGAGGGCCTGTCTCATCACAAAGGGTTATGTTTTGGTGTTCGTGTGCTTCTCCACTAAGGCCATCCATTTAGAGCCTACGTCGGACCTTATGACCGAGAAATTTCTGGCGGCTTTCGCACGGTTCGTATCCCGGAGAGGATGCCCCCGTCAAGTGCAGTCCGACAACGGGAAGACCTTTGTGGGAGCAGCTGCTCTACTATCCCCCGATTTTCACCAGAGCCTAAAAGGGGCTCTGACCGGTGCCTATAGTCACCAGCAGCTTCTCTGGCATTTCATTCCTCCGGGAGCCCCACATGGGGGGCCTTTGAAATCAGGGGTCAAGAGCTTCAAGACCTTGTTCTACAAGTCCACCGCCATGCGGAAATACACCTTTGAGGAGCTGGCTACTCTCCTGGCGAAGATCGAGGCGTGCCTGAATTCGCGGCCACTCGCGCCAATGTCCGAAGACCCCGCTGACCTGCTGGCTCTGACACCCGGGCACTTTCTTGTGGGAGGCCCACTTTCGCCACGGTCGAGCCCGAGATAAAGGGGGACGCCAATTCCATCATCAATCGCTGGCAACACCTCAAGGCGCTTCAGCAGCAATTTCGGCTCCGATGGAAGGAGGAATACCTCAAGGAGCTCCATAAGAAGAACAAGTGGCGAGCCCCTACGAGGGACGTCCGGGTTGGGGATATGGTCGTCATCAAGGAAGACAACCTTCCGTCCAATGAGTGGCGTTTAGGCATGGTTGACGCGGTGTATCCCGGCTCTGATGGCCATGTCCGCGTGATCGACATCCGCACCGCGCGAGGGCTCGTAAAGCGGCCCGTTGCTAAAGTCGTGCTTCTTCCGTTTGACGCGTCCGCCGACCCCAGTAATTAACATTTCTTCCGCTCCAATGTTCCTGTCCATTGTGCTGTCCCGTAGCTCTGCCCGTAATTCCGAACCTTCATTTACACCGATTCTGATGTTATTTGTTCCTTCACCATATTTTCGTCAGCCATAGTCAACACGATGTCGCCACGTCCACGCAACACCCACGCATCGCTAGAGAGCAGATGTACTCGAGGTATTCAGTCCTACCCTTGCCGAGTCTGCAATGGAATCCACGCCTTGAATAAGTGTCGGCGCTTCCTACGCCTTAGCGCCGAGAAGCGGCTCCGAGCGGTTCTCGTGAACCAGTATTGCTCGAGCTGACTGGCCCACGAGCACTCCGACGGATCCTGTCGGCGGGGTGACGGTTGTAAGACGTGTGGTCAGGATCACCACACGCTGCTGCACCTCGTGGAGAAGCCGCGGGCTCGGCGCAAGGCACGCCAAGAGGGGCACCGGTCACGGAGCGCGGGAGTCAGGACACGGAGTGTCTCGTCTGGCGCCCGGCCGTCATCCGCCAACTCCCGGCGCGGTTCGGGTGCTCCTCGGCCTGGGTCCGCCACTTTCCGGCAATCCCAACTCGATCCACGGCCACCGACGTCCCGGCACTTGTCGATACATCCTCGGCATTCTTCCGCCACTTCTCGGTTGCCGACTACCGCTCATCCGCCCGCGTCATCCTCACCTAGGCAAGGTTCCGCCTCTCGTCGAGGGCCCCCGCTGGACGCGGTCGCTCCGCCCACCCTCTCGTCGCTGCTGCAGCGGAACAGCGTCAATGTGCTGCCGCCTGCACTAGTGCGGATAGACACCGGGACCCGGAGCTTCGACACGGGGGCCCTCATAGACCCATGCACGCCCTCGAGCTGCATCGACGCCTCGCTCTCTGCGTGTTTCCGGCTGCCCACTACCAGCGTGGGGTACAAACAGGTGTGTTCCGCCACCGTGGGGTCAACGACCGATGATAGCGTTCGGCTGGAGGTCATGTTTCAGATTGAGCCTCACGTGCGAGTTCGTACGACGTCCCGAGAACTGAGCGAGGCGGTGCGTGCCCACTTCCGAGGCGTGATACTGGCGGATGAGCGATTCCATCTGCCAGCGACAATCTCCGTCGTCCTGGGCGCAGATATGTACCCACGGATTATCCAACCGGGCTTCCTGAAGATCCAGGACGGACTGCCAGTGGCCCAGAGCACCGTGTTTGGATGGGTCGTATCCGGAGCCTCCCACCAACCATAACATCGAGGGAGCTATTGCAACCCAAGCGATTGCAAGGGGGGCGTAATGTTTAGGTGAGGAGCCGTGGTGCCGCTCAGCTGAAGAGCGCATCCGCGCTGAAGAGCGCACCCGCGCTAAAGAGCGGACCCGCGCTGAAGAGCGCATCCACACTCGCCCCTCTGTGCCCTCTCTCTCGCTCGTTGGTTGTCGTCGATCGTCTCTTTTTTGTACTAGTTTTTAAGTTGGCAATTCGATGTACGCAGCCAATAAAGCTGAACGCGTTTTTTACCTGAACTGAAGACGCCCCCGACTTATTATTTTCAACCCCTATTTCTGGAATCTTTTGCGGCACCAGCGCCCCCCTACACAAACTTCATTTACTTCTTCATCTCCTAATATCTCGGTGTTACTAATATATGCTTTCAACCATTGTATTGCGTGGTTTAAAATAACGATTTCTTCTTTAATCATTTTAATTTGAAACATTAATGTTGTGCTAGTGTCCCTTTGAGGGGTTCTTTCGAATTTCAAGCTATTTATTAGATTTGCATTGGGTTGGGTGATATTATTTATTTTTTCTACGATAAGTCTGTTTAGTATAACCTGGCTGTTTTTCAAGGCTGTTCGGCCAGGGATTAACTCCATTATTCTCGCAATTGACCGCTTCATCGGAGTTAGGTTTTCGTCCATGAGTACCACATCGTTCAAGGCTAAGGCAGGACCAGAGTTTTAGGTCCTCCTCCTTTCAACGGGACCAGAAAGACTGCTGCAGGAAGACACGCGCTGCCAGCTTTCCAATCGGTTGAAGTTCATCTTTGTGACATCAGGCTCTACGAAGCTGACTAAAATGAGCGGGCATTAGAATATAAAAGTCTGCAGGATTCTCTGAAAGATACAATAAAGGTCGTGAATTTGTGACAGCGCCAATATAACACAGCAGCGTTCGCAGCTCCTCGAATCCAAGCACTAAGAACCCAACAGCCCGGCAAAAATGGTACATGGCGGTCTTAACACAGTCATGCGGTCCACTCCGGAGATTGAGGAGGAACAAAATGCCATTCAATTGATTCCACAGCGCAAAACTCCAGCAGCGCCCGTTGATGCTCATCGCTAATAAATAATAGGAGCAGCTCCTTTAGCTTCTTTTGTGGCTCCAACAAAATTGGTTGCGTTGTCAGACTAAACATGTTGAGGCCTTCGGGTGCATATAAACCGCTTCAAGGACTGCAGAAAAAAAGTAGTGGCGCTTACAAGCTTACAAGCTCCAGGTGGACGGCTTTGGTGGCAAAACAAATGAAAACACTGACGTAACATTTTACTGGAGTCTTATTACGCCCTTCCGGCTTATAATAAAAAGGCCCACAAAATCCACACCAGTGACTCCAAAGACCTAGGAGCCGCTAACTCTTTGCTCCGGGACATCAGCCATAATGTGCTCCAGCAACCGAGGCCTAGTCCGGAAGCATCGGATGTATTTATGTAGGGCCAATATAATATGGCCAATATTGACACCAAATGATTGGTCCCGTATGTAAATTCCGCTCAAGGAAAATAACAATTAAGGCTTCTAAGAAGTTTAATTGGATGCTGACTGTCAAAATCCAATGATGAACTTTTTAAGCGACCGTCTACACGCAAGAAACCAAATTTATCCAAAAAGGGAGAGGATGAGGCCAGTGCACTGGATACCGCTATCTCCTTTTCATTTTGAAGCGCCTTTATGCCCTCCCAAACCGGCACGCGCTGGACAAGTTTCTATAAGAGCTGCGTTCCAGACTTGATATCGCTAGCTGTGACACCTTTGTTGAAAATTCGTCGAGAAAACTTGTATACTTCTTCAGTGCTGTAAACTAATTAGAGTACATAGAAACCGCTATTATATATACGTACTGAATACTAATTACTGCGGAGACTGAATGGGCAGGACCCTGGCACGTAACTCCAGGGTCAATCTCTTAGATGGGACCGCGCTTGGCCACTTCTCTTGGGCTCCAAGGACAAACGGAGGATCGTGAGACCACAGCTTATTCTCAAGCAATTCATTGGGAAGAGCACCACGCAACAGGATATCTGCCGTGTTCAAGGAAGTGGGAACATACCGCCACTCCATTGCTCTATTTAGCTTGTGAATAGTCGAAATCCGAAAACTGACCAAAAGTAGAATCTGTACTAAGTTCCAGCCTTCTATCTTCAAAAACACGAAAGTTGGGTCAGTTCCGATCGTATACTGCGTGCAAAGAAAAGGGTGTGTGCAAAGTTTCAAGACGATAGCTTTAAAACTGAGAGACGAGTTTGCGTAGAAACAGACAGTCGGACATACGGACATCCGATTGGCGACGAAAATATTAGGCAGAGAGGGTTCTTGTTCAATCTAAGACAGAGCCACAGCAGAATTGCAACAAATATACTTCCCAACGTAGACCCTCAACTGCGCTACTTCCAACACAAGTCAAGCCAACTACTTGGCTTCCGATAATTCAAGCTTAGGCACCGTGACGGTCTTTCAAGGCGCATCTCGGGATTTTGAGCAGAGAAAATAGCTTGCAGATCATGTGCCCTTGGACAAGACATAAACGCAAGCTATACGCCTCAATGCTGTCGTCACAGAATCCATGGAATTCCACCTCGATTTTCGATGTTCTTTTTTTTTCGCTGTCATAAAAATTAAAATAATAAAATTAAAAAAATAAAATTTAAAATACTATATTTTCAATTTGAAGGACAGTTATAGAGAAGAGACTATTGTAGTTCGGACATAAGACCCTTAAAGGGTCGTGCTGTGCATATGTCGAAATACAATGGCTAAGGAATAGAGGACTAAAGTTTCTAGTCCTAGAAAATGTGTATCTAGATATGTTACAAATAGTAGAATCCTACTAACATAAGATGGAAGATGAAGATTTGCATCACATTTAAGACCTCTAAGTGAAAATGTTAAAAAATTCTTTTGTATTCTATGGGGTCTTGATGTACTCCACATTGGGGACTCCAGACATATGAACCGTACTCCAGTATCATACGGATAAACAAAGAAGTGTAAAACCATTTCGTAATGTAAGGGTCGTTAAAATCTTTTCACCACCTTTTAATAAAACCAAGGGTCCCTTTAGCCTTATTAACCATTGTGGAAATATGGTCGGCAAATTCAAATTTGGAATCTAATAGGAGCGACCCCGTCAAACGTTGTTTTGCCCTTTTTTGTTTTCTATAAGGGCTAGCTGTTTTTTCTTCATTTATTTTGGTTAATAAATGCTTTTCAGTATTTCTAGTACATCCAGTATTTTCACGTACAGCAAAATTCCCCTCGCCAATATATAACAGTTGTTTAGAGAAAGGATGGATCCTGAAGCATTTGGTCGCGCATATTCTTGGTCAGTTCTTTTTCAACATTACGCCACAGTTGCGATGATTTTAAGCAAGCATTGAATTCATCAGCGTACATTAACCGTGAACACCTGAAAGGAGTAACAAAGGGCCGTAAAATAGTTTATCATTGTTCCTTATATCCCTAAATGACCAATCCAATTCCCCAAGCGAATTTTTACGTCCTATAGTGCATTCATCCAAAATATGGGCACTATGCCCATAGACGATTGTTTTTATGTTGCACACTGCATCTGGATTATTTTGAATGTTCAATGACAGCTTAAGTGCTGAATGAGCTGTTATGCCTCCATCTAATAAGGTTGCTGCAACGCCAGAAGATGCAATGGCTAATGCGTTGCCATTTTTTTTAATCGTAACTTGGCAGGAAGAAGCGAAATAAGGAATGTTCACTTTGGAACTTTCACTTTGAATGTTCACAATAATCACTTTGGAATAAGCAGAATTTTCAACATCAGGCTCTTACTGGAATGCTAGTCGAAGAAATTGCCCAGATGTGAATCTTTATAAATTTGTTCTCCTGATCTCGTATTCTTCTATCTCGCGCAGCTCTAGAATTGACTGTTTGATGACTAAAATTGGCCCAATTGCGTTTTCTTGGCATTGCACAGTGGTCCAGCCCGTAGGCCAAAAATAAAAAAACCAAAGTCCAAATTTTGACTTTAAATGTACCAATTCTTATTTATAATTGGTCTAGCTATTTGAATTTATTCATCTTTTTGTTTTTCTCTGTCTGTCCGCTTCAAGAATAGCATCGAAAAAGTTAGCATGATGTTCATTGTGTATTGTGTATTGTGTATTGCAACGTAAGCAACGTGCAAGTGAAGCTCTCCGCAAAAAATTTGTTAAACATTTTTAAAACAAGTGTTTGTGCCATGAAAGTGATTAATATTTTAAAGAAAGGTATTAACTTTCTTTTTACAATAAAAAGTATATGTAGTATTTGTTGTGTTTTGTGTAAATCATTGTTGTATTTAGTACATGATTGTGAACGTTCTTAGTTTGTCTTTTCTGTGTTTGGTTAGAGTTTTAGTTGTGATGGCACTCTTTGGCATTCACAAATCTTTTTGTATAATATTCTTAAGCGTTTTAAGAATATAAGAAAGTTTAGTTCAAGTGCCGTAAGGTGCCGTGCGGCTTGCAAAATACAAAAAGGTAACCTAACCTCAATAAAAGCACCAAATATTAAAGGGTAAGCACATAAATTAAAAAAATGTATTTATTTTATGTTCGTTTTTGTAAATTACATTTATAATTTCTGTCATTATTATTTTAAGGCGAAATAGTTTCCCGGCGAAAACTCGTTTTACACTGATTGTTCCTATGGCAGCTATAACCTATAGTATCCAGATTTTTACTGAAGTTTTCCAGGTTATATACGAAAATTTCCAAATTATTGTTGCATCAAAATAAAAAACAATAGTTTTTCATATAAAAACTGAATATCAGACCGATTGTTCATATGGCAGCTATATGATATAGTTGCCCGATCTGGCTGATTTTTACATATTATTTTAGGATAAATATTGCAAAGTTTCAAGTCCCTACCTCTACTAGAAGTATTTTTGGCCGCTCTCCCCATACAAGCCGGACCACTGTGCATTGGTGACTGTAGATAAGTAATCGGCGGACCCCTATTTCAGGGGCATATGACACACACATAAATGTACAATACGTTACGCTCTCAGCCTACTTATTGTTATTCATTACTATAAAAGCAGCCATTTTGGAGGAGTATAATGCCCGTTGTCGAACGGGATAAAAAGTATCCTATGTCCGTCTCCTGGCTCTAAGCTACCTCCCTACCAATTTTCAGCCAAATCTGTTGTGCCGTTCTTGAGTTATAAGTGGTAAAACTAACACGACTTTCTTTTATATATATAGATATATCGAGAACCTACTGTACCAAGAGTACTAAAAGGGGCACACATGTTAACACTTTGTCTCGGTCATAAACCTAAGTGGAAACTGCAACTGCATATGCGACTGCAACTGCGAAACTGCATATGTTGGCATAAATGTAATACGAGCGGACTTCTTGCATTCGCATATACCTCCGCCTAAGCGATCATAGCTATATACTTAAGAATACATAACCGTCTCTCCGCTGCCGCTGTTGGCAGCGCAGCTACGAGACTTTAGACTTCCCTACTCCTAAAAATATTGTAAAAGAAGAACCTCTTAGGAGCTTGGAGCGGCAACAACGGCTGCTCCAAATAAAATATCCAAATAAAGATTCAAATAAAAATACAAATATATCTGACTGGATTATAAACTGAACGGGATCCTTGCTGAAGGGCGAAACCTGTTACATGGCGACCGTGACAGCGATGGAAGGACATCGAGGGACATGGAAGGACTAGCCGCAGACAATCAATAAACAAGGGCACATTAAAATGCAAAGATTCATGACAACCACGATGTAGGATACACCCAGGAGAATATAAAAAAAAAAAAAAAAAAATTCGAAATTTGGAATTTTTGGAATAAAAAAAAAAAAAAAAAGCTGACAACTGCAAAAATAACCGCCGGAGAACGCAGTGAGTAGAGTATGATGTGTCCGAAGAGAAGTGGTTTGGTCGAAAGGATTAAAGCAAGAAAGGCTGAGCTACTGAAGCTACTAAATACCGGAAGTAAATTGAGCTGGTGAAAATTCATGACAAAGTTGAAGATATAAAAAGCCTGCTTAATCAAAGAAAAAGTCAGGCCACAGCCACACACACAAACCCTAAGCTTTTATTGAAAATCTTGCACAAACTAATCCGAAGTTACCTCAACCACAAAAACAGGAAATACCCAAGCTACAAAAGAAGTACCCAAATGACTGCGAGGGACCACTGGGACCGCCCTATTGCGAGTTCACTTGTACTTGTGGAGTCAAAACCCGAAAGAGACCAGAGAAAAAGAAGAGCGACAAAGCTTCCTAGAGCGCACATCTTTACTTTTTTTTATCCATGCACTGCGTTGCATAATTTTTTTATATTGCACTGCGATGCATATTTTTGTTATATTATAAAAAATATATGAACAATTGAGCGACATTAAAGTTGCCCAATTTGCGTGTGGCCTGAAAACCATATAAAACTTAAGCAGGTTTTAAAGTAAAAAAAAAAATTTAACTAAAAATATGGCCAAAAAAAGGAAATTTTCAACTCAAATTCCCAAGATATTTTGAACTTAATGAGCCAAACGTAATGGCGAATAAGTAACAAATTAAATTACACGATTACGGTCAAAAAGTTTAGATTAGCACCAACTTAAGAAAAAACACCCAAAATGGGTTTAGTAGTTGTAAAACAAGTGGACACACAATAAATACAGAATTAACGAACATCTTGTTATCAATTATTTATTATCTTGTACAAGGCATATGGGCATTTCCTGGGGTCGCGAACGTACGTTCGTACGCAATTAGTGCCAAAAAATTAAAGAAAAAAACATTTTCTGATACTTTTTTTTTGTTTCCGATAGCATTTGGTGAGTTCTTTTCTTAGTGTAAATTATGGTTCTAATGGATTTTTCATTTTTATAATATTGAAAAAAAAAACAAAAAAAACCTCATGGTTTTTGCCAATATTATGAAAATGAAATATTTAGCCGATTTAGCCGAAATAACGGTTACTAAAAAAAAAAAATAATAATCATGACAAAAAAAATAAGAAACAACAACCGTGGTGGAAACAACCGGACGGAAACAGCCGTGTTGGAAACCACAATGCTAATGGAAATAATAGCAAAACCAAAACAACAACAGATTCAAACAGATTCGGAAAACTCCCAGACGCCTTTAGGTTCACACCAACAAAAAGCACCAAAGTTCACACTATAAATGTCAGTCAAAATACATTCGTCAGTTTCGTAAACTATATATACAGATGCGGAAATATCCATATTCAAGGAAAATCCCGATGTTTTTCAAAACATTCAAAATAATCACATCATAAACATACAGGGTGTAAGTCAGGAAGTTACCAAATCATAAGGCTTAACTTTTATTGAAACTTCCAAATACATAATTTCACATGATTTCCATATGGTAAATTTGCAGTTCGCTATTCACTGTGATGGAATTGATTTTATCTAAACATACAATTGTCAATTAGACTTCAAGCCGTCTAAAGATTGGCTTATAATAAGACCAAATAACCTCCAATATCCGATTTATGTTCCAATAGCATACTGTGCTGGCAACAACTCCCTAATTCTGCCAGCAAGATCTCAAGTCGACCGAAAAATTTAAATAAATTCAGAAGAAAACAGTGAATTAATCCCGAATCAAGAAATTCAGCATGGTATCTATATAAACAAGAAAGGAAAGCTAACTTCGGGCGGAGCTGAAGTTGATATACCCTTGCAGTTAAAACCGGATATATATCGCTAAAATCGGATAAAAATGGCCGATCCTTATGACAATATCATTATATAACAAATTTATTACAATAAAAAATCTAAAAAAAGTTCAAAGCTTCTATCTTCAAGAACACCAAAGTTGGTATTTTTACCAAATGCCAAATACCAATTCCGATCGTTCAGTTCATGGCAACTATAATATAGTCGGGCGATGTTTATGAAATTTGGTGGGTTGGATCATCTGAAAAATAGAATTTGTACGAAGTTGCAACTTTCTATCTTCAAAAAACACAAAAATTGGGTAAGTTCCGATTGTTCATATATATAGCAGCTATAGGATATAGTCGGCCGATCCCGGCCGTTCCGACTTACATACTGCTAGAAACTGAGAGATTGTATTATTTGTTTAAATATTTTGTTTGTCTAAAAAATTGTATTATTCCAACTTTATTCGATTCGGACTAGATACCGAATCGATCACTACCAATAATTTCTACAATCAAAAACTGAGATTAACTGATGATGACCCCTTCCATATAAAAAATTATATAAATCCTCATAGTCAACAAGACGAAATTCAAAAACATGTCGAAAAACTCATTAACGATAAAATAATGGAACCTTGTGTATCACCTTATAATAGCCCACTTTTGCCAGTACCAAAAAAGTCACTTCCAAATTGGTTATATTATGTAGAGCAAAATATTTCTCATGCCTTGACTTAATGTTAGGTTTTCACCAAATTGAACTCGAAAAAAGTTCACGCGATATAACATCCATTTCAACAAACATTGGTTCATATCATCAAACTCTTTTCAGAGAATGATGACTATAGCTTTTTCTGGATTAGAACCTTTGAATTAGAATTAGAAGCATTTCTTTATATGGATGACTTAATAGTCATAGGTGGCTCCGAAAAACATATGCTCGAGAACTTATCTGATGTTTTCGAGAAATATAGGCTTAAGTTACATCCTGAAAAACGTTTATTTTTCATGCATGAAGTCACTTTCGTAGGAAATACATTCACAGATAAGGGAATCTTGCCCGACGACAAAAAATACGACGTCATTCAAAATTACCCAGTCCCACATGATGCGGGCAGCGCTAGAAGATTCATTGCATTTTGCGATTATTACATACGTTTTATAAAGAATTTTATAAAACGGAATACTCCCGTCACAAGATTATGTACTGTAATGTCAAAACGCCTTCGAACATATTACATCAGCATTAATAAACCAAACACTGTTGCTCTTGCAATATCCAGATTTGAGCAAAGAATTTTGCATAATTACAAATGATAGCAAATACGTTTGTGGAGCAGTCCAAACTCAAAGCAAAAATGGTCTACAGATTTCAGTTGCATCCTTTACGAAAGGTGAAAGTAACAAGAGCACTCCAGAACAAGAATTATAAGCTATTCATTGGGCAGTAACACACTTCAGTCCATATATTTATGGTAGACATTTCACTGTCAAAACAGACCACAGAGCAATTTTCTACTTATTTCCAATGGGGAATCCCAGTTCCAAACTAACACGAATGAGACTTGAATTAGAGGAGTATAATTTTACGGTAGAGTATCTAAAGGGTAAAGATAATTATGTAGCCAATGCGCTCTCTAGAATAACAATCATAGACTTGAAAAACATACAATTAAATATTCTGAAAGTCACTACCAGAAACCAAAGGAGACAATAATCCTTCGCAGGAAAAGAATAAAAAGAAATGCATAAGCAATCTATAGAAAAAGCTTCAGATCCCAACGTATATGAAGTCATTAATAATGATAAAGTACGTAAAGTAGTGTCCTTGCATGTAATATATTTTTTTATTAAGCACGGAAATTACAGCAAGATATTATGTTAAAGATTTGTACACTAATGGAACCCTTTACTTAGGTCAAATCTTCCAAAACAGGGGTGCCCAAGCTCAGCATACGGCAGAGCAAACTCGAATACCAATGCAAAAAATCACCAATACATTTAAGCTAGAAATTTTTTTTGCAAGTCATGTCGGTATACTGAAAAAAATTATAGTGCAATTTTCAATGGGAAAAAGTAATACAAAAATATTTATGAAACAAAAATTAAAAACTGTAATAAAGTTTTAAATAAAAGAAATTCATAGCTCAGATGTTAACCATTCTTTTTGAGATCTTAACCAAAAGTAATTTTTTGCAGTGAAAAGTTTTCGGTAATACAAAAACAAAGTGCCTTCGTATTAGTACGAAAAACTGAGACACTATACAATTGTTGTTGCTTAACTCGAAAAAACGAAAAATTGTTTTTGTATTTAGCCCTTGCCTATGCTACGAGCCACACACGTATATGAAATTTCATTTCCCATATAACGAGCAATTCCAACAACAAAAGAGCTCCGAGACCAATGGGGCTGGGCACCCCTGTTCCAAAAGCTTGAAAAGCAGGCCTGTATTCACTCAACCAACTCAAAGTGGCATTGTGGGAAAATATCTTTGAACATGTTTCAATTGATAATTTTAAGAATATGGGCAATTATATATTGAAATTATTAAGAGTAGCGCTACTCAACACGCTAAAATTTATATTAGAAAATAACTCTATTATATTACGTTATTTTTCAAAAGGAGGGAGATTTTATATGCATGTTATCCAACCCATAAACTGCATCAGCAAATAGGCAATGTAAGCATTTTTTATCTTGTCTCCAAATTTCCCCTCACTCGTTTCTGAGGATCCCCAAACGATTATCCAGACTAAACATCAAGCTCTACTTGTAAACATTCCCAAGATCTACTTGTAAACATTCCCATAAATTTTCCATGGCCTAAGCCAGACATAAACATTAGAGCCGACTAGCCGTCACCAGTCCGAATTCGATCGATCTTGCGATCTCATCACTTTTCACCAATGACTCAATTATTGCATCAGCCAATTGTCCCTTTCTCTTAAAGTCTCTTAGGGCAATTGTTTATTCTCTCTGTTATGTATGCGACTGCATTCTCTCGCGCGGCGATCTCGTTCGACTGAAGTCAGTCTCCACTCAATCGTGGGCCCCTGCAGATCGAGCTGCAGTCACGGCCATCCATCAATTCCCCGTCATTATAATAACCCCCTGTACTAATTGTTACTTCTATTTGCATTACTGAATTATATTGAATAAATTTAATATATGCTTGCGCATACATAAAATTGGCGACGAGGATGGGATACTAATCCCTGAGCGTAAGCTAATTAAATTCAACAATTATCGTACAGGGAGAAAGAGAGACGGAATTGACGGTGACGAGTATTTACCGTACGTCCAATTGCGGTAGTCGTATTATTCTTGAAGCAAG
This sequence comes from Drosophila pseudoananassae pseudoananassae, assembly GCA_018153035.1. Lineage (NCBI taxonomy): Eukaryota > Metazoa > Arthropoda > Insecta > Diptera > Drosophilidae > Drosophila > Drosophila pseudoananassae. The sequence goes on from JAECXR010000007.1 coordinate 1,590,833, forward strand.
CACATGGATAAGCGCCGAACTGTCGGTCAAGCTGAGAAAAGCTCCGGCGAAGAAGTAAAACAAGAAATAAGTGATAATCAATCAACTCCACGAGGGAGTCTCGCTGAGAGCGGCTGTACAGTTGAGCCAAATACTACGGCCAGTACGGATAAGCGGAAAGCGGTCTTCCAAACTTGCGGAGTCGCCATGGCGGGAGTTGGAACTCTGGAACCTTTCGACTTGCTAACCCCTGGGAAATGGAAGGCGTACCGAGATCGTTTCGAGCTGTACCTTTTAGCGAATAGCGTCGTGGACAAGGACCGGAAGAAGGCGGCGTTTCTTACACTAGCGGGCGCACCCCTTTATGAGTTACTAGTGTCGTTAGCATCACCCAGGCAAGTCAGTGATTTGGAATTAACAGAAGTCTATGATATATTAACCAGTCACTTGGCACCACGCCAATCGGAGATTGCTGCATTCTACCAGTTCCACAAGCGTGATCAGCAACCCGACGAGTCCGTCGGTAACTACATGGCCACATTAAGAAGCCTGGCGGTAGGGTGCAATTTCGGACAGATGTTGGATCGCATGTTGCGGGACCGATTTGTGTGTGGCATGCGCCACGAAGGTCTTCAGCGAAGCCTGCTAGCCGACCCCGAATTGACGGTGCAGCGGGCCATGGAACGAGCCGTCACTAGCGAAGCAGCCGCTGCGAGTGCGTTGTCGATTCGAGGCGACAATATTCGACGCCTCGAGTCTTCGAGCACCGAGTCCATCCACGGAATAAGTTCGAGTTGTGCGGGTTGTGGGGGTCGGCACGTCCGTAAGAAGTGCCCGTTCCGCAACGCCACTTGCCATTCCTGTGGTCGAACTGGCCACATACGTCGGGTATGCCGCAGTAACAGTCAAGCTGGGTCAACAAAATCTTCATCTCCTACGCCCAGTAATATGCGTAACAACAGGCCATCGCACGGACGCGTTCATCAAATAGTTCCGGTGGTCAGCCCCAAGAAATCCGTGGCCGTGGTCATCAACGGTCGATCATGCCACTTCGAAGTTGATTCCGGGTCGCCCGTCACCATCATGAAGGAATCTTCGTATCGATACATCTGGCCAAACGGTAATCCCGATCTCGTCAAGTGCCACCTAAAGCTAAGCGACTATCAACGTAACCCCATTCCGGTCAAGGCAATCACCTTCCTTCGGCAACTGTTCGCCACCCATGGCATTCCCGATGAAATCGTGTCCGACAACGGAACTGCTTTCACATCCGAGGAGTTTATGTTGTTTACAAAAAACAATCGGATCCGTCATATCCGATCCGCGCCGTTCCACCCTGCAACCAACGGACAGGCTGAACGAATGGTTCAAACCACGAAGAGTTACCTGAAGAAACTAGATCGTCAAACAGATGTCAACTTAGCGTTAGCTCGTTTCTTGTTTGACCAGCACACTACACCCCATTCCGTTACGAAGCATTCGCCAGCGGAGTTACTATTCAATAGGGAGCTCCAGACATTCTTTGACAAATTAAGTCCAAGCGAAAGATCATATGGTAAGATCTGCGATGCCCAAACTAAAAAGTCTTTTGTTACAGGCAGCCCTGTTTGGGTCCGAAACTATGCAAGCGGTCCCAAGTGGCTTGAGGGCCACGTCTCGAAGCGAACGGGACCGATTTCCTATTCGGTGTGTCTCGAGGACGACCGAACAGTCAGGCGACATCTGGATCAGCTGCGATTGCGCAGTCCTTCGCAGCAGCCAACACCAGAGCAGACAGCATCACCAACTTGCTATTCCACTCCAACCCCAACTGACGCAGTAGCTGGCGGATCCTCAACTCCAGCTGGGCCACAGCGCTTGCCAGAGCAAGACGGGACTGAAGGACCGCCACGCAGATCGGCTCGTGACCGTCGTCGGCCCCAGTTCTACGATCCGTCTGGGTGTTAAGGGGTGTTATTTATGCGACTGCATTCTCTCGCGCGGCGATCTCGTTCGACTGAAGTCAGTCTCCACTCAATCGTGGGCCCCTGCAGATCGAGCTGCAGTCACGGCCATCCATCAATTCCCCGTCATTATAATAACCCCCTGTACTAATTGTTACTTCTATTTGCATTACTGAATTATATTGAATAAATTTAATATATGCTTGCGCATACATAAAACTCTCCATGAACCCTTTTGGGTGATTTCTCCTAAGCCGAGGTTTGTTGGTTATCTATCAATAAAAATTGGCAGTCTTATCCTGGGGCAAGACAGCCACATACAATTGGTCTAGCTTAAAGCGATTAAACAAAGTTATAAAAAATAATAAAGTTTTTTAAAATAAAAAATAAAAAATTACTTTTTAAAAAAGTAAATTTCGGGATTAATTTAATTGGCGATTAGAATCACCTATGTGGTGCCACGCAAATAAAGGTGATTCTAAAAAATAACTAATTAAAACAAAAACAAATTAATTTAAAAGAAAAAACCAGCGTGGCTAAAAAGCTCATAAAAATCCCAAATTAATCGCGATAAAAAGGCTAGCCGATAATTAGTGATTGGCAAAAATTAGGCCACGTCTCTTGAAAAGTTAAAAACTAAACGATTAAACAATCTAGAACAGTGGTCGGGACGGCCCTATCTCGGGGACATAGGAAATTTCTCTGCCCGAGCTCTGCCACACACACACAGTATAAATGTGTGAAACGTCATGCTCACATCATTACTGCTCTGCCAAAATTTAATGGGGAACAAACTCAGTATGTAGGTTGGCGAGAAGCTGCAGAAACAGCAATGAGTTTATATAAAATAAACAGTGAACAATATTTTTTAGCATTAACCATACTTCGCAACAAAATAATGGGAGCGGCACATGACGCCCTGACCAACCATGGAGCAGTTTTAAATTTCAATGCGATTTTGTCAAGATTAGATTTTATCTATAATGATAGAAGACCAATCCACGTTCTAGAATCTGAATTAAGTATTCTTAGACAAGGTAAATTATCTATTACAGAGTTCTATAACGAGGTAAATAAAAAAAATAACTAACTTTAAATAACTCTACTGATTAACATATGGTAAAGAAAGTGAAATTACAAAAGAAACCAATAAAGTAATTAGAAGTAATGCTCTGAAAATCTTTATTTAAGGTCTAAACGGATTAATAGCAGAGACGCTTTTCTTGCTAAATCCACCTGACCTTCCAAACGCCTTAGCAAAAGTGCAAGAACTAGAAACTAACAATTTTAGAGCACAATTCGCCAATAGATATTACGGCTTTCAAAATGAAAACCGAAGGCAAAAAAATTACCTAATGTTTAATTCGGTCCAACAAAAACAGAATTTTAAAAATCAATGGGGAAACGCCCAAAACCAACTACCTGCTGTTTATATTATTTAAATAAATAAGATTATTTGATTTCGCTTCTTGCGTTCTTTTGTTTAACAAATTAATACAAAATAATATAATAATATAATAAATACTTTATTGAAATTTATTTATGTAGGAATGCAAAAATAGTACATTATTTACGGTGTCAGGCCCTAATCTATTTATTTTTTCGGTTATAATATTGCCTGCTAATGAAAATACTCTCTCGGCCGCTGCACTGCTCGATGGAATAGAAAGAAGTTGCAATGCTAATTTTGAAAGAAGCGGATAACAGCTTTTCTTTGATTGCCACCATTCAATGGGATCGAAGTCCTCGCATAAAGCAACTCTCTCTGTACAATAACTTTCCCATTCCTCAAAAGCAGATTTAATACTATTATTTGAATATGCAACCAGAGAAGAAAAAAAACAACTTATTTATTGGTACAATTGTTTGGTTTTTAGAGCTTGTTGCTAATAATTGAAAGTAATAATTAAAAAACAGCCGTGTACATGTGTGCACCCATACATATATTTACACAATGGTGTGTCCGAACCCAGCAGTTCGGCTGGTGGCAATAGTTCTTTTTGGGTATGGATTCGGGTACTCTTTTGTGGGTACCCATATCGCTTACTATTGGTATAGCGGCTAGGGTATTTTCTGCTTCATGTTTTTTTTCTATACAGATGCGAGTATATACTTTGGTACTCCTTTTGGGTAGGACGGTTGGACCACCACAAAGCGCAAACGAAAATTTGCTTTTAAAGGAAATGACCGCTTAGAAAGTGAACATGCAGTAAATTGTTTGTTTTTGTCTCACTCACAGCGAGGTCTCACTCGCACAAAATTCGGGGGTTGAAAACCGAATTGAATGAGTTAGAGTTACAGTTCGCATTCGAATTGTTTCGAATGCATTCTAGAATGTACGATACAACTATGCATATTTGCCTGTTTTTTTAGACGCTGATAATAAAATAATTCAAAAGTGAAAGTAAGTCATTGTTTTTTTTACAGAAACATTCATTATTGTGTTGTATATTTTATTTTACATATTTTACTTATAAGAATTTAAAAATATTTTCAATATTTATTAATAAATAATTTTCCAGCAAAAAAAATTTGCCGCTAAAAAAATTTTGTAAAATAATTTAATTTGGAAAAACTTATGAAAACTAAACAAAAAAACTAAGAAAATAATAATAACAGTTAAAACCCATAAGTAAAAAAACACTTTCATTATAATACACCTTTCGGTCAATTCCCTCATTATTAAAAAAGTATTAAGGCAGCGTTTTGCTCAACAGAAGAAAATACATGAATGCATAGAGTGTGTTAAAATCCATTCGAGACATTCGGCTGCATTCCTCATTCCAAAAGCACTCTTTTTACTTCCCATCCCAATTCACTCTGTTTCAAAGCAAGGGAATGCCCATGAGCAGTGCTGCCAACTCATCTTTTTTCACGTCAAATCTGGCTTTTTTCAAAGTCTAAATGCGGGAAAAATTTGGGAATTGCGGGAAGCGGGAATTTTGGATTTATTTTAAAACGCAGTTGGCTTTTTTCCGCTTTTTCTAAATTCAAGAAAAAAAATAAATACAAAAAATACCAATAGCGCGGTAACACCTACCAGTGGTGCATATATGTAAGTGGCAACATATCATATGTTCTTGTCGATATTTGCCAATACTACCGTCGCTATTGTACGTGAAACTACCATCACAAAGTGTGCGTAAGTGGTGATTTAAACAAATTTACACAATGCCAAAAGAGTAGAGCTGGCAAAACATCGATAGTGACCCTATCGATGTTTTCGAAGTTTTTATCGGGAACCATCGATACTATCGCGATAATATCGAATGAAAAAAAATTTTGAAATATAGAGTTTATTCTTTATGAAAAACCTAAAACAGCCGGGGTATTCCTTATAAATTCGATTTTAATAAATTTAGAATTTTAGTTTTTTGGGTGTTATTTATGTTTTCATTTAATTCACTTCATTTGTCAAACTTAATATAAACTTAAACTTAATAAAAATAAAAAAATATCCAAAAACAATAAAATTTAATAAAAATAAAACAAAAATATCCAAAAACAAAAAAACGTTGCTTCGTTAGTAGCGGTCCAGCCGCATCGAAAAGTTTGGTCACCTTACAAAAAAATTTTCAGGATAAATGTAAGTAACCGAAAAAATTATTTTAAAGTGATAAAACTTATGTAAACTAATAAATATCTCAAAATATATTGTAATTGAATTTTATTTTTGTTGGCAAAGGTAAATTTTCTATTTTCCTTACCACGTCTTAAGCAAAAAATGCTTTTTTCCTGGAAAAAAATTGTTTTTTCCGTTTTTGATTTTAAATCGATTTAATCGATCTTTTCAAGAATTGAAACGAAAATAATCGATTCTCAAAAGGTAGAATTGTTTACAGCTCTAATGCGACGGCGATACTATCGTGATAGTTTTCAAACCATCGATAGTGCAAGCTGGCTCCATACCATCGATACTATCGATGGTACCATCGATGGTTTGCCAGCTCTACAAAAGAGTATAAGCAAAAGTGCCGTGATGTTTGGCTAAAAAGCGATGAATTTAAGGATTGGCTTCGCAGGGACGATACGGACGAGAAAAGAGTATATTGCAGCTACTGCAAGAACTCATTTACGGCCAAATTAAGCGATATACGTGCTCATGCAACCACAAAGAAGCACACAAGCGCGATGAGCGGCTACAAGCAAAAAAATAAAATTGATTTTGGTAGCGTGCCAATCAAAACTGTCGAGCAGGAAGCTGCGTTGTGTTTGTTCATTGCAGAACATACGGCTATGGCACAGGTTGATCATTTAGGCAACCTTTGTAGCAAGTATTTTGACAGTGGAACGGCCGGGCACATAAAGCTTCATCGCACAAAATGCACCAGCATTATTAAAAATGTTTTGGCGCGTCATTTTTATGATGATTTGTGCGTCGATATTGGAGACTCCAAGTTCAGTCTTTTACTCGATGAGTCAACGGACATCAGCGTCACAAAACTATTAGGTACATATTTATCTTTATAATTTTTGATAATTTTATTATATTATATTTAATTAATTATATGTATTTAAATATGTATGTACCTCTTTAGGTGTGGTTATCAACTATTTTTCCGTTCCGCGTGGTGTGTTTGTCTCAACATTTTTAAGTCTAGTTGAGCTGGAATTTGGCAATAGTACTTGTATTGTTGAGGGCGTAAAAAATGTATTGATGTCGTACAAGTTAAATATAAAAAACCTTATTGGTATTGCTACCGACAATGCCAATGTTATGATAGGCACAAACCGAAGTGTATATACGGAATTGAAGAAGGAGGTCCCACAGCTTATTTTGATAAAATGCGTCTGCCATTCTGTGCAGCTTGCCGTAAGCCAAGTTTGCAAAAAGCATATGCCAGAGAATTTGGAATTTTTGATTTACGAAACCTATAATTGGTTTTGTAAAAGTTCATCTCGGCAAATGGAGTATAGAAAAGTTTATAAATGTATTAATGAAGTAAGGTATTTGCGAAAATCCCATATCCATGTTATATGTTTTTGAATTTATGTTTAACATAACAAATGTATTAAATGTGAGTAATTTGTTTTTAATGTGCCCGTCAATATTAGCATTAACATAATTTTTTTACTTGTTTTTATGATTTTTTCATATTTTTGTGCTTGTTATGTCGATGTGTATTTTCATTAAACATTTTAAATTAATTTTACATTAATGTTATTTTTTGTATACTACATAAGGCTCCATTGAAAATTCCAAAAGTAAGCGACACCAGGTGGCTTTCGATCGAGGTTGCAGTCTCGCGATTATTAGACCAATGGGAAGAGCTCAAATTGCATTTTAAATTGGCAGCAACTAAAGATAAATGCTACAAATCAAAAGTTCTAGGCGAATTATACAGTGATAAAATAAATCACTTATACTTAACCTTTTTAAAACCAATTCTGTCAGACATTCAGAAAATAAATAAGCGCTTTCAAAGCAATAATACAAATGTCACAGCATTGTTGAATGATTTAATGTTTGCCATTAATTCATTAAAAACTTAATCATACCCCCTAACAAGGACATCGATGTATTTCAAGTTGATTGCTTGGAAGATCATGCAGATTCGACAATGCTTCTGGGATATGAATTTGAAAGAGAAATCTATTCCCTGCAGATCGATGACGAAGTTAAAAAAGAAATTCGTGCGCAATGCTCCACTTTTGTAATTGAGCTTATTAAGCAGCTAAAGCAAAGGTAGCAAATTTGGCAAATTCTTCTATCGATCGTAAAATAATGTTTATTTTAATTCCAGGCTCCCAGAAAACTTTAAAATTTTAAAAAACATTGACCTTTTTTCCGTCGAAAAAATTTTGTCAACCAACAAGAAGGGAATCACGGAAATCTTGGAGCACTTAAACATCGAGAAAATAGCAGACATTGAGCGGCAGTACAGGGATATAAATCTGGTTAAGTGGGAAAACGTCAATGATACCACAAAGTTTTGGATTGAAGTTTCCACCTACAAGGACTCTGGTGGCAACCGCAGATTCCTTGAACTCTCATCTGTCGCTATGCAAATGCTATCGTTGCCATGGTCCAACGCTGAGATTGAGCGCGTATTCAGCCAGCTTAGCCTGGTAAAATCCAAGCTAAGAAACTCAATGAGCGTAAGCACGACTAACAGCATTCTTAGCATAAGGTAATATTTTATTGTAAGTAAAAAGATGAATCCAATTTTTATATCTTTTATTTTAATATACAGATATGGTTTAAGAAGACTGGGAAAATGCTGCTATGACTACGAAGTTCCATTAAATTATCTTCGCATGATCGGAACAAACTTATCTTATGATAGCGAAACTAATGAAAGTCGCAATGAATTGGACGACTTGTTAAATATTTTATAAAATACACAATTAAAGAAGATTAAAAACAAAAAAAATTTGTTGCGCTTTTTTCTTAATATTTTTAGCTTTTTTTTTCTTTCTCTCTAGTTAAAAACAGCTTTTTTTTTTATCAAAAGTTGGCAGCACTGCCCATGAGTTAGAATGCTCTCTCACTCTCCCACTCCCTCTCACTTATTTCGTTGTTTCTCTTGCACTCATTCATTCTATTCCATTCGGATGTATTCTATGGCTGAGGCAATAAGAATGTATTCCTGCAGACCTCTAGTAGCAACACATAACAAAGACAAAAAGCAAAAAAATTATAATGTAGGAGACATAATTTTAGAAAAAAATTTGTGGAAAGAAACAAGTTAAAAGCCAGATATAAAAAAACAGGTACTTAAAGAAAACCAGGATAATAAAGTAATAATAAACAATGGGAATAGAATAGTTCACAAAGATAATATTAGGTCTTAAATTTTTTTTCTCTAACTTACAGATAACAATGCATTCCGGAATACTTCTATTTCTGATCATTGTTACAACCTCATCCGAAATAATTAATTATTCGAATCATGATTTCTTTCTTTATAAAGATAATAAGGACGTTCTAACCTATGACTCAAATGCTGAGCTATTTCATGTTACAAACATTAGTTTCTATAAAGAAATCATAAATTCAGCGTTTAACTACTTAAAGAATTCTAATAAGGACAAATTATACTGGGAAATTTCATATAATTTAAGAAGTTTAGATTTAATTCTATCACAATTATTGCCAACAAGATTTAAGAGATTATTAATGAATTGGGAACTGTTTTAAAATGGTTAGCTGGTACCCCAGACCATGATGATGTAGTAAAAATTGAAAATAAAATTAATGAATTAATTGAGAACAACAACAAGCAACAAAGAATAAATTCCAAATTGTTTGATGAAATAAAAATACTGTCCACAAATTTAAAATCAGTTTTTACAAGCCCAGAGTTACCTCTAAGAAAATACCTTTTATATTTAATTACTTATGATCTACAAAATTTAATTGATACAATTACATTGGCTAAAATGGACATTTTTAACACAAAAATATTAAATAAAGACGATATTCAAGAAATATATAAACATGACTTAAAACCCGTAGTAATCACGGATTTATTGGACATTTCTGAATTAAAAATTGCTTTTCACAAAGCATTATTTTTAATCTATTCAAAATATCCCATTATAAAAAATGGATGCGATATATATTACGCAAGATCTATAATTCTTAGGTGAGGGGCCGTTGTGCCGCTCAGCTGAACTTAAGAGCGCATCCGTGCTGAAGAGCGCATCCGCGCTCGCCCATCTATGCATTCTTCCTCTCTCGTCGGCCGTCGTCGATCGTCCGCTCTGGTTTATATTTACGTTTAGCGTTTTGGCTTTCTAAGTTAAGTTCAGTAATCTCATGTAAGCAGCCCAATAAAGCTGACCGCGTTATACCAACTGAAAGACGCCCCCGACTTTTCAATTCAAAATTTCAACTTTTCTGGAATCTTTGGCGGCAGCAGCGCCCCCCTACAAACATTGGTCCTTCGAGCCGGATATCCTGGATATTTTGGATATTTGGATATATTCTACGAGCAGTTCTCGGCATTGTTCCGCCAAAAGATAAGTACATATGTATGTACATTTTTCCGTCTCCGTCTCTCTGCCGGCCTTCAGCAGTGATCCGAACATTAAATTTCGTTCACACTGCTGCAAGATTGTTTTTTCCCTCCGTGTCAACTCCAAGTCCGAGTTTTCCGACACAACGGCAGTTGGAGATTTTCTACTCTTCGTCTGCAAATTCTGAAAATTTTTTCCATTCGTCTCCGTTTGTGTGCTGCCCATATTCCTCGCCGTTTTCGGCCTCTCCGTTATCCATTCGCTTGCCAACGGTCGAGGCATATGAGCATCCATACACACACATACACACATACATATTTGGTTTTTGTGCAAATAATCCGCAAAAAATTCGCAAGTGAACAGTGAAATTGTGTGGTGACAAAAAGAAGGCATAATTAATACTGGCCAGCCGGTGTGAATTAATTCCGGAAATTTCCAAATTCACCGAACAGTCCGCCGCTGTCGTAATATTTGTTTTTTTTTCTTCCCCAACAGTGTCATTTTTTACACCACATAACTTCTCTGTTCCCCCCGTTATACAGTCCACTTATCAACGTTCCACTGCCCTTACATATGTATATCCGTACCTGCATGTATGTCCTTATATTTCCAAATATTTTCTGACTCCAATTTCAGGAAATATATAACTGATAAAAATTAACATATACAGTCCACTTATCGACGTTTCACTGTGCCATCATGTGCCCCACATGCCCTTGCCCTACTTGCATGCATGTCCATATATTTCCAAATATTTTCTGCCTCCAAATTCAGGAAATATAACCGATAAAATTTAAAAACAACTTTTTAATTTCCTAAACCCAACAATTATATACCGCTATTTCACTACAAATCCGTGACTGTGTTGCGTCAATTCTCGAGCTGGCCGCCTTAGAAGCCGTGTTGTGTTTTTGTTGATGCTGGTTTTTTTTGTCTCCCTTTTGGGTGCGTACAGGGTGCCGACTAGAGGTGCAGAAACATCGATGTTTGCAGACATCGATGTTTTTCGATGTTTTTAAAAAAACATCGATGTTTTCAAAAATAATTTTATATTAAAAAATATAAATAAAAAGTCTTTATAGAATTTGTATTTAAACGAAAAAAAATAACAAATTAATTCGAGTAACATATTTAGAGAAATTAATAAAATAAAAACAAAAATTCAGTCCATAGAGATCGGATAAGTCACTTATTAAAGATATAGTAATTCTTATTTATAAACATTAGCTGGTCAACGACTTCGGACTTCAACCGGGTACGGCGATCCGAAATTATTTGGCCTGCTTTGCTAAAGGCTCTCTTTGATTCACACGACGTGGCTGGAATACGTAAGAATTTTTTTGTTAGCTCCTTGAAGGGCTGCATGTTGTTTGTTGTAAATAATTAAACATTATTATTAACAAAATAAGTAAAATGTTACAAAATACGAACCTTAAGCGTGCTTTTCTTCTTCGAATTTTTTGAAATAGTGATGGTTCTCAAAACATCGATGGTCCAAAAAAAACAATTGATGTTTTTTAGAAATTCAAAAACATCGATGCATCGATGTTTTTATCGATGTTTCTGCACCTCTAGTGCCGACGGCATAACCGGCTGCGTAACAAATAAATTTAAAAAAAAAGGAAATCAATTAATTATAAACTTATATATTTATAATTATATCCACTAAAATTTATTTAATTCTTATTTTCCTTTCCGGCCACTCAATAATTAAAGTCGAAAATTTAATTATCGGGAAAAATTATAATTAAATAATTTATTTGTTGATTTTCTGCCTGAATCGAGCCGCGGCTTCAATTCCACCGTTCCAGCTTCGTGATAATTAACCTCAAGTGATTAAAACTTGAGATTTTCAACTCCACCCTTCTGGCTCCATAAGAATTAAATCCGCCAATTATGCAAAAATTAATTATTTATTTTTTTGTGTTAAATCCAAGCCAAGGTGAAGTGCACCTTTCCGGCTCCGCAAATTCGAAAATAGTCAGGAATTCAATATTTACGTACGGGCCATACTGGTCGAAATATACATATACAAGTTAACAACCAACTCCCAGCTTAGGCTGAGCAGGCCAATTCTTATTTCCCTTATTAATATTCATCATTTTTTATTATTATTATTATTACACTTTTCTCTCATGCATGGTTCACCCTAAATTGGGTCCACCTTATTGGCCCTATGCTGAGCCGGCACATTGTACCATTCCGAGCCGTGGCTCCTTTCCATTGGCTGACAGCGATCGTATGACTTCTGCAAAATGTGCAAGGTCAGCGGTCTGCCACGGGTATCCGGCTATGCATGAGCTTTTGTTAATTCTTAAGTTTTAGTTTTAATTTGGATTTGGAATAAAGAGCACTAATAATTTGAAATAAGAGCACTCTAATACAGATTTTTCTGAGTGCGTGGCAAAAAAATTAAAAAAAAAACATATATCTCTAAAAACGCACACTGGTGCCAAGCCAATCAACATTTATATGAATTAATTATGCAAAGGAATATTTTATTTCTTTGTTAATGTTGTTCTCTATACGCATGCACAGGCCGCCAGTCGTTTTTCTCCTTGTGTTTTGCTACAATTTTATCCACTGTTCTTATATTGAATTTTGTACTAAAGTTATCCAGTGTGTCTGTGCAAATAATACACCCAGTCGAATCGACCTATACTTGTTGTCACCGTTCTGTATTTTAATTTTGTTTTTGAGACAAATGAATCCAACATTTTTGTGTCTTAGGTGACGATCCATTTTTCCGCAATTTTTTTTCTTCGCCTTTTATATTACCAAAGTGGCCCGTCGAAACCTTTTGTCTTGAGTCCCAATCGTCAAATACCTCATATCTACCCAATACCCTACCCAGTAGGCGCAATAATAATGGTCAGGGAAAGCAATGGAGAGGTGAGGATCAAAATCCGCACTTCATTCCTAAGCAGAATCAAAGTAAGCCTCATGAGGACAATCCCTGGCCGAAGCACAGAGATCCCGAGCCCTTAGACCACAATAAGGTTCAGCCCATGGAGGTAGACCCCTCAACGGCTAAATTCAGACAAGAAACAAGCTGGGGAAAGCCTCAAAGTAACAACAATTACAAAAGACAGAACTCGTCCCAGCGTCAATCGGGCCAAAGACGCCAACGCGTCAACAATATAGCCCAACCCCAACAGAAAGTAACAGATTATGACACCACAGCTGAGGCTGAGGTTGCCACTACTGAGGAAGATAGCGACACAGCCGAACTAAACGACCTCCTCCATTTTTTAGGGAGCGATCCCGACTGCCGTTCGTCGAGCGAAAGTTGGCTGGCAGAACACTAAAAGTTCTCATCGACACTGGGGCGGCAAAAAATTACGTGAAGCCCGTAAAAAAGCTAAAAAACATAATGCCGGTTGAAACCCCCTTTACTGTGAGCTCTATTCACGGGTCCAGTGATGTCAAAAACAAGTGTATAATGCGCATTTTTGGACTACACGTCCCATTTTTCCTCTTGAATACATTGAGCACGTTTGATGCTATTATAGGCTTCGATTCGCTAACGCGAGCAGGAGTAGCATTTTACCTAGGCAACAGCGTAATAAAATACGCAAACGTCACTGAAAAGCTCAAATTTTTTGACTGACAGAATGTCAACTTCACAAAAATCGATGACATAGTGGAGCCAAGTTCGGCTAAAGCCGACTTCAAAAAAATTATTCTGAAAAGAATTAAGGTGTTTTCGACCTCTAACGAGGCGCTCACTTTCAACACATTGGTCATCGCTACTATTCGAACTACGAGTGACGAACCTGTCTACTCCAAGTTATACCCCTATCCTATGGGGGCAGCAGACTTTGTAAACAATGATATCAAAGAGCTGCTGCAAAATGGCATAATCAGGCCGTCCAGATCCCCGTACAATAGCCCTGCCTGGGTGGTTGACAAAAAAGGGACTGATGATAATGGCAGCAAGAAGAAGCGATTAGTAATCGATTTCAGGAAGCTGAAAGAGCGAACAATCGCCGATCACTACCCCATGCCGAGCATACCCATGATTCTAGCCCAAATTCTTTACCACTCTGGACCTGAAGTGGTGGTTGGTGGTACCCTGACCAAATATACCTGGCAGAAAAGGACCGAGAGAAAACCTCGTTCTCAGTCAATGGTGGGAAATACGAATTCTGCCGACTACCCTTCGGCCTAAAAAACGCAGGGAGCATTTTCCAAAGAGCCATCGACGATGTGCTGCGGGAAGAAATCGGCAAAATATGCTACGTCTACGTCGACGACGTTATCATCTTTTCCGAGGATGAGACGGAACATGTCAAGCATATTGACACGGTGCTTAAGCGCCTGCTCGATGCCAACATGAGGGTGGCACGGGAAAAAACTAAGTTCTTTAAAGAAAGCGTTGAGTTCCTAGGGTTCATTGTCACCAGAGGAGGAACAAAAACAGACCCAGAAAAAGTTAGGGCAATAAAAGAGTTCCCAGAACCAAAAAATCTGTTTAGCCTCAGGTCCTTCCTAGGCCTGGCGAGCTATTATAGGAGCTTTGTAAAAAACTTTGCCTCCATTGCTAGACCTCTGACCGCCATCCTCAAAGGGGAAAACGGGACGGTCAGCAAGAATATGTCGAGAAAAGTAGCTGTCAAGTTTAATGAAACCCAGCGAAACGCATTTGATCATCTTCGTAACATTTTGGCATCGGAAGACGTCATTTTGACATACCCTGATTTTAAATTACCGTTTGACTTTACCACCGACGCCTCAGCGAGTGGAATAGGCGCGGTATTATCCCAAAATAAAAGACCTATTACCATGATTTCACGAACTACGCCACCAACGAAAGAGAATTGTTGGCGATAGTCTGGGCAATAGGCAAACTCCAAAACTACCTATACGGTAACAATGAAATACGGATCTTTACAGACCACCAGCCTCTCACATATGCGGTATCTGACAAAAACACCAACGCTAAGATCAAGCGATGGAAAGCGTTCATTGATGAGAACAACGGGAAAGTGTTTTACACACCCGGAAAACAAAACCTGGTAGCTGACGCGCTATCGAGGCAACCCCTAAATTACTCAGAGGGTGAGACCCAGTCCGACGCGGCTACGGTGCATAGTGAACTTTCGCTCTCATACAGCATAGAGACCACAGACAAACCTCTGAACTGCTTTAGAAACCAAATTATTTTGGAAGAAACAGGCCAACCGCTTCGGCGAGATTTCATAGTCTTCGGAAATAGAACTCGCCATATCATTAACTTTAATAACAAGGACTCGCTTGTTGAATTCGTTAAGGAGATCATCAACGCCAACGTTGTGAATGCAATTCACTGTGACTTCCCTACACTGGCTCGCATTCAACATGCCTTGAGGCAGGAATTTCCTGCGACAAAGTTCTGGCATTGTAAAACCTTCGCAATAAAACGCAATAATAGATGTACCAGCATCCATTCTCCAACTGGTAAATTTTTACCCCAACACCAAGACCATATACTGCGACAGTGAGGCCTCCTTTAACTTTGAGACAATCACATCATTGCTGCGAAACCAATACAGCATCGATGTTGTTAACGCGCCACCGCTACACAGTAGCTCCAATGGCCAAGTAGAGAGATTTCACAGTACCCTGGTGGAAATTGTGTGAAGCAGATCTGGGAACATCTGTTCTCATTAGGGGGAGGGTGGTCCATAAGGACAACATTATATAGGCATTTCATCTGCTACAGTCGCCCTTATATTAAAACCCAATCGTTGCTATAATTCCCACAGGCTCACCATTATATCCATCATACTGCTGTCCACCGCAAGCGCAAGAATCACCGATTTCTCGCACGCTAAATACATCCCGGTGCTAGACGGCAACGTTTTAGTATGGGAACAGTACGGCCTGGTCAGGCACTCGAAAAATCTGTCCGAGTTTGCCAGCATAATTGACTCCACGGTCAGAATGCTGGAAATGTTCCCGCATTCCCACATGAGGAAGCTGCTGGAAGTGGACATTGAACATGCCCAGAACCTTCTGGAGGAACTTAAGGTACACCATAGGATGGCCAGGAGCCTTGATTTTTTGAGCTCAATCCTTAAGGTCGTGGCGGGTACACCCGACGCGGATGATCTAAGTAGAATTAACACCAATCAAGCATCGCTTATCGAGTCTAATAATAGACAGGTTATAATTAACACAGAGACACAGAAACACATCAATCTACTCACAGACACGGTAAACAAGATCCTCAGGGAGAAAAAAGACGGGCTTGTTGACTCAGGCCATCTGTTCAAAACACTCCTTGCCAGAAACTGAATGTTAATCCAAAATTGTATGTTCACTATCACGCTTGCTAAAAATAATATCATCAATCCTACTATTCTCAATCATAATGACCTAAAGGCTATTTTTGACGAACAGCTCACAGAGGTCCCAATAGTTAGCCTTATGGATGTATCTAAGATTAAGATTTTTCAAAATAATGCTCTTGTCCACGTTATAGTCCAGTATCCTAGAGTTAAGCGTATTTGTAAAAAATTTCTGCTCTTCCCTGTCGCACACTACCATACTATGCTACAAATAGAAGACAACATCGTGGCGCAATGTGATGACGGAATCCTAGCAGCCTCCGATTGCGCTTCTACCAACTTGGCCACATTTTGCAAAAAGGCGTCTCACGACACCTGCGCCAGGCAATTACATGCAGGCGGGGCGGCTACGTGTCGGACGCGGCCCAGCAATCTGGAACCCCTTACAATTGTGGACGATGGAGTAATAATCGTCAACGAGAAACTAACGAGGATTACCATAGATGACGGTCCCACAACAACCATAGTAGGGACCCACCTCATCACCTTCGAGAGAAAGGCGGTGATCAACGACTTCGTGTATTTGAACCTCAACTACTCCGTGAATAAGAGCACGGGTATTGCGGCCGAGCCGTGGCTCCTTTCCATTGGCTGACAGCGATCGTATGACTTCTGCAAAATGTGCAAGGTCAGCGGTCTGCCACGGGTATCCGGCTATGCATGAGCTTTTGTTAATTCTTAAGTTTTAGTTTTAATTTGGATTTGGAATAAAGAGCACTAGCTCGATCATAAAACTCCGGCTGTAGCCGTTACATTTATTCTGCTTTTTCAATTTGTTTATCGTGCCTTAAGGGCCGTAACAACGGAGATAAGTATCTTCCACCATAACCTTCGGAAAAGGAAGGAAGTCGAAGCGACCACCCGACTCTCCAGTGGCTACCATCCTTGGTGGTCAACACTACCTAACCAACGGCAGCAACCTACTGCCGGCCCTCCACGGATATTCATCCAACCGGCTCTATCCTTGCCACGGAGGCACCGCCAGCCGGCCTAAATAATTAAATAATTTACATACATAATTTTTCTCATCAATTTTTTCCACCAAACGAGCACGAATTTTCCGGTACTTGTCCATTTTCCGTGCCGTCAGTTTCCTAACGCTGCTTCTACTCCGCATCAGGCAACATCCGCCTAGAATCGTGCCGCATCCGACGCTCCTTTCGACAACGGCGCCATTAATTCCCACTTGTGCCTTGTAATCGCATTTCATCCGCGATCTCACCGGTCTTATCACGTTAGTGTGACCGGCCACCGCTTCGTACGCGGCACCTATCGCGCAAGTCAGTCGACACGCGCTGACCATTGCGAATTGGTGTCTGGTGGCAGCGAATTGGTGTCTGAGAATGCCCACGGGAGACGACCAAAAGCCACGTCCGATCCCAACCATCCGTTTGGAGAGATCTCAATCCGCTTCTCCGCGGACGCCTCTTTTAAAGCCTAAGGCGTACAATGCCATTCCAAGGGCAAAGAGTGACGAATCCGTCAACACAATCCCCGGTCCTTCACAGAGGCAGACTCGTTCCGTTGCGAAAATGGCTCAAAGTGCGGTCGACGTGGCGCTGAAGAAGTTCATCTCCACAACAGATCGAGTTAGCCAATTTGAGGCCAACATAAATACTTCGGGCGCCAGAGAAACAAACGTGCGCTCCCAATACATGTGCGAAGTCCATCGGGACCAAATTCGGGTACTGTGGGAGAAGGTGGAGAAAAGCTATGAGAGCTGCTCCGATTTGCTAGCCGAGTCCGACGACAATGCGGCCATCTCAACAGTTCTGGAATCGAAGTACAGCTACTGTTACTCCGTCTATTCGAGGTGTATTGCCCAGCTTCGGGAGAAAATTGCCTCCCAATCCACTCAGGCTTCCGTCAATGTACACACATTGACAGTGATTATCTTCGGTGGCCCACCTTCAGAGACTTGTTTACGGCCATTTACATCCAAAACTCGCGGCTCACCCCGATAGAGAAGTGTTTCCACTTGCTGTCCAAAACAAGAGGTGATGCCCACGTCATTGTTTCTAAGGCTCCGCTTACCCATGAGGGGTTTGTCGCAGCATGGCAAAGTCTGACAGCCCTAGAAATGTCCTCCATCAATGTTGAGGCTTGGGACTGCCTCCTGGTATTCATGATTTCCTCAAAGCTCCCCAAAGTCACACTTTCTATGTGGTAGAAATCCGTAAATAATAAGGGCGAAATTCCAACATGGAAGGAATTAGATAACTTCCTGACAGAGCGCCATCCCACTCTGGAGGCCATCGACGACGTCAGGCCTAGTGGCGCCGGGCAATTTCCGCCAAGGTCGGGACTTCCTACTGCCCCTGCTCGGAGGCTCAATTTATATGAGACTCGAGTGGTTCCGGGCCAAAAGGGATGCGATCTCTGTTCGAGGGAGAACCACCCCATTCGCTTATGTCCGCGTTTCAGACTACATAAAGAGGAAGCAGTTATGTTTAAACTGTTTTGCCCGAGGGCACCAGCAGCGAGACTGCACGAGCGCCCATACCTGCTTCACATGCCACAGCCGACACCACACCCTCCTGCACCGCGGCAATCCGTTCGCTACCGCTCCAAATCCGCCTACGCCAGCAAAAAGCTTAGGGAATCAGTCGGATGTGCGGGTTAGGAGCCGTCCTACTGGGCACGGCCCTTATCAACGTGTGCCATTTGGGGTGCACCGTCCAGGCACGAGCACTAATAGACTCAGCGTCCGAAGCGACCTTCATAACGGAACGACTGTTCAACCTCGTCAAGCCTCCTTTCAAGACGATTCAAGCCCAAGGTTCCGGCCTTAATCAGACCATTTCCGCGCAGTCTACGAAATTGTGCCATTTCTCCATTCGGTCGCCGTCTAGACCCGGGCTACAATTAGAGACTGCGGCCTACGTTCTTCCGCAGTTGGCAGGAGATCTGCCATCCTACCTCGCTGCTGAACCGGAACAGCGTCAACACCGGGACCCGGATCTTCGACACGGGGGCCTTCATCGACCCGTGTACGCCCTCTAGCTGCAGTGACGCATAGCTAGCGACGAGGGATCTGTTGCAACCCGAGCGATTGCAAGGGGGGGAGAATGTTTAGGTGAGGGGCCGTTGTGCCGCTCAGCTGAACTTAAGAGCGCATCCGCGCTGAAAAGCGCACCCGCGTTTAAAAGCTCATCCGTGCTGAAGAGGGCACCCGCGCTCGCCCCTCTATGCATTCATCCTCTCTCGTCGGCCGTCATCGATCGTCCGCTCTGGTTTATATTTACGTTTAGCGTTTAGGCTTTCTAAGTTAAGTTCAGTAATCTCTTGTAAGCAGCCCAATAAAGCTGACCGCGTTAAACTCACTGAAAGACGCCCCCGACTTTTTAATTCAAAATTTCAACTTTTCTGGAATCTTTGGCGGCAGCAGCGCCCTCCTACAAACAATTGGGTTTCCTTCTTGAGATAAAACTGCACCAATTGCGACGTCTGAAGCGTCGGTGGTCAAGGTAAATTTTTTATTATAGTCCGGTTGACCTAGTTCTACTTGAGCAATGAAATTTTCTTTCAGCTCGTTAAATTAAAGCTTTAAAGCCTTCAATTAACATTTTTGTTGACAGGATATTTGGAGATATTTCAAAGATATTTTGTTAGACCCGTAAGAACTAGGAAACTTCTTAGTTCTTTCAGCTCGTTAAAAGATTTAAAGCTTTAATTAACATTTTTGTTGACAGGATATTTGGAGATATTTCAAAGATATTTTGTTACACCCGTAAGAACTAGGAAACTTCTTAGTTCTTTCAGCTCGTTAAAAGCTTTAAAGCTTTAATTAACATTTTTGTTGACAGGAGATTTGGAGATATTTCAAAGATATTTTGTTAGACCCGTAAGACCTATGAAACTTCTTAGTTCCCGAATTTTTTCTGAAAGCGGATATTTACTAATGGTTTCAATTTTCTCTGGATCTGTCTTGATGACGTTATAGGATACAATGTATCCTAGAAAACGGGTTTGAAAAACTTAGATTTTTCAAAAGAGATTTTCATGTTTGCCCTCAATAATATATTTATAATTTTGTTTAGATCTGTGATCTATGTGAAACATAAAGAGATTTTCATGTTTGTCCTCAATAATATATTTATAACTAGCTGACCCGGCAGACTTCGTACTGCCTCATCATGTTGCTTACTTACAAAACAGAGTTTTCCTGAAATACTGGCTATTTATAAGGTTTAAATTTGATATTCACAGACACACACTGTTAAAATACAGTCTGTTAATTAATTTAAAGCTTTCTCATAAACTATATTTTTTGTTTTGTTTTGTGGTGCGTAAATAAACAAAGAAGACGGTTTTCTGACGCGCGAACACGCGACGTATAATTGTCCATGCGCGAAACAGGGAAACTCCAAGTTGATTCCACAAACTTCTAACGACTGTCCTTGCGATTTATTTATGGTCATCGCAAAGGCCAGACGCACTGGAAATTGTAACCGTTTAAAATCGAATGGTAAGTTCGTTGGAATCATCGGTATCCGCGGGATCAAGACATCCTCTCCTTTGTATTTTCCTTTTATGATTGTCGCCTCAATGACGTTATTCATCAGTCTTTTCACAGCCAGTCTTGTTCCATTGCATAGTCGAGGTTGATTAATGTTACGCAGCATGATGACAACTGATCCCACTTTTAACTGCAAATTGTGAGGTGGTAATCCAGGCAATTCCAGTGAATTTAAAAACTCAGTGGGATAGTTGACTACGTCAACCTGGTTCATTACGGTGTCGACTGATTTGAAGGAAACCAACTGTCCTGGAAGAAAATTCTGAATGGTCGCATTAAGATCCTCGACATCTTTATTTTTCGCTGCTAATATTGCTCGTTCACCCAGCCAATTCAAGAATCACAGGAGCACTGCGTCTGCGGATTCGCTCAATTTCATTATGTCTAGCTTGCTGTTGTTGTGTTTGATGTGCACGAACTCGTTGCATTCTAAGCCTATCTCCTACATTGTCACTCACTAAAGAACGCAATTCTGACATAGCAATACGACTATTTTCTTGATCTCTGTGTCTCTGGTCATCAGTGCGGTTAGCACGTGAGGTAGCTCTTCGCACATTTGATTGACTACGACGACCTACGTTAGGTCGTCTTCTCCTCGGCATCGTAAGTTGTAATTGAGAAAATTTCCCGCTTATTTAGCAGTAAAGTGTCACTATCACAAAAAAGAGCACATTACTTGGAATGTCACTATCACAAAGGATCACCAAAGTAAAGAAAGTTCTCGCGCACGTAGCCACAAAGATAGAAGGATGCACTCATAGATATCGTAACTCGTAACACAATATAATATCGTAATACTTTTTTCCGTGCTCTGACTGAAAAGCGACAGACAGGATGGATTGACATATTAGTTGGTTGTCAAATCTAATGTCAAATATTATGATTGCGTTCAGAAATTTAACTTAAGATTTATAATTTAACGTTTGTGACAAAACTTAAGATTTATCTTTCGATTTCTATATAGTCTTATTAAAAAAATAATCGGACAGATTAACAACTGAAGTTAGCTAAAATTAATTTTCTCGAAGCTATATGAAGCTGTGAGACTATGCAATTTTGTCGCGTTCGCGATTCACTTTCACTTTTGTTGAGTTTCGGAACGCGATATTATATCCTCCAACGCGCATGCGAATTTGAACTTTATACAGCGGTAATAAATTACAAAGAGACTCTCCATTTTATTTAGAAAACGTTTGTATGGGAAATAGAAAAATACTGTTTTGAGGATTTTCCCGGCAATTATTCGAATTTTTCTCACCTTTTAAACCTTCCCTAGACCTCCACGAATAATTCAAGACCAAGATAAGATAAATCCGTTCAGCCATTCTCGAGTTTTAGCGAGACTAACGAACAGCAATTGATTTTTATATATATAGATTTTGTTTAGATCTGTATAGTGTTGTTCAATTGAGTTTGAGAATATTATAATCTCGTCCTGACATGACATGTTTTCCCTATTTGTTCTCTTAGAATATCGACCATTGCTCTCTGAAAGATTCTTGGTGCATTTTTTAATCCGAATGGCATTCTTAAAAATTCGTATTTTCCATTATTTATTAAAAAGGCTGGGTATGAGAAAGCTTTCTTGACCCAAGACCTCAGATTGGGACTGGCTCTAATTAGTTGAGCCGGGACAATGCCATCTGGGCCTGGGGATTTGAAGGGCTTGAAACTATTTATCGCCCAGTTGAAATACCTGTCACTCAATAGGTATTCCAGTTGGTTGGGGAGGGAGGGGCTATACCCCTGTCTCTGCATTTCCAGGGTTGTGTCTTCTCGAGAGCATCCCGGGAAATGTGCCTCTGTGAGAGCCTCTAGGGTTTCTCTGCTGGACGATGTCCAGTTACTTTCTGAGGTTTTAATATATCCTACATTTGGTGCAGTAGTTGCGAGGACCTTCCTTAGTCGGGAGGCCTCTGATGTTTCCTGAATGTTCGAGCAGAACTTGGCTCATGCATTCGTTTTTGCCTTGCGAAGTTCTTTGTTATATTGCCTAAGGTCCGCTTTATACGTCTCCCAGGCTATCTCCGAGTTTGTTTTGCTCGCAAAATTAAAGGCCTTTCGGGCCTTGGTTTTAAAGGGCGCGAGTGTTTTCGGCCACCATGGTGGTTTCTTTGACTTGCTATTGCTCGATCTGCTTTTGGGACAAGCTTTGTCGAATGCCCTGGCGCACGCTGCCGTAAGCGTGTCCACCATGGCATCCAGGGCTTCCCTACTGTCAGCGTCCCCTGTTGGAGGTTTCCCCAAGGAACTTTCTAGTTTTTTCCTGTATAACTCCCAGTTCGCTTTCCTCGGATTGCGTACCGTTAGTCGATTAAAGTTCTCAAAGTTGACCACTAATTCTAATTCTATGTATCGGTGGTCCGAGAAGGAGTGTTTCTCTAGAACTCCCCAACTAACAATGCTGTCTGCTAGGGATTCAGAGTAAAGAATGACGTCAAGTACTTCCCTTCTGTTCTTGACTATGAAAGTGGGTTCTATACCCCTGTTACCCACCAGAAGGTTAGAGCCTAGGATAAAATCGAAGATTGACTCACCCCTCTCGTTCGTGTCAGTGCTTCCCCACTGATGATGATGGGCGTTAGCACCGCAACCTATGATCAGGTCGATCTTGTGCTTCTTGCTGTCTTCCACCAGCTGTTTGAGTAGCGGGTGCGGGGGGGAGGGCCTCCTGGTCGTGGCCCATATATGCCGAACATTTCCTTAGAGGGCCATTTGGGCTCTCTATGGCTGCGGCTACGTGGTCTTCATTGCTGAAATTCCAAGAATCCTGTCTCCTAGGATCCAGGGTTCCTGGATGAGGGCCACATCAGCTCCACTCTCGGCGAGGTGGAGTAGGAGGGCAGCTGACGCCGCTTTACTGTGATGGAGGTTTATTTGCAAGATCGTCAGGGACATCCTTACAAATCTCCACCACAGTAATTTCTGCCTCCGTTTCGGAGCTCAGCAGAGAGTCCTCCTCCATTCCGACTCCACTAAGTGCCCTTGCCAAGTTGCTTTTCGACACCTCAAGCCGAGGTGTACCCTTCCAGGATGTCCTCCTCCTCATCTGACATTCCTTCCGGGTGTTTCTCTTCGGTCGGCTCCTCCAAGTCTGGCTCTTGCGTGTCTGCCTCCAGCTCGATTCCTCCTGGTTTGGCTTTCGCATCGGATTTGTAGATACGGACCGAAACGTGTTCGAATCCGTACTTCAGCCGGTGCTCCGTCCTCTCCAGGGCTTTAACGGTCTCCTCATTGAGCGTGAGGACGACCTGCCTCCGTAGTCCCTCCGCTTCCTCGACCTTGGCGACTCTCCAGTCCGCCGTGGGAAGCGTCGGGTTGCACATCCTAAGCATCGTTAGGATGGTCTTCGGGTCGGCTGGCTTTTCAGTGAGCCACACTCGCGCCCTCGGTTTACTGGGGATCTCGTCCCAGTCAACCGCCACCAGCTTAGCTCCAGGGTAGACCTCTCCAAGCGATGCAACCATACGCTTGTAAGTCTCTACCGATTTCGCGTCTTGGCAGGCAATTACCTTGACGCTACCCTGATACCATCCTGCGTCTTCGCATTCAGGTGGGGGTCCTCCGCATCGCAGCATCTCCTCCACCACTCGTCGCCAAAGGGAATAAGGGAATAAGCCCATCCTTGGAGCCCTTGTCCAGGACTCCAATTAGGGTTCTTCCCTTCGTTACTTCGGCGAACGAGCGGTTGGACGGCTGCGACTGGGCCTTTCTCTTCTTAGCCTGGGGGGCTTCTTCCTCTGTGGACATGTGCCTTTTTGCGCTTTGCGCTGTCTCCTTGGCAGGGTCTGACCCATTGCGTTTACTCGAATCCAGCCTCACTCCCGCTTTTTCCGGATTAAAATTGGGCAGGATCTCCCTTGCCCACTTTATGATCTCGGCTTGGTCCGGGTTGGCTTCGGCCGATGGGTCCGCCCTCATCAGAATGAAGGCTGCTCTTCTCCTATCTTTGTAGGAGCCTTTACGCTGCGTCGAGTGAGACGCTCCCGGACCAGGGTTCGCCTTAGGGGCCCCGCCGGTTGGTTTAGAGGTTGACCCGGGAGTCTTCCTCTCCACGCCGTTCGGTGGTCCCATGGTTAGCCCCGCTTTGAAAGAGGAAGCCTTGGCATCCTTCTCCGCACCGGCGCGTCCCGCCTCCAGATGTTGCCCCTCTGTGGGGGGCTTCTTCATCTCAGCAACTCTTTGGCTTTTGAGGGCCTTGGAGTTTGACGGGTCAGTGACCCCATGTCCGGACTTTTTCGGGGAGTTCCGTTCTCCACTTAGGTTTTTTTTAGGGAAGTTAGTGTTCATGTTTTGGTCCCACGAGTAGGCGGGAAGGGGTTCGTCCATCATGACATAGCCCGCTTGTCACGATAAGCCTGGTTAAAACTGGGAGGTCGGCCGGTCCCCCAGGTCGTGGTCGTGGTTCGCATATTAACGTCCGAGCCCCCCTTCGGACACGCATCCTTCGGCATATGCTGTTCCACCTTGGATTGGGGTGATTTAAGGAAGGGAGTGTTCTTCTCCCCGCCCGACTACCATTAGCCAGCATCCTCGGCAGAGACATGGCCTTACCGGGACCTGTTACCAGCGGCCCTCACGTGGAGAGTATAGTCGCACTACCAGAGGTGTACACAGTTACGGCACGCAATTGCTTGCGTGTAGGTCGTCCTGTTGTACCCGTTGGCTGACGGCCAGATTCTTTCATTAATATCTGATGAAATCCTGACTCTAAATCTATTGTTCTAAAATTCTAAAAATATCTTGTTTTTCCCAAATTTGATAGAATTACTGATGGGTCTTGCATTGGGTACCCGCCCGACTACCA
Source organism: Drosophila pseudoananassae pseudoananassae (assembly GCA_018153035.1). Lineage (NCBI taxonomy): Eukaryota > Metazoa > Arthropoda > Insecta > Diptera > Drosophilidae > Drosophila > Drosophila pseudoananassae. The sequence continues at coordinate 1,616,375 of JAECXR010000007.1, forward strand.
TTAGCCAGCATCCTCGGCAGAGACATGACCTTACCGGGACCTGTTACCAGCGGCCCTCACGTGGAGAGTATAGTCGCACTACCAGAGGTGTACACAGTTACGGCACGCAATTGCTTGCGTGTAGGTCCCCCTGTTGTACCCGTTGGCTGACGGCCAGATTCTTTCATTAATATCTGATGAAATCCTGACTCTAAATCTATTGTTCTAAAATTCTAAAAATATCTTGTTTTTCCCAAATTTGATAGAATTACTGATGGGTCTTGCATTGGGTACCTGTCAGGTATGGTACTTTCATTTAATTTTTTATAATCAATGACGAGTCTTAATTTACGGCTTCCGTCTTGATTCTCTCCTTTCTTTGGGACTACCAGAAGTGATAAATTGTAAGGGCTTCTGCTAGGCCTTATTATTTTTTCTGATAACATTCTACTGATTTCGCTATTCACGAAGTCGTTGACAGATAGAGCATACGGATATTGCTTCCCGTATATTGGCCTATCGTGGAGAAAATTTTGTTTCCCCCTTTATGTCTGTTCTAAAAGGAATTTGCATATTTATCTTTGAATGCTCCTTTTCAATATAGTGAACTATCTTTTCTCTCAATACGCCTAATTGGTCGGTACCTATATTATTTATTTAATTTTTGACGGTATTTACATCGTCGGCACTCTCAGGATTTTTAATTCCCAAGATATTTTTATTTTTATTGACGGATATTTCTACGTCGGCATTCTCATTATTTTTAGTTCATAAGATATTTGTATTTTTGTTGACGGATATTTCTACGTCGGCATTCTCGGGATTTTTAATTCCCAAGCTTTTCTCACTATTTTCAACAAATAATGAATCTGTGTTTTCGCTACCATTATCATCAAAATACTATTTCATTTTTCTCCTCATTATCATAATAATTTAACTTCTCCTGTTTCCCATTATATTCCAAGATTCCCGTATCTTTATTTATTATAGCTCCAATTTTTCTTAATAAATTGAATCCAATGAGAATATCAGATTCTAAACCTTCGATTTCATAAAATAATTGTTTTGTTCCAAATATATATTGTGAGGAGAATTAGTCTCCTCACACGCTAAGACAGATAACCAGCGGCGACAGGGCATGAGCATCACCAATCAGGAAGGGGCCGCAGAAGGTAGGCCAACGACCAATGCGAGCGGGGAGGAAGGTTTCGGCACCCAGTGGGAGGTCGGAATCGACGTGGAACGTAACGGTTCCCGCAGCAGCAGCAGACAAATGGGAAGACAAGATTTCGGCACCCAGTGGGAAGACGGAATCGACGTGGAACGTAACGGTTCCCGCAGCAGCAGCAGACAAATGGGAAGACAAGATTTCGGCACCCAGTGGGAAGACGGAATCGACGTGGAACGTAACGGTTCCCGCAGCAGCAGCAGACAAATGGGAAGACAAGATTTCGGCACCCAGTGGGAAGACGGAATGGCCGTGGAACGTAACGGTTCCCGCAGCAGCAACAGACAAATTGGAAAGACAAGGTTTCGTCACCCAGTGGGAAGACGGAATCGACGTGGAACGTAACGGTTCCCGGAGCAGCAGCAGACAAATTGGAAATACAAGGTTTTGCCACCCATTGGGAAGGCGGAATCAACGTGGAACGTAACGGTTCCCGGAGCGACAACGGACGCCGGGAAAGGCAGAGTTTCATCGGCGAGTGGGAAGACGGTTTCGTCACCCAGTGGGAAGACGGAATCGACGTGGAACGTAGCGGTTCCCGAGGCCACGGCGAGGAAGTGAGCACACCGCGGAGCTGCGTTCAGATGGTGCGAGGGGACTAGTAGCAGCAAAGGAGAAAGGAGCAACAGGGCACATCGCATAGCAACAACAGGGGTCAGCGGCCGAGAGAAAGGGGGCAACGGCCGCACGGACGGCCACCTGCCAACGGGAAAGTGGCGTGAGACGGAAAACAGGAGTAACGGCAGCCCGCCAACGGGAAAGTGGCGTGATCGTTGGAGCCAGGAGGATTAACGGGCGCCCCGATCCGTATATAAGGAGGCCCACTGGAGCAGCTCGAGACGAGTCGTTTTAGGAAGCTTGTAGCGTTGAGTTGGAGGACCGCCTATGGAGAGTCCCCCAGTCAAGTGTTAGAGCGTTTCTAAAAAGGATTCGGGTTTGCTTGAGTTTGAAGGACCGCCTTTGGAGAGTCCAACAACCAAGCGTAAGGACACGAACAAGACAAGACAGGATCTGTACAGAAGGATCCGGGACAGGTCTGTGGGAAAACCGAGGCGACAGGAGTTGGACCAGTTCCTGGCCCCGGAAGGTAGCCTTGCAAGGAAGTGAGGAGGGATTCCCGACTCACAACCAACAGGCGTGGTCCTGCCACGGCAAGGACAGGCCCACTCAGGAGCCCAAGCCCGGTTTGCTCCAAAGACGCGAAAGACGGAACAAGAGAGGATCGTGGTCGGACGGTTTCCTCGACAGTTAGAGGGCATCAGAGTCGAGGTTGGGCCATTCCCGGTCAGAGTAGGCAAGCCTTGCAAGGAAACGAGGAGGGATTCCCGACTCGCAACCAACAGTCCTGCAAGGCACGGATAGGCCGACTCGGGAACTCGCGCCCGTTCAGGTAAGCGATCGGGGAGATACCGATCACCCACCGAGCAACTCTTGGTCCGGGGCCATTGACGCGTACGCGTGTGGTCACCCGGCCAGAAAGAGAAGCACGACTCACGGTCCGGGACGGGCGACTTCCGACCTCGTCGGGACTGACAGGACTTCGGCAACTCCCGATTCAGGCTCGCCGGTGCGGAAAGCACGGCGGTTCCCTGGCGTAGCGGAGCCGGCTGTAGGCAGCAAACTCCCAAACCGGACTCGCTGGCGCGCGAAGCACAGCGTTCTCCTGGTGTAGCGGAGGCGACAGTTAGTAGCCAACTCCCGATTCAGGTTCGCCGGTGCGAAAAGCACGGCGTTTCCCTGGCGTAGCGGAGCCGGCTGTAGGTAGCCAACTCCCAAACCGGACTCGCTGGCGCGCGAAGCACAGCGTTCTCCTGGTGTAGCGGAGGCGACCGTTAGTAGCCAACTCCCAAACCGGACTCGCTGGCGCGCGAAGCACGGCGTTTCTCCTGGTGTAGCGGAGGCCACAGCCCGCCAACTCCCTAACCGGCGGTACAGCGCGTAGGCGCGGTATTCCCGGCAATTTAAGGGAGGCCAGTCAGGGCACTGCCAAAACCCAGACCGAACCGAGTCAGAGAGGTGGAAGGCGACGAATGATAATCAAGGAGGAACCCCCGGCAACAAGGCGACAACAACAACGGAGCGGACCACCCGGACGGCGGAGGAATCAAGGATCACGAGCATCCGGAGTGGGGCCCATTCCCGGGAACCCGTATGAGACATCAGTGTAACCGAAGGGTTAACCAATAAAGACACGGAACTAAAAGTTAAAGCTATTGTGTTATTTCTGGGCTAGGGCAATCACGTCGAATTATAAATTCGGTGGAACGGATCCGCAAATCTCTGTGAGCTAGCCGCGGCATACTGTGGCGAGCGGAAGCATAGAAATAAGTTCGTTACACCTGGCGCCCAAACTTCGTGATTGCATTTAGCCTAGAAATTAACATAGCAGAAAGATGGGAAAAAAGAATTGGATCTATACATTGAGAAAGGAGGAGCTGAGCGAAGTGTGTAGAGAGCTCGGCCTACCAGCAGACGGGACTGTGGAAGCGATGAGATCCTCAGTGGCGAGGTGGGTCGACGAAACCAAGGAAGAGGAGGTACTGGCGTTAACACACGACATAGAGGAAAGGTTTGGACAAAGATCAACCCCCAGGCAGAGAGCAGCCAGCGAAACCGAGAAGTTTATAGAGAGCCTGGCGGTACCAGATCCACGAATGGGAAGGAGCATAGAGCCGCAATCGAGAAAGTATGTTCCGGCCCCGGTAGATTACGCCAAAGTAGCCAAACAGGTGCGAGACTGGTCGTTTCGTTTCGACGGCACAGGGGACCCGCTAGAGTTCCTGGACCGAGTAACATGGTCCGCAAAGACATACGGATTAGACATAAACACCATCCCCAGAGCCATGCCAGAACTATTGCAGGGCAGGGCCCAAAGATGGTTCATCATGAACGACGAAGAATGGCCAACATGGGCGAGGTTCAAGGCAAGCTTCGAGAATTTTTTCCTGCCGAAAGGATACTTCGAAAAGTTGGCGGACCAAGTTCGCCAACGGAAGCAGCGTCGCGGAGAGCCTTTCAAAGAATACATGGTGGACCTTCAGTCACTAATGAAACCATTAGGGAAAACCACAAAAGAAGTAATCGAGAGGCTCGTCGAAAACTGCATGCCAAGGATGAAGATGTTCATAAGGCCATACGCCTGCGCGTCTTTAGAGGAGGTGATGGGCCTAGCAGAGGAGTTCGAGGAATTAGCGCAGGAGGAAGAAGCCTTCAACAGACAGGTGGCCACAGAACAAAGGTGGAGCCACAGTCAGCCGCCCGTAAACGAGAGGTGGCAGCATAGTGAAGCGGCAAGGTACCAGAGGGACCAATGGACCCAAAAAGGGCAACGGGACGAGTTCCACCACCAGGCCATTCAAAACACACAATGGGCACCAAGATGGCAAAGAGAGGAATCGCGCCGAGGCCCACCGGAGCGACAAAACAGCACGAACCAAAGTTGGATGCCAAGAGGGCAGCATGAGACCCAGCAGAGGTCGGCTCCGCAACAGCCTAATCAGCAGTGGGCAGTAGGGCCAAGGCAGGGTCCGGTCGAGAACCCAGCCCAGGCATGCAACAGATGCGGTGGCATGGGCCATTGGGCCAGCGGGTGCAGGAACCCAAGGCTGCTTTTCTGCAAAATGTGCGGCGCGACAGGAGTTAGAAGCACAGAATGCTGCCAGAGGTCGGGAAACGCGCAGCGGTCTCAGCAACAGGGAGGAGAGCCGGGATCGCACGGTACTGTCGATTCCGACAAATTAATGCAAATTAATAATAGATGCGTACCCGATGCCTCGCATAAATTTCATTTTGGAGCAGCTGAGAGAAGCAAGGATGGGTATTGGCAGATCCCCCTAGAGGAAAGCAGCAGAAAATTCACCGCCTTCACCGTTCCTGGGAAGGGTCTATACCAATGGAAAGTGATGCCTTTTTTGGTTGCACTCGGCCTCGGCAACGGACCAGGTTGGTTGCACTCGGCCCTGGACCAGGTCATAGGCCCAGTCGAACGTTGATTGGGGCCGAGAAAAACTACTCCGCTACGGAAAAGAAGTGCCTGGCCATAGTATGGGCGATAAGGCAAATGAGGCCCTACCTGGAGGGGTACCAGTTCGACGTGATCACGGACCACATGGCGTTGAAATGGCTTAATAACATCGATAGCCCACTTGGCAGAATAGCGAGGTGGGTATTCGAACTACAGCAGTATGACTACGTCATCAGCTACCGGAAGGGAAAGCTCAATGTGGTTGCCGACGCTCTGTCCCGCCAGCCGGTAATGGAAAAATTTAGAAAAGCCATGAAGGTGGTCGCCAAAGAATGCGCGTGGATAAGCGCATTGAAGAAAAAGATGACAACAAGCCCACAAAAATTCCCGGATTACGTGGAAGAGGGCGGGTTGATCTACCGCCACGTCCCGCATAGAGCCGGAAGCGAGGAAGTGGCGTCATGGAAGCTGTGCGTGCCGCTGGAGATGAGGCAGCAGGTCCTCAAGGAAAATCATGACGCACCAACGGCGGGACACTTGGGCGTAAGGAAAACCATAGCCAGAGTGGCCGCCCGGTATTTCTGGCCAGGGATGCAGAGGGACATCCGAAAATACGTCAGGAGATGCGAGACGTGCCTAAAGTATAAGCCGAGTCAGATGCAGATGGCCGGGAAAATGCTGACACAGGTTCCGGAGGAGCCATGGGCGACGGTGTGTGCAGATTTCGTTGGCCCACTGCCCAGGTCGAAACACGGCAATACAATGATCCTGGTGATAATCGATCGGTTTTCGAAATGGACGGAGATAGTGCCTCTTCGAAAAGCAACAACCGAGGCGCTGCAGAAGGCATTCAGGGAGAGAATTGTCGCGCGGTATGGAGTACCGAAAATAATAATAACGGACAACGGGGTGCAGTTCACCAGTCGCAGCTTCAAGAAGTTCCTCGGAGAACTCGGCGTACGCCATCAGTTCACCGCACCATATACGCCGCAGGAGAATCCCACGGAAAGAGCGAACAGGACGGTAAAAACAATGATCGCTCAGTTCGCTGGGGAAGAACAAAGGAAGTGGGACGAACACTGGCCGGAGCTAATGTTGGCGGTTAATTCCGCAGTCTCGGAGTCCACGGGGTACTCGCCGTGTTTTATAACGCAGGGCAGGGAGCCAAGGATGCCGCGAGCCCTGTTCGACGAGAATGTGTTGGGCACGGGAGCTGAACAAGGAACACCCATGGAAAACGCGGCGAGACTTAAGGAGACATTCGAGATAGTAAGGAGGAATATGGAGCGAGCTGCCCAGGACCAGGCGCGACATTACAACTTGAGAAGGCGGAAGTGGAGCCCAAAGGTCGGTGAAACAGTGTGGGCAAAGGAGCACCACCTATCAAAGGCAGCTGAGGGATTTGCGGCGAAACTGGCCCCTCGGTATGACGGGCCATATACGGTGGTGGATTTCGTTTCTCCGGTCATTGTCACGTTACGACACGGCAGGACAAGGAGGGAGAAGAGAGCCCATGTGAGCGAGCTGAAGGCTCAAGACACAGAAGAAACAGTTCGTAACCCAACGTGGGTTACACCTGTACACGGAGGCGGGCTCAGCGACGGACCAAGAGAGGAGCTGCATCCCGGCGGTGAAGGAGCACCGCAGAAGCCAGGTGCTGGAAGCGCATGAAAGCGTGAAAAGGAGGCGCCTGGAGCTGCTGGAGGCGCGGACGGCGATGGCCCTGCAAGAGAAAATATGACCGACGTGATAATGAAGGAGGAGCTCATGAAGTGGCGGTCAGCAGTGGGAAAATAAAAGAGAGCCGCGTCAAAATGCTGGCGAGAGCAAAGGAATAACGAAAGCGAGATAAATACATCGTATCCGCATAACAGGCACACAGAAAAAAAAACCCACAAAGAGGAGGAGAGCAAGTAACGGGAGCATTAGCGGGACATTTCCAGCAACGGGAAATGGATTCGCTATATAAGTGGAGACGTGGGAGATGTTCGGCCTATTCGAAATCTACACGCAGCCGAAACAATGCCCTCAAGTGCCTCAATGGTAGTGTCTTCCGACGACAGCGACATAGAGATAGTCGGCGATCCTTCATGGGACGCCAAGAAGTCGAGGTCGGAATGGGCGGTCCGGCGGGCGGCAGGAGGAGAAGGAAGCATCCCGGTCGGGTCCTTCGAGGTGGAGCGGCGGCGCAGGAGCGAGGCGTTGGCCCTGCACTTGCGGGCAATACGGGACCGCCGGTGCCTCGACAAAATAAGGGCCACGGAGGACATGGCGAGGGCCCGCGTCAGGGTCATAGCCCAAATGCACCGGAGGAGCACCAAGGAGGCGAGGCAGAGGCGCATCGATGGACGAAAAAGGGCCATGGTCAGAGCGAGGGCAAGAACGGCACGGCAGCGGCGGACCCGGAAAACAATAGAGACTGCAAGGAGAAGGGCCGCCGCCGGCAGGGTGCGCCAGGCAGCAAGATGGAAGGCGAAGATACCGCCGACGCCGCGCCCAAGAGCAGAAAACCGGAGGAGAAGCCGTGCAGCGCGGCCCCGAATCGGAAGAGGGTCCGGCAGGCGACGCCATGGCCGACGGTGCCCCCTACCCCACGGCCACAACAGGAGCCCAGGGAGGAGCAGCCGTGGGAGAAGGGGCCGTGGGTGTGGCCGGAGCCGCAGAGGATGGAGACGCAGAGGCCAGCGCCGCAGACGCCGGCGCTGACTCGGCAGGTGTCGTGCCCGGAGAAGCGGCCGGCAAGGCCGGTGCTGGAGCGGCAGGCTTCCGAGGGAGCCGGGCGAGAGGTGCCGGAGGACAGTTGGCCGCCGGAGCTTGGCGCCCGAATTAAGGCCGAGTTGGCGAGAAGAGGAGGACGGTCCGGAAGGTGGTGCGTCGTGGCACAGGTGGGTGCCACATCCTTCCGGGTGAGAGGAGGCGCCAACGGGGTGCGAGTGGTGAGGAGGAATTGAAAAAAATTTTTGTAAAATTAGAATTAAAATTAAAATTGAAAATATAAAAAACAAAAAAAAAAATTAAAAAAAAATAAAATTAAAATAAAAAAAAAAAAAAAAAAAAAAAAAAAAAAAAAAAAAGGGGGGGGGTTTGGTAAAGTTAGTATAATCAAAAAAAAAAAAAAAAAAAAAAAAAAACAGGAAGAAAAATTTAGTAAAGGTTGCATTAAGAGAGAAAAAAAAGGGGGTTAGTACAGTTAGTGGTTAAAAAAAAACAAAAAAAAAAAAAAAAAGGGGGCTATATTAAGGTACACAGGTAGAAGTTAAAGTTAAAAAGGAAAAAAACAACAAACAAACAAAAAAAAGGGGGAAAGAGGGAGAAAGAGGGTACGGAAAACCCAGAGTAGCCAGAAAGGAGGGAGCGATCGGTCATCTCCCGAAGAAGGGGGGAAGTGGATGGGCATCCACACCATCATTTGTTTTTTTTGATGATCATTGAGTGGTCGCCCGGACGCCATTTGTTCGCCGGGTGGCTCTGTCGTTCCCGAAGAAGGGGGAAGTGTGAGGAGAATTAGTCTCCTCACACGCTAAGACAGATAGCCAGCGACGACAGGGCATGAGCATCACCAATCAGGAAGGGGCCGCAGAAGGTAGGCCAACGACCAATGCGAGCGGGGAGGAAGGTTTCGGCACCCAGTGGGAGGTCGGAATCGACGTGGAACGTAACGGTTCCCGCAGCAGCAGCAGACAAATGGGAAGACAAGATTTCGGCACCCAGTGGGAAGACGGAATCGACGTGGAACGTAACGGTTCCAGGAGCAGCAGCAGACAAATTGGAAAGACAAGGTTTCGTCACCCAGTGGGAAGACGGAATCGACGTGGAACGTAACGGTTCCCGGAGCAGCAGCAGACAAATTGGAAATACAAGGTTTTGCCACCCAGTGGGAAGGCGGAATCAACGTGGAACGTAACGGTTCCCGGGCGACAACGGACGCCGGGAAAGGCAGAGTTTCATCGGCGAGTGGGAAGACGGTTTCGTCACCCAGTGGGAAGACGGAATCGACGTGGAACGTAGCGGTTCCCGAGGCCACGGCGAGGAAGTGAGCACACCGCGGAGCTGCGTTCAGATGGTGCGAGGGGACTAGTAGCAGCAAAGGAGAAAGGAGCAACAGGGCACATCGCATAGCAACAACAGGGGTCAGCGGCCGAGAGAAAGGGGGCAACGGCCGCACGGACGGCCACCTGCCAACGGGAAAGTGGCGTGAGACGGAAAACAGGAGTAACGGCAGCCCGCCAACGGGAAAGTGGCGTGAGACGGAAAACAGGAGTAACGGCAGCCCGCCAACGGGAAAGTGGCGTGATCGTTGGAGCCAGGAGGATTAACGGGCGCCCCGATCCGTATATAAGGAGGCCCACTGGAGCAGCTCGAGACGAGTCGTTTTAGGAAGCTTGTAGCGTTGAGTTGGAGGACCGCCTATGGAGAGTCCCCCAGTCAAGTGTTAGAGCGTTTCTAAAAAGGATTCGGGTTTGCTTGAGTTTGAAGGACCGCCTTTGGAGAGTCCAACAACCAAGCGTAAGGACACGAACAAGACAAGACAGGATCTGTACAGAAGGATCCGGGACAGGTCTGTGGGAAAACCGAGGCGACAGGGAGTTGGACCAGTTCCTGGCCCCGGAAGGTAGCCTTGCAAGGAAGTGAGGAGGGATTCCCGACTCACAACCAACAGGCGTGGTCCTGCCACGGCAAGGACAGGCCCACTCAGGAGCCCAAGCCCGGTTTGCTCCAAAGACGCGAAAGACGGAACAAGAGAGGATCGTGGTCGGACGGTTTCCTCGACAGTTAGAGGGCATCAGAGTCGAGGTTGGGCCATTCCCGGTCAGAGTAGGCAAGCCTTGCAAGGAAACGAGGAGGGATTCCCGACTCGCAACAAACAGTCCTGCAAGGCACGGATAGGCCGACTCGGGAACTCGCGCCCGTTCAGGAAAGCGATCGGGGAGATACCGATCACCCACCGAGCAACTCTTGGTCCGGGGCCATTGACGCGTACGCGTGTGGTCACCCGGCCAGAAAGAGAAGCACGACTTACGGTCCGGGACGGGCGACTTCCGACCTCGTCGGGACTGACAGGACTTCGGCAACTCCCGATTCAGGCTCGCCGGTGCGGAAAGCACGGCGGTTCCCTGGCGTAGCGGAGCCGGCTGTAGGCAGCAAACTCCCAAAACGGACTCGCTGGCGCGCGAAGCACAGCGTTCTCCTGGTGTAGCGGAGGCGACAGTTAGTAGCCAACTCCCGATTCAGGCTCGCCGGTGCGAAAAGCACGGCGTTTCCCTGGCGTAGCGGTGCCGGCTGTAGGTAGCCAACTCCCAAACCGGACTCGCTGGCGCGCGAAGCACAGCGTTCTCCTGGTGTAGCGGAGGCGACCGTTAGTAGCCAACTCCCAAACCGGACTCGCTGGCGCGCGAAGCACGGCGTTTCTCCTGGTGTAGCGGAGGCCACAGCCCGCCAACTCCCTAACCGGCGGTACAGCGTAGGCGCGGTATTCCCGACAATTTAAGGGAGGCCAGTCAGGGCACTGCCAAAACCCAGACCGAACCGAGTCAGAGAGGTGGAAGGCGACGAATGATAATCAAGGAGGAACCCCCGGCAACAAGGCGACAACAACAACGGAGCGGACCACCCGGACGGCGGAGGAATCAAGGATCACGAGCATCCGGAGTGGGGCCCATTCCCGGGAACCCGTATGAGACATCAGTGTAACCGAAGGGTTAACCAATAAAGACACGGAACTAAAAGTTAAAGCTATTGTGTTATTTCTGGGCTAGGGCAATCACGTCGAATTATAAATTCGGTGGAACGGATCCGCAAATCTCTGTGAGCTAGCCGCGGCATACTGTGGCGAGCGGAAGCATAGAAATAAGTTCGTTACAATATATAATAATAATATAATATAATATATAATATATATAATATAATACCTAATAATTGAGTAGCCATGAACTGTAGTTACCTTTTTGTATATTGGTAGCTCGTTTTTATTTTCAAAAATTTCTTTTTTATGAAAATATTTATAATTATTTTTTATCTATTAAAACTTTAAGCTGCTTCTTGTTTTTCGATCTATCCTATTTAAATAAGGCATTCCTCTGTAGGGGTCTAAAAAATTGTCTTCATTGATATTATTTAATCTGGTTACTTATTAGCTGGCTGACTTTCTCTTCCATCTGATTCCCTTTTTTGAGCTTGAGTTTGCTCTCTATTTTGATTTGTGCTATAGAAATTTGAACGATTTTTATTTTGATAATAAATATTATTATATCTACCTATATTATCGTTTGCCTGCCAATTATTGTATCTTCCTTGGCTACTATTTGCCTGCCAATTTTGGCTCGGCTGCCGATTGTTATTAGGTTTATTCTGGAGTTGAATCGGTGGATCAACATCCATTGGCTCGATAGTTTGTTGCTTTTGATTATTATTTTGCTTATTATTTTGCCAAAAATTTTCCCTTTTGTGGCCAATTGTAATTTTGGTTATGATTAAAATTTTTTTTCCTTTTAGTGGTATAATTATTTTGTCGTATTTGATCATTTTACTTTCATTTTTAAATCCATTGAACCTGTTTGGTCATTGAGCGTTTTCAATGCCATTCAAATAAAAAGACGAATTTAATCAAGTTCAACGTTATAAATTTTATTTGGGCCGCATATGAAATAAGGATTTGAGTACAATGTTTGAAATCCAATTTAGGATGCGAGCGCAATAAGGAGCCGAACGAGAGTGGCGCCAACCTTCCAGAATAGGCTGAGCGGATGCTCGCTAACTTTAAATGCCGAATTAGTAAAGCCGAGCGGCCGAAAGAGAGTCGGTTTGCGACAAACAAAACGTCAGTTAATAATTAATTATTCAATTTAAGTTAGTTTCTAGCTTCTTGACCCGACATTCTCCCCCCAGTTGGGGCTTCTACTCCAACTTCATCCTTAAGGGGCAAAAGGCACAGCTTAGTCACTGCTCGCTTGGTCACTCCAGATGAGGTTTTTATCACCGCCACTCGAAAGATTCCATCTCGACCAGGGATTAGCTCCATTATTCTCGCAAGCGGCCATTTCATCGGAGGTAGGTTTTCGTCCTTTACTAGCACCACATCGTTCGGTGCCAGGGCAGGACCGGAGGCACGCCATTTGGAGCGCTGCTGGAGAAGGCTTAGATACTCCTCCTTCCATCGGGACCAGAAAGACTGCTGCAGGAAAGACACGCGCTGCCAGCTGTCCAACCGGTTGAAATTCAGCTTCGTCACATCAGGCTCGATAAAGCTGAGTGACGGACCACCAGTTAAAAAATGAGCCGGGGTCAGAACATCAAGGTCTGCAGGATTTTCTGAAAGCGACAATAAGGGTCGTGAATTTATAACCGCCCCAATATGGCACAGCAGCGTTCGCAGCTCCTCGAATCCAAGAACCGCAGATCCGACCGCTCGGTAAAAATGGTGCTTGGCGGTTTATACAGCCGCTTCCCACAGACCACCGAAATGCGGAGATCGAGGAGGAATGAAATGCCATTCGATAGACTCCATAGAGCAAAAGTCCAGTAGTGCCCGTTGATGCTCTTCGCTTAGAAACAATCGGCGCAGCTCCTTCAGCTCGTTTTTGGCTCCAACAAAGTTGGTTGCGTTGTCCGACCAAATATGTTGAGGCCTTTGGCGGGTGCATATAAACCGCTTCAAAGCCTGTAAAAAAGACATTGTGGACAGATCTCTTACAAGCTCCAGGTGGACGGCTTTAGTAGCAAAACAAATGAAAATGCTAACGTAATATTTTACGGGAGCCTTATTGCGCACTTCCGGCTTATAATAGAACGGCCCACAAAAATCCACACCAGTGACTCCAAAGACCTGGGAGCCGCTAACTTTTTGCTCCGGGAGATCAGCCATAATGTGCTCCATCAATCGAGGCTTAGTCCGGAAACATCTGATGCATTTGTGTATTGCCTTCGTAACGGGTTTTCTCCCCCCAATTGGCCAATATTGGGACCGAATAATTGCCAACAGTGCGCGAGGACCCGTGTGTAAATTTCGCTCGTGGAAGTCAACAATTATAGCCAGAGTAACTGGATGGCTTCTTGGAAGTATAATTGGATGCTGACTATCAAAATCCAACGACGAATTTTTTAGCCTACCGTCTACGCGTAACAAACCAAATTTATCCAAGAAGGGAGAGGATGAGGCAAGGGCACTAGATACCGCTATCTCTTTTCCATTTTAAGAGCCTTTATGTCCTCCCAAAAATGCACACGCTGCACTAGCGTTGTGGTGAATTCGTTGAGAGAACTTGTATACGTAAGCAAATACCCTCTGCAGTGCTGGAAACGAATTAGCGTACTTAGAAACCGCTGTTATATCCACGTACGGAGACTGAATGAGCAGGACCCTTGCACGTAACTCTAGGGTTGATCTCTCAGATGGGACCGCGGTTGGCCACGTCTCTTGGGATTCAATGAGAAACGAAGGACCGTGAGACCACAGCTTATTCTCAACCAATTCATTGGGGAGAGCACCACGCGACAGGATATCTGCTGGGTTCAAAGAAGTGGGAACATACTTCCACTCCATTTCTGTAGTTAGCCTCTGAATGGTCGAAACTCGATTGGCGACGAAAACATTAAACCGAGAGGGTTCTTCTCGAATCCAAGACAGAGCCACAGCAGAATCGCACCAGCAAAAATACTTTCCAACGTAGGCCTTCAACTGGGCTACTTCCGACATAAGTCGAGCCAACAACTCGGCTCCCGATAACTCCAGCTTCGGCACTGTAACAGTCTTTAAAGGCGCAACTCGGGACTTCGAGCAGAGTAAATGGCTTGCAGATCCTGCGCCCTTGGACACGACATAAACGCATGCCCCATACGCCTCAATGCTGTCGTCACAGAATCTATGAACCTCCACCTCGGATTTCGATGTTAGCGCCCATCTAGGGAATTCGGCGCGCTGCGTACTAACAAAGCTGCTACAAATCATATTCCAGTCGCAGTGAAGAGCTTGAGGAAGACTTTCATCCCAGGACAATTTCTCACGGCACAGTTTCTGGAGAAAGATCTTTGCCTTTGAAATTACAGGACCAACCAGGCCTAATGGGTGGGACTAATGGGACTGAAGAAAGCACGATGCGCCTAGTGGGCTTTGAGATTGACTGAATCCCTTCAAAGGAAAATAGCAGGCGGTCAGTTGCAGGATCCCAAGCAAGACCCAGTGTCTTTGTGAAGTTGCTACCATCATCAAACTTTAGGAAAGACTCCCGATCTTCTTCAGGCACCTTATCCAGCACGTCAGCAACATTGGAGCACCACTTCCTTAACCGAAATTGGCCTTTGGCAAGGATCCCAGATGTTTGCTGCATTATGCTAATAGCTTCATCTATAGAGTCGCCTCCGGAAAGTAGGTCATCCACATAAAAGTCGCTACGCAGAATTTCGGCCCCCTTTGGAAACATTAATTGCTCATCATCTGCCAGCTGATGCATTGTCCGAACTGCTAAAAATGAGGCAGGCTTCGTTCCATAGGTGACAGTATCCAGCTTAAAAACCTGTAACTCATCCTGGGTGGAATCCCGCCAAAGAATACACTGAAGATAGCTGTCCTCAGGAAAAACCCTGACGCAACTATACATTTTACAAATATCTCCAGTAATGGCCACACGATGGCATCGGAACCTTAACAGAATATGCAGTAACTTTGGCTGAATAACTGGGCCAGACATCAACACGTCATTCAATGAATATCCAGAAGTTGTGACAGCAGATCCATCAAAAACAACCCTGAGCTTGGTTGTTGAACTGTCCTCCTTTAAAACACAATGGTGTGGAAGAAAGTATTGACCAGTGACGCTCGCATCAGCAGGGACTGGAGACATGTGACCCAACTCCAAATACTCCTTTATGAAGGCAGCATATTGCTCCTTCAATTGAGGACGGCGACAGAGCTTCCTTTCGAGGGAAAGAAATCGCCGAACGGCTTGGGGGTAAGACTTAGAACTTAGAACCACATTTTAACGGAAGCCTCACAGCGTAAGCGCCGGAATCCAGCCGAGCCACATGTTGCACGAAATGCGCATCGCAATCTAGCTTTTCCTTCGTCCGCTTCACAATAGGATCGGAGCAGTCTTCGACTTCCCAAAACCGGCCGAGCAAAGAATCCAGCTGATCATCCATCATTGTTGCGCTCTCCGGAACATCCTTGTGGGCAGTGGAAACGAGGGATCTTCTCTGGACATGTGAACCGCCTCCACACACGACCCATCCAAGTCGAGTTTTCTGCAGCAATGGCAGGCCGGCTGAGAGCTTAATTTGCCCAACACACAACAGCTCATAAAACAGACTGGCTCCGATAAGAAGGTCGATGCGCTGTGGGCGGAAAAATTCAGGATCAGCCAAAGAAAGATTGCCAGGAATATTCCAACTGGAGACATCCAAACTGAAGCTAGGCTGCAGGTCCGTGATATTGGCGGCGATGACCGCGTTAACCAGGGCCGAGTATTCGGAACAGTGGGAACGTAGGTGTTGCGGGAATTCGAAGTTGTTTAGCGCCGCCCGAGTAAAGACGCCCGTGTAGATAATTGTTGATAATTGTTTATTGTTTTCTTCATTTATAACGGGGCAGCAAGGGCTAACAGTGGTACAGTCGGTAACCACTCTGCGATAGCAGCACTTTAAATTCCTAGTAAATTAAAGGTTATACAATTCATAATCAAACTTAAATATAAATATGTCCTCACTTTTCGTCCGCTTCCCTCGAGTGCCAAATAGAAAAGAAAGCTTGGTTAGGCACATGGTTACCGGCTGAGTTAACAGAGATTTAACACCCGCTTAAAATATCGGTTCTGCAACTCCGGTGTTGCCGGATGCCGCGGGAGCCGTTTTGCTATCTATCGTAACACTCCCCACTTGTATATTACGCCAGGGATCTACCAAACTACT
The DNA here is from genome assembly GCA_018153035.1 of Drosophila pseudoananassae pseudoananassae. NCBI lineage: Eukaryota > Metazoa > Arthropoda > Insecta > Diptera > Drosophilidae > Drosophila > Drosophila pseudoananassae. Next base: position 1,632,445 of record JAECXR010000007.1, read on the forward strand.
CTCGATAGATAGAACTGCCAGCTTCGTCGCGGGTCTTGTATAAACGCCAGATTGGGTCCTCACCGCGGCGCTCCTCACTTGACCGTCCGAGCTAAGGTTCACCTTCAGGATTCTTCCTTTCGGCCACTGGCTACGCGGCTGTCCGGGATCGCACACATACACGATGTCCCCTTCTACAAGAGGCATAGCCTTTTCGCACCACTTGGCCCGCCTAGTGATCACTGGCAGGTATTCTTGAAGCCATCGCCTCCAGAACGAGTCCGCCAGTTGTTGTGATTCCATCCAGCTCTTCTTGAGCTGCACTCCTTCGGGGAGGGGCTCCATCGTCGGTCCTCTTCCAGTTGAGCTTCCAAGCAGAAAATGATTCGGTGTCAGTGATTCTTCGTTCTCATCTTCCAATGGAATGTATGTTAGGGGTCGCGAGTTGACGATCGCCTCCGCCTCCATTAGAGCGGCTCTCAGCAACTCATCCGATGGTCGTTTGTCAAGGAGGATTGATTCCTATTGCCCTTGTAGAGAGGCAGGTGAAGAGCACGCCGTATCGTTTCTCTGAACTGCGTCTGACCCGCACCATCAGAGGCCCAAAATAGTCCACACCCGTGTAGCTGAAAGGTCTATGAAAGGCTGCTACTCTTGGATAGGGAAGTTCCGCCATGCGCGGCGGTTTGGGGGCCGCCTGTCGGTTCTTGCATTGTTGGCAGGAACGTCGTATCCGAGCAAGGGTTGATCTCAGCTTGGGTATCCAAAATTTTTGTCGCAGTTCGTTGACCACCGTCTCGTGGTTAGCGTGCAGAAATCTTCGGTGAAATTCCTTTATAATAAGCTGCGTAATGTGGCTGCCGCAGGGGAGTACGACGCGGTCGCTTCCCTTGATCATCTTGGCACGTTCATCCAGCTTTAATACTCCATCGGAATCCATATACGGTCCCAGCTTGTATAGTGGGTTCTTCTTCTTCAATGGTTTTCCTTGTAAAATTAACCGTATCTCCGTCTGGTAGTACTCCGCCTGAGCGTACGACCACAGAAGACTCTCCGCGACCCTGGTATCTTCTTGTGATGGCTGATTTTCGATGTCCGATCGTTGAAGAGCCTTGGCCTTCCATCGCCTCATACACCATACCGTTCTCGCGGTACTCCATAGCAGACGGGTCCAGATTGAGAACCGCTCGGAGTCTATGAGGGTCGCGCGTCCTACGTCTGTGAATCCGTCACATACGCCGATGAATTGCGCCTTCAATTCCATTCCTGACTCGTCTCCTCCTTCCGCAAGTGAAAGCTCCAGAGTTTGATCTAGCTTCGCTCCAAGCACTGCTCCCATGAGTTCAAGCCTTGGTATAGATGTCGGTCTTAGAGGGGCTACCTTGGTTTTGCTGCCCAGTAGACTGCAGTGGATACCTGCCTCATTTTGAAATCGTATATAACTCACGGCGGCAAATCCATTCTCGCTTGCGTCCACGAAGGTGTGCATCTCCACTTCTGAATCCATCAGTGACTCCTTCATGTGGCATCTTGGGATGGTCATTTTCTCTACGTCCGGGATATACCGAAGCCATCGCTTCCATTTAACCCATTCTGCCTCAGGTATGGGGTCATCCCAGGTACATCCACTTCGCCATATTTCCTGAAATATTATTTTTGCGTACATCACGTAGAAGGATATGAGCCCTAAAGGATCATATATAGACATCAACACACTGAGAAACTCTCGTTTGGTGGGTCGTTGCCTTCCTTGGAGAAGTTCTCTATGGCGATATCGTGGGGATACACGGTAGCGGATGAGATCTTCTTTCGTGTCCCACCACATTCCCAGCACCTTCTCGGCCTGTCCATCCGTTGTTTCGTCTAGTCTCACTAGCGTGGGTGCTCCTTCGCCGAGTGCGCTTAATACTTCTCTGGAATTCGATACCCAGTTTCGAATGAGGAATCCGCCCTGAAGATGAATGTAGTGGACCTGACGCGCGAGGCTTATAGCTTCTTCCTCCGTGTCGACGCTGTCCAGCATGTCGTCTACATAGTGATTCTCCAATATGCACTTAACAGCGCGTGGGTATTTCTTCTTGAACGACTCTGCATTTCTGTTCTTCACGTACTGGGCACAGCTGGGGGAGCAACTAGCCCCAAACGTCATTACCTGCATGGCGTAGTTCTCTCTCCGTTGTGTGTATGGGTCTATAAATACAAAGCGTTGGTATCTCTGGTCTTCCCTGATGAAACATTTCGGCGATATCGCCGCCGATAGCAATACGTTTCTCTCTAAACCTGTGAAGTATTGGTACCAACTGCGCTAGTTGGTCAGGTCTCTTCAGCAGCATTGTGTTCAGCGAGATCCCTTCCGTCTTCGCAGCTGCATCCCAGACTATGCGAAGCTTTCCTGGCTTGTTCACGTTTAGCACGGGAAAGATAGGTAGATACCAATATGGCTTTTCCTCAGCTTCTTCCGACGTAATGGACCGTGCATATCCTTTCTTCACGTACTCATCTAGCTGTCGGCGAATTTCCTTCGCAAGCTCCGGCTCGCGAGTCAATTTCTGGTACAGGCATCGTGCCCGCTTTAGAGCTGTCAGTAAACTATCCGGCAGCTTGTCATCTTTATACCTCCAAAGCAGACCTGTTTCAAATCGGCCATTTATACGCCTCGTGTTCTTCTCCAGCTGCTGTATAGCCAACTGGTCATCATTGGATACGCTCTTCCTATTCATCTCCGGTCTAGAGCCGCCGTCCGACCACATGCACTGCTCAAGCAGGCGCAAGATCTCCTTGTTCTCGTCAGCTTCACATGCACATATGTGAAACACGTGATAGTTTGGGGTTATGTCATCACCCACACTGTTGGAGCTTCTTCCTTTAATCGTCCACCCCAGGCGGGTCTTCTCGGCGATCGGTTCTTCTGTTGTGCCTTCCTTGGTGCGAAGCACGCGCCCTAGTTTGCAATTATTGAGACCTATCAGGAGCCTGGGCTGTGCTGAGTCGTATCCGGACAGTGGTAGATGTCGAAGGTGTGTGTGCTGTGCTTTCAGGTGGGTTATATCCAACGACTGTGACGGGAGATCAAGAGACTGGACCGAGTGAACGTCGCGAAGATCATATAGCTTCGATCTCCAATCCCGGAGATCCTTAAGTCGAGTCTGACCGAGGTGTCCTCATACCGGTGCATGCCGGCAGTCCACTGCATACATAGTGGCTGCGGTTGTCCCTTCACTCCAAGGTCTGCTAGCAAGGGGTCGTCGATCAAGGTTAGAGATGACCCGTCGTCGATGAAGGCATACGTGTTGACTTGCCTACCATTTCAATATAGCATTAGCAATATAGCACGAATAGCATTTCCACACCTTCTTGTCGGTGTGCATGGCACCTGGCTTGGACGGGAGCCGTGCTGCCGCGATGCAACAGAGGATGATGGCGTTCTAGGCATCCATCTATTCCGCAAGGATTGGGAACGCCGCATCTTTCCACCTTGTGGCTCTGGAAACATCTCCAGCACAAGCCACACCGTCGAGTAGCATTCCAGCGATCGCGGGTCGTCATTTCCAGGAATGCTGGACACTCCTGCAGGGTTCTGCAATTGCGGGTGCACAGCCGACAGCCTTGGCGCACAGTGTGTGTATGTACCGTGCCCCTTCTCTCCGTTCTTGACGACGAGCTTGGGACTATCACATGGCTCGCTCCTTCTGCCATCTGCGATAGCCACGTACTAAACTCTGCCAACGTACACACTGTTAAAGAGGCCTTGTGCATTCCCCAAAACGTCTGCACCATCGATGGCAACTTGCTCACTAGCTCCTGCGTGAGCGCTGGGTTGTTTAAGTACTGGTCCAACTTGGAGGCTTTCATCGTAGCACAAACATTTTGCACCTCCACCGAGAAGTCAAGCAGCATTTCAAGCTTATTCTCCCTCAATTGAGGAAATTGTTTAATCCTTGTCACTAACAAGTCAATGATAATTTCGGGTCGCCCAAATCGCATTCTTAGCGTGGCGATTATCTGCGGAACACAGTCCGCATGCAGCATTAGACTTTGTACTGCGTTCTTGGCTGGTCCTTCCAACGCATGCCGAAGCCGCATTAGGTTCTCGGCATCCGTGAATCCGCATAGCTCCGTCGTCTGTTGCGTTGCGATGAATAAGGGCCAGTCCTCCGGCTTTCCGGAAAACTTCACCAACTCAGCCACGCTAGTCTTCCTCGCTGTCAATTGTTCGTACGAGGGTCTGCCCACAGGTTTAGTGACCCTAGCAGCTGAGTGATCCTCCCCACTGGTAGAAAAGAGCCATGGGGGCCCAGCGTGGGCTCTCTGCGTACTGCCGTTTCCTTCCACAATGGCAACTTCACCTATTGTATCCGTACCAGCATTCTGGTACCGTGTACTAGATGCTCCAGGCATCTTTTCTGCGTGGCCAGTCTCCGATAGCCTCTCCCTTGGGAGCTTGCCCATAAGCGCCTTTCGCCTATGTAAAAGTTGTTGTCGCAACTGCAGCAACTGATCTTCTTCCTCCAACAACCTTAGCTCCGTCTGCAGGTCCTGCGCTTCCTTCGAGGCCTCGTTGACGTCATTAGTTCCGATCCTCATCTGGTCGCCACCTGAGTAACTCTGGTAGTTGTCCCCAGCCGTCAGGCTGGTCAGCTTTTCTGTCCTGATCAACGTCGAGTTCTGTGCATGGACGTCTACGTCACACTCTGCACAGATCCATCCTACTCCGCCATCCTCTAGAGCAGCACACTTAGGATGGCACATGCTCACGCAGCCGGCGCCAATACAGCCAACTGTCACGTGCTCGTCCTCCACTTCACAGAGGAAGCATGTCGCCACCAATCTTGCCTCTCCACCGGATCCAGTAGGCATCTCCATGTTGATTTCGCTCTCTGACTCAAGTATTCTCCAAGAATACACCAGAAAAGAATTTAAAGAAATGTTGCGGGAATTCGAAGTTGTTTAGCGCCGCCCGAGTAAAGACGCCCGTGTAGATAATTGTTGATAATTGTTTATTGTTTTCTTCATTTATAACGGGGCAGCAAGGGCTAACAGTGGTACAGTCGGTAACCACTCTGCGATAGCAGCACTTTAAATTCCTAGTAAATTAAAGGTTATACAATTCATAATCAAACTTAAATCAAACTTAAATATAAATATGTCCTCACTTTTCGTCCGCTTCCCTCGAGTGCCAAATAGAAAAGAAAGCTTGGTTAGGCACATGGTTACCGGCTGAATTAACAGAGATTTAACACCCGCTTAAAATATCGGTTCTGCAACTCCGGTGTTGCCGGATGCCGCGGGAGCATTTTTGCTATCTATCGTAACAGTAGGAGAACATCAACAGAGAATCCATCTGTCGCAAAGCCCGTATCGCCAATACCAGACACCGCCATGAATGATTTGTACCTCCGGAGCTGCAGCTGACTTGCCAGCCTGGAAGTGATCACGTGCACCTGAGATCCAGAATCCAACAGAGCTCGGCATGGAACAAGGGATCCAGCGCGACTACTCACAAATATCGCCGCTGCGACCTTGAGCAACTAGTGCATTAGCAGTGGACGGCGAAGAGGCTACAGGCTCGGCGACCTCGGCTATGGCTGACGTGGGAGGACCAACCAAAGGCTGGCCGCTAGATGCCTGCGGCTCCAGGAAATCCAGGAAATGTCGCTTCCAGGAAATGTAGGAAGCGACGCCATAGTGATCCAAGCAGCAGGTCTGTCGTACAGCCAGATCCTAAGCATGGTAACGCGCAGGGAGGACGGGAAGCTGGACGTCCTTGGCCCATGCGTCAAAAAAGTGAGGAAGACAGCCAAGGGAGGGCTGCTTCTGGAATTGGAGAGGAAGAAGGATAACCCCACAGAGGCCCTTAAAGGCTGCATCGAGGAGGTCCTAGGGAGCAAGGCAGAGGTGCGGGCGTACTCGGAGGAGACCAAGGAGTCGCTCGTCGAGCTACGAGGACTGGACGCACTAGCCACTTCGGAGGACATCATCGGGGCAATCGCGCAGCAGGCAGCGGTGGACCAAGGCGCCCTGAAAGTAAAGAAGCTGAGAAGCAGTTATGGCGAGACGCAGACCGCTATCGTGGCTTTCCCCGCGAGCCTTGCCAAGGCCATCACTGCTGTGGGCAAGGTGAAGGTTGGGTGGTCAGTATGCCGTATGAAGGAAAAGGAGGTCGTGGCTCGCTGCTACAGGTGCTTTGGGATGGGGCACATCGCAAGCGCTTGCAAGAGCTCGAAGGACAGGAGCGGCTGTTGCTTCCGCTGCGGAGACTCGGACCATAGGGCGGCCACCTGCAAAAAGGACCCTCGGTGCTTCTCGTGTGAAGACAAGGGCCGGAAGGATGTGAGGCATCAGACGGGAAGCAGAAGTTGCCCCATGTCAGCGAAAGGAGGTGGACCTAGGACGACAGGATGCTAGTGCTTCAGCTGAACCTGAACCACTGCAGGGCGGCTCAAGATGTGCTGTCGCAGACTGCGAGGGAGACAAAGACGGACATAGCGCTCCTAAGCGAGCCCCATAGGACTGGCTCAGACAACCGCTGGGCAGTGGACCTATCGGGGAAGGCTGCCATCTGGAGCTGCGGCGCAACCGGCGCGACAATGCTCTCAGTGCACAGTGCGGAGGGATTCGTAAGGGCTCGGATAGGTGGGGCATGGCTTTACAGCTGCTACATGGCACCTAGCCTAACCACCAGTGAGTTTGAGCGCATGATGGACTGCCTGGGAAAAGATATCAGAGGCCGCTCTGACGTCCTGGTAGCAGGGGACTTCAACGCGTGGGCTCAGGACTGGGGCTGCCCGAGGACGAATGCGAGAGGGAGAGTGGTAAGAGAAACCTTCGATCTCGTATTGCTGAACGAAGGAAACCAGCACACCTTCAGCAGAGCCGGAGCAGGATCCATCATTGACCTGACGTTCGCGAGCCCCTCGCTAGCGGCGGGCGCTGACTGGAGGATAAGCGGGAGCTTCACGGCCAGCGACCACGAAGCAATATTGTGCTCAATTGGCAGCCCTCAAGAACGACCGAGGGAACCGAACAGAGGGAACCAAGGCTACAGAGTCGGTACGCTCCAGGCTAGGAACTTCACCGAGGCAGCACGTGACATCGGCAACGTCCCGCCAAGCGGAGCCAACGAAATGGCTGACACCCTTGCAGCTAAGCTTGAGGCAGCATGCATGGCGAGCATGCAGCGGAGAAGCCGCTACCGCAGAAACCACGCTCCTGTTTACTGGTGGAGCGAGGAGATCGGCTCCATCCGAGCTGAGTGCATGAGAGCAAGGAGGCTTATGCAGCGAGCGAGAGGCAGCGACGCCTTTGAGGAGCGGCACCAAGCCTTCAAGGACAGGCGCAAAGCATTGAAGGTGGCCATCCGAGACAGTAAAAGGAGATGCTTCCTGGAGTTGTGTGACTCGGCGGATGAAAATCCATGGGGCAACGCGTACCGGATAGTGGTGAAGAGGCTGCGCGCAGGAAGTCAGTCCCCCACTGACCCGATCGTACTAAGGTCCATAGTGCAAGCGCTGTTCCCAGCCGGTAACCAAGTCACCCAGCATCCAACCCCCCCAGCAGACAACGAAATGGCGGAGGAGGTAACGGAAGAGGAAGTCCTGGCCATAGGGAGAGGCCTGGCCCCCAACAAAGCACCCGGCCCGGACTCGGTTCCTAACCGAGCCCTGAAACTGGCTCTGGCACTGCAGCCGGGAAGTTTTGCGGAGCTGTTCAACAGATGCATCCGCGAAGGCACCTTTCCCAACAGGTGGAAGGTGCAGAAGCTCCTGCTGCTACAAAAACCAGGGAAACCAAGGGAGGAGGCGTCGTCCTATAGGCCAATCTGCCTGCTGGACACAACGGGCAAGGTTTTCGAGAGGGTGATCGCTTCGCGGCTCGAAGCCGCGATAGAGGAGGCGGGAGGGCTGTCGCCAAAGCAGTACGGGTTCCGGAAGGGAAGGTCCACAGTGGATGCCATAGCAGCGGTGGTTGGAATTGCTCGAAACGCAATAGCAGGAACTAGGTGGAAGGGTGGCTCCAAGCAATACTGCCTAATAGTCACCCTGGACATCAGGAACGCGTTCAACACGGCGGACTGGAGCAATACCCTGGCAGCCCTAAGGCGGTTCAACGTCCCCAATTCTATAATGAACGTTGTCAACAGCTACTTCAGCTGCAGGGTCCTACTTGTCGACACGGACATGGGCACGGAGACCTACGGCGTCACGGCAGGTGTGCCCCAAGGATCGGTCCTGGGACCGCTGCTGTGGAACGTCATGTATGACGGGATCCTGAGACTGCAGCTCCCAGCGGGATGCGACGTCGTCGGCTTCGCAGACGACGTAGCGTTGGTAGTTGTGGCCAAACATAAGGAGGAAGCGGTGAGAGCGGCTAACAAGGCGATTGAATCAATGGAACAGTGGCTCCAAAATGCGGGACTAAGCCTAGCTCCACAAAAGACGGAAGCGGTGCTGGTCAGCAGCCGCAAGGTTCTAGAAACGGCGACGATACAGGTTGGTGGAATGGCCATAACCTCCCAGCGGGCCATCAAATACCTGGGGGTGATGATCGACGCCCGGCTCTCCTTCCGTGAGCACCTAGAATATATCCAGGGCAAGGCTGCAGCCACTATCAGGGGCCTCACCCGGATCCTCCTCAATACCAGAGGACCAAAGCAGAACAGGAGAAGGCTCCTCGTGAGCGTTGCCTCGGCGCAAATTCTGTACGCGGCTCCCATCTGGGCTGAGGCGATGAATACGCCCAGCTACAGAAGAGGAGTTGACGCAGCGTACAGGCTGGGAGCAATAAGGGTAGTGTCCGGCTTCAGGACAGTCTCTGACGACGCCATCCTGGTCATCGCGGGGATGGTCCCGCTGAAAGAGCGCGCTCGAGAGCTTAAGGAGCTAAAGGAAGCTCGCGCTCGTTATGAGGTTGCTGGTGGCGCCCTCGATATATCTACAAGGAGAGGTCGCTCACAGCCTGGCAGGACTGCTGGGACTCATCGACGAAAGGAAGATGGACGTACACTCTCATCCCCAATCTTAGAAGGTGGGTGTCTCGAAGCCACGGACAGGTCGATTTTTACCTGACGCAGGTATTGAGTGGTCATGGCTGCTTCCGGCAATACCTAAAGCGTTTTGGCCACGCGGAGGAGGACTGGTGCCCAGAGTGCGGGACATCGGTAGTCGAGGACGCCAAGCACGTTGTCTTCGAGTGCCGCCGGTTTGCACGAGAGCGCCACCGACTGGAGGCGACGGCGGGCCGCTCACTCCACCCAGGAAACCTTGTGGAGACAATGCTGGAAACCCAGATGCTGTGGGACGCAGTAGCATCCTTCGCTGCAGCGTTAATGCAGAGGCTCAGGAGCATCGAGCGGGAGAGGCGGTAGGGTGGAGAGTTGGGGCCTGCTGCGGGCGAAGCAATGCCTAACGGTCGTCCCGTCCGTCCTCAAGCCCTTACTGTCCATTACCCACGACCAACCACAACCCCCCCCTTTTTGTTATGTTATGCTAAGTACGTTAAACTATCGTTGTTGAGACTAATAAAGTATATAAAAAAAAGCGAATTAGTAACAATAAAGGATGATCTACTATTATTTGCACCTCGACGCCTTCCCACATGAGCGCCCGGGGCGTATGCAGCCATGGCCACGTCCATAGCCTCCTACACCGCTGCTCCAAAAATTCGGCCATCGACTCCCAAGTAGGGATGGCGTCTGAACCTGAGGAGTTTTGACTCTCCTCCCACTTGGCTTGGGTAGCTGGGTCCAACCTTTGAAGCAGAACTTGAACGATGATGCAGCTGGCGATCTGAACTGAAGTACCCAAATTCTGTAAGGCTCGCATATGGGCATTGAATTTGTCCGAAAGACCTCGAAGAGCTGCTATTGAGCCACTTTTCAACAGACTGAGGCCCAGACTCTCGTTCACGTGTGCCTGAAATATTAAGCAACGGTTATTTAATCGTTTCTCCAATAAATTCAGCGCAACATCATAGTTCTCGTCAGAGACTTCCAAGGAACGAACTGCTTCGAAAGCGGACTCCCTAAGGAAAGATCGCAACCTTTGCAGCTTTTCCACCTTACTAATACGAGGATTGCTGCCGACGATTGTAGAGAAGATCGAGTAAAATTCAGCCCATTCCGAGTATCCACCGCTGAACGTAGGGAGCGGCAAAGGAGGCAGTACTTGAAAACTTTGACCTAACCCTGGGTCAGCCTGCATGGTGGACATTCCGTTGGCAAGGGTGGAGTGGGCAGCAATTCGAGATGAACGAAGGGTCGTCTCGTGCTCAATTTCCGCCTGCATCGTCGCTACGAGCTCCGAAACAGTCCATCGAAGGTCACTGCTGATCTGCAAAATGTCCAAATCCTCAAGCTCCCCGTGGATGGCCTTGAAGTCGCTGAACATGGTGGCTATCTGACCATGTCGCACGTGTAGCATGGCATCATCCACCTTGGAAATAGGCTGAAGAGCTCCTTGGATCCTCTGTAAGTCCTGGTGAATACCCAGGGCCTTGCACTTTAAAATAGCACTCCGGGTTGGAGTGGGTGCTCCTGTGACGGCGCCGCTGGAGTTCATGATTTATTATATTGAGTTCCGAACAACCCGAAATAAACTTTATTTGCTCGCGGCGAACACGATCTGTCCCACTGTGCGCTCAGAACCGTATCGGAATTGTGGAATGTATATACTCCACTTCACAGAGGAAGCATGTCGCCACCAATCTTGCCTCTCCACCGGATCCAGTAGGCATCTCCATGTTGATTTCGCTCTCTGACTCAAGTATTCTCCAAGAATACACCAGAAAAGAATTTAAAGAAATGTTGCGGGAATTCGAAGTTGTTTAGCGCCGCCCGAGTAAAGACGCCCGTGTAGATGATTGTTGATAATTGTTTATTGTTTTCTTCATTTATAACGGGGCAGCAAGGGCTAACAGTGGTACAGTCGGTAACCACTCTGCGATAGCAACACTTTAAATTCCTAGTAAATTAAAGGTTATACAATTCATAATCAAACTTAAATATAAATATGTCCTCACTTTTCGTCCGCTTCCCTCGAGTGCCAAATAGAAAAGAAAGCTTGGTTAGGCACATGGTTACCGGCTGAGTTAACAGAGATTTAACACCCGCTTAAAATATCGGTTCTGCAACTCCGGTGTTGCCGTATGCCGCGGGAGCAGTTTTGCTATCTATCGTAACAGTAGGAGAACATCAACAGAGAATCCATCTGTCGCAAAGCCGGTATCGCCAATACCAGACACCGCCATGAATGATTTGTACCTCCGGAGCTGCAGCTGACTTGCCAGCCTGGAAGTGATCACGTGCACCTGAGATCCAGAATCCAACAGAGCTCGGCATGGAACAAGGGATCCAGCGCGACTACTCACAAAAATTTTCGCTGTAGCAAGCAACGATATATCGCCGCTGCGACCTTGAGCAACTAGTGCATTAGCAGTGGACGGCGAAGAGGCTACAGGCTCGGCGACCTCGGCTATGGCTGACGTGGGAGGACCAACCAAAGGCTGGCCGCTAGATGCCTGCGGCTCCAGGAAATGCAGCAGGCTGTGATGCCTCCTTCCACAACTGCGACAACTAGCAGCGAGGCACTCATGCATGTGATGGCCCGTTTGCAGACACTTCCGACAAAGACCGAGTCGCCTGGCCTCGCCAAGGCGAATCTCAGGGGGCATTGATATAAATCGGGGGCATGCAGACATTATATGGGACCATCCACCGCATAGCGCACAGGTAGAGGGAAGCGAATTAGTAACAATAAAGGATGATCTACTATTATTTGCACCTCGACGCCTTCCCACATGAGCGCCCGGGGCGTATGCAGCCATGGCCACGTCCATAGCCTCCAGCGTCCTACACCGCTGCTCCAAAAATTCGGCCATCGACTCCCAAGTAGGGATGGCGTCTGAACCTGAGGAGTTTTGACTCTCCTCCCACTTGGCTTGGGTAGCTGGGTCCAACCTTTGAAGCAGAACTTGAACGATGATGCAGCTGGCGATCTGAACTGAAGTACCCAAATTCTGTAAGGCTCGCATATGGGCATTGAATTTGTCCGAAAGACCTCGAAGAGCTGCTATTGAGCCACTTTCCAACAGACTGAGGCCAGACTCTCGTTCACGTGTGCCTGAAATATTAAGCAACGGTTATTAAATCGTTTCTCCAATAAATTCAGCGCAACATCATAGTTCTCGTCAGAGACTTCCAAGGAACGAACTGCTTCGAAAGCGGACTCCCTAAGGAAAAATCGCAACCTTTGCAGCTTTTCCACCTTACTAATACGAGGATTGCTGCCGACGATTGTAGAGAAGATCGAGTAAAATTCAGCCCATTCCGAGTATCCACCGCTGAACGTAGGGAGCGGCAAAGGAGGCAGTACTTGAAAACTTTGACCTAACCCTGGGTCAGCCTGCATGGTGGACATTCCGTTGGCAAGGGTGGAGTGGGCAGCAATTCGAGATGAACGAAGGGTCGTCTCGTGCTCAATTTCCGCCTGCATCGTCGCTACGAGCTCCGAAACAGTCCATCGAAGGTCACTGTTGATCTGCAAAATGTCCAAATCCTCAAGCTCCCCGTGGATGGCCTTGAAGTCGCTGAACATGGTGGGTATCTGACCATGTCGCACGTGTAGCATGGCATCATCCACCTTGGAAATAGGCTGAAGAGCTCCTTGGATCCTCTGTAAGTCCTGGTGAATACCCAGGGCCTTGCACTTTAAAATAGCACTCCGGGTTGGAGTGGGTGCTCCTGTGACGGCGCCGCTGGAGTTCATGATTTATTATATTGAGTTCCGAACAACCCGAAATAAACTTTATTTGCTCGCGGCGAACACGATCTGTCCCACTGTGCGCTCAGAACCGTATCGGATCTGCCTCTCCACCGGATCCAGTAGGCATCTCCATGTTGATTTCGCTCTCTGACTCAAGTATTCTCCAAGAATACACCAGAAAAGAATTTAAAGAAATGTTGCGGGAATTCGAAGTTGTTTAGCGCCGCCCGAGTAAAGACGCCCGTGTAGATGATTGTTGATAATTGTTTATTGTTTTCTTCATTTATAACGGGGCAGCAAGGGCTAACAGTGGTACAGTCGGTAACCACTCTGCGATAGCAGCACTTTAAATTCCTAGTAAATTAAAGGTTATACAATTCATAATCAAACTTAAATATAAATATGTCCTCACTTTTCGTCCGCTTCCCTCGAGTGCCAAATAGAAAAGAAAGCTTGGTTAGGCACATGGTTACCGGCTGAGTTAACAGAGATTTAACACCCGCTTAAAATATCGGTTCTGCAACTCCGGTGTTGCCGGATGCCGCGGGAGCAGTTTTGCTATCTGTCGTAACAGTAGGAGAACATCAACAGAGAATCCATCTGTCGCAAAGCCGGTATCGCCAATACCAGACACCGCCATGAATGATTTGTACCTCCGGAGCTGCAGCTGACTTGCCAGCCTGGAAGTGATCACGTGCACCTGAGATCCAGAATCCAACAGAGCTCGGCATGGAACAAGGGATCCAGCGCGACTACTCACAAAAATTTTCGCTGTAGCAAGCAACGATATATCGCCGCTGCGACCTTGAGCAACTAGTGCATTAGCAGTGGACGGCGAAGAGGCTACAGGCTCGGCGACCTCGGCTATGGCTGACGTGGGAGGACCAACCAAAGGCTGGCCGCTAGATGCCTGCGGCTCCAGGAAATGCAGCAGGCTGTGATGCCTCCTTCCACAACTGCGACAACTAGCAGCGAGGCACTCACGCATGTGATGGCCCGTTTGCAGACACTTCCGACAAAGACCGAGTCGCCTGGCCTCGTCAAGGCGAATCTCAGGGGGCATTGATATAAATCGGGGGCATGCAGACATTATATGGGACCATCCACCGCATAGCGCACAGGTAGAGGGAAGCGAATTAGTAACAATAAAGGATGATCTACTATTATTTGCACCTCGACGCCTTCCCACATGAGCGCCCGGGGCGTATGCAGCCATGGCCACGTCCATAGCCTCCAGCGTCCTACACCGCTGCTCCAAAAATTCGGCCATCGACTCCCAAGTAGGGATGGCGTCTGAACCTGAGGAGTTTTGACTCTCCTCCCACTTGGCTTGGGTAGCTGGGTCCAACCTTTGAAGCAGAACTTGAACGATGATGCAGCTGGCGATCTGAACTGAAGTACCCAAATTCTGTAAGGCTCGCATATGGGCATTGAATTTGTCCGAAAGACCTCGAAGAGCTGCTATTGAGCCACTTTCCAACAGACTGAGGCCCAGACTCTCGTTCACGTGTGCCTGAAATATTAAGCAACGGTTATTTAATCGTTTCTCCAATAAATTCAGCGCAACATCATAGTTCTCGTCAGAGACTTCCAAGGAACGAACTGCTTCGAAAGCGGACTCCCTAAGGAAAGATCGCAACCTTTGCAGCTTTTCCACCTTACTAATACGAGGATTGCTGCCGACGATTGTATAGAAGATCGAGTAAAATTCAGCCCATTCCGAGTATCCACCGCTGAACGTAGGGAGCGGCAAAGGAGGCAGTACTTGAAAACTTTGACCTAACCCTGGGTCAGCCTGCATGGTGGACATTCCGTTGGCAAGGGTGGAGTGGGCAGCAATTCGAGATGAACGAAGGGTCGTCTCGTGCTCAATTTCCGCCTGCATCGTCGCTACGAGCTCCGAAACAGTCCATCGAAGGTCACTGCTGATCTGCAAAATGTCCAAATCCTCAAGCTCCCCGTGGATGGCCTTGAAGTCGCTGAACATGGTGGCTATCTGACCATGTCGCACGTGTAGCATGGCATCATCCACCTTGGAAATAGGCTGAAGAGCTCCTTGGATCCTCTGTAAGTCCTGGTGAATACCCAGGGCCTTGCACTTTAAAATAGCACTCCGGGTTGGAGTGGGTGCTCCTGTGACGGCGCCGCTGGAGTTCATGATTTATTATATTGAGTTCTGAACAACCCGAAATAAACTTTATTTGCTCGCGGCGAACACGATCTGTCCCACTGTGCGCTCAGAACCGTAGCGGAATTGTGGAATGTATATATATGAAGCTATGTGCGAGCGAATGCACTTGCGTTGTGGATCGTAAATATGTATGTGTGCTTGTGAACTAACGTTTATGTTTATGCCTGTATGTATGTATAATATAATAATATATTCTATATTATAATTTGTTTATTATTGTAAACACACTTTTTAGCCACGTATGATAATTTTTCACATAACACTGTTTACAAAATTCTTTTGTTTTTGTTTTAGCAATTTGCTTATGTGTATATATGTAAATATATTAACGATCACGTCGGGGTTCACCAATGTTTGGTCATTGAGCGTTTTCAATGCCATTAAAATAAAAAGACGAATTTAATCAAGTTCAACGTTATAAATTTTATTTGGGCCGCATATGAAATAAGGATTTGAGTACAATGTTTGAAATCCAATTTAGGATGCGAGCGCAATAAGGAGCCGAAAGAGAGTGGCGCCAACCTTGCAGAATAGGCTGAGCGGATGCCCGCTAACTTTAAATGCCGAATTAGTAAAGCCGAGCGGCCGAAAGAGAGTCAGCTTGCGACAAACAAAACGTCAGTTAATAATTAATTATTCTATTTAAGTTACTTTCTAGCTTCTTGACCCGACAGAACCTATTTGCGAATTGAGCACGGAAGTTGTTTGATTCTAATTCTTGGACCTTTGCCAAAGCATTGGGCAAATCTGGTGAATTTAATGAGAAAAGAGTTTCTGAAATAAATCCATTAAGTCCGAATATAAATACTCGTAGAGCATTACTCCTTATTGAATTGTTTGTTTCTTTGGTAATTACACTGTCCTTTCCGTATGTCATTATGGTTTTGTTTATTAGTAAGGTCATTTTTTTATATACTACTACTAATGCGTTAAAATCATATTAATGTATTGGGGTGCCGACCACTGCCTTAAAGCTTAAAACTGTGCCATGATTGGTAAAAGCATCATGGGCAGCTTCCATTTTATTTCGTAAAATTGTTAAGGCGATAAAATATTGTTCACTTTCAATTTTATAGAGACTCATTACAGTTTCTGCAGCTTCCCTCCAACCTACATATTGTGTTGGATCTCCTGTGAAATTTGGTAAGGATTTTACCACTTCAAGTGTTGTATCGCAAGTTATAGCTGGGTCAATTGTTTGTGTTTTATAATCTTCCACAGTTTTTGCATCTGTGGCTAGCCTTCCTTCTAAACATTCCTTCCTTCTACTTTCCTGCTAACTTCATTCAATTAAGCGTTTATTAATCTGTTTATCAATTCCACTGTTAAACCGCCGGCTGTGGCTACACTGCCTGCAGAAAATTTTGGTGCTGAACCTCCGGTTGCCATTGTTAAATTTAATTCACCAAAGCTATTTATCAAATCTTCCAGATTTATTCTTTATATTATTTGTTAAATCGCGAATCTTACTTTTTGCAATATATAAATCTTATAATATTTTTCTTAAATTCCCTGATCTTTTAAATTAATTCCTCACGATATTTTCCCGTTGGGGTCTTCCTTCTGTATGGTTGGTGGTTAATCGTCCTTCCTGGATACAGTTGATTAATATAAAGAGAATGTCCTGTCTTCCTTCCTTGGTTTTTCTTGTTGGAGCGAGTTGTAATTATACCCTTGCAGAGGGTATTATAATTTTGGTCAAAAGTGTGCAACGCAGTGAAGGAGACATCTCCGACCCTATAAAGTATATACTTTCTTGATCATATATATTCTTGATCAGGATCACCTCCTGAGTTGATATAAGCATGTCCGTCTGTCCGTCTGTCTGTCCGTCTGTCTGTCCGTCTGTCTGTCCGTCTGTCCGTCCGTCTGTCTGTTTCTACGCAAACTAGTCTCTCAGTTTTAAAGCTATCGTCTTGAAACTTTGCACCTTCTTTCCTTTGCACGCAGTATATAAGTCGGAACGGCCGGGATCGGCCGACTATATCTTATAGCTGCCATATAACTGATTGATCGGAAATGGTATAACTTTGGTGTTTTTAAAGCTAGAGAATTCGCATTTGGCACGATTGCTATTTTTGGCAAAATAATACAACATGCCAAATTTTATAAGGATCAGCCGACTATATCCTATATCTGCCATATAACTGATTGATCGGAAATGGCATAACTTCAGTGTTTTTCGAGCTAGAAAGTTGGGATTTTCTATGAATTCTATTTTTGGAAAAATAATACGACTTATCAAGTTTCATATGGATCGGCCGACTATATCTTATAGCTGCCATATAACTGAACGATCGGAAATGGTATTTGGTAAAAATACCAACTTTGGGGTTCTTCAAGATAGAAGCTTAGGCTTTTTTTTTAGATTTTGTCTTGTAATTTATTGGTTATATTATGATATTCCCATAAGAATCGGTCAACTATATACGATTTTAGCGATATATATCCTGTTTTAGCTGCAAGGGTATCTTGTTTTTTATTTGAGAATGTCCTGCCTTTCTTCCTTGGTTTTTCTTGTTTGAATTGTCGTTTTACTTGTTTTTGTTGTTCTTGTTTGTTTTTTTTTGGTTTTTTTTTTGGTGCGTTGATTTATTAATTTTGTGTTCTTGTAATTGTTTGGTTTAAAATTTCGGTCCACCTTTGTTTTAATTCACTCTTTATGGATTATTTCATTAATTAATTTCCATTTACTTTGTTGTTAACTGATCACTTTTTTTGGAGCTTTATGTGACGCGGCCCCACATGTTGGGCGCCAGTTAAATTTTTTGTAGTTCGGTGAATTAAAAAAATGTAAATTTTATATTTAAATTATACAACTTGGTGTTAAACCTTTATTTATTAAACTTAATTATTACAAGACTTTAGATTTTTCTTAAATATTTTTTGTCAACCGTTCGCGGTCTCGGTCAAAAAGGGACTGGCTTCTTAATTCTAAATCTGATCCAAAGAACCTCGGCCATGAGTTGTGTTTAGATTAGAGGCTTAAGACGAAAATGTCGCATCCTATTGTGAAATTCGATTAAGCTGATCAATGCAATTTGGTGGGTACTACAAAGGCGTAATTGATTGAGCTTCGGAGGGAAGCTGATGTTTACTTTTGATTTTGATTTGTTTATGGGGAACCGAGATCGGACCTCAGAACCAAAGACAAAGCCGAAGGCAAATGCAGGGTTTGAAAATATTGTTTATCAAATTCATAAGTGGAAAGCCATAAGTGGCCTGGTAGGCTAGTTGAGCCAAAGACAAAGCCAAAGGCAAATGCAGAGATTGAAAATGTTGTTTATGAAAGCCATAAGTGGCCTGTATTTACGGGTTGGATAGCTTGTATGTGTGACTGCTCGCACGACGGCGTAAAAATGCTTTGGCTTTCAATTTTCATTTTCAATTTCTCATCGTTTCTTTTTACAATACGTCGATGCGATAAAGGAACTAATAGTGCTTTTGTTCGCCGAAGATACAGTCAGGGTAGTAGTTGCTCTCTGTGCAATTTTTTAAGGTTCGAATCCTGCTTAGGATTTCGATGTTTTTCTTTTTTTTAATTATATTTAAACTTTATCTTTAATTGTAGTATTAAAGAAAAAAATTTAAATAGATGACCGGTAAATAAAATTCCAAGGAAGTCCGCCAGTCATTTTGTCATCCGACATGTCAGTCAGTATTTTCCCCATATCGCTAGTTTCTCATACAGGCATGCTCCGGTTTTCACTTTCGGTTTTCGTTTTCGTTTTGGGACCAAAACCGAGATTTTCGTTTTTAGGTGCTCCGGTTTTCACAAGTTTTTAGTTATCGTTTTGCTATCGAAACGTTTCATTTCTCATAACTTCTTGCTGCCGAAACAGGTGATTTGAGGTTTGGTCAGCAGCAAACAACGCGAAAAAATACCTTTTTTATATTCAATTACATCTTTCGTAGCCAAAAGAATTAAGGGGAAAAGCCAGAAAAGCCAAGTTAAGGGGATGCCACCTTTTCAATGGGTTTCATTTTCATTTCATTCCGGTGTTTTCAACAATTTTTTTTATACACTTTTAGAACATAACTTATTAAATTAAATTAATTAATTTTTAAAAAACATAGTTTACCCAATTTCAACAAATTTATCGCCATCCATTTGATTATACAAGTATTTTTAACTTGCTTTTTTATTCTATCAAAAGTATGGCAGCTTAGGCGATAACTTATGGTGTCAAACTTATCGGTCGTTCACCAAAACGAAAATTGTTGTTGCCGACGGCAAAATTTGATATCCGAATTTGAGGTGGGGTCAGAAATTACTCGTTTTAAAAATAACTACAAGCCTAATTGATCTTCTAGAGGTCTTAATAGAACGACAATAAACCAATAAGTCAACTATTTTTTTCCTTTTGCAAATAAGATCCGATTTAATATAGAAAAAGGCATTTACTTTTCATTTAGGCAAGACAAATTTTTTCGTTTTTGAATTCGAAAAAATCTTGTGAAAGTGAAAACGGGAGCACCAATTTTATTGAAAGTGAGAACCGGAGCATGCCTGATAATTTCAAACATAATTATTTTTACAACAATAGTAATAAAATTAAATTAAAAATGATAATAATAAAGTAAATATAAAAATTAAAAAAAAAAAACTACAACTTTTTAAAAATTAAAACAACCACCCAGTAACCTCTCTCTCACACTGGTTCAATTTGAACGTTTCTAACTTTCATTTTTTCAAAAATGTTACGTTCTAAAAATAGAATTCTCTATCTCATCTGCCAGCTATTTGTAGTGGCCTGTTAATATGCCGCAGAACCCGCACTTTTAAAGATTTTTACAGCGAGTTCCACTACAACCTGAGGCGATTTTAGAGTGGTTTTAACTTTTGTATTTTTCTTAATTGAACTATAAATTTTGGAAAACACTTTAAAACAATAAAAATATAATATAAATAAATTTAAAATAAAGAGAAAGTTGACGTTCCGAGCCTAATTTGAACTCATTTTGCTCTGCAAATTAGCCAAGCACTCTAAAACTAGGCTATCTTTCATTCGTTGTCGCTCGAAAATTTCTCAAACTTAACTTGTCACGCTGTGGAACCCGCTTGTTCCAGCGGGTTTCAGCGCTGGAACCTGCCATAGAAAAATTTTCGTTGTATGGGATGTCCCATCCATGTACTTTATAATCTTTGATAAAACCAAGGACCCCTTTAGCCTTATTTACCATTGAGGAATTATAGTTTATGTTATAGTTTATAGTTTATGCAAATTTATGTTTCGAGTCTAATAGGATGACGAGATCGTTAACCTGAGTTAATTTATCTAATGCAATCCCATACAGGGTATACGTAGCCTGCAGAGGCCAGGAACGATAAAAAGAAATAAGCTTGCATTTTAATCCATTAAGTATGGATTAAAAACTGGCTCATTGGACGGAGGTCCAGGCTGAAGCAAAGGGTCAAGCTTCTCATATATAAGGCCATTGTAAAGCCAGTCTGGACCTATGGTATTCAGCTATGGGGGACGGCATGTCTAAGCAGCCAAAATATCATCCAGATCGCCCAAAACAAAGCTTTAAGAACAATAACCGGAGCTCACCTGTACCACGACAACGCAACAATCCACGCCCAACTGGGAGTCCCATCCGTGAGAGCAGAAGTTCAGCGATTCGCCAACAAATACGTGGAGAGGCTGGATCGACATCCCAACCCTGAGGCCATGAACCTGTTAGACAACAGCTACACTAGGAGGCTGAAACGGACTCACCCACTGGACCTTTGCCACTCGAACGAACGAGACTGAGCTGCATTTCTAGACTTATCCACGCCAACTAAAGGTCCCAACATAAAATTTTAATTAAACGTCAAGGCTTAAACAAAAAAAAAAAAAAAAAAAAGGTATCATTAAAAATTTAATTATTGTCCATAATTCCGGACAGATTTTAAATGTAACTATTAAATGATTGATCAAAAAAAAAAAAAAAAAAAGTATTAAATAATTTGCTAGACACCATTTTTGAAAGTTTACAATATCAGTCTGAAAACTGCATTGGGCAGAGATGGATTTGTACTGAAGACAAAGCTTAACATCATTTGCATACATAAGTACAAAAGAGTTCGTTAAAGCACGGGGCAAGTCATTAATAAAAAGAGTAAATCCTTAAGGGACGCCAGATGTAGCACGGACCAAACGGAAGCGTACATTTTTGAATAAGAATTTTTTTGTTCTTCCATCTAAGGGGGGTTCTTCCAGACAACCGGGGGGCAAAAGAGGGCCGAGGAGGTGCGAAAGCGGCCACAGGGCGTAAGCAGCACTGGCCAATCACTAGGCGGCCGCAGGAAATAGGCCAAGGACCAATGCGAGTGGTGAGGGGCCTGGTTTTATCACCCGGTGGGAAGACGGAATCAACGTGGAACGTAACGGTTCCCGGAGCAGCAGTAAACGAATGGAAAGGATTTCCTGGCGTAGCGGGGCCGACTGTAGGCAGCAAACTCTGAACCGGGTCCGCTGGTGCGCATGTACGGCGTTCTTCCTGCTGTTGCGGAGGCGACAGTCAGTAGCTATCTCCCAAACCGGACTCGCTGGCGCGCAAAGCACGGCGTTCTCCTGGTGTAGCGGAGGCTGCAGTCCGCCAACTCCCGAGGCCAGCGATACAGCGCGTAGGCGCGGTATAACCGGCATTTTGGTGGAGGCTTGTCAGTGCGCAGCCGAATTCCAAACCAGACCAAGTCTAAGAGGTGGAAGGCTCGACGGAAGAACACCAGAAGAGGAACCCCCGGCAACGAAAGCAACGACGGAGCAGCGACAACGGAGCAGACCACCAGGAAGGCCAAAGGAGGCATCGAGGATCGAGGATCAACGAATATTCGAAGTGGGGCCCGTTCTCGGGAACCAGGTTAAAATATCATTGTAAATAGAAAGAGCAGCAAATAAAGAGACTGCATAAATTAAAAGCTATTTGTATAAATATAAAGCTGTGAGCTAGCCGCGGCATATTGTGGCGAACGGAAGCAGAAAAAACAGTTCGTTACACCTGGCGCCCAAAACTACGTGATTGCGTTGAGTCTAGAAATAACATAGCAGAGAAATGGGAAAAAAAAACTGGATCTACGCGCTTAGAAAGGAGGAGCTGAGCGAGGTGTGCAGAGAACTCGGTCTACCAGCAGACGGGACGGTGGAAACAATGAGATCACTAGTGGCGAGGTGGGTCGACGAGTCCAAGGACGAGGAAGTACTGGCGTTGACACACGGCTCGAGGAAAGGTTTGGGCAAAGATCCGGCCAGAGAGCGACCAGCGAGACCGAAAGATTCATAGAAAGCCTAGCGGTACCAGAGCCAAAAATAGGGAGGAGCATGGAGCCACAGTCAAGAAAGAATGTCCCGGCCCCAGTGGATTACGCCTAAGTGGCCAGACAGGTGCGGGACTGGTCCTTTCGTTTCGACGGAACAGGAGACCCGCTAGAGTTCCTCGACCGAGTGACGTGGTCCGCAAACACCTATGGATTGGACATAAACACGATCCCGAGGGCCATGCCAGAACTACTACAGGGCAGGGCTCAAAGATGGTTCATCATGAACGACGAAGAATGGCCAACATGGGCAAGATTTGAGGTAAGCTTCGAAAACGTTTTCCTACCGAAAGGATATTTCGAGAAGTTGGCGGATCAAGTCCGTCAACGGAAGCAGCGTCCGTTCAAAGAAAAAAAGAGAACCGTTCAAAGAATACATGATGGACCTTCAATCTCTAATGAAGCCACTAGGGAAAACCACCAAGGAGGTAATCGAGAGGCTCGTCGAAAATTACATGCCAAGGATGAAAATGTTCATAAGACCATACGCATGCGCATCCTTGGAGGAGGTGATGGGCATGACAGAAGAGTTCGAGGAGTTGGCGCAGGAAGAAGAAGCCTTTAATAGGCAAGTCGCCACGGAACAACGATGGAGCCACAGTCAACCGACCGTAGAGAGGTGGCAAAGAGAAGAACCGCAGCATGCCGACGCAGCGGGGTACCAGAGAAATCAATGGACCCAGAGAGGACAAAGGGACGAATTCCATCACCCAACCATCCAAAACACCCAATGGTGGCAGAAAGAGGAACTGCGCCAAGGCCCGCCGGAGCGACAGAACAACACAGGTAAAGGTTGGACGCCAAGATGGCAGCCCGAGACCCAGCACAGGGCGGATCAACAACGACCAGATCGGCAATGGTCACTAGGGCCAAGGCAGGGTCCTGTCGAAAACCCGGCTCAAGCATGCAACAGATGCGGTGGCATGGGCCATTGGGCCAGCGGGTGCAGGAACCCAAGGTTGTTGTTTAGCAAGATGTGCGGTGCGACAGGAGTAAGGAGCACAGAATGCTGCCAGAGGTCGGGAAACGCGCAGCGGTCTCAGCAACAGGGAGGAGAGCAGGGATCGCACGGTGCTGCCTCTCAAAACTAATAGGAGGGCTATCCGGGGAGGAGCAGCAGCTGACGGCAACCATCGAGGTCGAGGGCACGGAGATAAAGGCCATGCTGGATACAGGCGCAACGGCGAGTTTTATTTTTGAGGAATTAGCAGAGAGCCTGTAGGTCACCGGACAACGCATTGCGGCAAGGAGACGGGTGAAGTTGGTTAATGGAAGCCATACGGAGACACGCGGCGTGCTCCAGGCAAGGATAAGCTTCGGCGACCGGATACAGACCCTGAACCTGCTGGTGATGACAGGCATGGAGGACAGTCTGGTGCGAGGATGGGATTTCCTTAGCGAGTTTGGCACAACAGTGACATGCGCAGGCCACCGCATTTCGATACCCAAAAGGGAGAGATGGGGCGGCTGTCTGGTGGATAGGCTGTCCGTAGTGGTGGCCGGATCAACAACCCTTTCTGGATGCCCAGAAAAATGGGAGAGGAACGAGATAGCAGGCTCATCGAAAGAGAACTGGAAGCGTTCGCAGGCCAAAGGGGCTGCTCGAACATAACGCAGCACAGAACCACGATGAAGGACGACATGCCCATTGTTTTGTAGGGGGGCGCTGCTGCCGCCAAAGATTCCAGAAATATGAAAATGTTGAAATAAGAAGTAAAAAGTCGGGGGCGTCTTTCGGTGAATTTAACGCGGTCAGCTTTATTGGGCTGCTTACATGCGATAACTAACTTTAAACTAGTACAAAAAAGACGATCGACGACAACCAACGAGCGAGAGAGAGGGCACAGAGGGGCGAGTGTGGATGCGCTCTTCAGCGCGGATGCGCTCTTCAGCTGAGCGGCACAACGGCCCCTCACCTAAACATTCTCCCCCCCTTGCAATCGCTCGGGTTGCAACAAATCCCTCGTCGCTAGCTATGCGTCACTGCAGCTAGAGGGCGTACACGGGTCGATGAAGGCCCCCGTGTTGAAAATCCGGGTCCCGATGTTGACGCTGTTCCGGTTCAGCATCGACGATAGGGTGGGCGCAGCGACCGCGTCCTGCGGGGGGCCCTCGGGGAGAGGCGGAAAGTTGCCTAGGCGCGGATGACGCGAGCGGAAGAGCGGTGGACGGCACCCGATGAGTGGCGGATGAAAGCAGGGGAGCACTTGACGGCTGCCGGCCAGTGGCGAAAGAATGCCGAGGAGTTATTGAAGAGTGCCGGGAAGTCGGCGGCCGTGGATCGGTTTGGGAATGCCGGAAAATGGCGAACGCAGGGCGAGAAACACCCGAACCGCGCCGGGAGTTGGCTGATGACGGCCGACGAGAGAGCGAGACACTCCGTGTACTGTCTCCCGCGGGCGGTGACCGGTGCTCCTTGGTCACGGGGTGCAGCAGCGTGTGGTGATCCTGACCACACGTCTAACAGCCGTCTCCACGCCGACAGGATCCGTCGGAGTGATCGTGGGCCAGGCAGCTCGAGCAATAGCGGTTCGCGAGAGCCGCTCCTCGGCACTAAGGCGTAGGAAGCGCCGACACTTCTTCAATGGATGGATCCCATTGCAGACTCGGCATCGGTAGGATTGTGTACCTCGAGTACATCTGCTCTCCAGTGACTGGGCGTTGCGTGGGCGTGGCGATATTGTGCTGAATATGATCTTGGAATCCGATTCCGAACTGATCCGTGTGGGCACCTCTCCCTGATCCAGTGAGTCACCGAGGCTGCGGGCAACTCGTGCGGAAAAAACAGACACGCTGCGGGGGTTGACTGGAGATAGTGGGCCGGTTAGCACCCATCCGAAAATGGTCTCCTGACCGAGAAGCGACCCGCAGATGTTAGACTTGGAATTACCGAGGAGAATGGACGGAAGAATGTCAGCTCCTATTAACACATCGACTTGGGAGCTCTCAAAGAAGTTGGGGTCCGCCAGGGTAATATTGGGCAGCCCCTTGAGACGATCTCGCGAAATCGGATATGATGGCAGATTTCCTGCCAACTGCGGAAGAACGT
The DNA here is from genome assembly GCA_018153035.1 of Drosophila pseudoananassae pseudoananassae. Classification (NCBI taxonomy): domain Eukaryota; kingdom Metazoa; phylum Arthropoda; class Insecta; order Diptera; family Drosophilidae; genus Drosophila; species Drosophila pseudoananassae. The sequence continues at coordinate 1,657,728 of JAECXR010000007.1, forward strand.
AAGCCGCAGTCTCTAATTGTAGCCCGGGTCTTGACGGCGACCGAATGGAGAAATGGCACAATTTAGTAGACTGCGCGGAAATGGTTTGATTAAGGCCGGAAACTTGGGCTTGAATCGTTTTGAAGGGAGGCTTAACGAGGTTGAACAGTCGTTCCGTTATGAAGGTCGATTCGGACCCTGAGTCTATTAGTGCTCGTGCCTGGACGGTGCACCCCAAATGGCACACGTTGATAAGGGCCGTGCCCAGTAGGACGGCTCCTGACCCGGAGGCGAAACACACCTGCACATTCGACTGATCCTCTGAGCCGTTTGCTGGCGTAGGCGGACTTGAAGCGGTAAGCTGCGTAGGCGGACTTGGAGCGGTTGCGAATGGATTGCCGCGGTGCAAGAGGGTGTGGTGTCTGCTGTGGCAAGTGAAGCAGGTATGGGCGCTTGGGCAGTCTCGTTGCTGGTGGCCTCGGGCAAAACAGTTTAAGCATAACTGCTTCCTCCTTATGTAGTCAGAGTGCCATCCATTTCTAGGAACCGCGAACATAAGCGAATGGGGTGGTCCTCCCTCGAACAGAGATCGCAGCCCTTTTGGCCCGGAACCACTCGAGTCTCGTATGAAGTGAGCCTCCGAGCAGGGGCAGTAGGAAGTCCCGACCTTGGCGGAAATTGCACGGAGCCACTAGGCCTGACGTCGTCGATGGCCTCCAGAGTGCGATGGCGCTCTGTCAGGAAGTTATCTAATTCCTTCCATGTTGGAATCTCGGCCTTATTATGTACGGATTGCTCCCACATAGAAAGTGTGACTTTGGGGAGCTTTGACGAAATCATGAATACCAGGAGGCAGTCCCAAGCCTCAACATTGATGGAGGACATTGCTAGGGCTGTCAGACAACTCTGAATGGTGGCTTGGAGCTCCTTCAGCGCGACCCCGGACTCTTGAGAAATAGCCTGGAGGTTGAAAAGGATTTTCAACTGGCTATTGACCAGTAGCCGCCGGTTCTCAAAGCGGTCTGTGAGGCTTTGCCAAGCGACGGAAAACCCCTCATGGGTAAGAGGAGCCTTGGAAACAATAGCGTGGGCGTCACCACTTGTTTTGGACAACAAGTGGAACAACCGCTCTACCGGGGTGAGCCGCGAGTTTTGAATGTAAATGGCCGTAAACAAGTCTCGGAAGGTGGGCCACCGAAGATAATCTCCCGCGAAGACCTCGGTATCCACCGGAGGTAACCTGCAGCCTGTAGGCGCGGGCGTGTGGACATTGACGGGAGCCTGAGTGGATTGGGAAGCAATTTTCTCCCAAAGCTGGGCAATACATCTCGAATAGACGGAGTAACAGTAGCTGTACTTCGCTTCCAGCACTGTCGAGGCGGCCGCATTGTCGTCGGACACGGCTAGCAAATCGGAGCAGCTCTCATAGCTCTTCTCCACCTTCTCCCATAGTGCCCGAATTTGGTCCCGATGAACTTCGCACATGTATTGGGAGCCTATTTCCGTTTCTGGGGCGCCCGGAGTACTTATGTTAGCCTCAAATTGGATAATTCGATCTGTTGTGGCGATGAACTTTTTCAACGCCACTTCGACCGCACTTGGAGCCATTTTTGCAACGGAGTGAGTCTGCCTCTGTGAAGGACCGGGGGTTGTATTGACGGATTCGTCACTCCTTGCTCTTGGACTGGCACTGGTAGCCTTAGGCTTCAAAAGAGGCGTCCGCGGAGATGCGGATTGAGATCTGTCCAAACGGATGGCTGGGATCGAACGCGGCTTTTTGTCGTCTCCCGTGGGCATTCTCAGAGTCCAATTCGCTGGTCAGCGCTTGTCAACTGACTCGCGCAACAGGTGCCTCTGGTACGAAGGTGCCCCAGGTACTTAGTGGTGGCCGCTCGCACTAATGTGATGAGAACGGTGAGATCGCGGATCAAAGGCAATTACAAGGAGCAAGTGCGAACTAGTGGCGCCGATGTGGAAAGGAAGGTCCTGTGCGGCACAATTCGAATGTGGAAAGAAAAACTTCAGGACTCCAGAAAACCCACAAGGAGACGAGGTTTGCTCGGATTGCAGGCGGATGTTGACTGATGCGGAGTAGAAGCAGCGTTGGAGGCACGGAAAATGAAAAAAGTACCGGAAAATTCGTGCTTGTTCGGAAAAAAATGATGAAGGTCTATATATGTATGTATATTTCGACTTGTGTGGTTCGTACTGAATTTAATATATACGGATATATTAAATTCTTAACTATTTTTAATTTGCGGAGCCGGAAGGTGGACTTAACTTGGCTTGAATTTAACACACAATTCAAACACACAATTATAAAAAATTAATAATTAGTTTTTGGCTAACTGGTTCGGATTTAATTATGATGGAGCCAGAAGGGTGGAGTTGAAAATCTTTATTTTTAATCAATTGATGTTAATTATTACCAAGCTGGAACGGTGGAATTGAAACATAAATCTTTAAGTAATTGAATTTCATTAACACGAAGCTGGGAAGATGGAATTAAAACCGCGGCTCTATTCGGACAGAAGGAGGATAATTAAATTAATTAATTATAATTTTTTTTTGATAATTAAATTTTCGACTTTTGTTATTGAGTCGGAAAGGTGAATTAAAAAACCTGGCCCTTTGCTCGAACGGAAAAATAGAATTAAATAAATTTTCGTAGTTATAATTATAAATACATAAATTTATAATTAATTGATTTTTTTAATCTATTTTATTTCGCAGCCGGTTATGCCGTCGGCACCACGTACAGGGTGCAGGGTACCTCAAAGGAAAAAAAAAAAACCGAAAAAACACAACACGGCTAGGTCGAGAATTTAAGCGACACAATCACGGATTTGTAGTGAAATGGCGGGTTATACCTGTTGGTTTTCAAAAATTTAAATTTTTTTTAATTTTATCGGCTATATATTTCCTGAAATTGGGGCAGAAAATATTCGGAAGTATATGGACATGCATGAAAGTACGGATATATGTACATATGTAAGGGCATGTGGGGCATATGTTGGCACAGTGGAGCGTCGATAAGTGGACTGTATAGTTGGGGGAACAGAAAAGTTATGTGGTATAAAAAATGACACTGATTGAGGAAGATAAAAAACAAATATTACGACAGCGGCGGACTGTTCGGTGAATTTGGAAATTCCGGAACTAATTCACACCGGTGGCCAATATTAATTATGCCTTCTTTTTGTCACCACACAATTTCACTGTTCACTTGCGAATTTTTCGCGGATTAATTGCACCAAAAAAATATGTATGTGCGTATGTATGTATGTATGTGGATGCACATATGCCTCGACCGTTGGCAAGCGAGTGGATAACGGAGAGGCCGAAAACGGCGAGGAATATGGGCAGCACACAAAACGGAGACGGATGGGAAAATTTGCAGAATTTTATGATTATTATAGATTATTAGAAAATCTCAACCTGCCGTTGTGTCGGAAAACTCGGACTTGGAGTTGACACGGAGGGAAAAACAATCTTGCAGCAGTGTGAACGAAATTTAATGTTCGGATCACTGCTGAAGACCGGCAGAGAGATGGAGACGGAAAAATGTAGTTATCTTTTGGCGGAACAATGCCGAGAACTGCTGGCAGAAGAAAATCCAGAAATTATCCGGCTCGAAGGACCAATGTTTTGTAGGGGGCGCTGCTGCCGCCAAAGATTCCAGAAATATGAAAATGTTGAAATAAGAAGTAAAAAGTCGGGGGCGTCTTTCGGTGAATTTAACGCGGTCAGCTTTATTGGGCTGCTTACATGCGATAAATAACTTAAAACTAGTACAAAAAAAGACGATCGACGACAACCAACGATCGAGAGAGATGGCACAGAGGGGCGAGTGTGGATGCGCTCTTCAGCGCGGGTGCGCTCTTTAGCGCGGGTGCGCTCTTCAGCGCGGATGCGCTCTTCAGCTGAGCGGCACAACGGCCCCTAACCTAAACACCCATAAAACAACGATACTACCCCAAAAACCCAAAGATACAGGGGGAAATAAACTCTAAGGTGGAGGAATTGCTGTAAAAAGGATGCATTGAGCCACCAAATAGCGCGTACAGTTCACCTATTGTGATGGTGAAGAAGAATACGGGTCAATGGAGGATGTGCGTGGACTTCCGATAAATCAACGCAAAGTCAGTAAAGGATGCGTACCCAATGCCACGTATAAATTTCATTTTGGAGCAGCTGAGAGAGGCAAGATTCTTCAGCAGCCTCGATTTGAAGGATGGGTATTGGCAGATTCCCCTGGAGGAAGGCAGCAGAAAATACACCGCCTTCACCTTTCCAGGGAAGGGTCTATACCAATGGAAAGTGATGCCTTTTGGGTTGCACTCAGCCTCGGCAACGTTTCAGAGGGCCCTTGACCAGGTCATAGGCCCAGATATGGCTCCACACGCATTCGCGTATCAGGATGACATCTTAGTGATCGGACGCACCAAGGAGGAACATATGGAAAATCTAAAAGAGGTGTTCAGGAGGTTGAGAGCAGCGAACCTGCGGATAAATAAGGAAAAGTGTCATTTCTTCAGGCAGGAGCTGCTATACCTGGGACACCGGATAACAAGCCAAGGGATCGGAATGGATCCGGAAAAGGTCGCCGCAATTAGCCGCTCGTTAGCAGATTTCGCAGGAATCGCGAAGCCCCTGAACGATCTGCTACGAAAGGGAACAAAATGGGAATGGACAACCAAGCACCAGGAGGCGTTTGAGACTTTAGTCACCAGCGACTTCGGCGTCGGGGCGGTCCTGACCCAGGACACCAAGGAGGGCGAACGAATACTTCTTTCTTTCCTCAAAGAAAACCATGACGCACCAACGGCAGGACACTTGGGCGTAAGAAAAACCATAGCCAGAGTGGCCGCCCGGTATTTCTGGGCAGGTATACAGAGGGACATCCGGAAGTACGTCAGGAGGTGCGGAACGTGCCTGAAGTACAAGCCTAGCCAGATGCATGTACCCGGACAAATGCTGACACAGGTCCCGGAGGAGCCATGGGCGCCGGTATGATCGGATTTTGTAGGCCCACTGCCTAGGTCGAAACACGGCAATACAATGGTATTGGTGATAATGGATCGGTTTTTGAAATGGACGGAGATAGTGCCACTTCGAAAAGCGACAACCGAGGCGCTACAGAAGGCGTTCAAGGAAAGAATTGTCGCTCGGTAAGGTGTACCGAAAATAATGGTAACTGACAACGGCGTGCAGTTCACCAGCCGCAGCTTTAAGAAATTCCTCGGAGAGCTCGGCATGCGCCACCAGTTCACCGCACCATATACGCCGCAGAAGAATCCCACAGAACGACCGAATAGAACGGTCAAAACGATGATCGCCCAGCTCGCTGGGAAAGATCAGAGGACGTGTTCCCTTGGCAGGGAGCCAAGGATGTCGCGAGCCCTGTTAGATGGAAATGTGTTAGGCACGGGAGTTGGTCAAGGAACACCCACGGAGAACGCGAACTAAAAGAAGTATTCGAGATAGTATAGGAGGAACATGGAGCGAGCTGCCCAGGACTAGGCGCGGCATTACAATTTAAGGAGGCGGAAGTGGAGTTCAATGGTCGGTGAGACAGTGTGGGCGAAGGAGCACCACTTATCAAAGGCAGGCGAAGGATTCGCGGCGAAACTTGCGCCTCGGTATGACGGGCCATACACGGTTATGGATTTCGTGTCGCCGGTAATTGTCGTATTGCGACACGGCAGGACAAATATGGAAAAGAGGGCCCACGTTAGCGAGCTGAAGTGTCAAGATACGGAGGCACCAGCAAAGGAAAGATGAACACAAAGAAATACATCAAATCCACATAAGTGTGCAAGAATGCACATACCGCAAGGAGAATAAGGAAAAAAAGAAAAAAAAAAAAAAAAACAAAAAAACCCAAAGAGGAGGACAGCAAGTAACGGGAGCGTTACCGGGACATTTCCAGTAACGGGAAAGTGGGAAGTGTACGGTATATTCGAAGTCATCAAGCAGGAAACACAACATGTCAAGCAAATCGAGCGCGTCCATGGTGGTGTCGTCGGACGAGAGCGACATCGAAGTCGTCGGCGATCCGTCTTGGGACGCCAGGAAAGCAAGGGTAGCCTGGGCGATCAGGCCAGACGATCAGACGAGGAAGTATACCCGTCGGATCCGTCTATGTGGAGCAGCGGCGCCAGAGCGAAGTGCTGGACCTACAACAGCGGTCCATTTCCCACTAGTAAAACATCTACCCTGATCACCGATTATATGCTGTGTTATTCCGAACAAAGAAATAGATGACTTCACTGCCTGAATACAACTGTCAGAATCTAGTCTTAAAGTATGGAACACATAAACAAATTTTGTTAGGGCATCTATTTGTACTCTCACGTACTCCTTAAGATCATTCTTACCACTTAATTGTCCAGTTATGTCGATATGCACCGTGTGCCATGGCATATTTACTTTTGGAATTGGATGTAACTCGGCTTGTAAATAACTTCCTAACATATTTATTCATCTTAGCAAACCAATAGTATTGGTGTCTCTCTGAGCAGCAGACTTTGTTTCTTTTTGTTTCGATTTTCTGTTGAACGCATTACGATGAGCCGATCGTGAAACTCTCGTTTACCGAACATCGCTCAAAGAGAGATTCGAGTGACGTTCGCGCAGAGAGACTCATTAAAAGACCGATTGACTGAAAAAGTCAGCGAAAAAAGTCTTTTCAATAATTTGTGTTCGTTTCGTTGCACAGTGGTACGCACAGTAATCCTATTTTAACATGCCCTTTTCACGAAAAAACTTCTTAAAATTTTAAACTAATATATTGATTATTTGAATTAAAAAATGAATAGTTTTCTTTTTAATTAATTTATTAGGAGTTAAGCTTAACAACTAATAATGAATTTAAGTTTTTGGAACATAGTGAACTACGTCGTTCGCTTAAAATAAAATGTAAAGCTGAAAATGCTCTTTCCACCGACACTTGAGTAGCCGGTGTAGATAATACTACTTGTGCCAGAGCACTCAAATGTGGCGATTTCAGCTTGACATTTCTAAAAAAATTCTAAATATAGTCATTTAAAGGTAAGCGACAGTACATTTTGTCGAGGTTCTCCACCTCAAAATATATTTTGACAAGTTGGTCCGAAACAGGCTCTTCCTTTGCTACTGAAACAGTCTGCACGACATCCAAAAATTCTGAGAAAAGCAACTTTTCTTCGGGTGGGGATGAAATTGATAAATCCTTACCTAGTTCAACATCATGAATTGGCTGCGAAACAACAGTCTCTGTGGAGTGATCTTTAATAATAAAATAAAATTAATGTGAAATTTATTGTTTCCAATAATAATAATAACAGCTTGACAAGGACAATTTTAATTATTAAAACTTTTTTTTTTTTTTTAACATTTGAAAGTTTTATTTACAATCTGTCCGCAGTTAGGGACAATAATTAAATTTTTTAAGTGTTAGACCATGTTAGACGCCTATCCAGCGTCATTCCCAAGTATTTAGGGGTTGAGTTAGGTGGTATGGAAGTGCCTCCAATGCCAATCTGTGGACAGTCGCCTCTCTTCAAGGTAAATGGATTTTTACCGCCCAAACTACGGACTTATCATGATTAATCGCAATGTTCCATCTTTGAAGCCACGGGTCACGGGCATCGAGCTGACGCTGGAGACAGTCAGAGGCATCCTGTGGCAAGCTTGCCGAAGCTAGGAAAGCTGTGTCGTCTGTGTCGTATAATCTGACCTTGCGTCTCCACATCTAACCCTAAATGACCTGTCATTCAGGTATGACTTGAGGGAGGCGTAATGCTCATGGGGAACGCTCCTTTTTATTTTCATTAGTAGTCCTGGATGCCAGACCCAGTCAAATGCCTGCTTTACGTCAAGGAAAACTGCGCAACAATATTTCTTCTCCTCCAGGCTGTTTAGAATCTTTTGGACAATCCTGTGGCATTGCTGCGGGGTGGCGTGACAACGCCTGAAACCAAATTGATGGTCTCAATTGATGAAACCAATTGATGAATACTCTCTCAAGTAACTTGGATAGTACTGATAATAAGCTTATCGGCCTGTATGAGGCAAGATCAGCTGCAGGCTTTCCTGACTTCGGAATGAGGATGACCTCCGTGCAGGGTAGAGACAGAAACCTCTCAGTCTCAGCTTGGTCCACCTCCGAGCATCTATTGAATGGAGTGAAGGCGTCTTCCAAATGAGCAGCAAATGCGTCCGCCCTCACCTGATCGGAACGGCACCACTCACCGTCGGGTTTCCTAACCTGAGCCACCCTTTTCTTTGGACGCTTGATTAACTTGTCAGTTGCCACAAGTTGTGCTCGGGGTCGCCGGGGTCGCTCGGTATTCTTTAAAAGCACAAGTCCGCAACCTCTGGAGCAGCTTCGTGAGTCTTTTGGTCGCACGATTGAGAGCTGTTTTGTCGCTGGGATACCTAGTTCGGAACCAGATCCTTCTAAACCGTCGCTTTTCATTGAGCAGTAGAGCTACTTCTGGAGACAACAAATGTAGGTGCCTTTGAAGGATTTTGTTATTTTTGTTAGTTAGATTTTGTTAGTAAGGGCTTGAGAACGGGCGGGACGACCGTTAGGCATTGCTTCGCCCGCAGCAGGCCCCAACTCTCCACCCTACCGCCTCTCCTGCTCGATGCTCCTGAGCCTCTGCATTAACGCTGCAGCGAAGGATGCTACTGCGTCCCAGAGCATCTGGGTTTCCAGCATCGTCTCCCCAAGGTTTCCTGGGTGGAGTGAGCAGCCCGCCGTCGCCTCCAGTCGGTGGCGCTCTCGTGCGAACCGGCGGCACTCGAAGACAACGTGCTTGGCGTCATCGACTACCGATCTCCCGCACTCCGGGCACCAGTCCTCCTCCGCGTGGCCAAAACGCTTCAGGTATTGCCTGAAGCAGCCATGACCACTCAATACCTGCGTTAGGTAAAAATCGACCTGTCCGTGGCTTCGAAACACCCACCTTTTAAGATTGGGGATGAGCGTGTGCGTCCATCTTCCCTTCGTCGATGAGTCCCAGCAGTCCTGCCAGGCTGTGAGCGACCTCTCCTTGGCCTCCTCCCTTGTAATTATATCGAGGGCGCCACCAGCAACCTCATAACGAGCGCGAGCTTCCTTTAGCTCCTTAAGTTCTCGAGCGCGCTCTTTCAGCGGGACCATCCCCGCGATGACCAGGATGGCGTCGTCGGAGACTGTCCTGAAGCCGGACGCCACCCTTATGGCTCCCAGCCTGTACGCTGCGTCAACTCCGCTTCTGTAGCTGGGCGTATTCATCGCCTCAGCCCAGATGGGCGCCGCGTACAGAATTTGCGCCGAGGCAACGCTCACGAGGAGCCTTCTCCTGTTCTGCTTTGGGCCTCTGGTATTGAGGAGGATCCGGGTGAGGCCCCTGACAGTGGCTGCAGCTTTGCCCTGGATATATTCTAGGTGCTCACGGAAGGAGAGCCGGGCGTCGATCATCACCCCCAGGTATTTTATGGCCCGCTGGGAGGTTATGGCCATTCCACCAACCTGTATCGTCGCCGTTTCTAGAACCTTGCGGCTGCTGACCAGCACCGCTTTAGTCTTTTGTGGGGCTAGGCTTAGTCCTGCATTTTGGAGCCACTGTTCCATTGCCTCAATCGCCTTGTTAGCCGCTCTCACCGCTTCCTCCCTATGTTTGGCCACAACTACCAACGCTACGTCGTCTGCGAAGCCGACGACGTCGCATCCCGCTGGGAGCTGCAGTCTCAGGATCCCGTCATACATGGCGTTCCACAGCAGCGGTCCCAGGACCCCAGGTCCTTGGGGCACACCTGCCGTGACGCCGTAGGTCTCCGTGCCCATGTCCGTGTCGACAAGTAGGACCCTGCAGCTGAAGTAGCTGTTGACAACGTTCATTATAGAATTGGGGACGTTGAACCGCCTTAGGGCTGCCAGGGTATTGCCCCAGTCCGCCGTGTTGAATGCGTTCCTGATGTCCAGGGTGACTATTAGGCAGTATTGCTTGGAGCCACCCTTCCACCTGGTTCCCGCTATTGCGTTTCGAGCAATTCCAACCACCGCTGCTATGACATCCACGTCAGGTCAATGATGGATCCTGCTCCGGCTCTGCCGAAGGTGTGCTGGCTTCCTTCGTTCAGCAATACGAGATCGAGTGAGGCGAAGGTTTCTTTGACCACTTTCCCTCTCGCATTCGTCCTCGGGCAGCCCCAGTCCTGCGCCCATGCGTTGAAGTCCCCTGCTACAAGGACGTCAGAATGGCCTCTGATGTCATTTCCTAGGCAGTCCATCATGCGCTCGAACTCAATGGTGGTTAGGCTAGGTGCCATGTAGCAGCTGTAGAGCCATGCCCCACCTATCCGAGCCCTTACAAATCCCTCCGCACTGTGCACTGAGTGCATTGTCGCGCCGGTTGCGCCGCAGCTCCAAATGGCGGCCTTCCCCGATAGGTCAACTGCCCAGCGGTTGTCTGAGCCAGTCCTATGGGGCTCGCTTAGGAGCGCTATGTCCGCCTTCGTCTCCCTCGCAGTCTGCGACAGCACATCTTGTGCAGCCCTACAGTGGTTCAGGTTCAGCTGAAGCACTAACATCCTGTCGTCCTAGGTCCACCTCCTTTCGCTGACATGGGGCAACTTCTGCTTCCAGTCTGATGCCTCACATCCTTCCGGCCCTTATCTTCGCACGAGAAGCATCGAGGGTCCTTTTTGCAAGAGGCCGCCCTGTGGTCCGAGTCTCCGCAGCGGAAGCAACAGCCGCTCCTGTCCTTCGAGCTCTTGCAAGCGCTTGCGATGTGCCCCATTCCAAGACACCTGTAGCAGCGAGCCACGACCTCCTTTTCCCTCATATGGCATACTGACCACCCAACCTTCACCTTGCCCACAGCAAAGATGGCCTTGGCAAGGCTCGCGGGGAAAGCCACGATAGCGGTCTGCGTCTCGCCATAACTGCTTCTCAGCTTCTTTACTTTCAGGGCGCCTTGGTCCACCGCTGCCTGCAGTGTATAGTCAGGAATGATTTGTGTGTAAAGTGGGTTTCTGGAATTAGCAAAATGTCAATGCAGCGGGTGTGGATGAAATGCTCCACTTCTAGCCTTTTATTAACTAGGCCGTTAGCGTTCCAGAAGGCTACGTGCAGTCCTACTTGTTGCATATCTGAGTAAGGATGGCGCTCATCATTGTTGTCATACGTTCTAACATCTTATCCAAAACTCTCTCCAGGAGGCTTTCCACTCTCGACGTAAAGGCTGCCAACTGGTCGGCTTGTGGCATCTCGGGTGCTGCCGCTTGTTGCTGTTGTGAACGTGCTCCTCCCCTGGCAATATCAGCATAGCTCCTTGATAAGGTGTCCACTGTTGGATAGTGTTGAACGGGTTGGAAAGCTAAACGACGTGGTTGAGCTGGACGTGGATCTTTAGGAGCCATGCTGGCCTTGGCTTTCTTATATGCTGGACAGCCTTTGTAGGAAGCAGGATGGGGTCCATGGCAGTGCACGCATTTTGCCGCCTCTTTTCGATTTTTCCTGCACTCGCTTGTGCTGTGTTGTTCACCACATTTGACACAACGATGCTGCAATTTACAGTATCGCTGGCTATGACCAAATCCTTGGCAGCGATAGCACTGCGGCACGTCATGGAATTTGCGTGGGGGTTCCACCTTAACCACAGAGTGGCAAATTCTATTCACGTTAAATACCTCTTTGTTTTGTAAAGTCTTCCTTAATCTCGTCTATATCGGTGGTGTGGTGGAGTCCTTTTAATACAATTCTGTACGCTCTATCTTCCTTGGGCTGGAATGTGTAATATGCTTTCCCGGCGCTATCAAGCTTGGATTTGAGGGCAGAGTACGACTCCTTATTCGGCATCATAATCCTCACCTGATTGTCTCTGGCGGCTTTGTAGGAGAAGTCCTTCTTTTTGCCAACGATGTCCCCGATGCAGGAAATTAGAGCAGCAATGTTAAAGACATCTGGGATAAAAATCGGTGGTGACTTGATTTCCTTCTTCTTGGGGGATTTAGAAGACATAAGTACCTCTTCATCATCGACCGCTTCCGTGCCGTTGTCTAAAACTTCATCTTCAAGATCAGATAGAATAGCATAATAATTACTTTCAATATTAGCCCTCAATGCCGCTCTTGCTGCTTTGCTGGTGGTTGGTTCGTCTTCCCTGACGGGTTGTTTAGCCGACTTCCGTTTCATTTCTCCAAGCTCGGAGTCGCTGGAGTCGACATCTTGAAAGTTAGAACAGGGCTTCTTTTTAGAAGGCGGGTTGATTTTGATGGAGTGGGGGGTGTCTTGCCAGTCCATCGTGTTGATTTTGTCCACGATTGGCCGCGAGATTGTGTATATAAACGTGGTTTTTGTGTTTTATAATTGTGTCTTCACTAGTTTCAAATGAAATTTTTCTTTTCTTCACAACTTGAGTTTCGGATAGTTCTTCGTTGTCGCAGTCTTTAAATATTTCACCATGCTTCGATGTCAAATAGCGTTTTAAATTTGTAGAGTGAACAGCTGCTAATTTAACTCCGCACACTTTGCACACCGATTTATTGTCAATTGTGTTAAATATAAAAAATTGATGCACTTTTTTATTCATTTGTCGCCCCATTTTCAATAAATTTGAAAAGTCTATGTATGTTCACACGCGAGATTCACAAAGCCAATTGACGCGTTGAACCCACGAAACTTCACATACACATATACATGCACAAAAGACTTTTTGAATCGTCGAACGCGAGCAAACGGTCCAGAATGAGCAGAGCAAACGAAACCTAAAAAAACTGCTATTCGGCTGATCCCAAGCAAAATTTGTATACGAGCAATTCAATCGGTTGCTCTCAGACTTTTTGCTCAAAGTCTCAGTGACGAACTCTTATTTTGAGACCGCACGAATCGGTTAACAGTAATTTGCAAGCTATGTTTATTACTGACCATCAAAATTCATGGGTTACTACTGGCAGACAACGGGTTCTTCCATTTCTCTGAACTTTACGGAACAAGACACCTTTTCTCAACTCATAAGTCTGTGCAACATAATCTGTCAACTCTTTGGAGTTAAGTTTCTTAATTATATCAGTCACTTGAGATTTCTGCCAAGTTTACACGCTTTTCAGGGACTAACGACTTTTCAACTTTGCTGGCTTCCTGAATATGATTTCTCGATAAAAAATCCACATGCGCCATGCGCTTTACTTCTCTATATTCGATCGGATCCGTTCTTCTTTTTAACCAAGAGTATAGGGCTAACATAGGGAGAACAACTAGGTCGAATAATGTTACAGTTTAACAACTCTGTTATCCTTTCACGTACAACTTCTTTTTCATTTGGACTCAAACGATATGGACGCCGCTGCATAGTTTTGTTTTGATCAATTAATCTAATAGCCATTTCACCCGTATTAACCTTTGTGCAAGGGATTCCATCAATAAATGCAGCTGAATAGTCTTGAAGTAGTTTAATTAAGTTCTCTTTGTCATTACCAATCATTTCAGTATCAACATTAAGTAGCAAGGCAGATGACTCAGGGACTTTACAGACGTTTGCAGATTTAGACTTAACCAATTTAAATTTATCAGGTGTCAAGATGATTTCGTATCCTGGACTAAGGATTTCCCTACCAATTCCAATATCATTTGTGAGATCCTTATCTGCTATGACGTGAAACAGTATTTCTACAATATTTCCATTAATAATACATTTAGATAGTTTTTGTAATAGTTTCGCCAATACCTCGTATTATGACAATATTATTAATAAGTTTGCCATCAAATTTTTCGGCCACACTACTTCGAATAAGCGAACATTCAGCTCCAGAGTCATAACAAATAGGAAAGATCTCACCCTGATGTGTCAAAACTCCTTTTGGCTCAGCCACAAAACATTGATTACGTTTCTTCTCAGTAACTGCTCCAGATTTAGCTGCATTGTTCGTGCACCGATTCGAAAGATGCCCAAGTTTTCCACACCGGTAACAGGTGACATTCTGTAAATCGCGATGCTGTTTATTCTCTGGTCCAGACTGCTTTAATTTACACTCCGCCATTTTATGTCCGCTTGCAGTCGCAGCTATTACCATCAGTATTTCCAACACTCCGCAACACTCCGGACGCACAGACGCTTGCATAGCTTTACACATCTCGAGGAAATTGCGATTTTGTAGTTCCATAATGGTACGCCACTGATCTTCAGTAAATACAAAGTCAGACTGAAGACTGCATTGGGCAGAGATGGATTTGTACTGAAGATAAAGCTTTACATCATCTGCATACATAAGAACTAGAGAGTTCGTTAAAGCAGGGGGCAAGTCATTTATAAAAAGCGTGAATTATAGCGGGCCAAGATGACTTCCTTGAGGGACGCCAGATGTAGCACGGACCAGACGGGACTGTATGTTTTTAAATAAGACTCTTTGTGTCCTTCCATCTAAATAGCTGGAGATACACGTTAAGAGGTCTATAGGAAAACCCAGCATATTCAGTTTACTCAACAAGAGTGAGTTATTAACTGAATCAAATGCTTTTCTAAAGCATTACATCGGTAAATGTGTAAATTACATCGGTTTGATATCCCTTACAAAAGCCATCTATAACAAAGGATGTCAACTCCAGTAAATTTGTGGTTGTGGAGCGACGCTTAATAAAGCCATGCTGACAGGGAGAGATGATCGAAGAGCATAGGTGTTGCAAAAGAGGGGTAATTAATTTTTTATATAACTTTGGAATTGCCGACAACTTAGAGATGCCTCTGTAGTTGGCAGCCTCAGACTTTTTCCCTTTTTTATGTAGGGGAATGTATGAATGAATGATTCCGTATGTATGAATGATTCCTTCCACTTACGGGGAAAAATCGAGGCTTCCAAAGATAAGTTGAAAAGTCTTAGAAGAGGTTTGCACAGAGCCCTGGCACAGTATTTTAGCACACAGCCTGGTACTCCATCGGGGGCTGGCGAATAAATGGATTTGACCCTTAAAAGACCAGATAATAAGTTGTTCTCAGAAAGTCACGGACAGAAAATAAGATTTGCTGCTTGAATGTTATATGCGTAAGGCTGATCAGTCAATTCGACCGAGCTAGTAGGTATCTTGAGAAATCAACACTACTGCAGGTTTTTTTAAATTTAAGTAAAAGCTTATTTTTTTTATTTTTCAAGTTAGTGTGGCACCTTGTAAACCAAGGAGGATTTGTTGAAGCGGACGAATATTTCCAAGGCACACATGAGTCAAAAAATGTATTTAAAGTATAATAAAATTTTTCTAAAGTGACATTAAGATGAGTGCACGCCAGAATATCAGACCAGTCAAATGTATCGATAAGGCTATTAAGTTTGTGAAAATCAGCTTTACCTAAAAAAAATCAGCGCGTGGAGACATCTGATCGATACCAGGAGTGGTTTCGATTGAGACCTCCAGCGTGGGGTGATATGGATCCTCTGGGGTTGAAAGGGGAAAAGCTCTGGAGAGAGCAGTACAATCAGGATCAGATACAAAACATAAGTGTAAAAGCCGACCTAGTGAATTTCTACCATGGTTAATCTGACTTAGGGACATGTCAAACATGCCCGCGGTGAAGTCATTGTAAGTTATAAGTGACAAAGATGGTGAGTTATCGACGTTGGACCACTTTAATTCTGGGATATTAAAGTCGCCCACCGCTACGAGTTGGTCACGATCCGTCACAAGATTAGAGACGTATCGAATAGCGGACAAATGCTGCCAATATGTTAGCGGTTCAGACATAGGAGGTATATATGAACATGTAATGTATAAAGCTTTCACGGACATAGTGATTTTAACGCAAATAAATTCTATGTCACCAAACTCTGGGGATTTCACCCCTTTAGTAGCAAGAGTAGAGTCTACCGAAATGAGGACTCCACCTCCCCTTCACTGAGATCTATCCCGTCTAAAAGTGGTGTACTTACTTGGAAAAACTTCGGAGCTAAAGATCTCCGGATTTAACCAAGTTTCTGTAAATGCTATTATATGGGATGCAAATTTCTTTGATGAACTATCAGAATATAGCTTGGGGAGTTTGCTACGTAGGTCGCCTTGAACATCAGCGGGAGCACCCGAATCTTGAAAGATGACGTGCGCCTTAAATATGTATATTTAAATTTTTGTATGTCCTCCACCTTTATATCGGCTTTAGTTTTGGCTTTGATATAAGCCAAGATATCAATCTCAGAAGTATCAGGGGCAAGCTAAGAAACAAATATAAGTTTCCATGGAGGGATCACCTATAATAATTTTGGTGTCGCAGGTACGAAAACTGCAGCATCAGTCGGGGCCGGTGGTCCGGACTGTGGAATACTCTTTTGGGTGACTCCAATTGGGGTTTCGTTGCCTAGGACCTGTGGCATCACTTGAATGGATGCCAAGGCAGACATATCAGACAATTGCTCATTATCCCTGAGGGTGGGTAGCCCTTGGGGTGGCCAGAGATATAAGCGGCTGCATTAATGTCGGCTGAGCAGGCTGAGGCGGATCAGAAACAGCGGATTTCTTACGCTTAGGGGACTCACTTAGCAGCTGAAGGCCACTAAACTGAGTGTCAAGCACAGAGCTGGTCATTGATTTTACGAAAACCAGTGATCAACTCTTTAAATCCATTTTTGGTCTGTCTCATGAACGACCTCATTTCGCCTTGCACAGCACGACAATTTTCACAACAATAAAGTATCCCAGACCTACGGGAAATGGCATCCGAAACTGATGCAGTGAACCCGGCGCACTTGGCGTGTACGACGTTTTCTCATAGCCAGCAATGGATGGTAAGCTGAAAAGAGGAATTAATAGACAATAATAGACTTAATAGCACAGACAAGTTTATTTTTCATATTTTTTAATAAATAAAACAAATTTATATATAAAAAGTTAAAAAACACTATACATTAAACCACTGTGCCAAATAGGAAGCCGAAGCGGGAGCTTTGGAGAGTGCAAAGGAGAAATGCAGAAATAAAGATATGACGGGGAAGAAGCAGAGCTGAGCTATGCTTGGAATAGAATTTAGACAAATTATTAATTCGACTCCAAATATACCACAGCACTCCCGAAGCGATACGGTTTAGGCTTTAAGATTCTTAAGATTCACAATATATTTAATTCACAAGTATGTAAACACCGGTTTACCAATATTTATCATAAGCGCAGTGCGCACAAAAAAACACGACCGTTCGCTTAAGAGAAAGATATATGATATATAAAGATATATACATATATATGTAATATAAAAAAAGAGAGAAGGAAGAAAAATAAGAATATGAAAAAAAATATATAAATAGATAAAATTGATATATAAAAAAAAATAAAAATAAATAAAAAGAAAGAATTAAATAAAATTTAAAAAAAATATACATATATGTCGGGTTCTGTTTATGATTTCCATATTTTTAATGGATTGCATACTGCGAATATACCTGATCGTGCCACTGGCAACTGCCATTTGCCACTTGAGACTGCCTCAGCAATTCTCGCTTACCGAAAATGTCCTCCAGCTACAACGCTACAAAAGCTACAACGAACATACTTGTATCTCTGTCTCTCGCAGTGGCTCAAGCATACACGTACATCAATCGTAGTGCCCATCTCTCTCTCTCAAACATCTAACCTCATGTCACATCTCTCTTCCTTCTTCACATCGAACTATCCTGACCATCTGGCGAATAGAAGGAACAAAGTGTACTAATAATCAACAATTGCAGAGACGAGAATTGTTCTTTATTACACTGACTACCATAATTTAAGATCCGACATATACATAGGGAAAATTTATATAAAAACAAGAAAGGAAAGCTAACTTCGGGCGGAGCCGAAGTTGATATACCCTTGCAGTTAAAACCGGATATATATCGCAAACATCGGATTAAATTTGCCGATCCTTATGAGAGTATGAAAATATGACCAATTTATCACAATAAAAAATCTAAAACAAAGTACCAAGATACCATCATCAAAAATACCAAAGTTGGTATTTTGACCAAATACCATTTCCGATCGTTCAGTTATATAGCAGCTATGAGATATAGTGGGCCGATCGTTATGAAATTTAGTAGGATCAACTGGCCAAAAATGGAATCTGTACTAAGTTCCAGCTTTCTATCTTCAAAAACACGAAAGTTGCGTAATTTTCGATTGTTCAATTATATGGCAGCTATAGGATATAGTCGGCTGATCCTTATGAAATTTGGCATGTTGTATTAATTTGCCAAAAATAGCATTCGTATCAAATCCGAATTCTCTAGCTTTAAAAACACCGAAGTTATAGCATTTCCGATCAATCAGTTATATATTCTCTTTATAATAAGAGAATATGTTGCACCCGATGTGACCATATGTTGACCATAAACCATGTAGTAAGGAGACGTTCCGATACTAGAATGCACAGAGGAACGCAAAGCACAATTAATCCTACTCAAGTTCTCATCCCAGTCCTTTTGGTCAGGACGTACATAAGCCCTGATCCCTGAGATAACGGAGCGATTAACGCGTTCCGAAGCGTCCGAGGGTCCGAGGAAGTCAATGAAAAGACGCTGAAAAAACCTTTGGGTTTCCGGAGCTTTTCCTATCGGCGGACGTAGAGAACAATTAGGCGACTTGGTGGCCTTGCACACTTCGCAAGCGTTCACATAACCTCTTACGTCTTTTACTAAACCGGGCCAATAGTAGTATCACCTAAGCCTCTCTATCGTTTTGTGTATCCCGCCGTGTGAGCATAAAGGACTGTCATGAGCACGAACCAAGACCTCTGGGATCATTTCTTTGGGTATCCACAGCTTCCATGCATACTCATCATGAAGAGTTTCTCCCGTCAGATGTTCTGCCTTTCTATACAAGTACCCACTATCGACCTTCAAATCAGGGAAATTGGTCTGGTTAGCGCTGACACTGTCTTGTAACCATCAGACTTAAAATGAACAGAGTTTAAATCGACAAGTAGTCCATCTTGCAGATCTATAGCAGCAAGCTCGTCTTCGTTGACTCGAGAGAGTGAATCGGGAACTACGTTCAACGAGCCCTTGCGGTGATCGATACGAAACTTGAATGGCTGTAAAGCAATCGCCCACCGTCCCAGTCGAGAATTCAAGTCGTGATTGGCCATAAGCCACTTAAGAGAAGCGTGATCTGTGATAATTTGGAAACTGTGACCTTCAACGTACGCTCGGAAATGTTTAAGAGCAACAATCGCTGCCAAACACTCTTGTTCCGTAACGGTATAGTTCCGTTGAGCCTTGTTCAGCTTTTTCGACACGAACGCAATCGGGCGCTCGTCTCCTTCTTCAGAAACCTGAACCAAAACAGCTCCTACCCCGCTTTTGCTGGCATCGCAATGTATTGAAAAGGGCTTTGAGAAATCAGGGTTGCACAGAACAGGCGCTTCCGGCAAACACTTCTTTAAGTCTTGAAAGAATCGTAATCGAACTACCGAACTGAGCGGACGTGCTTTGTCCGAGCTCCGGGAAAACTTCACGTTGCTTATATTTTCGCCAATATAAGCGAAAAGACACTGAAATACAATTTATTAAAAGTGACAGACAAGCTTTTTATAACAGTTGTAATGTGCTAAACCAAAACTAGTGCATTGTTGAAAAAAAAAATACGTACCACGCAATGAGCTCATTGAGCAACGACCAAAAGAACGAGCGTAGAAGTTCAGTGAACCAAAGAAACGGCTTCTACTCTTACTTTTCAACCCGCGATACCGAAGTGGAAAAATCGGCGCTTCAAAGCAACCCGGCTTTACTGACCGCTGAAACCCAAAGGGCACGGTCTTGCTCACCCGCTCTGCTCACTCCGACTCCCGCGTCATGGAGTTCGCAGTGTAAAACCCCCCTCCAATACCGGAAACAAATTTCGCACCAACAACAAGCAGCGCTACAACTTCTGCAACAACAGCGAAAACCCCTGCAACTCAAAGTACCACGACGTCAACGACAACAGCGAGTACAAAAACAACAACCTCGGAAAGTGCCAAAGCGGCAACGGCCACACAGACTGGAATGGATCGCTACATCCAAATTAAGCGCAAGCTTAGCCCGCAGAGTAATCCGGCAGGCAACAAAACAAAAATTAACCGTGTCCTGAATAACGATAATGAACCAGACAGATCCACTACTAACAGATTTGCCCTACTGGCGGAGGCTGAGGAAAACCAACCAGCCCAAGACACCGCAAAAAAACCCAAGCCCCCTCCAATCTATATTAGGGAAAAAAGCTCGAGTGCCCTGGTCAACAAAATTGCGTCGTTGATCGGGAACGGTGACAACTTTCATGTTGTTCCGCTTATCAAAGGGAACATCCATGAAACAAAGGTGCAAACCAAGACTGAAGAGCACTTCCGAATAGTTTCAAAATATCTGGACACTGTACAGAAAAACTATTACACGTACCAGCTGAAAAGCAGTAAGGGCCTACAAGTGGTAGTAAAGGGAATAGAACCTGATGTTACCGCCGCGGAAATAAAAACCGCCCTTAAAGAAAAGGGCTTCGCCGCCAAGAATGTTATTAACATTCTAAATAAAGATAAAAAGCCACAACCCCTCTTCAAGGTCGAGCTCGAGCCAGAAAGCAGGTCGCTGAAGAAGAACGAAGTCACCCAATCTACAACCTGCAATATCTTTTGCATCGGAAAATCACTGTTGAAGAGCCACATAAACGAAACGGTCCAGTGCAATGCACTAATTGTCAAGAGTATGGACACACAAGGTCTTACTGCACACTTCGGGCTGTCTGTGTAGTCTGCGGGGACGCCCACAAGTCCGTTTGCTGCACCACAAACAAGGACAGTACCGTGAAGAAATGTGGAAACTGCGGAGGCAGCCATACGGCAAACTATAGAGGATGTATTGTGTATAAGGAGTTAAAGAGTCGCATGCGTCAAGCGACCGCAACGCGCAACCAAAATCCACAGAATGCGTACGTTTCGTCAAAAACCACGCCAGACGTTTTCTTCGCCAAAGCTGCGAGATCCTCATTCGGTCCACTAAACACCACCAACGGCTTCTCCTATGCCGATGCTCTACGATCTGGAAGGGAAATTCCAATTCAGCCTAACTCTCAAAGCGCTCAACAGGCCCCAGAACAGCCACACAGCAAAACGGAAACTATGATGCTTACCCTCCAACAAAGTATGATGGAGCTTATGTCATTCATGAAAACGACCATGCAAACGCTTGTTCAAAACCAGAACATGGTGATACAGCTGCTCGTAGCACAACAGTCCAAATAATCTATGCAGGCGCTACGAATATCAATGTGGAACGCCAATGGTGTCTCACGGCATAAACTAGAATTGTCACAATTCTTGACCGAAAACCATATTGACGTTATGCTACTGGTGGAAACGCATCTTACAAGCAAATACAACTTTCATATAAGAGGCTACACAATCTACCGCACAGATCATCCAGATGGGAAAGCCCACGGCGGAACTGGAGTTCTAATCAGAGAACGAATTAAACACCATTTTCACAAAAGGTTTGCAACAAACTTCTTGCAGGCCACATCGATACAAATTCAGTCAAGCAACGGAATCCTTTCAATTGCTGCCGTTTACTGCCCTCCTCGCTTCTCAATCTCGGAAGGACAATTCATGGACTTCTACAATTCATTTGGGGATCGATTTATAGCCGCAGGAGACTACAACGCCAAACATACGCACTGGGGATCACGTCTAGTGACTCCCAAAGGAAGACAATTGTACAATGCAATTATAAATGTGAAAAATAAACTGGACTACGTTTCCCCTGGAAGTCCCACATACTGGCCAACAGACTCACGAAAGCTCCCAGACCTTATTGATTTTGCAGTGACAAAAAACATACCTCGCAATCTAATAAGTGCCAAAGCAGTCTCGGACTTATCATCAGACCACTCGCCTGTGCTTCTAACAATTCTTCAAAGCCCAGAAATAACCGAACACCCCTTCAGTCTGACGACGACAAAAACAAACTGGCTAAAATACAAAAAGTACGTGAGTGCCCACATAGAACTCGCCCCGGATTTTAACATGGAATCGGACATCGACTACACTACGAGCGCCCTGGAAGAAGTACTCATTGCGGCAGCTAAAATCTCTACTCCTCATAGGAAAGAAGTAGACCGAAACAAACACTTCAAATCTAATCAGCAAATCGAACAGCTCGTGCGAGAAAAGAGGCGCACGCGTCGTGATTGGCAAAACAGCAGATCACCAGCTTCAAAACAACGCCTTAAGGAAGCAACCCGATCACTCGACCAGGCTCTTCACCAACAGGAAGAAAATGCACAGCTGAGGTACATCCAGAATCTCTCGCCAACAAGCACAAAGTACCCCCTGTGGAGGGCCCACCCAAATCTTAGTGCCCCAATTGAAACGACCACCCCGATAAGAAACTCTTCGGGATGCTGGGCTCGCAGCGACGAAGACCGAGCTGAAACATTCGCCACACATCTCCAAAGTGTCTTCCAACCAAACCCAGCCTCAAATTCATTCCTCCTGCCAGTAATTCAGCCAGAGTCCTCCCCTCAGCCAGCCGCACCTTCATTCCGGCCGAACGAAATCGAAAAAGTCATAAGAGGGCTAAAACCAAAAAAGGCTCCCGGTGGTGACCTATTGACCCCAAAGATGCTGATCGAACTTCCAAAATGCGCTATAGAGGTCGTCTGCAAACTATTTAATGGAATCATTAATCTTGGCTATTTCCCCAAAAAAGTGGAAGAAATCCATTATTATAATGATACCGAAGCCTGGAAAAGACCACACAATTCCGTCATCATACAGACCAATAAGCCTTCTATCTTGTTTGTCTAAACTGTTTGAAAAATGCTTGTTAACTCGCATAATACCACATCTGGAAGCTTGCAATATCATCCCGGCACACCAATTTGGCTTTCGAAGAAACCATGGAACCATCGAACAAGTGAACAGATTAACATCCGAAATACGCTCAGCCTTCGAACAACGAGAATACTGCAGCGCTATTTTCCTCGACGTATCTCAAGCTTTCGACCGAGTTTGGCTCATCGGACTCATGCACAAAATTAAAACGTATTTGCCAACATACACCCACAAGCTACTGGAATCATACCTCTTCAATAGGGTATTCTCAGTGAGATGCAACGCAGCTACTTCGGGCGACTACACCATCGAAGCTGGAGTTCCACAGGGAAGCGCACTCGGGCCGTGTCTATATGTTTTGTACACTGCGGATATTCCTACGAGCGCACAACTAACAACGTCAACGTTCGCCGATGATACCGCTATTCTTAGTCGCTCCAGATGCCCAACGCAGGCAACAACCCAACTGGCTAATCATCTCACAATAGTGGAAAGGTGGCTGTCCGACTGGCGCATTAAAATAAACGAACAAAAGTGTAAACATATAACGTTTACTCTTAATAGACAAACATGCCCTTCGCTTTTACTAAACGGTATGCAGATCCCTCAAGCTAACGACGTAACGTACCTTGGCGTTCACCTTGATAGACGACTTACCTGGCGTAAGCACATCGAATGCAAAAAGATGCATCTAAAACTGAAAGCCAGCAGCCTCCACTGGATCATAAACTCACGATCGCCACTGTGCCTGGACTACAAGTTACTACTGTACAATTCAGTCCTAAAGCCAATCTGGACGTATGGCTCCCAGCTGTGGGGGAACGCGAGCAGCAGCAACATAGACATCATACAGCGCGCACAATCAAAAATCTTGAGAACTATCACAGGGGCACCTTGGTATGTTCGCAACAAAAACATCCACCGGGATCTGGGCATCCTCGCAGTGAAAGACGAAATCCAGAAGCAAAAAGAGTCATACAAAGAAAAACTGTCCTCGCACCCAAATTTTCTCGCTCGGGGATTGACTCGGGTTTCTAGCGTATCCCGCCTTAGACGCAACGACCTCCCAACCCAGCAATCGATTTTTAGGGCCGTCTAACTCCGTATCAGTCAATATGACTGTTAGTTAAGTTAAAAATATAAGATTTGATACACCTCTTGTTAGTCTCGCAAAGAGAAGATTCAAGAAATAAAAGCAACGTTAAAAAAAAAAAAAAAAAAAAAAAGTCTTGAAAAGCCTTTATTATTGCTTCAGGGGTCAAACTAAATTTACGCTTTGTCGTCATCAGGTCTGTTAAGGGTGCTAACAGAGCTGCAAAATTCGGGACAAACTTTCTGTACCAGCCACAGAGTCCCATAAAGCTTCGTAGTCCACGAAGGGTTTTCGGAATCGGAAAATCTGTGATGGCCGCCACTTTCTCTGGATCGGTGCGTATTCCGCCATCACCAATGATGTGGCCCAAGTATTTTACCCGCCTCATGCAAAAATGGCTCTTTCTAACGTTGATAGTCAAGCCTGCTCTTTTAATGTGTACCGCCAACTCTCTGAGGACCTTCAAATGGGTCTCGAAACTTGACGAAACCACCAATAAGTCGTCTAAATAAACAAACACTTCATTTCGGTAATGCGGTGGTACCACCTTGTCCATCAGTCTAGACATGGTACTCGTTGCATTGCAAAGACCGAAGGGCATCACCTTAAATTGATAAAGCGGCCTACCGGGAACAGTAAAGGCCGTTTTGTCGCAAGAGTTGACTTCTAACGGTAACTGCCAATAAGCATCCTTTAAATCTAAACTAGTAATGAACTCTGCCTTGGGAAGTCGACTCAAAATCCCGTTTATCTGCGGCGAGGGGTAAGCATCTTTTTCTGTGAAGCTATTTACCTTCCGGCAGTCAAGGCAAATTCGAACTTTACCTGGCTTGGTTACCATAACTATTGGCGAAGACCAAGTACTTTGCGACTCCTCTATGACACCTATTTGGAGCATTCTGTCTATTTCGGTATACATAGCCCTTTCTACAGCCGGCGAAACCGGAAAATGACATTGTTTTATGGGTTTCGCGCTACCCACGTCTATAGAATGTGTGATTAAATTAGTCTTCCCAAGACCTTCCTTCGTGAAAGATGGAAAACATATGATAACTTCCGATTGTTTCCTTTTCTGGTCTTCGGATAAAGTATGGGTATCGACACTGCTGCTATCACTGGCTTTGTCTTCAGCCAACTATACTTCCTCTATGCTTCCAGAAATCTATCCCGAGGTATAAGTCGTGTTTCAGAGAAGGCACAATGTAAATAGGTAGACATTTCTTAGCATTTGCATATTCTACTTCACTTTTTATTCGGCCTATTATGCGCTGAGGACTTCCGTCAGCCGTCACAGCATTCCTTTCCATCGCCTTAAAAGGCACATTTCCCCTCATTACTTCGGCTGCTAAGCTGCCACCCACACAACTGATGGACGCCCCCAAATAAAGTAACCCATACACAGTGCGATCCAACAATCGAACTGGAATAAATGGTCGAGGATCTCGAGCTGCATAAGGATTGGCACAAATGTATTCTAGGCCGAGTTCGCAACGCTTCACGGTTTGCCAGAAGCTTTTCAAGCTGAATGGGCTGGCTTTGGCATACCCGTGTATCTTCTTGATTTCATCCAAGAAAACCTCGCGTCTTCTGCAAGTTTCTCTCAGCTCTTGAACCGTTCTGATCTCTACGTTAAGAATTTCGTGCCTAATCTCAGTGCGTAAATTATTCTTTAGGACACGTACAAGCTTATGAGCAGACCAAGGCAGACTTCTAATTGGTCCACCAATCCCGATATGCTATCGTAAAAACTATCGAAAGACTCATTGGTCTTCTGCTTCCTATTCCTAATAAGCTCTTCAACATCTACATCGTCCCTTTTTTCCCGAAATTGGGTACGTAAAGCGGAACACAACGACCTCCATTGTACTCTACTCACGGACTTGTGGTAGCGCCAATAAAACTCATAGGCTTTACCTTCAAATAGAACACTGGCATTTCTGCACAGTATTGCGAAGTTTCCCTCTAACGTCTGGTGAGTGAGTGCTTCAACTCTATAAATAAAGTTGTCTATTGACACTCCGACTCCAGAGTACTTCAACTTCCACCCATTCAAGATCTGAACAACCTTATCCGGCCGATTATACAAGTCAGATCCAACGATCCTGTGAGAGCTGGGTGATCCAGCTTAGTTTGCTGCCACGCTTTCATTTCGGTTGCTTGAATTCCTCTCGTCAGGTCCACTTTGACCTTCTGTAGCGCGTGTTGGCGAAGTAGGTCTTGCACCGCTATCAACATTTTCATTAGGTGGGGTTACGGCCAATCGTCGAAAACTTTCTTCTACCGAACTCTGAATTAACCCTGCCAGTCTCTCCGAAAGAGTCGTGAGCAATCTCCGCTCCATATGTATCCAACTACTTGGTTGGTTGTATCAACAACTCTTCTAAGATCCGACCTTTAGCACGCGTTTGTGGACCAGCTGGCCTACAAGGTACTAGGAAAACTGGACATTTATCATTCCCCTTGAAATGATTCTCAATACACTTCTTGTGGTACTCGTGTTGCCATGAAGTAGTATAGGAGTCCATTGCGCCTCTTATTTCCTTATCGCACAACGGGCATGCTGGTGCCGAAGCCCCTACTGGTGAATGCATCATTTAAAAAAAAAAACCAACTGACGATCTAATAAAGGCAACACTATAAATTGATACTAAACGTTAAAACTAAATCGAAAAAAGATAACTGATTAATAATCAAAAGATACTTTGCGCTAGATGTCCAGCGTGTCGAAGGGTACTAATATTTATTGTTTACCGAAAGTCAGCAAAGAGAGTTTAGATTTAATTTTGAGATATAGAAAGTTAGTAAAAGATTTAAAAATTGAAAAATAGTTCAAAGAAGATCTATTGAATTATTTCGGACAGAACAGCGTTCACAATAAACACTGTCTGTATTACGTCTTTCTTCACATGACCAAAACTTCATTCGAAAGGAAAAATAAATAAACACTTTCCTCAACTTCAAGTGGTTATGACCCTCTCGCAAGTCAGGTCGTTTAAATTCCGAATCTCTCAGTTTTGGAAAATCTTCATAGAAGTTGTGTTAGACTAATCTTGGGTTAATTGCTCGTGGCCAGTGGATCGACCAACGTTCCTTACTGTCTTCCGCAAACAAATTAGGGTCCACAAAAAAAAAAAAAAATAGTTCTAACTAATTACGTATGAGAGAGTCGAGTTTTATTACCGCCTGTTTTTATACCCTTGCAGAGGGTATTATAATTTTGTCCAAAAGTGTGCAACGCAGTGAAGGAGACATCTCCGACCCTATAAAGTATATATATTCTTGATCAGGATCACCTCCTGAGTTGATATAAGCATGTCCGTCTGTCCGTCTGTCTGTCCGTCTGTCTGTTTCTACGCAAACTAGTCTCTCAGTTTTAAAGCTATCGCCTTGAAACTTTGCACACACCCTTCTTTCCTTTGCACGCAGTATATAAGTCGGAACGGCCGGGATCGGCCGACTATATCCTATAGCTGCCATATAACTGATTGATCGGAAATGGTATAACTTTGGTGTTTTTAAAGCCAGAGAATTCGAATTTGGTACGAATGCTATTTTTGGCAAAATAATACAACATGCCAAATTTTATAAGGATCAGCCGACTATATCCTATATCTGCCATATAACTGATTGATCGGAAATGGCATAACTTCAGTGTTTTTCGAGCTAGAAAGTTGGGATTTTCTATGAATTCTATTTTTGGGAAAATAATACGACGTATCAAGTTTCATATGTATCGGCCGACTATATCTTATAGCTGCCATATAACTGAACGATCGGAAATGGTATTTGGTAAAAATACCAACTTCAAGGGGTTCTTCAAGATAGAAGTTTGGGATTTTTTTTTAGATTTTGTCTTATAATTTATTGGTTATATTATGATATTCCCATAAGAATCGGTCAACTATATCCGATTTTAGCGATATATATCCTGTTTTAGCTGCAAGGGTATATCAACTTCGGCTCCGCCCGAAGTTAGCTTTCCTTTCTTGTTTTTCTTTAGTTCTGGTCAATAAGAATCACTCAGATTGTGCTCCTCTTGCTCTCCAAAACATAAACAGATTACACGGTGAAAAATCAACTGATGCTATATAAAAGAATTAAAGAAATAAGGAAAATAAAGAAAATTCTGGAATTTATTTACGATGAGTCCTACCGAGTGAAAAGGTACACCCATTAGGCCCCACGTTGGGCGCCACTCTTCTTAATAATAATAACTTATTATTACTGTAACGTGCAACCTTATGTTACCCAGTATTGAACACAGGTCTGACTTCGCCGGGCACGCTATAGTATCCGTCTTTTGCTCGTCGGCTTTGGGGGTGGAGGTCTTGCTAATTCAGATCTGGTCCCTATTATTATTAATCAAGAAATTGAGCGTGCTTGCGACGACATACGCAATTTAAGCGTAGATAAAAGAGAGAAACCGGGAAAAGGTAAATTAATTCCAGAAGAAAGATAGAAATGAAATGAAAATTCGGAAAACGAGACGCTGATGTCATTACGTCAGTGGCCCACCCTACCTAAGATCACTGGATCCAATTCTTAATTCGCGTGATCCCTTTACACACCCTTACGACCGCATTATCATTGGCAGAGTTCTGACGGAAAAATTACTCCATAGCTTTGTTTAAATTCATTTTTTAATAATCTAAATTAAATTCTATGTCTAAGGTGGAATAAACAACAGAATAATTTCATAAAATTAGGCAGGTATAAACAATTTAGTATAAGATGATCTTAATCTTAATAAGGCTTAACATTTATAAAAATATACAGAAAATTTCCTAGTAGACAACATAGGTATAAGCTTTACTTAAATTTCTAATCGTTCTTACTGACAAAAAATATCTTTAGTGGTTCTCATTTGTTTTCTTCAGTGTTTTCATTGTTCAATTTAATTTTTTCTTTGCAAGTATTATTATTTATTTGATAAATTTAGAAATTAGGAATTATATAAAATTTAGAAATGTTTTTTTTTTTTTTTTTAATAAAAAAAAATTTTAATTTTTTCAAATTAATTTGCTTTTAGCTGGGGTTGTTTTGGTTTTTTTTAAATTTGTTTGTATATTTTTATAATCATTAGAATGTGAATGCCGAGTATGAATTAACCAACGAACAAGATTTGTTTTATAGTGACTTCCTTTGTGTACTCTCCACGACGAAGATCGATCTCCAGAGGGGTACCTGCAATAGAACAGCGACTTTGGTTCGCAAGGGGTTAAATAGATACCGAGCATTCATCTGTTTTAGTCAACCAGCTATTTTCTTAAACTAATAAAAATCTCCTGAGACCTAAGATTCCTAAGATTTACATAATTTTATTTTTTTTTTCTCTTTATATATTTTATGTTTTTATAATTTCCTTTTCTACTTCTTTTTTTTTTTTTAACGGTCTTTCAGAATTTGGAAATGGCTTGTGCATCAATAAAAGCGTCAGCTAGCATTCCTGTGTTCATCATAAAGCTTAGAGGCCCAGACGACCGAGGGGCGCTCAAGAAACGATTTGTTATAATATATTAAGCTATTTGTTTATTATTAAGCTAGGAGGAGTTAGTAAGGAAATTTAAAATTCTATATTTTAAGTTTGAGGGACAGGAAAGAGATGTTATAGCGTAGAGACCATTGTAGTTCGAACATAATACCCTAAAAGGGTCATGCAGTGCATATGTCGAACTACAACGGCTAAGGAACAGAGGACTAAAGTTTCGAGTCCTTCTATTAGGAATGTTAAATTTTAAGCGTTTTAGTAAATGCTGGCTATCTACATCCCCGTTAATAAGGTTATGCAGAAAGACTACACCGAGCATTGTCCTACGATTTGTTAAGCTAGGTAAGTTTATGAGTAAGAGTCTACTATTATAATATGGAAGGTGAAGATTTGCATCCCAGTTTAGACCTCTAAGTGAAAAAGTTAGGAAATTCTTTTGTACGGATTCTATGCGGTCCTGATGTACTCCATATTGAGGACTCCAGACACATGAACCGTACTCCAGTATAGGACGGACCAAAGAAATGAATAGTGTTTTGGTTATATAGGGGTCATTAAATTCTTTTGACCACCTTTTGATAAAACCAAGGACTCCTTTAGCCTTATTAACCATTAAGGAAATATGGTCGGCAAATTTAAGTTTGATGTCTAATAGGATGCCGAGATCATTAACCGGGGTCAATTTTTCTAAGGCAATCCCATTAATAGAATAAGTAGCTTGCAGAGGGCAAGAACGATAAAAAGACATATGTTTGCATTTAGATCCATTAAGTGTTAGATCATTAGCTAAGCACCATTTTTGAAAGTTATCAAGGTCAGACTGAAGACTGCATTGGGCAGAGATGGATTTGTACTGAAGACAAAGCTTTACATCATCTGCATACATAAGAACTAGAGAGTTCGTTAAAGCAGGGGCAAGTCGTTTATAAATAGCGTAAATAATAACGGGCCAAGATGACTTCCTTGAGGGACGCCGGATGTAGCACGGACCAGACGCGACTGTATGTTTTTAAATAAGACTCTTTGTGTCCTTCCATCTAGGTAGCTGGAGATCCACGTTAAGAGGTCTTTAGGAAAACCCAGCATATTCAGTTTACTCAACAAGAGTGAGTGATTAACTGAATCGAATGCTTTGCTGAAGTCTGTGTAAATTACATCGGTTTGATATCCCTTACAAAAGCCATCTATGACAAAGGATGTCAACTCCAATAAGTTTGTGGTGGTGGAGCGACGCTTAATAAAGCCATGCTGACAAGGAGTGATAATCGAAGAGCAAAGGTGTTGCAAATGAGGGG
This sequence comes from Drosophila pseudoananassae pseudoananassae, assembly GCA_018153035.1. Lineage (NCBI taxonomy): Eukaryota > Metazoa > Arthropoda > Insecta > Diptera > Drosophilidae > Drosophila > Drosophila pseudoananassae. The sequence goes on from JAECXR010000007.1 coordinate 1,688,370, forward strand.
TAATTAATTTTTCAAATAACTTTGGAATTGCCGACAACTTAGAGATGCCTCTGTAGTTGGCAGCCTCAGACTTTTTCCCTTTTTTATTTAGGGGAATTATGAATGATTCCTTCCATTTAAGGAGAAAAATCTAGGTTTCCAAAGATAAGTTGAAAAGTCTAAAAAGAGGTTTGCACAGAGCCCTGGCACAGTATTTTAGCACACATCCTGGTACTCCATCGGGGCCCGGCGAATAAATGGGTTTGACCCTTAAAAGACCAGATAATAAGTTGTTCTCAGAAAAAAACGGACAGAAAATAAGATTCGCTGCTTGAATGTTATATGCGTAAGGCTGATCAGTCAATTTAGGAGGAGAATAAGTTGTTTGAAAAAATTCTGCGAATAGATCGGCAATGGCCTGATCCGAAGTCGCAGAGGAATTTTCAAACATAAGCAGGGGTGAAAAAGATACGTGTTTACGCTTAGTGTTTACAAAATTAAAAAAACTGCTTTGGATCCTGAGTAAATTGTATCCGGCAGCGGTCAATATAATTCCTATAACATTCAGCGTTATGCACGGTAAAATTCGACCGCGCTAGTAGGTATCTTGAGAAATCAACACTACTGCAGGTTTTTTTATATTTAAGTAAAAGCTTATTTTTTTTATTTTTTAAGTTAGTAAGGCTCCTTGTAAACCAAGGAGGATTTGTTGAAGCGGACGGATATTTCCAAGGTACAAATGAGTCAAAAAATGTATTTAAAGTTTAAACCAGTTTATTATTCTCAACGATCAACTCTATAAGCAGTATATCAGGAATTGTAAGGTAATCTTTCGAAATGATCCAAGCTCCTTCTACTCTTTTGTCAATATGAAACGTAAATCAAATCTTTTTCCTCCTTCCCTATCATATAAAAATATTTCACATTCTTCTGAGCAAGGTATTGCTAATCTCTTTGCGTCATTTTTTCAAACCACCTACTCGTCCGATTCATATAACAACAACTCTCCTTATCCTTATAAATTACCACATACAAACAACATTTACTTTTCAAAATTTCGAATTCAGGATCTGTTCGAAGCTCTTTCAACAATAGATATATCTTTCTCTGGTGGTCCTGACAATGTTCCTAGCTGTGTTCTAAGGTACTGTTCTGATATCCTTTGCTATCCTCTCACTATCTTATTCAACTTATCCTTGGAGCTGGCATGTCTTCCCAAGAGATGGAATGAATCTTTTATTATTCCGCTTCATAAGAAAGGCTCTGAAACACTTATTGAGAACTACCGGGGGATTGCTAAGCTATCGGCGATTCCCAAACTGCTTGAGAAACTAGTTACCTTCCAACTTCAACATTTTTGTAAAAGCATTATTTCAACTTCACAGCATGGTTTTGTCAAGCATCGCTCTACCACAACTAACCTTCTTGAATTCACTTCGTTTATCCACAGAGGTTTTCTGAGCCGCATGCAAACTGATGTGGTGTACACTGACTTTAGTAAAGCGTTTGAATCTGTGAACCACCATCTCCTCCTTCATAAGCTGTGTCTTTTGGGATTTTCTCCACATATAGTACAGTGGTTGACCTCTTATCTATCGAACCGCACGCAGCGTGTTTTGTTTAAAAACAGTTCATCACAGATTATAAATGTTTCATCTGGTGTCCCACAAGGTAGTCACTTAGGACCTCTTCTGTTTGTTCTTTTTGTCAACGATTTACCTAGTGTTGTAAACTATGCTACTACATTTATGTATGCTGATGATGTCAAGTTATGTCTTTCTTTCTCAGACCATTTCCTTCATAGACACCTGCAACTAGACCTTAACGAAGTCTTCTTGTGGTGCTCAAACAATCTCCTTTTGCTCTAAGTGTAGGGTTATGACGTTCAATCGCAGTGTGCCTCACATCGTTTCGTACTCTCTTGGGAATAACGTCTTAGATCGTGTTTTCCTAATTAACGATCTTGGAGTAATTTTTGACAATAAGTTGTCCTTCAACGATCACATATCACTAATAGTCAATAAAGCCAGAGGTGTGCTAGCTTTTATCAAACGTTGGTCTAAAGAATTTGATGATCCTTTCACAACTAAAACTCTATACGTATCGTTGGTTCGACCTATCTTGGAATACTGTTCTAGCGTTTGGAGTCCGCAATACTTTGTTCACCAAAGGAGGATTGAATCAGTCCAAAAGCAGTTTCTGCTATTTGCGTTAAAAAGCTTAAACTGGGATACTGCCACTTCCCTCCCGTCGTATAATTGCCGGTTAAAACTACTAAACCTACCTCCTTTAAAAGAGCGCCGTACTTGTGCTGGGGTTATGCTACTTCATGTGCTTATTCTTGGACAGGTTGACTCACAAGTACTTCTTGAAAAATTAATGTTTTCTGTGCCTAATAGAGTAACTAGATCCTTCCGACCCCTTTGGTTACCGATTTCTAGGTCTAATTTTGCGGAACACGATCCATTCCGCGTTATTTGTAAAAACTATAACTCATTGTCCCACTTATTGTCCCCTGAACTGTTGTGTTCTTGTTGAGTTCTATTTCAGACTGACTTTATTGTATGTGCAGCTTATAGAGTTACCAGATTCTTAAAGTGCTACATAGGTGTATTAGTGTATAGAATGGAGGAGTACAAAACAGATGTGAATTGACAATATATAACACATCTCCTCCCTTAATTAAGAACGAATAGGATTTTTACGTTTTCGGAAATCCTTGGGCTTAAAACGATCTACTTCATGGCGAACACGACTACTTTGGCGAACTGGTATGCCGGATGAAAGTCGTGCTGGTTGTTTTTGCCTTGGTTGCTGGTTCGATGACGTGGAGCTCTCGGGTGGCTCAGGTTCAGAATGATGTTGCCGAACAGTTGACGGAGTTACTGGTTCATCTTCTTGTTGTTGTAATGGTTGATCTTGTTGCTGTAGTGGATTATTTGAAGAGGGCGGGATGTCCGGGATCCAAAAGAACTCTGGAGGTTTTTCGATGGAGCTGCTTGCTGAGAACTTCGGTTTTAGCTGGTTGACATGGCGCTTGATGTAACCATTTGCGGTGCGAACCACGAAAAGCATTTTTCCAATTGGACGGTCAATAGAGCCTTCAATCCACTTTTCTCCCCTTGCATAATTACGAGCGTAGACCATTTGATTTGGGACGTACTTGGTAATTGATTGCTTGGCTTCGACAGGCTGCTCGAAAAGTTGACTTAGTACGGTACGGACTGGACGACCATGGATTAACTCGGCGGGAGTTTTTCCGTTGGAATTTGGAGTGAACCTGTAAGAAGCAAGGTATTTAGTAACTGCTGCTCGGACTGGTATACCGTCTTTGAGGTTTTTCTTGACAGAGAATTTAAACGTCTGAACGAAACGCTCTGCTAATCCATTGGATGCTGGGTGGAACGGTGCTGTGGTAATGTGTTTTATTCCATGAAGTTTGCAGAATTCCTCAAAGGCGTCAGCCGTAAGCTGCGGACCGTTGTCGCTGACCATGGTTTTTGGATATCCTTCGATGGCGAATATCGATGATAGTGCAGCGATCGTGTTAGCGGTTGTAGTAGACGACATTTGAACTACAAATGGGAACTGCGAGTAAGCGTCTACACAGATTAGCCACATGGAGTCGAATATTGGACCGGCGAAGTCGATATGGATTCGCTCCCACGCTGTTGTAGCTGCAGGCCAACTTTGGTACTCTTTTGGAGGAGCAGGATTGTTGCATTTGCAGATGCTGCATGACTGAGTAAGGCTTTTAATGTCTGCGTCGATTGTAGGCCACCAAACATGTTGTCTAGCTAGCTGCTTCATTCGAACAATGCCCCAATGTCCTTCGTGTAACAGATTCAGGATACGCGCTTGAAGAGTTACTGGGATTACTACACGACTGGCATCTGTGTGTAGGCAAAGCAATTTTTGGTTGATTGTGAGGGCAAATTTTCGATTAAAGTATGGTGATAATGCTTCCTCGCCTTGCTGAAGTTTTTCTGGCCATCCTACAGTAACATACCGTAAGACTTGTTTGAGAAGTTTGTCCTTTTCGATGTGGCTGCGAATGATCTCAGAATTGATCGGTGGTGACAGTTCCATTTCGATGTGGCAGGCTTCTTCTTCTCTGTCGAAATCAGGATCCATGCCCACGGGAAGGCGCGATAGGGCATCTGCGTTGCCATGAGCAGATGTAGAACGATACTGGATCTCAAAAATATAGGCCATGAGAATGATGGCCCAGCGCTGTAGCCTGTTTGATGTCATTAAAGGCAGATGCTTGCCTGGATTGAAGATCGTTACTAGTGGCTTGTGATCCGTTATAAGGGTAAACTTTCGGCCGTACAAATATTGGTGAAAACGTTTAACTCCGAATATTATAGAAAGTCCCTCTTTTTCGATTTGGCTGTACTTAACCTGATGCTTGTCAAGCGTTTTGGATGCGAAAACGATAGGTCTCTCCTTGCCATCATGTTGGATATGTGAAAGGACTACACCAATACCAAAAGATGATGCATCCGTCGCTAGGACTAGTGGTAGATTTTCGTCGAAATGAGCTAGCTGCGTCGCGTTGATAATATGGGACTTCAGGGCTGTAAAAGCTTGTTGTTGTTGCGGCCCGAAAATGTATGCTACATTTTTTCTACGAAGTTGGTTTAATGGTGCGGCCAACTGAGAATAGTTCGGAATAAAGTTGCAATAGTAATTAACTTTACCCATGAATGCTTCTAGTTGCTGCAGATTAGAAGGCGGACGCAACAGTTTAACAGCCTCCAAGCCTGAGCTGTCTGGAAGAATCCCTTGAGCGCTAATTCTTCGTCCTAGGTACTCAATTTCGTCCTTGAAAAAGAAGCATTTCTCCTTTTTGCACCTAATACCATTCTCACGAAGAATACTGAGAACTTGGTCGATTCGCTTTAGATGTTGCTCGCTTGTAGGTGCTGAGATAATGATGTCATCTAAGTAGTTTCCACATCCTTCTACTCCTTTTAGAAGCTGCTCCAAATACCTCTGGAAGATCGCTGGAGCACTGGCAATCCCGTAGGGAAGTCGCTGGTATTGAAATAGGCCCAGGGGTGTGTTGACGACCATGATAGTTTTTGAATCCTCATCCAGTTCCATTTGAAGATAGGCATCCTTTAAATCGATTTTGCTGAATTGCTTGCCGTGACGTATTATGTGAAACAGAGACTCTTTTGTCGGTAACGGGTACTGTTCGACATCGATCTGCGCGTTGACTGCTTGCTTAAAATCGCCACATATGCGAATAGCGCCACCTGGTTTTGGTGCTAGTACAATTGGTGATGCCCAATTACTGAATTTGATCGGCTTCCAAATTCCAGCTTGTGTAAGTCTGTCTGCTTCAGCTTTGAATTTGTCCATCTGTGCGAATGGAATTTGACGGCTCTTGAAAAACTTTGGTGTTGCTGACGGCTTTAAAAAGACACTTGCTTTGAAGTCTTTTATGACACCCATGGCTGGTTCGAACACTTCGTTGTACTTGCTGCAAAGGTCACGTAATTCGTCTTCGTGCACCTCTTGAACGTTTGATACTTGCATGATATCAAAGCCGAAAATTTTGAATAAATCCATACCAAATAGATTGTTTGATGTCTCAATGTTCGCAACGATCAAGACTACTTCCTTCTCTTTTTCACCGCACTTTGCAATTGTGTGCAACTCCCCAAGCAATGGTATTGGTGTATGACCAAACGCATGTAAAACTCGGGAACAATTGCGTAATTTTGGCTTATTCAACAGCGCGTATGTAGTGGCGTTGATCACTGACGCTGTGGCTCCGGAATCCATTTGGAATGATATAGCTTTGCCGTGTATTTCAAGATCTATAAGAATCTTATTCTGCTGACACTTGACTTGACCTGTAACACTGTTTACAGCTTCAATCGTTTCAATTTCATTTGCTTCGGATTTGCGACTTTTTTGCATTTGCCATTTACTTTTGTCTTGCTTCGACATGCATACAACAGCTATATGTCCTTTTCTACCGCACTTGTGACATACGGCATCGCGAAACTTGCATTTCTCTCTGGCATGATTGTGTCCACAACCAGAGCATGATTTTAGCGAACTTTTGTTTGTTTTGGCATCACTTTCACCACCACCAAGAACCGTTTTCTTTGTATAGGTGTGAACTGCGTTTATTGGGTCTTGCTTTGATACTGTTTCTTTGAGGGCTGCCACGGTTTTTGTTGTTGTCTCATAGGTTTCTGCAACTATAAGCACATCTTCAAGAGTTGGCTGGGACTTCTGAAGAGCAGATGCACGGACGGCATCGTATGGTGTATGTACTATGATCTGATCTCGAATCATTTCATTTACATAGTTAGAAGAACAACCGCTGGCATTACAGACGAATTGGCATTCCCGAGCGATCCCGCGCAAGTCGGCTACCCACTCTCTGTGTGTTTGTGAATGCTTCATCTCCCTTTTAAAAAACTCATAGCGAGCAGCAACAACGTGTCGTTTTGTTGTGAAATGTTCCGTTAACTTGTCTGTGAGCTCCTTGTATGAATACGTGCTCAAATTGTTGCTCCCGAACAGATTTTTCAATAGTTCGAATATGTTTATGCCGCACCACGAAAGAAAATAAGCCTTTTGCTTTATTTCTGCACTGACTGAATATGCGTTAAAATGCTGGGTTAACTGTTCAAGGTAAGACTCCCAGTTTTGATTGTCTTTGTCGAATTTGTGGAATGGGGGACACGCAGATAATTCACCCGTGTGGCTTGAATCACCCTGCCCTGGAGAAGCGTTTCTATCCATCATTGCTTGCATCCATTTTTGTTGCTGTTCCATTATGTCTCTTGTAAATGCTTGCTGTTGAGCAAGTATCGATTGGATCAAATCCTCATTTGCCGGCATCTTGATGAAAATCAACGACTACTCGACACAATTTACGCGATTTAACTGTTCTTATCTTTCGACTAAGATTTTAACTTTTTTCCTCGTCGCCAATATGTTGTGTTCTTGTTGAGTTCTATTTCAGACTGACTTTATTGTATGTGCAGCTTATAGAGTTACCAGATTCTTAAAGTACTACATAGGTGTATTAGTGTATAGAATGGAGGAGTACAAAACAGATGTGAATTGACAATATATAACATGAACTATCCCTTGATGTAATTAAATCCAAAATTATGGAATATCTTTTAACTTAATTTATCCTTAATCTTATCCTTATCCTTACTCTTAGTTATAATAATATAGAAATAACAGATAATTGTTAATAATGAATAAATATAAAGTAAAATAAAATTTTTCTAAAGTGACATTAAGATCAGTGCACGCCAGAATATCAGACCAGTCAAATGTCTCGATAAGGCTATTAAGTTTCTGAAAATCAGCTTTACGGAAACAGCGAATCTTATTTACCACGCTCGGAGACATCTGATCGATACCAGGAGTGGTTTCGATTGAGACCTCCAGCGTGGGGTGATATGGATCCTCTGGGTCCTGATGAGCAGTATCATCAGGATCATATACAAAACATAAGTCTAAAAGCCGACCTAGCGAATTTCTAACATGATTGATCTGACCTAGGGACATGTCAAACATGCCCGCGGTGAAGTCATGGTAAGTTATAAGTGACAAAGATGGTGAGTTGTCGACGTTGGACCACTTTAATTCTGGGATATTAAAGTCGCCCACCGCTACGAGTTGGTCACGATCGATAAGATTAGAGACGTATCGAATGGCGGACAAATGCTGCCAATATGTAGGCGGTTCAGAAATAGGAGGTATATATGAACATGTAATGTATAAGGCTTTAAGGGACATAGTGATTTTAACGCAAATAAATTCTATGTCACCAAACTCATGGGATTTCACCTCTTCAGAAGCAAGAGTAGAGTCTACCGAAATGAGGACTCCACCTCCTCTTCGCTGAGATCGATCCCGTCTAAAAGTGGTGTACTTACTTGACAAAACTTCGGAGCTAAAGATCTCCGGATTTAACCAGGTTTCTGTAAATTCTATTATATGGGATGCAAAGAAAGAACTATCAGAATATAGCTTGGGGAGTTTGCTACGTAGCCCCCTAGTATTCTGATAGGTAAGAGTTAGTGAGGAAATTAGTTTTTTGGGTTAGTAGCCAAAGAAGAGGTGGAGGGTTGGTCAGTGGTACCGATATTGGGAAGTCTCACTCCCACTGGTTTTTGAACTTTTTTCTTCACGGAACTAGGCTGATGTTCTTGGACGTAAAGATTCTCTGGCCAAAAACTGGGAGAACAAATCGTCTTGAACATCAGCGCGGGCACACGAATCTTGAAACACCTACATACACCTACATATATTTCCTGTTCTGAACAATATTTGTTTAAATTTGATTTTCATTTAGTATTTAAATTAATTTTTCGCATATTGTAGGTTAAATGTTGATAAAATTCCGACACTGGGCGAATTTAAAGGTTTTTTTTTTTTTTTTTTTTTAATAATTAACACCAATCGTAAATAAAAAAAAATTATTCCCAGCGTCGTGGCTGTTCACTATCGTTTTGTTTTGGCCGATTAAACCTCTGGCCAGGTATAGGGAATTTTGGTGGACTACATATTTGCTCTGAACTAAGCAGCTATTTAATGTGGCCTAGTTGATTGCCGCTGCTCAGGTAGCTACCAAGGATGAGCTGCTGAGGCGGTTACAAAAATAAATAAATAAAAGAGCGGGTTTTCTGCCCGCTAAGCTGCTGGTGTGGGTTCTTGGGGTGCTCCTGAGGACGCGGGGCGACCGCGTGGCTTGGCTGCCGGAGGGTGCTCCTGTAGATGTCCTTCGGCGATGTCCGGGCGATCCCTCGATGCCCGCGCAAATCAGCACTTGCTGTAGCCGCGGGTGGCCAAGGCGGTCTGATTATCCAATGGGACCCACAGAAAAAAATTTAAGAACGAACGCCGTCAGAAACCGGCTCAAGCCAAGTTGTTTAATTTGTTCGGCTTAGGCAGCCGCCAAAATAAATAAATAAATAAGCCACTTGCTCTTCCGGAACACTTGTATATATATATTTCCGACTTGGTGAGCGGCACTCGGATTAAACGCGTGTGATCGCTTCGAATAACTTTTGACGAAAAGAACGTGTCCGGAATTCGGATACGGGTCAGCAAAGTTGGCTGCGATGCAGAGCCGAGCTTTGCATTGCGACTCTGTCATGCATGTCAGCTGGCCTATTGCACCTGTAGCTGCGGGTACACTAATTTAGTAATGCAAAGGCTACGTGCATATGTACCTATGTAAGAATAGAGCATACTTCCAGGCCAACTATATTTATACACGCTTGCGCAACGCTTCAGGCGCTGTTACAGCGTAAATTTTGGTTTTATTGGATTTCTGTCATATTTTATTTCCCTGCACTTTCTACAATTAAATACAATATACGTATAACCAAGTTTATGTGTTCTATTAGTTTGGGAAAGTAAAGTTTTTCTTTTAAGCTATAAAATGTTTCATTCATGCAACTGTGAAAGAATTCTTTTGTATGATACAGAGAAATTTGTTTATGAAGTTGTTCTTCGTTTTCTATTTCTACAGCCCTTTTTTTGCATTTAAAAAATTTTATATTTGGTGTGTCTTTAAAGATTAGTATTATGATATATTGAACTTTACAATATACTGTGTCTGGTACATCTGAAAATAATTATTGTACCTTTTTTTATATTATTAAATAATTTCTTTCAGATTTCTAGTGGGTCCTCTGCTGGGTTAATTTCCATAATTTTTCTACCCGTATTGTAAATAGGGTCTCTTGCTGAATAGGTTACAATAATTTGAGTTGTGTATTTATTTAATATTCCATCTTTTATGAAAAAAAAAATGGTTCGTTTTCATCCGCTGAATGGATAGTTTCTGATTTCTTAAAATTTTATTCCTCATCATTATTATCATTTCTTAGAGGTGCTGTCTCCTTTCTACTTAGAAAGTCTGCTACTTTATCTTTTCCTTTAACAAATTGAATGTCACAAACGATTTTTTTATTTAGGTACTTAATAGGTTGAGTGTCTATAACTCTTCTCTCACTTCCTCTTAAGCGAACTTTTTTTGTGCGCACTGCGTTTTTAAAATTTATGCCGTAAACCGGTGTTAACATACATATTTGAGAATCCAATTCGGAGATATTTCAGCTTTAACGTAACCCGTATCGCTTCGCGAGTGCTGTGATATATTTGAAGGCGAATTAATAATTTATTTAATTACAATTCCAAGCATAGCTCAGCTCTTCTTCCTCCTCTTCTTTTGTTTTTTTTCTTTCTTTTTTTTTATCTCTCCAAAGCTCCCGCTTCAGCTCCTATTTGGTACAGTGGTCCAAGGTATGGTGTTTTTTTTAACTTTTTAGAAATTTTTTATATTGTTAATTATTAATATAGAATTTAAACTAGTCTGTTCGATGACGTCTTGTAACATGACAATCTCGTCATCCCAGCCTACCATCCATTGCTGGCTATGTGAAAACGTCGTACACGCCAAGTGTGCCGAGTTCACTGCCTCAGTTTCGGATGGCATTTCCCTTAGATCTGGTTTACATTGTTGTTGTGATAATTGTCGTGCTGGCCAAGACGAAATTATGTTGTTCATGAGACAGAATAAGGATGGATTTAAAGAGTGGATCACTGGTTTTCGTAAAATCAATGACCAGGTCTGTGCGCTTGACACTCAGTGTAGCTTGACACTTCCCCATATCAGAACCACGGACCAACCTTGCACCTCTTCTTCGTCAACTAATAAAAAAAAATTAAAACCGTTATTAATACTTACCTATCAGAATACTAGGGCGCTATGTAGCAAACTCACCAAACTATATTCTGATACTTCTTTCTTTGCATCCCATATTATTGATTGGTTCGATATTCTGGCATGCACCTATCTTAATGTCACCTTAGAAAAATTTTACGGTACTTTAAATACATTTTTTAACTCATGTGTGCCATGGAAATATCCATCCGCTTCAACAAATCCTCCTTGGTTTACAAGGTGCCTCAAGAACCTAAAACATACCAAAAATAGGCTTTTACTTAAATTCAAAAAAAGCATGCAGTAGTATAGCTTCTCAAGATATCTATTAGCTCAAATTTTAAATTTCGACGCAGTTTTATAACTTTGTAAACCCTTAGCGTAAACACGTAAATTCCACCTCTGCTTACGTTTGAAAATTCGCAGATGAAACCCCTGATCAGGCCATTGCCGATGGCCTCGATGGCCCACGCCAGGCCCCGATGGACTCTCCCTCGGCCGCTCGACTTTAACGGGCCTTTCTTTAGAGAGTTTTAGCTCCGAGTTGTTTAGGTAAGGCCGCACTCTCTGTACATAACATTGATTCCCTGCAAGCAGAATAAGCTGGCCTATCTAAATGATCATCCAGCTTCATCTGAATGCTGAATAAACATTTTATAACGTGTCAAAATTAAATACATTCGGACTTTTTATTTACTTATTATCATTGACTTATTATTTGAATTATTTCTTTTGAGGTGCTAGCTGAACCCAGTTTTTAAAGCAAAAAACTTAAGCAAAAAAAAAAAGCTGCAGCCTCCCTACTATCCTCTATGACCAATTTTCCAAAAAACATTAACGAACTGGCGCTAACACCAGATTTCTTTTTTGGGGGCGGGAGTGGGCGAAGCAAAAATTTGACACGAACATGACCTCCGCCGATACCATACGAGTCCAAGTTCCAAATCGGATAGATCTATCTCTTATATTCTTCGAGATCCACGCGTTCAAAGTTTTAGCCCGTTTGTCAGAGAAATGGGATATAAAACCCAATCGCTCCCAATCGTTCATATTAACTATAGAAATAGTTTGGCATGAAAAGTTTTTCTGATAACCTTTCTGTTCTGTCGCAGAAACAGAAATTTTCAATTTGTGGGGGCGGGAGGAGCGGTATTGGCGTGGAGAAATTTTTAAACAAACTTGAACTGCGTTGGCAATTTAGGAGTCTCCATGCCAAATTCTATAACTCTATCTCTTATAGTCTCTGAGATCTACGCGTTCATACGAACAGAAGAACAAACGGACATGGCTATGTCGAAGCAGTTGAAGCTGATCGACAATTTATATATTATGGTGTCGGAAATGATTCTTTCTCTGTTTTACATACATTGAAACGACTACAATTTACCATTTATAAAAAGAAAATAAAAAATTTCCTAAAATTAAAACAGATTCAGAATAGAGAGAGAATGATTCTGTAGCTTGGATGTTCATTAAACTATATTCTTAGCCCACCCATCCTTGGTTAGATCTACGAAATTTTATTTGGCCCATATCACAATCCTAAGGGATACTTGTTGCTTTCATGAAGTTATAAATAATCAAAGAAAATTTCTTATAAAATTAATTAATTTTGTTCTTGATTCATTCAGATTTAGGTAACAATCTGCTGCCTAAGAGTAAGTCCATTTATAAATGAACATACCAAGAATATTTTGTTTTAATGTGTTATTCTATATCCGATTTTAGCGATATGTCAGAGACCAAAAAGGGGTTGAAAGATCTTAGTGAGCAGCGTGTCGTAGCAGGACACAAAAATTATTTGAAAGATTTTTAAATAAACAACAAATTTCTAAAAATCTCGGAATTGTGTTACAAGAGCATATTGAAAATTATTTGCAGCTGCCGAAAAAGTTCGGTAACCTAACAGTAATGTTTTGATCGGACTTGATGAGCATTCAAAATTTATGCGTTTGTGGCTTCTTTTGTCTTACTCCAGCTCTAATCTAAAATTTTGCCATTCCAATTCAATTTTTTCCAAATTAAAGCCTAGTACTCTGACGACGAAAATTTGCTGTCACACGTGTGCTAGCGAAATCGCTTTTTATTTGGCTACCGAGCTAGTATGACCAAAAAAATAAAGGAAAAGGGTAATACTGAAAAGCTGTTGTTTGTAAACAAAAAACAAATAAGCAAAAATGAATTCAAAACAATTGGATGTTGGTGTTTTGTATATGTATTGTATCCGCTAAGGAGCTGCTTAAGAAGAAGAAAACTGGGTCAAAATCAAAATCAATTACAAATCATTTCAATGCCATTTTATGGCATTAAAATTCCCCTTGTGGGTCAAATCCCATATTATGGGCTTCGCCCTGACCGCACTAATTAGTTTCACTTTATCCTCGCGGCCTAAAAAACTTTTTGGTCCGACAATTTTTTTCTCTCAACTTTCGCTCCATTTTTGGCTATCAAAATAAATCAAATGAATTCTTTTTACACCCCGAGCACGCCATTCAATTTGATAACCATAATTTTTGTCGTCAGAGTACCGGCAAAATCTAGGTGTCAAAAATTTCTTCTTCTTCCTTTTTTTACACCGTTTTTTTTATATGGAGTTTGGTCGTCAGAGTACTAGGCTTAAATTTCTATTTCAAAATGAGAGGAGTACAACAGAAGTTATTGGAGTTTTAATCAGTCTCATTCATTTTACAGAAAAACACAAATAAAAGGCGAAAATGTCAGTTCCTTTTGTAAAAATATCAGAGCTTGCAAATAACTGTCGACCGTTTCTCGTTGTCTGCAAATAAGTGTCTCTTTCTGACTCTTTACGAAAAGACTCAAAGAGTAACCGTTTCATGGGTTCTTTAATGTGCTCGCTCGCGTGAAACCGACCGCAGAGCGAAACCGATTTTTTGTATTCTGTTTTGTTTCGGTTGTTCCAAGACCGTTTTGTCGTTTTCAGTGAAGCAAAAAGTCTTTTGCGTATGTATTGGTATACATTTACACATGATGTTTAATTGCGATCGTGTATTGAGTGTCTTAAGTTGCGTTGTTTAACTTTTTTAACTAATTATTTTTGTAAAATGGGAAGAGACAGTAACAACAAGAAAGGAAAGCTAACTTCGGGCGGAGCCGAAGTTGATATACCCTTGCAGTTTAAACCCGATATTATCGCAAAAATCGGATTGAATTGGCCAATCCTTATGAGAATATCATAAAATAACCAATTTATTACAATAAAAAATCTAAAACAAAGTACCAAGCTTTCATCTTCAAAAATACCAAAGTTGGTATTTTTACCAAATACCATTTCCGATTGTTCAGTTATATGGCAGCTATAAGATATAGTCGGCTGATCGTTATGCAATTTGGTAGGTTGTATTATTTTGCCAAAAATAGCATTCGTACCAAATTCGAATTCTCTAGCTTTAAAAACACCAAAGTTATACCATTTCCGATCAATCAGTTATATGGCAGCTATAGGATATAGTCGGCCGATCCTTATAAAATGTAGTAGCTCGTATTATTTTGCCAAAAATAGCTTTCATACAAAATCTGAACTCTGTAACTCTAAAAACACCAAAGTTATACCATTTCCGATCAATCAGTTATATGGCAGCTATAGGATATAGTCGGCCGATCCTTATGAAATTTGGTAGGTCGTATTATTTTGCCAAAAGTAGCATTCGTACCAAATTCGAATTCTCTAGCTTTAAAAACACCAAAGTTATACCATTTCCGATCAATCAGTTATATGGCAGCTATAGGATATAGTCGGCCGATCCCGGCCGTTCCGACTTATATACTGCGTGCAAAGGAAAGAAGGGTGTGTGCAAAGTTTCAAGACGGTAGCTTTAAAACTGAGAGACTAGTTTGCGTAGAAACAGACAGACGGACAGACGGACAGACGGACATGCTCATATCAACTCAGGAGGTGATCCTGATCAAGAATATATATACTTTATAGGGTCGGAGATGTCTCCTTCACTGCGTTGCACACTTTTGGACAAAATTATAATACCCTCTGCAAGGGTATAAAAAACATACCTCGACGTCGCTCGACGTTGCTACAAGGTGGAATTCGACGTATTTAATGCTTAAGAAATTATTGGACTTAAAGGATTTCCTGGCAACTGGCAACGCTTTCAGTGACACATACCAGGCAACCCTAAAGCTACAAAACAAAGATTTAGTTTATAGTGAGTTCTTCGTAGTATGGATGGAACTCAAATTGAAATGCGATAATAGCTACAATTTAATTTAAAAACAAGAAAGGAAAGCTAACTTCGGGCGGAGCCGAAGTTGATATACCCTTGCAGCTAAAACAGGATATATATCGCTAAAATCGGATATAGTTGACCGATTCTTATGGGAATATCATAATATAACCAATAAATTATAAGACAAAATCTAAAAAAAATCCCAAACTTCTATCTTGAAGAATCCCAAAGTTGGTATTTTTACCAAATACCATTTCCGATCATTCAGTTATATGGCAGCTATAAGATATAGTCGGCCGATCCATATGAAACTTGATACGTCGTATTATTTTCCCAAAAATAGAATTCATAGAAAATCCCAACTTTCGAAAAACACTGAAGTTATGCTATTTCCGATCAATCAGTTATATGGCAGATAAAGGATATAGTCGGCTGATCCTTATAAAAATTGGCATGTTGTATTATTTTGCCAAAAATAGGAATCGTACCAAATCCGAATTCTCTAGCTTTAAAAACACCGAAGTTATAGCATTTCCGATCAATCAGTTATATGGCAGCTATAAGATATAGTCGACCGATCCTTATGAAATTTGGTAGATCGTATTATTTTGCCAAAAATAGCTTCCGTACAAAATCTGAACTTTGTAACTCTAAAAACACCAAAGTTATACCATTTCCGATCAATCAGTTATACATATGGCAGCTATAGGATATAGTCGGCCGATCCCGGCCGTTCCGACTTATATACTGCGTGCAAAGGAAAGAAGGGTGTGTGCAAAGTTTCAAGATGATAGCTTTAAAACTGAGAGACTAGTTTGCGTAGAAACAGACAGACGGACAGACAGACGGACATGCTTATATCAACTCAGG
Organism: Drosophila pseudoananassae pseudoananassae; assembly: GCA_018153035.1. Taxonomy (NCBI): domain Eukaryota; kingdom Metazoa; phylum Arthropoda; class Insecta; order Diptera; family Drosophilidae; genus Drosophila; species Drosophila pseudoananassae. The sequence goes on from JAECXR010000007.1 coordinate 1,704,141, forward strand.
AGATGATCCTGATCAAGAATATATATACTTTATAGGGTCGGAGATGTCTCCTTCACTGCGTTGCACACTTTTGGACAAAATTATAATACCCTCTGCAAGGGTATAAAAAACATACCTCGACGTCGCTCGACGTTGCTACAAGGTGGAATTCGACGTATTTAATGCTTAAGAAATTATTGGACTTAAAGGATTTCCTGGCAACTGGCAACGCTTTCAGTGACACATACCAGGCAACCCTAAAGCTACAAAACAAAGATTTAGTTTATAGTGAGTTCTTCGTAGTATGGATGGAACTCAAATTGAAATGCGATAATAGCTACAATTTAATTTAAAAACAAGAAAGGAAAGCTAACTTCGGGCGGAGCCGAAGTTGATATACCCTTGCAGCTAAAACAGGATATATATCGCTAAAATCGGATATAGTTGACCGATTCTTATGGGAATATCATAATATAACCAATAAATTATAAGACAAAATCTAAAAAAAATCCCAAACTTCTATCTTGAAGAATCCCAAAGTTGGTATTTTTACCAAATACCATTTCCGATCATTCAGTTATATGGCAGCTATAAGATATAGTCGGCCGATCCATATGAAACTTGATACGTCGTATTATTTTCCCAAAAATAGAATTCATAGAAAATCCCAACTTTCTAGCTCGAAAAACACTGAAGTTATGCCATTTCCGATCAATCATTTATATGGCAGATATAGGATATAGTCGGCTGATCCTTATAAAATTTGGCATGTTGTATTATTTTGCCAAAAATAGCAATCGTACCAAATCCAAATTCTCTAGCTTTAAAAACACTGAAGTTATAGAATTTCCGATCAATCAGTTATATGGCAGCTATATGATATAGTCGGCCGATCCTTATGAAATTTGGTAGATCGTATTATTTTGCCAAAAATAGCTTCCGTACAAAATCTGAACTTTGTAACTCTAAAAACACCAAAGTTATACCATTTCCGATCAATCAGTTATACATATGGCAGCTATAGGATATAGTCGGCCGATCCCGGCCGTTCCGACTTATATACTGCGTGCAAAGGAAAGAAGGGTGTGTGCAAAGTTTCAAGATGATAGCTTTAAAACTGAGAGACTAGTTTGCGTAGAAACAGACAGACGGACAGACAGACGGACAGACAGACGGACATGCTTATATCAACTCAGGAGATGATCCTGATCAAGAATATATATACTTTATAGGGTCGGAGATGTCTCCTTCACTGCGTTGCACACTTTTGGACAAAATTATAATACCCTCTGCAAGGGTATAAAAACTATCGGCACAAATCAAAATAAGAGAAACCAAATTATTAGAAAATGATGCATTGTTGGCAGCTATTTACATGGATCCTCGTGTAAATTGTTTGTTGTCGACCAATCAAAAATCCTTAGCAAAGGCTAATTTAAAAAAAACTGCTTTTCGTTTACATGAGTTGAAAGAATTAAACCGTATGTCGTAGAATGTTTGAAATGTGAGTCCTGTTTTGTTTCTGTTGTAGGTTTGAGACTCTAATTAAAATTTTCTTCGTCAAATCTAATACTTGTACTAAACTAAAATCCAAAATACATTTTATACTTATTATCGCTTTATTATTTAAGGCACAAACACGAAATGTTCCAGCGCTCGAAACTCCTGTGCATGAAGAGATGTTTGCTTCCACTGCCTCGTCAATTTCAACCGCATCCTCATCTGAAGAGAAGTCTCTGTTCTCGGCATTTTTGGACGATTTTCAGACAGTTTCGGAAAACAAAGAAGATCCAGTTTCTACAAAACTATCCAAAATTTATGCTGACGCAAGTCTCCGTCGAACGGGCATTCTCAGCCCTACATTTTATTTTAAGTTAACGAAGAAGTTCGATTAGTGCAGAAAATTTAAACTCCTTACTAGTTGTTAAGCTTAACACATATATATAAAAAAATTTACAAAAAATATGAATATAATACATATATAAAATAAAAAAAAGAAATCTAAAAACAACATTTTCTGAAACTTTTTTTGCATTCGTTTTGCAGTCAAAACATAATAATTACGAAAGCAACAACAACGAAAGTAAATGAAAAGACCGTTTGCATTGAGTTTTTCGGTCAATCGGTCTTTTGCTGACTCTCTTTGTGCGAGCGTTTCTCGTTCCGCTCTTCACGCACTGCTCATTAAATGACCGAAATAAAAAAGGCTCAACGAAAAGCGCTCAACAGAAAACAGAATTAAGGACAGCAAAAGTCTCTTGCTCAGAGCGACAGCGAGAGAGTATGAACTTTTTCGGTTCTGCTCGCAACGAGAGCGCAAGAAAAAAAACGGTTGACAGTTATTTACAAGCTCTGAAAAATATTGAAACCCAAAACTATTGAATGGAATTTTTAAGCGAAAAAGGGATTTTTAACAAGAAATCAAGATTTTTATGGTGTTACAATTATTTCAAACACGATTTTGTGTTATGTTTGACCAGATTAACAAATCCTACAATGCACTTTAAAAGTTTGGAATTACTGTTGCACTGTCTAACCCACTAACTTAACCCACTGTCTAACTTAATATGAAAGACCTATTAAAATGAGGATGGCAATAAAATGAGGTTAAATGTTTGCCAAACCCAAGCGGACACTACGTGTCAGTATCTGAGCCTTTCGTTATGTCGTTTCCTTATGAAGTGACGGTTGCTTCGGTTCAGAGCTTTCTCTTATAAATGTTTACAACATGGCTCAGTCACATGACATATGTATATAAGAACTGTATTAGTTATTTCAACTCTACCCTTGTCACCAGTCAATCTTACCATGCTTTTTACAAATGTTTACAACATAGCTCAGTTATCGACATATTTAAGTATAAGCGTATTCCTTACGTTATTTTGCTTCTACCCTTGTCAGCGTTCAATCATAGCATTCTGATTGAATACGGACAAAAGTTTAAGAATCGGAAAACATCTTTCCTTTTAATTTTAATAGATTTTCAGTGTAGTAATTTTGTAGCAACCCTGTCATTTTGCATACTAATTCTTGGTGTGACACATCGATTTTTTTGGTGCCTATTTTATGGCTAACTACATGGGTTCCGTTATTAAAGGGTAAGTAACTGCATAAGTACCCGTAACAAGCGTAGTATGCATTGCGTACCCATTATATGGGTAATTAAATAGGTATCCATACAATGACTAAATATAAAAGTATTCCTCGTTGGAGAAAACACTCTTACCCATAATAAGGGTAGTTAAATGAAACAGATTGATTGAACAGAGATTAAATCATTGACTATTAAATTTTTTTATTTTTAATATTTGAGTTTATTTAGTAATTTATTTATTTTTTATTTAGTAAATTCAAAATAAATAAATAGTATATTCCAACGTATTGTTTATTAAAATCAATTATTCTATGATTATTATTCTACTTTTTATACCCTGGCAGAGGGTATTATAATTTTGGTCAAAAGTGTGCAACGCAGTGAAGGAGACATCTCCGACCCTATAAAGTATATATATTCTTGCTCAGGATCATCTCTTGAGTTGATATAAGCATGTCCGTCTGTCCGTCTGTCTGTTTCTACGCAAACTAGCCTTTTAGTTTTAAAGCTATCGACTTGAAACTTGCACACACCCTTCTTTCCTTTGCACGCAGTATATAATTCGAAACGGCCGGGATCAACTGACTATATCCTATAGCTACCATATAACTGACTGATCGGAAATGCTGAAACCTCGATGTTTTTAAAGCTAGAGAATTCGAATTTAGTACGAATGCTATTTTTGGCAAAATAATACAACATGCTAAATTTCATAAGGATCGGCCGAATATATCCTATAGCTGCTATAAATCCTTAACTGAACAATCGGAAAATACCCAAATTTTGTGTTTTTGAAGATAGAATGTTGGAACTTCGCACAGATTAAATTTTTGGTCAGTTAATACAACCTACCAAATTTCAAAACGATCGGCCAACTATATCTTATAGCTGCCATATAGCTGAACGATCGGAAATGGTATTTGGTAAAAATACCAACTATTTTTGAAGATGGAAGCTTGGTATTTTATTTAAATTTTTTATTGTAATAAATTGGTTATATTATGATATTCTCATGATCGGCCAACTTTATCCGATTTCACCGATATCTATCCGGTATTAACTGCAAGGGTATATCAACTTCAGCTCCGCCCGAATTTAGCTTTCCTTTCTTGTTTACCTAGTTTTTGTAGAAATGCCTTTAAATCAGTGGGGGGCAAACTCTCATTTTCCATAACACGGTCGGAAATTCTGCCGCAGCGCTGCCGGCTCACTGACAGTGTGAGCACTCTCAAATTTTTTTAGAAGCTCTCTCATTTGCTCCCATTTTCCCTCATTTGGCAACCCAAACTTAAACAAAAAACTGAGAAAAATGTTCAAATGGTGGAACAAGTTTTCTCCTTAGGAAAATATAGATAGGGAAGCGTATTTTGGCAGAAATTAGAAGAATCTTTACAATCTTTTAAAATTACAATAATAGCCATAGGAATATCTCCTTTACTAACTTAAGGAAATAATTTATTTATTTCCGACAACTGATAAATCCTTACATGGCTACAAGCTAACAATTTTCATACTACATAATATAACATATAGTAGTGACGTGTCTGCACTGTGATTTCTCAACGGCCACCAGTTCAAAGAACGAAACCGTTCACAAATAAACAGAATCGCCAATTTCGGCTTTGATTAAAAACTGAAAATGTAAATACATATATACATATACATACATAAGCCTCCCAATCGGCTCATTTTAGGGATAATTGGTCCTGTGATACTTGATCATAAAGTGGGCGTCGACCTATTCTGTTGGAACGCACTTTACGCATATGCTGGAACGCACGCAGCATATTCCAGCCTTGACCGAACAAATACAGCGTAGACGCTGAGGCTCGAAAGTGGAGTTGTAAATTTGTTCACGTTCCTCCCCATGACTCCAAAATTAGTTGCAGTGGACATCCAAGACAAAAAACCATGCTGGTTGGAGGATATAAAATTACGAGTCAGAATCGTAAATTTTTTAGTAACTATTTGCTCCAGTATCTTAGCGTATCCTAGACGTTGAAAATTTTAGCTATAGGTCGATAGCTGGTAACATCAGACCTACTGCCATCTTTTCGAATCTTCCAGAATCTCAGGGTAATCTTCCAGATGAGAGCGACAAGGAGAACAGCAGTTCAAGGGGAGTAGAAAGGGAAGCTATACTCTTCTTAAGAAAGAATGGGGAGATACCATCCAAGTCAGGTGAGTGTGAATCGGTAAAATGTCCTGTGACTTCAACTAGATCACAGTCCAATATGTCCATGTTACTCACATTGAGAAAAGGCTCAATGCTATGAAGAGTTTCATCATCACTCCAAGAAATTTTAGGCTCCAAGTAAGAGGCAAATTATTTGCAAAAAGTTTTGAAACTCCCTAATCCGTGTCGGCTACTAAATTACCATGGCATAAGGATGAAGGTTAACAAACTGTTAACAAATCGCAAAAAAGGTTTACGATTGGATCGGAGGCTCGTTTCAAAATCGGATATATACTGGTTATATAGAAACCTATTAATGTACTCAAATTCCTGCTTAAATTGTTAGTACAGCTTTCCTGCTCGAGGCTCCTTGTCTTTATAAATCGTTTGTAATGCTTTTCAATATTTTTTAAGTTTATATATTTTTTATAATTGCTTATATTATTTATTAAGTTTTTTAAACCTTTTATATACCAGGGAAGCCTATAGGATCTTAGTACCCTCACAACGGCATAAATATAATTTATATTAAAAAGGGCTACCAAGAATTTAGTATAACAATTATCGATTGAGCCATCTGAAAAAGAGAAACCAAGAATTTAGTATAACAATTATCGATTGAGCCATCTGAAAAAGAGAAACCCAATCAAAAGCTGAAGTAAAGGCATTAATAAGTGCTAAGTTAGTGTCATTCAGATGATAATATGGAATGTGTAAAGCAGAAGTCAAAAAACTATAAAACTTAGTATGAATTACTAACGGCTTGTGTATATTACATACATTTAATGGTATATTGCATAATACTACTTTACTATTAACCACGTTATTTAAAAATATAAAAAGAATCTTAGATAAATCATTAAAAATACTATTTTCTTGGAAGAGGCGAAGTCTAAAATATCATCTAAAACTACAATTTATTGATTGATGATACTAAATGATTGATACTTAATGCGCTGTTTGGAGGGATGTACGACGCAATAATGATGAACGGGCTATGGGCGCCCTAGATTGAAACGGAAAGCGAATCCAGTAGAGTGTCGGACACCGTAAGGCGTAGTGGTGTAGCTTGAAGAGATCGACGGAAACCGATAATCACACCACCTCCTCACACACACTGGGTACTGGATGCACCTCGGTCTTTTCCAAAATCCTTGGTACATAGTAAGGCTCGATCCAATGATCCACTCTCACTTCCAAAAGGTAAACAAACAACTTCATTTGGCGAAAAGGAAGCACCAGCGAGTGGCCCAACAAAAAGAGATAAGAAGATGAAGTAGCGATGCACTGCCAACGTCTCGATTACCATCGTCTTGTTGAGGCTGGACTTCCACAAGTGAAGATAAGTTTATCTTCACAGATGTTAAAAACTTGAAAAATGGTTGTTGTTGTTGAAGCATATCGATCAGCGAACGGAGTAAATTATTGGAGGAATTAAAAAAAAAGGGTCAAACATTACCATTAATACTGAGCTTATTTCCGACAAACTTGCACAGTGCATCAGGATGGGTAGACATCGCGAATTTACCAATGTAAAGGTATTTTAAGGTGGGAAGCACTTGAAGCAGAGTGCTTGTCCCACAATACGCCTATTAGGGTTGATCAGCTTCTTCTTCAGGACAGCCACCTTTAATACCGATGGGGCCTGACCCAGTGTAACCTTTTTGCTCCCAGTGTTGGTAGGAATAAAAGGGGGAACAAAAACGTGCGCCTCAGCCGAAGAGACCTCGGGCCCAGTGGTCCCACCGAACTGGCACCGAAAAGCCATCTACTTTGGCTTCACGGCTTTCGAAAAGGGATTCTAGATCCAGAACCTTATGATTTAAATCATCTATTTAGGCATGCGAATCATTTCCAACGACGCAGCTATCACATAATTTTATAGACTCAGAGGGCAAGTACACACAGGCGGTGTGGTAGGCACGCCGGCAGATCGACGCGGACCGAACGGCCTCACACCCGCGAAGTTGGGTACGAGGGGCGACATGGGCGAAATAAAAAGCGTCCGAACTCAAAGAAAGCTAGATGCAGACTAATTGTCGGACTATTTTTGCCTTTGAATAAAAAATAATAACTGTACCCTGCCTCACTTTGCACCGGCCCATTTCTTAGACTAAAAAATTATAAGTACCCAAACAATACCATAAGTTTAGTTTAGTTAAATTTTCAGTTTTAATACTTGATGGAAAACAGAAGCTTTAAAATTTTTTCGTTCTAAGAAATTTGTTTTTTAATGAAATTCTCATTGAATAAGCCAACTAAATCTGATATTTGCGATAAATAAAATGGTTTGACTACGTTTGTCCATTATTTAGAATTTTGAAAACTTTTAAAATTATCCAAGGTCTTAGTTTGCTGTTTTGGGCAGCTGAAACAGAAAGAACCCCTGTAGTCGAATCAAATTTAACTAAATAAAAAAAAAAAACACGAAAGGAAAGCAAACTTCGGGTGGAGCCGAAGTTGATATACCCTTGCAGTTAAAACCGGACATATATCGCAAACATCGTATATAGTTGGCCGATCCTTATGTGAATATCATAATAAAACCATTTAATTATAATAAAAAACCTAAACAAAAAAGTACCAAGATTCTCTTCATCTTCAAAAATACCAAAGATGGTATTTCTACCAAATACCATTACCGATCGTACCTATATGGCAGCTATAATATAGAGTTGGCAGATTGTTATTAAATTTGGTAGGTCGGAGCTAGATTAACTGACTAAAAATAGAATCTGTACGATGTTCCAATTTTCTATCTTCAAAAACGAAAGTTGGTCATTCGATCGTCACATTATTTTGCCAAAAATAGCAAATCGTAAAAAAATCTGTAACTCTAGGATAGAATAAAGTCAGCCGATCCCCACCGTTCCGAATTATAGATGTTTGTAGGGGGGCGCTGCTGCCGCCAAAGATTCCAGAAAATGGTGAAATTTTGAAGTAAAAAGTCGGGGGCGTCTTTCGGTGAATTTAACGCGGTCAGCTTTATTGTGCTGCTTACATGAGAATACTAACTTAAAAACTAGTACAAAAAGAGACGATCGACGACAACCAACGAGCGAGAGAGAGGGCACAGATGGGCGAGTGTGGATGCGCTCTTCAGCGCGGGTGCGCTCTTCAGCGCGGGTGCGCTCTTCAGCGCGGATGCGCTCTTCAGCTGAGCGGCACAACGGCCCCTCACCTAATTAATAGAGATGTCACCGACGAGAGATAAATCGTTGAACGCTGGAATTAAAAAATAAGTTAGTTGTGAGGTAGGTCACATGTTTTATATGAACTGCCTTTAAAGAAAGGTAAGGTTCATGAGTCACTATAAAGTTCGTGAGTTTCATATTATGTCAAACTCTGTCGGAATTGGCCAATGATTTGATGACTCATTCAAAAATCTGGGCCAGAGAACAACATTTTAGCTTGAATTTCATCCTTGAAATTCAATATCAGCAGGGTTCCTGCGAGCTGGCTCGACTGCTGCTGAAGTTCAAAAACTCGATGAGCTTCCAAGATCGGTATTCAGAAAGAGTGTTTTTCACTTGCGTCAAAAATTGCTCCATGTTTTGTAGTCGGGCCTTGCGGTCGTGTGGTTGATTGAAGACATAGCGCAACACATTTTTTTCTCGTTTTTTTTTTAGAATTGGGGTAATACCTGGGGCTCGATTCGCGGGAACCGAGTTATAAGGAAAATAGAAAAACTAGATAGACGAAGAGGAATAATGGCTTTGATTAAAATATATGTTTAGAAGGAGAGGAAAGTAAGATGATAGGATAGAGACCATTGTAGTTTGAACATAAGACCCTAAGAGGGTCGTGTAGTGCATATTTTGAATTACAATGGCTAACGAATAGAGGAATATAGTTCCTAGTCTTTCTATTGTAATAACTGCTTTTCCTTTATTATAATGTATTTATTTATCCAACCATCGCGACGGTGGTGGTTGTTGTTGTAATTTTTTGTCTGGCCGAGCTGCGGCTCCGATCGTTAGATTTCGTGCCCATCTATGTTGAAAATGATTAAAAATTAATTAATATTATAATTGTTCAAGATGCATTAATTAGTTTGGAAGTTGAAGATTGGTAGGGCGGGAGGGAATAGGGGATTAAGGGGATATATAAACTAAAGTTATTTTAAATATATTTAAAATTTATTGGATATATTGGCCCAATTTTCATGGATATTTTGTATTTTTTTTTCCCAGAGTGCATCGGTTTCTATGTGGTGGAAATGATGCCCCGATCGGCACAAAATTTTGTCCAGACTTTGAATATATAATAACTATATAATGTGCCAAGTCTGTAGCTTCATTTTTCTAGTTTATGCAAGAATATTGGGCATTGGGACCAGTGTGCATCGGAAAATATATACTGTGAAAAATAACTGTTGCTAGAAAAACTTTCTTTAAAATAAAACGCACTATTTTAGTGCCCACTCCAACTTTTGAATTAACGAAAAATGAAATAAAAAACTACATTTTTTCGCTCAGTGAATTCTCTGTTTTGATTGTTTTTTGCTGCTGTGCATATCTTAATTTTTAAATATGTGTGCGTTTGTCCCCGCTGATTTAGTGCAACAAAATTTCACAATATTTGGTTCATATTTATTGAACAGTGATCATTGACTATAAACAACTTCATACCCTATATCTCCCTTCTCCCAAAGTTATTTTAATGGGTATATACATATATATTTTGTTGTTTTAGATTTTATTATGAATTAAAAATTTAAAGTCTGTCTTTATGTACTGCTAATTTTTTATTTTTATTTCCAGAAATAACTAGATTATCTCTTGCTTGGCCCTGTATATTTTAAATCTAACTTATGCCCTACTTCATTTCTTAGTAAAAATTTTTCTCCTATAGATAAAATAATGTCTTTACCCTTTAAATAGTAGGTTTCTTTATTTTTATTCTGGCAAGTTTATAGCATATTTCTAGCTCTTTTGTATGCAATTTCTATTCTATACTTACTTTCTTTTGCATAATCTTCTAGGTTGTATAGTGATTATATGTTATCTATGCTATTAAAGTACTTTGGTAGATTATTAGTTTTACCAAAAACTAACTCATATGGACAATAACTGTGTGCCATAGGGGGGGTCGTGTTGAAACCATAAACAAAACATTGGAGCCATACATGAAAACCTTCATAGGGGTTTCAGTAATTTTTAAAGGAGTCTCCGATTTTTTTTATTGTTTTTGCTTTTAGGCATTTTTGGATGTACTCAGTTATATCACGAGACATACCTTTCTAATAATAATGCCTTTTGACCTTTGCCAAGTTTTTTTGTAATGACAGTGTAACCTCCTTGTATTGGATCGTCATGTACATAAGGTAATGTTATTGTGGTCCCCGGGTAGTGCTACTCTTAATGTTTTCAGTATATAATTGCTCATCATTTTAAAATTAACTATTACATTTTTACAAAGATATTTTCCCACGGAACCATTTTCAATTGGCGTATATTTAAAAAAACCGCCTTATTTTTCAAGCCTTGTCCTAAGTCAATATTTCCATTAGTATAAAAATTACCAATATCTATTCTTGCTAGTATTTTCGTACCATGTTTTAAAAAACATAGCATATGGGCAATTCTCCAGAAAGGTCAACCGGAGCCAAAAAATTCAAAGTTCATAAAAGTATGTTTTTTCACATATTTGTGCAGAGAATCGATTAAATGTAACTAATGTAAGCCTATTTTATGTTTACTCATAACACATTTTGAAGTATTTCAATGCAAAGTAGACCAAGTGCGAAAGTTCTGCTTTGGGCGTTTCTAATGCTCGTTTTGTTTTGATTCATTTTATTAAAGAGAGTCATTGAGTATTGATATATTTTCTTCTAAATCTCGATTTATATTCAAAGAATATGAAAAATATGTAAAACAAATGATGATTAAATGATTAATAATAACGGCGAAATTCTTATGAGCTTATTTGTCTTTAGCAATGTCGCGTTCGTCAGTGAAAAAGACTATTTGTTATCAGTGCATCCAAGGTTTTTGTCCAAGGAGCTCCAAATATCGTGCCCAAACGTAGATTTTGGCGCTAAAAAAATAAAAAAAAATGTTGGTTCAACTTTGATTTTTTGGAACTTATTTAAAGTTTGTCGCGTGCGACATTGTAAGTAAAATATTAAAATTTTTTGTTTTAATTTATCTATTTATATACTAGTTTTAATATAAATGAATGCAGGAAAAGAAAAAACAAAGCCAACGGCAAACGTTGGAGAGATAATATGAAGAAAAATTAGAAAATTATAAATTGAAAAACAAGGAGAGAATGCGTAAAGTTAGACAGACTGCTCGCACACTGGCTGAAGGAAATTAAAAATAATTGAGGAAAATCGCAAATATAATCGCATAGGGCAACGGGAGAGGCGCCAAAAATTCTTCGACATGTCACTCGCCCGCCAAAAAGAAAAAGCACCTTACGAATAAAAGATTTTGATAAAAAACTTAAAGTTTTGGAAGTTCTGGCAAAAAATATAAAAGAATTGATGAAAATGAAAACTCAAACGAATCCAGCAAAGCAATCAGAAGGGCTAGTTACTGCGATCAAAGACTTTTATGAAAATGATGATGTTAGTGTGTAAGCTGCAGGCAAGAAAGACACTATTATAATTAATGGAAAAGTAGTCGCTAAGCGTTTTATGATAATGACGGTGTCCGAAACCTATGAGCTGTTTAAAAAATATTTTCCAAGCATATTTTGGCAAATATGCAAGAAGAAATAAACTGGTAACAATGGCGTAAAATTGAAAACCACATAGTTCTCTCAAATACAACTTCAACTGTAGCTGATTTAGTATTTGAACTAGAAACTAAATTATCATCTTTTAAGACACACTTTTATGTAAAAAGAGCCCAGCAAAAATATTTTAAGGAAACAAAAATAAACCTAAAACCATCTGAGCTAATTCGTCAAATAGATTTTGCGGAGAACTATCGGTTGACACACCAAAACGAGATACAAAGTGCTCATTTCAGCTACAACCAGGTAACAATTTTTACCTGCGTAGCTTGGTTTGCTGGTGCTTCACAGTCGCTTGCAGTTATTAGTGAAAAGCTCACGCATAATAAGCACGACATATATATTTTTGTCCTAAGCCTTAGAATTGAAATTACAAAAATGTTTGGAGATTTTTCAAAAGTCCTTTTATTTTCTGATGGAAGCTGCGCACAATTTAAAAACAAATATTTTTTAACTAGTTTGGTTAAAAACCAGAAAATATCGGATTTTAAAACAAATTGGAAGTCAAAATATTGAATCGAATTTTTTTGCCAATTCTCACGGAAAAGGAGCTGTTGACGGAGTTGGAGCCGTTATTAACAGAAAAGTCTGGCAAATAACAAAATTAAAAAAAATGGTGTTACCTGATGCCCTTGCATTTTATCAGTGTGCAGAAAACAACATAAATGGAGTTAAAATTTATTTTATGCCATCTGCCCAAATTAAAAGTTTGACAACTTATTATAAGTTAGATGAAAAATGGAAGGATGTGCAAAGCATACCTGGTATAAGCCAGAAGCATTGGTTTCAATGGCCAACAAACGGAATCTGGTAGGAAAGCATATTCATTTAAAAATATTTATTTTTGATAATGGTTCATTAATGATAAAATTCATGTTAGTTAGTTAAGTTTATTGGTTTTATTATGATATTCACATAAGGATCGGCCAACTATATCAGATGTTTGCGATATATATCTGGTTTTAACTGCAAGGGTATATCAACTTCGGCTCCGCCCTAAGTTAGTTTTCCTTTCTTGTTTTTGTTTTATTTTATTGAAGATATTTTCTTTTTATTTAGTTTAATATTGATTTAAGAAATTTATGGTGGAAGAAAATGTCGCGTGCGACATGTAGCGTGCGACAGTGATTCAAATTCAATTTAAAAAAAAACTACTTAATATTGTTAAGTCAAACGAAATGCATTATTAAGAACAATCAATATTTAACATTTTAAAATTAATTGCATTGTAATTATCCATCACGATTCACTGAAATCAGTGCTTGAGCTGGTTTTCGAAAAAGTGACTTCTGTCTGTGTCGCGTGCGAATTCCTCACATTTTTATGTTTTTTTTATGATAAACAATTGCCCAAAATCGCGCTGAAGAGCGCACCCGCGCTGAAGAGCTGATCCGTGCTGTAGAGCGCATCCGCGCTCTCCCTCTATGTTTTTCTCTCTCTCTCTCGTCGGCCGTCGTCGATCGTCCGCTCTGGTTTATATTTAAGTTTAGCGTTTATTTTTACTAAGTTAAGCTTTGAGTCTCTTGTAAGCAGCATATATGTAAGCTGAATGCGTTTTTTCAACCACGACGCCCCCGACATCTTTCTTTTTTACCGACTTCCGGAATCTTTTGCGGCAGCAACGCCCCCTTCAACATTTTGGTCCTTTGAGCCGGATAATTCCTGGATTTTCTTCTACCAGCAGTTCTCGGCATTGTTCCGCCACTGGCCTGCAGTCGTCAAGCGCTCCACGGCTTTCGTCCGCCACACATCAGGTGGCGCCCACCGCTCGCCCGCCCGCGTCATCCGCGCCTAGGCAATTTTCCGCCTCTCCTCGAGGGCCCCCGCAGGACGCGGTCGCTGGATAACATTAATTAACATTGTATCATCATCTGGGCCACAATTACCAGATAGTGATTTGACGTTCATATTTTCATCCATAGAATTTTTGACATTATAATGTTAAATTCAGACATCGATGGATTGTTATTGGTTACTCCTTGTTTTCTTTTTTGTTTTTCTTCCCCACTTTTTTACACCACCAAAATGTGTAGGGGGCAGTGTTGGGCATTAATCAATTAATTTGTCAATTTTCTTGTTAATTGACTAAAAAAGTAATTGCAATTAAATTAATTACAATTAAATCAATCGCAATTTAGCTTTTAATTGTACCTTGCAATTAAATAATTTGATTAATGTTTGTCAATTGCAACTTACAATTAAAATAGTTGTAATTAAATTTTTTAGTTGTTTTATAAAACAATTAAAACTAATAATTAACTTTATGTATCAAAATAAAATTAGTAAAGATTTAGGAAAACATAAAAACATAAACTTGTGTTTATGTAGGTTAACATCGGTATCAACAAAAACATCGAAAAACCTCGGAAAACATCGCTAAGAAAATTGTTTTTCGATGTTCGATGAATCGATGTTTTCAGCATCACTAGTTGAGTGCTCATTGCTCGCACGAGTCGCTCGTAAACTAATCACTTTACTGGTGTCATGTAAGTTTTTTGCATATATAAATGTTCGTGTTTTAGTTAAAAAAATATATTGATCCTAGACTTGTAACATAAAATGGCGTCGATAAACGAATTGGACGAAGACAGTAACGTTTCAAGGACTCTTTCGGTTTCGGACATAAATGATTCATTAGAAACGGTTTCGCCTGTGACACCAACCGACACCGCTGAGAGTTCATCATCGTCGCAAGCGCGGCTTCACTTACTGGATGGAGCATTTTTCAAATACTTGCCTGAAGAGTGTGCGGGTAATAAAATCACAGCGCTTTGTATGAAATGTCCACGAGGTGTATTAACTAAAGTTAAAGGATTTCATAATTGTACGTCGAACTTTTTGAGTCACCTAAAGCGAAAACATGGGCAAGATTGCATCGAAGAATACAAAACCTATGTAAAAAAAAGAAAAGTGAAGTCCAGAAAAAAGGTGATACTTTTGTCAAAATCACAACTACTAAAACAAAGAAGTCGATTACACAAGAACAATTTGATGAAAATATTTTGAAATATTTTTATATTACACAAGAACAATTTGATGAAAATATTTTGAAATATTTTATACATTCCATGATTCCATTGCAGTGGAAGATCCATATTTTTCCAAAATATTCACGGATTTAAATATATCAGAAATGGGGTTAATTTTAATGAGTCGACGCACACTAGGACGTCGCATAGAAAAACACTACGTAACGCAAGTAGCTAAGATCAACTCAGAACTAGAAGAAGTTCTCTATGTGTGCACAACCACAGATATCTGGTCCTGTAAAAAGAGAAGTTTTATCGGAGTTACAGCGCACTGGATCACAAATGATCTACGCAGAGTGTCAGTGGCGTTAGCTTGTCGAAGATTCAGAGGCGTCCACAGCTATGATAGGCTATCCGAAATAATTCAAGAAATTAACGGTGAATTCGATCTCAATACAAATAAAATTGTTGCATCGGTGCCGGATAATGGAAGCAATTTCGTAAACGCTGTCAAAATGTTCGGTGTGAAGTTCACCAATATAAACATTGAAAATGAATTTATTCTCGACTCTCAGCCAACAGAAGCTTCTTCCGATTCCGATGTTGAAGAAGGTGAATCATGGAATTTAGATGATCCTGAGCACATTTTTTTCCTTCCTGCTCATTTACGATGCTGTGCGCATACTTTAAGCCTTTGCGCAACTACGGATGCGAACAAAGTTTTAACCGAGCAAGACACGCCCCTGTCGCAAAAGCATGCTGCAGTAATGAAAAAATTACTGAAAAAATTAAAAAATCGTTTGGGTAGCAAGCCTGAAAAGTAAGAAAAATCTAAATTTTGTGCGCTGGCTTCGAAACGAAGTCGCACGCACACATACTCCCGTGTATGTGAATGTGTGACACGCATACATACAAAGATCAACCGAAGCGCAGGCCAACCTTCTTCATCGCGCTCCGTTCAGAGACTGAGAAACAGAAAGCATTTAATGAGAGTATGAGCGTAAGATGAACGAACGATGAGCGTAAGAAATCCTCTCTGGGGCCTGCTGGGGCCTGTCGCAAGAAATTTTTGCGTCCATTTTCGTTGTATGAAATGGGTTGTCTATATGCTGTATGGTTAGTGGTATAAGGCATAGGAAATTCCATCAATTTTAATAAATTACTAGCGACCCCGTCAAACGTTGTTTTGCCCTTTTTTGTTTTCTATAAGGGCTAACTGTTTTTTCTTCATTTATTTTGGTTAATAAATGTTTTTCAGTATTTCAAGTACATCCAGTATTTTCACGTACAGCAAAATTCCCCTCGCCAATATCTAACAGTTGTTTAGAGAAAGGATGGATCCTGAAGCATTTGATCGCGCATATTCTTGGTCAGTTCTTTTTCAACATTACGCCACAGTTGCGATGATTTTAAGCAAGCATTGAATTCATCAGCGTACATTAACCGTGAACACCTGAAAGGAGTAACAAAGGGCCGTAAAATAGTTTATCATTGTTCCTTATATCCCTAAATGACCAATCCAATTCCCCAAGCGAATTTTTACGTCCTATAGTGCATTCATCCAAAATATGGGCACTATGCCCATAGACGATTGTTTTTATGTTGCATACTGCATCTGGATTATTTTGAATGTTCAATGACAGCTTAAGTGCTGAATGAGCTGTTATGCCTCCATCTAATAAGGTTGCTGCAACGCCAGAAGATGCAATGGCCAATGCGTTGCCATTTTCTTTTAAACGTAACTCGGCAGGAAGAAGTAGAAGTAACTCGGCTGGAACTTTCACTTTGAATGTTCACAATAATCACTTTGGAATAAGCAGAATTTTCAACATCAGGCTCTTACTGGAATGCTAGTCGAAGAAATTGCCCAGATGTGAACCTTTATAAATTTGTTCTCCTGATCTCGTATTCTTCTATCTCGCGCAGCTCTAGAATTGACTGTTTGATGACTAAAATTGGCCCAATTGCGTTTTCTTAACATTGGTGACTGTAGATAAGTAATCGGCGGACCCCTATTTCAGGGGCATATGACACACACATAAATGTACAATACGTTACGCTCTCAGCCTACTTATTGTTATTCATTACTATAAAAGCAGCCATTTCGGAGGAGTATAATGCCCGTTGTCGAACGGGATAAAAAGTATCCTATGTCCGTCTCCTGGCTCTAAGCTACCTCCCTACCAATTTTCACTCAAATCTGTTCTCCCGTTCTTGATTTATAAGTGGTGTAACATATAACACGACTTTCTTTTATATATATAGAAGATATACATTTCTAATTTCGGTTCACTACCAGCGGCCCGACACTCGACAAAGCAGAAAAATAGAGGTCGACGAGATCCGCCATTTTGATGCCGCCATTTTGAATTTCCTGAATATTGAATATTTTTTTTAATCGTTAATAAACAACGAATCAAAAGTTCAAAAGCATAAGTTCGTATGTCTTTTCGTTTTCCAGCAATCCATTCTCAAAGTTTGCTTAATTTTCGGAAAAATACAAAAAAACCTCCCCTTAACTTGAAAAGAATACAGGCAAAGGTAATAGAAAGAATACGATCGACGACGGCCGACGAAGGAGCGAGAGTGCAAAGAGGGGCGAGCGCGGATGCGCTCTTCAGCGCGGGTACGCTCTTCAGTGCGGGTGCGCTCTTCAGTGCGGGTGCGCTCTTCAGCGCGGGTTCGCTCTTAAGTTTGCGGCACAACGGCCCCTCACTTAAACATCCCGCCCCCCTTGCAATCGCTCGGGTTGCAACAGATCCCTAGTCGTTAGCGATGCGTCACTGCAGCTCGAGGGCGTACACGGGTCGATGAAGGCCCCCGTGTCGAAGATCCGAGTCCCGGTGTTGGCGCTGTTCCGCTTCAGCGGCGACGATAGGGTGGGCGCAGCGACCGCGTCCTGCGGGGGCCCTCGAGGAGAGGCGGAAAATTGCCTAGGCGCGGATGATGCGGGCGGACGAGCGGTGGACGGCACCCGATGAGTTGCGGACAAAAGCAGTGGAGCGCGTGACGACTGCCGGCCAGTGGCGGAAGAGTGCCGAGGAGTTGCCAACGAGCGCCGGAAAGTCGATGGCTGTGGATCGGCTTGTGAGTGCCAGAAAATGGCGGACGACGGCCGACGAGAGAGCGAGACACCCCGTATACTGTCTCCCGCGCTCCGTGACCGGTGCTCCTCGGTCACGGGTTGCAGCAGCGTGTGGTCATCCTGACCACACGTCTTACAGCCGTCCCCACGCCGACAGGATCCGTCAGAGTGCTCGTGGGCCAGGCACCTCGAGCAGTACCGGTTCACGAGAACCGCTTGGAGCCACTTCTCGGCACTAAGGCGTAGAAAGCGCCGACACTTCTTTAATGGATGAATCCCATTGCAGACTCGGCATCAGTAGGATTGTATACCTCGAGTACATCTGCTCTCCAGTGACTGGGCGTTGCGTGGGCGTGGCGACATCGTGCTGAATATGACCTTGGAGTCCAGTGAGTCACCGAGGCTGCGGGGGTTAGCTGGAGATAATGGGCCTGTCAGCACCCATCCAAAAATGGTCTCCTGGCCGATAAGCGACCCGCAGATGTAAGCCTTGAAATTACCGAGGAGAATGGACGGAAGAATGTCAGTTCCTAATAACACATCGACTTGGGAGCTCTCAAAGAAGTTAGGGTCCGCCAGGGGAATGTCGGGCAGCCCCTTGAGAAGGTCTCGCGAAATCGGATATGATGGAAGATTTCCTGCCAACTGCGGAAGAACGTAAGCCGCAGTCTCTAATTGTAGCCCGGGTCTAGACGGCGACCGAATGGAGAAATGGCACAATTTAGTAGACTGCGCGGAAATGGTCTGATTAAGGCCGGAAACTTGTGCGTGAATCGTCTTGAAGGAAAACTTGACAAAGTTGAACAGTCGTTCCGTTATGAAAGTCGCTTCGGACCCTGAGTCTATCAGTGCTCGTGCCTAGACGGTGCACACCAAATGGCACACGTTGATAACGGCCGCGCCCAGTAGGACGGCTCCTAACCCGCACATCCGACTGATTCTCTAAGCTGTTTGCTGGCGTAGGCGGATTTGGAACGGCAGCGAACGGATTGCCGCGGTGCAGGAGGGTGTGGTGTCGGCTGTGGCATATGAAGCAGGTACGGGCGCTCGTGCAGTCTCGCTGCTGGTGCCCTCGGCCAAAACATTTAAACATAACTGCTTCCTTTTAATGTAGTGTAATATGCACATATGTAGAAACATGTAGCGAGGTAACACTGAACCCTGCATGCATAATAAACCAATTCAAGTGCGCAAAATATGACCGCTCAATTATGAGTTAGGCTAAGTCAGCGTTCCACTCTGACCGCATATGCCAAAGACATGTGTGCATAAGACTTACTCTCTATACATTTACATAAACTAAGCGTGCATGTGTCATGTGACATGCTCGCCCAACAACATACCACCTAATTATATGTATATAAGAAATATGTAATGTAGCCGCTCCGCTGCCGGCTGAACTGGCAGCGCAGCGCGCGCCAAAATTTTGTATTTAGACTTAGAGAATTCTTTATCTTTCGAATTAAAGTCAGAAATAAAACAGTAATCAAAGAGCACAGACGTGCGGATATAATTGGCCTGGCGACCCTTTACATGGCGACCGTGACACAAGTCCTGGAGGACTTAGGACTTGCAACAGCAGCAGTCAGCAACTGAAGAAGAACAAGACCGAGAATAAGAAGAAGTAGCGTTGCAGAGATGCCTTCCAACAATACAGTCAACAACTGAACAAAACGGAAATAATTCTGAGTGAGTACAGGCAATGATCAAAAGGCGAAGTGGGGTCAAAGAACGACTCAGAAAACGCAAATCTGAGATCGTAAAGACCATCTACAAAAGCAAAAATTCCCCGAAGTGGGATATTGCTCAAAAACTTTTCAATGAACTCGAACACATCGAGACATTGTTAAAGAAAAAAGCCACTAACTCAACCTGTAACTCACAAACAATTCAGAATAAAATAATTAATCCTAAAAATCATCGTCCAGATCGGAAAAGTATACAGCCTTACAAAGCCAGATGTCCAGCTGACTGTGAAGGCCCATTATACAGCCCGTACTGCATGGAGACATGCATACCAGATACCAGGAACAGCAACAAAATCCAGTGAACCCAGCACCGGCACCGCCAGCAAATCAAGCTGCGCCTAAAGAAGTCGACAGCACCACAAAAGGTGCAGATGCCGGCGGCACTACATAGAGTGCAGGACAAACCGACAGCAAAACTAAGTGCGCCCACCGCCTAGACACTACATCCCTAGGCACTACATAGAGTGCAGGACAACCCTGCAACAACCCTAGTTACACTAATAATAATAATAATATATAAAAATAAAAATCATTGTAATACCCGACGACAATTGAGTCGACCGGTAAGCCGTTTGGCCCGAAAAGCCATTCGAAACAATAGGCAGGAAAATATGTATAAAAACTAAATGTCTATAGAGACAAACAAAATAAGCAAAGATATAGAATCAGAATTATAAGAACATTTTGCCAACATGGGCATTATAGACGTTAAAACTGTAGACTCTACAGCCAATATTATCAACAAAGTAGAAGTTGATAACACTGACCTTAAGTTTATAACCATATTAATTGTTATAATATTCATAATAAATGTGGCAAATCTATTGTATAAAATATATAAATACCACAATAAATGTATCAAGAAAAGATACCAGAGCCAAGCAAATGACTTGGATAAAATTTAAGAAAAACAATTAAAAAAAAAAAAAAGCGAAAAAAAAACATTGTAAGTAAGCTAATAAAATGACAATAAAAATTAAAATTAGATTATAAGAATAATCTAATTCCACTCGCTAATTTGTCTAATGTATCTATGTGGTATCATTGGAATACAATTTGATTGAATAATTGAATTTTAAATTTAAAGCAATGCCAGAAATACAAATAGGTTCATATTTAAACGATGTTTTAGTACATGACCCAGATTTCCGAATTCATGCATTTAGCATTCTGCACAAACACAAGGATTATATGTCCTTATATGAATTTGAATGTGAATATATGGTAACATATAACCGTATGTTCAGCCCTTTTCTGTACTTCGATAATACAATTAAAGCAATAATTTTGAATACATTTCCGTATGTATATATAAAAAAAAGTACAAGAAACTAATCCAATATTGGGCGAATGTACAATTTTAATGGTAAAACTGCATAGATAGATTAAAGAAGAAGATCTACAGGATCTCACGATACCAGTGGTAACACATTTTCCCGAGGTATCCGAATCTGGGCCAGAATCAATATCTGAAAAAGTCGTAAACATGGCTATGTCACAGGTAGAATACCTAAAGATTGCCTCATCTCTGCTGCCAGAGTTCGATGGAAAGGCAGAAAATCTGACAAGTTTCATAGACGCATTGAATCTAATAGATTCACTAAAAGGCCCTCATGAAACAACAACCATTAACTTAATCAAGTCAAAATTGAAAGGCCATACAAGAAAGCTCATTACTAAAGAATCAACTATTGTTGACATAATTGGTAAATTGCAAAGTAAAATAAAAGGTGATTCAGTATCAGGGATAACTTCAAAACTAATGAACCTTCAGCAAAAGCAAAAAACGGCCAATCAATATTTACAAGAGGTAGAGAAGTTGGCAAAGGCCCTAGAAGGAGCCTACATCGACGATGGACTATCCTCCGAAACAGCCACTAAATACAGCACAGCGCATGCTGTCAGTGCAATTATTAAAAATTGTATAGAAAAAGTTAAATATATAATGGATATCTAATACAATCTAATACTGTTCTATACTTCAGTGGTCAACAACCCTATAATAGAGGTAGTCGAGGAAACTACCGAGGTAGAATAAATACCCAAAACAACAGTAATCGTCGTTATAATAATAACAATGAAGGCAGAGTCCAGTATAGAGGAAATTAAAGAGGTAGCGGTAATCAAAGCCGCGGCCAATATAATAACTCCTCTAATGTACGTGTCACTCAGGGTAGTTCGGAAAACTACCAGGCACCTTTAGGTATACAAAATTAAATAAAAAAGTACACACAGTAAACTTAAGTCTTAATATGTTTGTAGTATTCAAAAACTCCGCCACAAATAATAATCTCACATTGCTCCTAGATACAGGAGCAGACATTTCATTACTAAAATATAATTCAGATGCTTTTGAAAACATCGAGCAGGGTAGAACAATAGATATACAAGGCATTGGACAAGGAGTAATTAAGTCCGATGGTTTAGTTCGAATTGAATTGCAGACTGACAAGTATACGATTCCGCACAATTTCCATTTAGTTCCAAAAAATTTCACAATACCATGCGACGGAATTATAGGAGTTGACTTTATAAAAACTTTTAATTGCAAATTAGATTGTGCACCAGCAAATGATTGGTTCATAATAAGACCAAACAACTTAAAATACCCAATAAACGTTCCAATAAAGTTTAGTTCTGGTAATAATTTAATACTATTACCAGCAAGATCTGAAGTTGTCCGTAAATTAGATATAAACTTACCAGAAGATAATATCTTAATTCCAAATCAAGAAGTAGTATCCGGTATTTATGTTGCGAATATAGTAGCAACATCCAATGATACATTTGTCCGTTTACTGAATACAACCAGTACCGACCAATTAATAGATATAAATAACATACAGTATGAACCGCTTTCGAATTACGAGATAATTCAACCAAGCAAAGGTTCTAGAACAGATGAAGTCATATCCAAATTAAAGAAAAACTTTCCTAAGCAATTCGAATCAGAGCTCACCGACATATGTTCTAAATATAGTAATATATTCGGACTCGAAACCGAATCAATCAAAACTAATTATTTTTACAAACAACATTTAAGACTTAAAGATAAATAACCAGTGTACACAAAAAACTACAGAATACCGCATAGTCATCAAGACGAAATAAAGAACCAAGTAAATAAACTTATTAAAGACAATATAGTTGAAGAGTCTGTATTTGAATACAATAGCCCACTTCTGTTAGTACCTAAGAAATCACTCCCAGGTTTTAATTATAAAAAATGGAGATTAGTAATAGACTATCGCCAAATTAATAAAAAACTTCTGTCCGATAAATTCCCCCTACCTAGAATTGACGACATACTTGATCAATTAGGTAGAGCTAAATACTTTTCATGCCTTGACCTTGTGTCAGGTTTTCACCAAATAGAGCTTGAAGAAAAATCAAGAAATATAACGTCATTCTCAACCAACAACGGCTCATATCGTTTCACGCGATTGCCATTTGGTTTAAAAATAGCACCAAATTCATTTCAGAGAATGATGACAATAGCATTCTCGGGTCTAGAACCATACAAGACAAAATCTAAAAAAAAATCCCAAACTTCTATCTTGAAGAACCCCAAAGTTGGTATTTTTACTTTCTAGCTCGAAAAACACTGAAGTTATGCCATTTCCGATCAATCATTTATATGGCAGATATAGGATATAGTCGGCTGATCCTTATAAAATTTGGTAGATCGTATTATTTTGCCAAAAATAGCAATCGTACCAAATCCAAATTCTCTAGCTTTAAAAACACCAAAGTTATACCATTTCCGATCAATCAGTTATATGGCAGCTATAGGATATAGTCGGCCGATCCCGGCCGTTCCGACTTATATACTGCGTGCAAAGGAAAGAAGGGTGTGTGCAAAGTTTCAAGACGATAGCTTTAAAACTGAGAGACTAGTTTGCGTAGAAACAGACAGACGGACAGACGGACATGCTTATATCAACTCAGGAGGGAATCCTGATCAAGAATACATATACTTTATAGGGTCAGAGATGTCTCCTTCACTGCGTTGCACACTTTTGGACAAAATTATAATACCCTCTGCAAGGGTATAATGAAGTAGGACATAAATTAGACTTCCAATACGCAGCGGTGGCCGGTCACACTAATGTGATAAGACCGGTGAGATCGCGGATGAAATGCGATTACAAGGCACAAGTGGGAATTAGTGGGAAACTTCAGGAAGCCAAAAAAACCAGATAGGACGAGGTTTGTTGAGATTTTTTTTTTTTTTTTTTTTTTTTTTTTTCCGGTCTTTCAGAATTTGGAATTGGCTTGTGCATCAATAAGAGCATCAGCTAGCATTCCTGTATTCATCATAAAGCTTAGAGGCCCAGACGACCGAGGGGCGCTCAATAAACGATTTGTTAGAATATATTAAGCTAGGCGGTATTCTAGGAGAGCTAGGAGAGGGTATTCTAGGCGGATGTTGCCTGATGCGGAGTAGAAGCAGCGTTAGAGGGACGAAAAATGGACAAGTACCGGAAAATTCGTGCTCGTTTGGAAAAAAATTGATGTCTATATATGTATATTTCGACCAGTAGGTCCCTATAGAGAAGAACAAATTAATGACAGAGATAATATAGTTATTTCAGGACATAAAAACAAAAAACAAACAGTACGTAAGGATAGGATAAAAAATTTTAATTCATAAGAATCAATGGTCATACATTTCAAAAATACTATATAAATATATATATGAAAAAGAAAGCACTGAAAACACTCAAATATAATAATAATAAAATTGTCAATTTTTAGCATGTACAAAAAAAAAAAAAATAAAATAAAATTTAACAAAAAAAAAAAAAAAAATTAAAAAAGAAAAAAATTAAATTTTAAAAATAACTTCACTAGGTTACGTTATTTTTCAAAAGGAGGGAGATGTAATATGCACATATGTAGAAACATGTAGCGAGGTAACACTGTACCCTGCATGCATAATAAACCAATTCAAGTGCGCGAAATATGACCGCCCAATTATGAGTTAGGCTAAGTCAGCGTTCCCATGCTGACCGCATATGCCAAAGACATGTGTGCATAACACTCACTCTCTATACATTTACATAAACTAAGCGTGATTGCCCATGTGACATGCTCGCCCAACAACATACCACCTAATTATATGTATATAAGAAATATGTAATGTAGCCGCTCCGCTGCCGGCTGAACTGGCAGCGCAGCGCGCGCCAAACTTATGTATTTAGACTTAGAGAATTCTTTATCTTTCGAATTAAAGTCAGAAATAAAACAGTAATCAAAAAGCACAGACGTGCGGATATAATTGGCCTATTTCTGGGCGATCTGGGTGATTACCTGGCGACCCTTTACAGTAGTCAAAGCGCCCATTTACATCCATATTTAGGAACCGCGAACATAAGCGAATGGGGTGGTCCTCCCTCGAACAGAGATCGCAGCCCTTTTGGCCCGGAACCACTCGAGTCTCGTATGAAGTGAGCTGACGTCGTCGATGGCCTCCAGAGTGCGATGGCGCTCTGTCAGGAAGTTATCTAATTCCTTCCATGTTGGAATCTCGGCCTTATTATGTACGGATTGCTCCCACATAGAAAGTGTGACTTTGGGGAGCTTTGACGAAATCATGAATACCAGGAGGCAGTCCCAAGCCTCAACATTGATGGAGGACATTGCTAGGGCTGTCAGACAACTCTGAATGGTGGCTTGGAGCTCCTTCAGCGCGACCCCGGACTCTTGAGAAATAGCCTGGAGGTTGAAAAGGATTTTCAACTGGCTATTGACCAGTAGCCGCCGGTTCTCAAAGCGGTCTGTGAGGCTTTGCCAAGCGACGGCAAACCCCTCATGGGTAAGTGGAGCCTTACAAACAATGGCGTGGGCGTCACCACTTGTTTTGGACAGCAAGTGGAACAACTTCTCTATCGGGATGAGCCGCGAGTTTTGGATGTAAGTGGCGGTAAAAAAGTCTCTGAAGGTGGGCCACCGAAGATAACCACCTGCAAGGACCTCGGTGTCCACTGGAAGTAACTGGCAACCTGTAGACGCGGGCGTGTGGACATTGACGGAAGCCTGAGTGGATTGGGAGGCAATTTTCTCCCGAAGCTGGGCAATACACCTCGAATAGACGGAGTAACAGTAGCTGTACTTCGATTCCAGCACTGTCGAGGTGGCCGCATTGTCGTTGGACTCGGCTTGCAAATCGGAGCAGCTCTTATAGCTTTTCTTCACCTTCTCCCACAGTGCCCGAATTTGGTCCCGATGGATTTCGCAAATGTATTGGGAGCCCACTTCCGTTTCTCTGGCGCCCGGAGTATTTACATATGTTGGCCTCAAATTGGCTAACTCGATCTGTTGTGGCGATGAACTTCTGCAGCGCCACGTCGACCGCACTTTGAGCCATTTGTGGCCAACGGAACGAGTCTGCCTCTGTGAAGGACCGGGGATTGTGTTGACGGATTCGTCACTCTTTGCCCTTGAAATGGCACTGTACGCCTTAGGCTTTAAAAGAGGCGTCCGCGGAGAAGCGGATTGAGATCTGTCCAAACGGATGGTTGGGATCGGACGTGGCTTTTGGTCGTCTCCCGTGGGCATTCTCACACACCAATTCGCTGGACAGCGCTTGTCGACTGACTTGCGCAATAGGTGCCTCGTACGAAGCGGTGGCCGGTCACACTAATGTGATAGTGTGATGTGATAGTGACAAGGCACAAGTGGGAATTAGTGGGAAACTTCAGGAAGCCAAAAAAAACCAGATAGGACGAGGTTTGTTGAGATTCTAGGCGGATGTTGCCTGATGCGGAGTAGAAGCAGCGTTAGAGGGACGAAAAATGGACAAGTTTTTTTTTTTTAATTTATTTGGTTATATGTTTCCTGAAATTGGAGCCAGAAAATATTTGGAAATATATGGGCATGCATGCAAGTACTGATATATGTAAGGGCATGTGGGCATATGTTGGCACAGTGAAACGTCGATAAGTGGACTGTATAATTGGTGGAACAGAAAAGTTAGGTGGTGTAACAAGTGAAACTGATTGGGGAAGAAAAAAAACAAATATTACGACAGCGGCGGACTGTTCGGTGGGTTTGGAAATTCCGAAACAAATTCACACCGGCCGGCCTATATTAATTATGCTTTCTTTTTGTCACCACAAAATTTCATTGTTCACTTGCGAATTTTTCGCGGATGTTTGTGCACATATGCCTCGACCGTTGGCAAGCAAATGGATAACGGAGAGGCCGAAAACGGCGAGGAATATGGGCAGCACACAAAACAGAGACGAATGGAAAAATTTGAAGAATTTGCAGACGAAGAAGAGTAGAAAATCTCAAACTGCCGTTGTGTCGGAAAACTCGGACTTGGAGTTGACACGGAGGGAAAAACAATCTTGCAGCAGTGTGAACGAAATTTAATGTTCGGATCACTACTGAAGACCGGCAGAGAGACGGAGACGGAAAAATGTACTTATCTTTTGGCGGAACAAGGCCTGGACTGCTGGTAGAAAATTTCCAAAAGGTATCCGGCTCGAAGGACCAAAATGTGTAGGGGGCGTTGCTACCGCAAAAGATCCAAGAAATATTGAAATAAGAAGTCGGGGGCGTTTTCGGTGAATTCAGGAAATAGGTAATAGAAAAGGTAATAGAAAGAAAACGATCGAACACGGCCGACGAAGGAGTGAGCGCAAAGAGGATGCGCTCTTCAGTGCGGGTGCGCTCTTCAATGCGGGTGCGCTCTTAAGGTTGCGGTACAACGGCCCCTCACCTAAACATAGATTATCATCAAAACATTTTCTAAAAACTTTTTTGAACTGTTACTACAAGATTTCAATTTTGGATTTTTTCAATTTTTGTGTATTGGTCAATAAAGTGATCCCTTGCTTGTCCTTAAGTTGTCAACTCGGACCTTGTTGTCCTTTTCGTACTTAACTTCGTCGCTATTAGACGCTCTGAGACTAAGCTGCTCAACAGCTGCGGATACTAAAGTAGTTCCAATTAAGAGATGAGCCAGCGTTCTCGCATTAAGTTTGTATAAGTTTGCCCCTTAAAGTTTGTTGCAGGATGTAATATCCTGTGGGGAACGCCACGACGAGCGATAAATCGTTGAACGCTGGAATTAAAAAATAAGTTAGTTGTGAGGTAGGTCACATGTTTTATATGAACTGCCTTTAAAGAAAGGTAAGGTTCATGAGTCACTATAACGTTCGTGAGTTTCATATTATGTCAAACTCTGTCGGAATTGGCCAATGATTTGATGACTCATTCAAAAATTTGGGCCAGAGAACAACATTTTAGCTTGAATTTCATCCTTGAAATTCAATATCAGCAGGGTTCCTGCGAGCTGGGATCGCCAATCAATGATCCTCGACTGCTGCTGAAGTTCAAAAACTCGATGAGCTTCTAAGATCGGTATTCAGAAAGAGTGTTTTTCACTTGCGTCAAAAATTGCTCTAAGTTTTGTAGTCGGGCCTTGCGGACGTGTGGTTGATAGGAGACATAGCGCAACATTTTTTTTTCTCGTTTTCTTTTAGAATTGAGGTAATACCTGGGGCTCGATTCGCGGGAACCGAGTTATAAGGAAAATAGAAAAACTAGATGAAGAGGAAAACTAGATAGATGAAGAGGAATAATGGCTTAGATTAAAATATATGTTTAGAAGGAGAGGAAAGTAAGATTATAGGGTAGAGACCAATGTAGTTTGAACATAAGACCCTAAGAGGGTCGTGTAGTGCATATTTTGAACCACAATGGCCAAGGAATAGAGGAATATAGTTCCTAGTCTTTATATTGTAATAACTGATTTTCCTTTATTATACTTGTTTTATTTATCAGAGAGAACGGCAGACCGTCCGCCAAATATAATACTTATATATGCTTGCTAATATAAACGAGAAGAAATGGTATGCATGCACATGTTTATGCCATTCATATGTGGCAGAAGCTGGGCAGCATTAGAATTCTGACCAACCACGCTCAAGTGGCTGATCATATAACACTTGAACTTAAGTCAAGTGTTACTGTATTTATTGCACTGGGGGCCAAACTTTTATTTTCCGCAGAGCTGCCGGCTAACTGACAGTATGAGCGTTCTCAATTTTTTTTAGACTCTATCTCAATTGCTTCCATTTTGCCTCATTTAACAGCCCAAATTTAAACAACAAATTTTTCCACTGAGAAAAATTTACTCAGATATTGGGTTGGAAGAAGTATTCTCCATAGCAAACTGGCCCCAATGGCGAATATTTTTTCAATAAACTTTTTTACTTTTACGAACTTTTTTAAGTTACGAAAAAAAAACATTTTATCTCCTTAGAATTTTTTATTTATTCATTATTAACAATTATCTGTTATTTCTATATTATTATAACTAAGAGTAAGGATAAGGATAAGAGTAAGGATAAATTAAGTTAAAAGATATTCCATAATTTTGGATTTAATTAAATCTAGGGATAATAAGTGGGACAATGAGTTATAGTTTTTACAAATAACGCGGAATGGATCGTGTTCCGCAAAATTAGACCTAGAAATCGGTAACCAAAGGGGTCGGAAGGATCTAGTTACTCTATTAGGCACAGAAAACATTAATTTTTCAAGAAGTACTTGTGAGTCAAACTGTCCAAGAATAAGCACATGAAGTAGCATAACCCCAGCACAAGTACGGCGCTCTTTTAAAGGAGGTAGGTTTAGTAGCTTTAACCGGCAATTGTACGACGGGAGGGAAGTGGCAGTATCCCAGTTTAAGCTTTTTAACGCAAATAGCAGAAACTGCTTTTGGACTGATTCAATCCTCCTTTGGTGAACAAAGTATTGTACACGTACAATAATACACGTTGCATTTAAAAATCGTTACTGATATCGTTACAATATCGTTACTGAAATTGCAGCCCTATTAAATTCGGTGACCCTGAACGTTAGCTGTTCGTTGATCAGAACGAACTTACTTAATTACTTTTTGTAAGTAAGATTGCTAAAGTACTTGGAAAGGGCCACAAAAGAGGTGTACATTTGACGTGTTTTTGATTAACAATTGTTTGTATAAATTTCATTTTACGTTAAGCTTTTCTTCGATTATAATTTTTAGTGGACTGTATATATGTCTATTTTTGTTCTTGTAATTTGTTAATCCATTTTATTCTTTTATTAATTAGTGAAAGTATTATTTAATTTGAATTTAAAATATTTTAAGTATTTCAAAATTATTTAAGTTTTTATTTGTTATATTAAACCTAATGTTTGAACATCCTGCAAGGGGCCACAAGAGTGCCTTAGTATATATTTTTCTTTTAATTTTGATTTAATTTGAAAAATTTATTTTTTCTTCGATTTTTTAGTGGATTGTCATTTTTTGTTTTACAAATTTTTGTTTTACTGAGAGTTAATTTTGTTTTTAATTTTAATTTTTTAAAATTGTAAATATTTTTGTTTTGAATTTTTACCATACCATGCCGTTTTTAAATTTTCTATATGGATGCGTGTTCCTCCTGAAGATGATGTCCTGAAAATTTTTCTGCCGCTGATGTTGTTTTTCTACCCGGTCGTCCTGCCGCAGACGTTGGTCCCGCCGTATAAATTGCCAAAGACTTTGGCTGTCGTTATTCCCATGAAATCGACATTTTATTTTTGCTGCATATTTGGCCTCGCATATTGTTTTTAATATTTATGAATTTTTGGTGTTGTTCCGGAAAAACTTATTTTTTTTTACTTTTCCGATGTAAAGCCTTGGATAGTCTTATACAATTTTTCATATATTTGCATATAATTTTTTATCTCGGTATTGTTCCGAAATAAAAACACACAGTTTTGTGCTCATTGGCACCACAATAATTTTATTCTCTGTGTTCCTTTCCTCTTGAAGGGAAACAACAGAGGACTGCGGTTTTTAAACTGTGCTCTTTTTTACCCAGATCGCAGCCTTATTTGTTAGCTACCTTGGGCTGAGAATTTTTATTTTTCTACAGCCACTTATAGGTGCCAGTTTAAAAACTGAGTCTCTTACCACAGGGGGGAAAACGTCAGGGTGCCTCGAAGGACCAAATGTTAAGAGGAGACCCAAAATACGGGTCTTACTCCAATGAGTTCCTTTTGGAAACTGTTCAGAGGAGCCCCTTACTCCAATGAGCTCCTTTTGGAAACTGTTCAGAGGAACCCCCTACACCAATAAGCTCCTTTTAGAAACTTAATTTTTTCAGGACCAAATGTTAAGAGGAGCCCCAAATACGGGTCTTACTCCAATGAGTTCCTTTTGGAAACTGATTTTATTTGGTAAAGTTCTCTAATAAGTAGGATACATGAAAATTTTAAATCTATTTAAAACTACTTATCAACGCACTTCACGCTGACATGCTATGCGTCCCTTTCTCAAGTGCGATAAGCGCACCACTTATGTATGTGTTTGTTTTAGGCTGCAGAGGATCGGTTTTAGACCATGCTGTTTGTCTCTTATTTCATGGGTCCGATCCCTTGAAACTCTAATATAAGAATTTGTATATATAATAGTGTTCAATGCTTGAACAGTACTACTCAACATTGTAAAACAAAGTAAAATGGAAAATATTTGTGGAGGTATGTAAAATTTAAATGCTTAATGGAATGTTTGTTTAATGAGATGAGTCTTTGTGTATATGTGCTTTTGTAAAGTTGTATATTAAACAATTTTAACCTAGCATTTTTCGTGTTTCGTGAAATAAAAGTAGGTTAGATTGTCCCGGATTATAAAAACTATAAACGCAGTTTTGTTCTTGAAATTGTTTACAATACGATGACATTAAATTCGGTGGCCCTTTTTTGCTCCATTTTACATATAAAAACTTTTTACCAGACAACATAAACCTACGTTATCCAGAAATGTTAGAAAATTGGGTGGCACATGTCCGCGAAATCGAAAGACTTTATAACTTTGAGTTTCAGCATCGAATTGGAAACTTAAAGCAAAACTAAAAGCAATGAAAAAATTCTTTCGCATAGTTCCAAGGTATAAGGCGCAGAAAGAAAGTTTTCTTGCATTACGTTTCCCATCGAAATTTCAGCATTCATATATTACTATATTATTAATATTATATTTATATTATATTATATTATAATATTATATTATAATCTTAATATATTATAATACTATATTAAGAATCCCCCAATAGTGGAGGACGGCCACGATTAAGCTATTATGAAGCGCGTTCCCGATTTAAGCATAGATTAGCTTGCGAAGTTTCAACGAAAGCTGAGCTTGTACCATTGACTCCAGATACACTTGAATGTATCGATTCTTATTCCTTTGACTTTTATGTTGAAAATCATAGATGGGAAAGCCCATGGCTCCTCGGGCTCTCGCGGCTCCCCCCGTTATTCCTAATTTTTGGCGCCAGTAAATCGGGACAGACGATCGATTCGCGCGGTCAGCGAGGCATGAAGATTTACAAAAACAATTCTACAAAAATTCCGAGGCTGGTAGGGAGCCGACGCTGCGGTCCCGAGATAGCAACAACAATAATTAAGGGTGCGTTTGCTCACAACGCGACAACCATCGCGGCGGAGGTGGTTGTTATTCTAATTTTTTGTCTGGCCGAGCTGCGGCTCCGATCGTTAGATTTCGTGCCCATCTATGTTGAAAATGATTAAAAATTAATTAATATTATAATTGTTCAAGATGCATTAATTAGTTTGGAAGCTGAAGATTGGTAGGGCGGGAGGGGATAGGGGATTAAGGGGATATATAAACTAAAGTTATTTTAAATATACATATTTAAAATTTATTGGATATATTGGCCCAATTTTCATGGATATTTTGTATTTTTTTTCCCAGAGTGCATCGGTTTCTATGTGGTGGAAATGATGCCCCGATCGGCACAAAATTTTGTCCAGACTTTGAATATATAATAACTATATAATGTGCCAAGTCTGTAGCTTCATTTTTCTAGTTTATGCAAGAATATTGGGCATTGGGCATATATACTGTGAAAAAGAACTGTTGCTAGAAAAGCTTTCTTTAAAATAAAACGCACTATTTTAGTGCCCACTCCAACTTTTGAATTAACGAAAAATGAAATAAAAAACTACGTTTTTTTCGCTCAGTGAATTCTCTGTTTTGATTGTTTTTTGCTGCTACGCATACCTTAATTTTTAAATATGTGTGCGTTTGTCCCCGCTGATTTAGTGCAACAAAATGTCACAATATTTGGTTCATATTTATTGAACAGTGATCATTGACTATAAACAACTTCATACCCTATATCTCCCTTCTCCCAAAGTTATTTTAATGGGTATATACATATATATTTTTTTGTTTTAGATTTTATTATGAATTAAAAATTTAAAGTGTGTCTTTATGTACTGCTAATTTTTTATTTTTATTTCCAGAAATAACTATATTATCTCTTGCTTGGCCCTGTATATTTTAAATCTAACTTATGCCCTACTTCATTTCTTAGTAAAAATTTTTCACCTATAGATAAAATAATGTCTTTACTCTTTAAATAGTAAATAGTCTTCTAGGTTGTATAGTGGTTATATGTTATCTATGCTACTAAAGTACTTCGGTAGATTATTAGTTTCACCAAAAACTAACTCATATGGACAATAATTGTGTGCCATAGAGGGGGTCGTGTTGAAACCATAAACAAAACATTGGAGCCATACATGAAAACCTTCATAGGGGTTTCAGTAATTTTTAAAGGAGTCTTCGTATTTTTTATTGTTTTTGCTTTTAGGCATTTTGGATGTACTCAGTTATATCACGAGACATACCTTTCTAATAATAATGCCTTTTGACCTTTGCCAAGTTTTTTTGTAATGACAGTGTGGATCATCATGTACATAATGTAACGTTATTGTGGTCCCCATGTAGTGCTACTCTTAATGTTTTCAGTATATAATTTCTCATCATTTTAAAATTATCTATTAAATTTTTACAAAGATATTTTCCCACGGAACCATTTTCAATTGGCGTATATTTAAAAAAACCGCCTTATTTTTCAAGCATATTTTCAAGTATAAAAATCACCAATACCTATTCTTGCTATAATTTTCGTACCATGTTTAAAGAAACATAGCATATGGACAATTCTCCAGAAAGGTCAACCGGACCCAAAAAATTCAAAGTTCATAAAAGTATGGTTTTTTCAAATATTTGTGCAGAGAATCGATTAAATGTAACTAATGTAAGCCTATTTTATGTTTACTCATAACACATTTTGAAGTATTTCAATGCAAAGTAGACCAAGTGCGAAAGTTCTGCTTTGGGCGTTTCTAATGCACGTTTTGTTTTGATTCATTTTATTAAAGAGAGTCATTGAGTATTGATATACCTTCTTCTAAATCTCGATTTATATTCAAAGAATATACAAAAAAATTTGTAAAACAAATGATGCGATTACTAATAACGGCGAAATTCTTATGAGCCTTTTTGTCTTTAGCAATGTCGCGTTCGTCAGTGAAAAAGACTATTTGTTATCAGTGCATCCAAGGGTTTGTCCAAGGAGCTCCAAATATCGTGCCCAAAAGTAGATTTTGGCGCTAAAAAAATTAAAAAAATGTTGGTTCAACTTTAATTTTTTGGAACTTTTTTAAAGCGAAATATTTATAAATATAAATAAACAGAAAATTAAAAGTTACAGTGACACTGTGTTATTATACACAAACTAAAAGCCAAAAGAGCTGCTCGCGACGCGTCCGGGAAGTGCAAAAAAAACAAAATTCATCGCGTCGTGAAATTCACCGCCTCTAACCGAAATCCAGGATCATCACCGCAGGATCATCGCCACCAGGAAAACCATCTACCTCCATGCCGTGCATCTGCATTGACTGCATAAGGAAAGTGGCAGCGGGATTAAAGGATCCCAAGGCAGAACCGCAGGTATTTGTGCATCTGGTGAGACATATTAAATCTACGTCTTGTGCTGGAATATTGCACCCTCCTTTCAATTCTTGGCGCATACGTACTTGAAATTAGTAGAGCTAACAATTTGAATAGTTTAGTTAAAATAATTAACAAACTGCCTGTGGCTAAAATTGATAAAAAAAAAACTTAAATACATATCCACATCACTGTCAAACCCCCCCCCTTTTACCACTCGTTCGTTTTTTGCCAAACAAAATAGTTAAATGTAGTGCAGCCAAACATTTATTTATATACAAATATATGTACATACATATATAATACATATTTACGTGCATAAATAATTTGGCGTACATACAAATACATATATGCAGCG
This sequence comes from Drosophila pseudoananassae pseudoananassae, assembly GCA_018153035.1. Classification (NCBI taxonomy): domain Eukaryota; kingdom Metazoa; phylum Arthropoda; class Insecta; order Diptera; family Drosophilidae; genus Drosophila; species Drosophila pseudoananassae. The sequence continues at coordinate 1,739,103 of JAECXR010000007.1, forward strand.
GTAAAATTTTCGTTTTCGCTCCAACCGTTGTCCGCTGCTATATACATATGTATGTATGTATGTACATATATGCATTAGTTTGGCGCATTTTATTTTACCGGAACGCCAAGTGACGCGCTACCCTATAATTGTGGGGTATACACCTTTTTCGGTGTCATTGGCAACCAACTATTTTTTTTGGAAACTCAGTGCCTCAAACTATCAACTGAACGCGTAATTTTAGGCCGATTTTGAATTTTTTTATGTTTTTCAATAGTTAAATGTTGTAGCTTTAAAAAAAAAAAACATCTTCAATTTATTTAAACAGAAAGGATACAAATTTTACAAAAGAAACTGACATTTTTAAATTTTTGTCACGTTTTTCAAACTTTGACGCCATTTTTTCGGTACAACTTCCAAGAAATGGTATCATTCTTAACACATATTAATATTGTCTCATTAATCCTGAATAAAACAAGACCAGATTCATTACGATCTATATCATACTACCTATCATACTAATTTGGTTTTTTCCTGCGAACCGTTTTTCAATCGTTGATATTTCTTGGTGAAATCGTTCACCTTGTTCGTCACTAAATTTACCAAGATTGTCCGGGAAAAATTCCAAATGAGAATGCAAAAAATGAATTTTAATTGACATATTGCATCCCATTTCTTCATAAGCTTTCAAAAGTTCATGGACCACCTCTATGTAATTTGAACTTCTTTCGTTTCCAAGAAAGTTGTGGCACAAAGAAATGAAACTCAACCATGCTCTTTTCTCTACTGGGTACAATTTTTTTACGAAGTTCTCATCAGTCATAAGCTGACGAATCTGCGGTCCAATGAAAACTCCTGTAATTCATGATAGAAATGTAAAAATAAATTAGGATCATTTTTTCTGAAACAATTCATTTTTTGCATTCTCATTTGGAATTTTTCCCGGACAATCTTGGTAAATTGAGTGACGAACAAGGTGAACGATTTCACCAAGAAATATCAACGATTGAAAAACGGTTCGCAGGAAAAAACCAAGTTAGTATGATAAATAACTACTGCTGGTCACTTAAACGTGAAACAGATGACTCTTCTTATAAACGCAAAAGATCATGCAAACATTTTTAGCATTTTTAAACATTGATAAAAGCTATGAAATCAATAAAAATAAGACTGACAAGAATGATCTTCCATTGAGTTTCTCTCTTTCTGTTAACTTACATACTGGTACTTACATACTGTTACGGTGCGCTCGAATTTGAATTGACTTGTTTTGGGAAAAGCGTAATAGCTTCAACAATTTTCATAATTTCGTAATGAAATTGGTCTTGTTTTATTCAGGATTAATGAGACAATATTAATATGTGTTAAGAATTTCTCGGAAGTTGTACCGAAAAAATGGCGTCAAATTTTGAAAACGTGACAAAAATTTAAAAATGTCAGTTTTTTTTGTAAAATTTGTATTTTTTCTGTTTAAATAAATTGAAGATGTATTTTTTTTTCAAAAGCTACAACATTTAACTAATGAAAAAAATTAAAAAATTGAAAATCGGCCTAAAATTACGCGTTCAGGAATTTTTAAGAACAAAACACCTTCGAAAAACCGTTTTTTCGAAATAAATCAAGATTTGAGGGTGTAGGAAAAATTTCAAACATGGTTTTATACTATACTCGACCTAATAAACAATTCCTACTAGGTCTAGGTCTCTTCAAAAGTTCCTCCAACTTTTCTTTTTTTGTCGCACTGTGTTATTTTTCGTTTTCGGCAGATATTAAATTAAATATCTTTTTTCGTTTTGTATTTAATTTATTAATTAAATAATTTAAAAAATATATATTTTTATATTATTAAAAAATTTTATTTTACTAATATATATAAAAAAATTAAAAAATGTTTATTAAAATATAAAAACAATAAATTTTTAAATAATTATCGTTGTCTGTTTATTAAAAAAAAAATCAATAAAATCAGAAAATGGAAAGTAATAAACAGAAAGTAAAATCCACGACTCTTGATGACTTAAGAAGAAGATTAAATGTCAGGGTAAAAAGCATTCGCCGGTTAGAGGAACGTTTGGAAGCTGGATCAGTTCCTTTAGTGAAGACCGAGCTGGAGTGCAGGCTTCAGGTTTTAAATGAGACATTATTTAAGACAAATGAGTTGCAAGACCAGATCGAGCAATTAGATGAGGAAGATGAATTTGGAGCCGAGTTGGAAGAATTAGAGATAACAACTAAGGCAAGGGTGATGTCATTATTAAATGCCTTCACGTTAGCTGAAGAGTCCCCACCAGTTAATGCAAGTTCTGCACCAGTTGCAGCCCCAACTCGAGCTCGACTTCCCAGTTTGGCATTGCCAAAATTCAGACTATTCTGAATTCGGAAACTCCGGAAACTATTCGGAGTTTAATAATTTCATGAGTCTCTTTGAGACATTAGTAGACAAGGATGTGAATATTCCTGTTATCGAGAAATTTAACCATTTAATTTCTTGCCTCCCTGGTGAAGCCATAGGAACTATCAAGGCATTCCAAGTCACCGAGAGTAATGACAAAGCTATCGATAGTCTGAAAAGAGTTTACGATAACGAATGTCTTACTTTGCTAACCAAATAAGCAAATTATTCAGCCTTCCGAAAGTTTCCCATCAGTCTGTGTCGTCGTTGAGAGGTCTCATCGACACAGTGTCATCAATCTACGGGTCACTATTATCCATAGGAGATGACACTAAAATTGCAAACTCAATGATCATTCACTTAGTTTTGAGTAGAGTATATCCAGTGACCAGAGAAAAATGGGAAGAGTCACTGGATTATGAGAAATTGCCGCTGTGGTCCGATTTCGAAAAAATATTAAAATTGTAGGTACCAGCACCTGTCCGCTGAAGAGACTGGTAAGCCAAAACAGGAGAATACTGGGTAGAAAAGTGTAGTCCGTTCGCTCGCCTTGCTGTAATGCAACGGTTTGAGTTTGTCAAGTCAGCCTTATTATGTTTAAATTGTCTGCGAAAAGGTCACACGGTTGCGAAGTGTAAATCGACTAGGTGCCAAATTTGTGCAAGATCGCACCACAAACTTCTGTACCGATTTACTGTGACCGAAAATAACTTGGCGTTACCACCACCAAATGAACATCCTTCTCCAGCGCTACATCTTGATGGTCCTTCTACGTCACATGCTTTGCATGCGTCATCTCTAGAATGGTTTTAGCCTAGTGGGTAGTGTAGCTGCGCGCTAAGCGATGGCTCGTGGGTTCGAACCCCACTCATGGCAATCATGACCTCCAAAGTTTTTTGGCTTCATTATGCTTAGTGGTCTCTTTCCCGATGCTACTTAACATGTGAGGTCTAAAAACGGTATTCCCAGATATCGACACGTGGCATCGCCCCACCCCTGGGATAGGTTGCACCTGGCTAATCACCGGATCAGCTGAAAAACAATTGATTAACGAAACTAATACAAGAAGAGAAGAGAAGAAAACAACCACCCCCAAAAAACTCTCCTTGGATGGATAGTATCGGGAAAATATAAGGCAAATTCCTCAACAGCCTGTCTCTAGCCTGAATTGCCAAGAAGAATTACTCGAGTAGATAGATGGCAATTTGAAAAAATTCTGGTCGTTGGAAGAAGTACCAACTTCCAAAAAGCTTTTGTCACCTGAACAAGAGTTATGTGAGGGACATTATCAGAAAAATACAGTTGCGCTGCCTTCAGGTCGATTTGAAGTCAGCCTTCCATTTAAATCGGATCCAAGCGTTTTGGGAAACTCGTTCGAGGTAGCCAAACGCCGTTTTTTGTCGCTCGAGAAAAGATTATCTCGAGATCCGAATTTACAGAAAATGTATGTGGAATTTATGGAAGAATACGAATCCTTAGGTCATATGTCCCCTACAAGCAATGATGTTCTTGCTACTCCACACAACGTCATACCCCATCAGTGTGTTTTACGGCCTCAAAGCACATCGACCAAATTACGAGTCGTGTTTGATGCGTCTTGTAAGACATCAACACATAAGTGTCTTAACGATCTGTTGATGGTTGGTCCTACCATCCAGGAAGAGTTGTATTCAATTCTTCTTAGGTTCCGGATGAACATATTCGCTCTGATAGCCGACATAAAAAAGATGTATCGCCAAGTAATGGTAAATGAAGCCGATAGGCGATATCAGTTGATAGTGTGGAGGAAAGACCCATCAGAGTCCTTGAAACTGTGCAAGCTCAACACCGTTACATATGGCACTGCGCCAGCCCCATTCCTAGCCATAAGATGTTTGAAGAGGTTGAGTGAATCTGTGAAAAATACATTCCCTCGAGCTGCCGAAGTTATTGGGTTCGACTTTTACGTCGACGACATGTTAACGGGTGCTAGTTGCATTGAGGAGCTAAAGACAATTAAGTCTGAAGTAACTCAGGTTCTTTAAAACGCTGGGTTTGAATTGAGCAAGTGGTTTTCAAAGTGAAGTTACTGCATCCGAGAGCACGGTTAAGCCAATAACACTTTCGGACTCAGAACTGACTAAAGCATTAGGAATCGCTTGGGTTCCTAAAGAAGATGTATTTAAATTTTAAATTGATGCTTCAGTCATGGGTCAAAGGGCGACCCAGCGCAACATCCTTTCGGTGACATCGAAGCTGTTTGACCCCCTTGGCCTATACCTATACCTATAAAAGGAAAGATCCTATTGCAGGAACTTTGGCTAAATAAGATGAGTCAATTCCACTGCACTTAGAAATAGCATGGAACAAAATACGATTTGCCTTGTCGCAATTAGAGGACATCTCAATTCCGAGATTCGTGTTTACCGAGCCGATGTCACCGATTCAAATTCATGCCTTTTCTGACGCATCGATGAGAGCCTATGGAGCCTGCGTCAATATTCGTTGCGAATCTGCAGAAGGTATTAAAGTTTCATTGTTGACGGCAAAGTCTAAAGTAGCGCCGCTCAAGACAAAGACGCTCCCCCGTCTTGAGTTATGTGCCGCTCACCTTTTCGCAGATCTCTGCCGCAAGATAAAGCCTCTAATAAAAGTTCCGATCGAACGAAGTGTATTTTGGTCGGATTCAGAAGTAACTCTTCATTGGATTCGTTCCCTTCCAGCGTCGTTGTCAACGTTCGTATCGAATAGAGTAGCTGAAATTCAAGAGTATTCAGATGATAGCACGTGGCGGCATGTACCAACTAAACAGAACCCGGCAGACATAGTGTCGAGAGGTGGAGACGTAAAAGAGACTGTAGAATTGATTTTTGGGGCCCTATTGATACGACATTCAAAATTCGTGGTAGGCCACCTTATAAGTCCTACATTGCCTTATTTGTTTGTTTTGCGTCCAAAGCAGCACCGAGGATGTCTGCAGATCGTTCACTGCAACAACGCGACGGACTTCGTCGGAGCGAGTCGCCACTTCGCAGACCTTCGTCGGAGAATCGAGGACGAGGTCGACGCGGTCACGCAATACGCATCAAAAAGCGAATGCGTATTTGCGTTCATACCGCCGCGGGCTCCGCACATGGGCGGACTATGGGAGGCAGGTGTGAAGTCTGCACAACACCTACTCCTACGAGCGGTTGGGAACGCCAGGCTGACCGCGGAGGAGCTGCAGACCGTCCTCGTTGGAGTCGAGGCCGTCCTGAACTCACGACCCTGATCGCAGAGGATCACCAGCCGCCACAACAGTGGCTCACAGGACGAGCAGGAGCAACACATGCCGGCGCGGACGGAAGGGTCAGGGTCGCCGTCGTCAGAACTAGCTCTGGAGCGGAGTACAGGAGAGCAGTCCACAAGCTGACGCGGCCAGTTGGTCGAAGCCTGATGGAGGCCTTCAACGGGGCCGGTGTTAATTGATTTGTTATTTTATTGAACTTGTCAAAAATTTGGAATTATAGTTTATAGTTGAATTGTATTGTAGGTGTTAGAGTTTAAATTTACTCTAAGATAGCTTAGGGCGGAGCGGGAGCGAAAGCTCATACTCGCCCTTGTGCGAATTCGCCCCGCTTCGCTGCTAATAACTGCTTTTCCTTTATTATAATTGTTTTATTTATCAGAGAGAACGGCAGAGCGTCCGCCAAATATAATACTTATATATGCTTGCTAATATAAACGAGAAGAAATGGTATGCATGCACATGTTTATGCCATTCATATATGGCATAAGTGGCTGAAGCTGGGCAGCATTAGAATTCTGACCAACCACGTTCAAGTGGCTGATCATATAACACTTGAACCAAAGATTATAAAGTACATAGATGGGACATCTCATACAAAGAAAAATTTTCTATGGCGGGTTCCAGCGCTGGAACCCGCTGGAACGAGTGGGTTCCATTGCGCGACTAGTTAAGTTTGAGAATTTTTTCGCGCGACAACGATTGAGGGATAGCCTAGTGGTAGAGTGCTTGGCTGATGTACAGAGTAAAATGAGTTCAAATCAGGCACGGGAAGCCAATTTTTTTTATTTTAAATCTATTTATATTATATTTTTATTTTTTTTAAACTTTTTGTCAAAATTTATAATCCAATCAAGAAAAATACAAAATTTTAAAATCACCTTAAAATCGCCTCAGTTCGAAGTGGAACCCGCTTTAAAAATCCTTAAAAGTGCGGGTTCTACGGCATATAGGCAGGCCGAGTCGTGGAACCCGCTGTAAAATGAAAATATTTGAGAGCGGGTTCCACGACAAACGGCTGGCAGATGAGAGAGAGAAAGAGAGAATTCTATTTTTAGAACGTAACATTTTTGGAACAATTAAAGTTTGAAACGTTCAAATCGAACGAGTGTGAGAGCAAAGAGATCAGAAATATCTTCTACTATCTTCACTCCGAGCGGTTGGGAACGCCAGGCTGACCACGGAGGAGCTGCAGACCGTCCTCGTTGGAGTCGAGGCCGTCCTGAACTCACGACCCTGATCGCAGAGGATCACCAGCCGCCACAACAGTGGCTCACAGGACGAGCAGGAGCAACACATGCCGGCGCGGACGGAAGGGTCAGGGTCGCCGTCGTCAGAACTAGCTCTGGAGCGGAGTACAGGAGAGCAGTCCACAAGCTGACGCGGCCAGTTGGTCGAAGCCTGATGGAGGCCTTCAACGGGGCCGGTGTTAATTGATTTGTTATTTTATTGAACTTGTCAAAAATTTGGAATTATAGTTTATAGTTGAATTGTATTGTAGGTGTTAGAGTTTAAATTTACTCTAAGATAGCTTAGGGCGGAGCGGGAGCGAAAGCTCATACTCGCCCTTGTGCGAATTCGCCCCGCTTCGCTGCTAATAACTGCTTTTCCTTTATTATAATTGTTTTATTTATCAGAGAGAACGGCAGAGCGTCCGCCAAATATAATACTTATATATGCTTGCTAATATAAACGAGAAGAAATGGTATGCATGCACATGTTTATGCCATTCATATATGGCATAAGTGGCTGAAGCTGGGCAGCATTAGAATTCTGACCAACCACGTTCAAGTGGCTGATCATATAACACTTGAACCAAAGATTATAAAGTACATAGATGGGACATCTCATACAAAGAAAAATTTTCTATGGCGGGTTCCAGCGCTGGAACCCGCTGGAACGAGTGGGTTCCATTGCGCGACTAGTTAAGTTTGAGAATTTTTTCGCGCGACAACGATTGAGGGATAGCCTAGTGGTAGAGTGCTTGGCTGATGTACAGAGTAAAATGAGTTCAAATCAGGCACGGGAAGGCAATTTTTTTTTATTTTAAATCTATTTATATTATATTTTCATTTTTTTTAAACTTTTTGTCAAAATTTATAATCCAATCAAGAAAAATACAAAATTTTAAAATCACCTTAAAATCGCCTCAGTTCGAAGTGGAACCCGCTTTAAAAATCCTTAAAAGTGCGGGTTCTACGGCATATAGGCAGGCCGAGTCGTGGAACCCGCTGTAAAATGAAAATATTTGAGAGCGGGTTCCACGACAAACGGCTGGCAGATGAGAGAGAGAAAGAGAGAATTCTATTTTTAGAACGTAACATTTTTGGAACAATTAAAGTTTGAAACGTTCAAATCGAACGAGTGTGAGAGCAAAGAGATCAGAAATATCTTCTACTATCTTCACTCCGAGCGGTTGGGAACGCCAGGCTGACCACGGAGGAGCTGCAGACCGTCCTCGTTGGAGTCGAGGCCGTCCTGAACTCACGACCCTGATCGCAGAGGATCACCAGCCGCCACAACAGTGGCTCACAGGACGAGCAGGAGCAACACATGCCGGCGCGGACGGAAGGGTCAGGGTCGCCGTCGTCAGAACTAGCTCTGGAGCGGAGTACAGGAGAGCAGTCCACAAGCTGACGCGGCCAGTTGGTCGAAGCCTGATGGAGGCCTTCAACGGGGCCGGTGTTAATTGATTTGTTATTTTATTGAACTTGTCAAAAATTTGGAATTATAGTTTATAGTTGAATTGTATTGTAGGTGTTAGAGTTTAAATTTACTCTAAGATAGCTTAGGGCGGAGCGGGAGCGAAAGCTCATACTCGCCCTTGTGCGAATTCGCCCCGCTTCGCTGCTAATAACTGCTTTTCCTTTATTATAATTGTTTTATTTATCAGAGAGAACGGCAGAGCGTCCGCCAAATATAATACTTATATATGCTTGCTAATATAAACGAGAAGAAATGGTATGCATGCACATGTTTATGCCATTCATATATGGCATAAGTGGCTGAAGCTGGGCAGCATTAGAATTCTGACCAACCACGTTCAAGTGGCTGATCATATAACACTTGAACCAAAGATTATAAAGTACATAGATGGGACATCTCATACAAAGAAAAATTTTCTTTGGCGGGTTCCAGCGCTGGAACCCGCTGGAACGAGTGGGTTCCATTGCGCGACTAGTTAAGTTTGAGAATTTTTTTCGCGCGACAACGATTGAGGGATAGCCTAGTGGTAGAGTGCTTGGCTGATGTACAGAGTAAAATGAGTTCAAATCAGGCACGGGAAGCCAATTTTTTTTTATTTTAAATCTATTTATATTATATTTTTATTTTTTTTAAACTTTTTGTCAAAATTTATAATCCAATCAAGAAAAATACAAAATTTTAAAATCACCCTAAAATCACCTTAAAATCGCCTCAGTTCGAAGTGGAACCCGCTTTAAAAATCCTTAAAAGTGCGGGTTCTACGGCATATAGGCAGGCCGAGTCGTGGAACCCGCTGTAAAATGAAAATATTTGAGAGCGGGTTCCACGACAAACGGCTGGCAGATGAGAGAGAGAAAGAGAGAATTCTATTTTTAGAACGTAACATTTTTGGAACAATTAAAGTTTGAAACGTTCAAATCGAACCAGTGTGAGAGCAAAGAGATCAGAAATATCTTCTACTATCTTTACTGAATTGAATTGGATTCTCGCGCTTACTTTAAATCCAACAAAATTGCAAAATCAACTCCTAGGGTAGTCTAGGTGGAAAGCGCGCGCTTCTAACCCTTGGGGTTCAGGGTTCGATTCCACGTGTGAGGAGAAGGTTCTTTCGGTTATGAAGAAAGTGAATTTTATTTTTATGATTATTTTTGTAATATTTACTTTTATTATTTTTTATTATTAATTTTTTTATATTTACTTTATTATTATTCTTTCTAATTTCATAATATTACTATTGTTTTAAAAATAATTATGTTGTTATTAATTTAATTATAAGAAATTAGCGGAATGGGGAAAATAGTGACGGACGTGGTGGATGACAAAATGGCGGACGGACTCCCTTGGAACTTTATTTACCGGACATAATTTTTAATTTGTTTTCTTTAATACTACATTTTTCTAGACCCCACGCGCAATGTTTTCGTATTAAAACTAATAATAAAAACTCTAATATTTTAATTTTGTGGTCCTTACAATCTCCGTCAAAGTATACTGGTGTCGATTTTTTACATGCGTCTATAATTTTTGCCCTTTTTTTTTATATGGCCTGGGATTTTCATTTTACACAATTTGTCGAAAGAGCTGAAAGATAATTAAAAAAAAGAAAAACATCAAAAGTCCCTAGGAGGATTCGAACCTAGAAAAATTGTACAGAGAGCAACTACTCTACGCATTAGGCTACCACCCTGACTCGATCGGCACCGAACAAACGCACTATTTGTTCCTTTATCACATCGATGCATTGCAAACAGAAACGATGAGAAATTGCAAATGAAACTTGGAAACCAAATCAATTTTACGCCGTCGTGCGAGCAGTAACACATACATACAAAGACGCAAACATTTTTTGATGCATACATGTAAAGAGTTCTAAAGTTAAAGTTCCCCCCTCACCAACAAGCTCGACGAAAAAAGTTGACCGTTTTGGGCCCTGATGTCCCATCTATGTACTTTATAATCTTTGCTAGTATACATTATACTTACAAAACCCTTCAAATGCCAAGTTAAAAACGTTAAAATGCATTTTTCTTCGCTAGGTGTATTTATATATTTTTCAATTTCAATATCATTAATACTTTTTTCAGTTCTTCTTTATTTTGAAAAATTAGAGTCCATAAATTGCAAAAACTCACTTAAATTTCCGCTTGCAATAAATTTGTTTTCAAATGTTTTTGTGAGATTTAATACATTGCATGTCTGAAAGCATTGCTCTTACAGTTTCTATTATATTCTCCCTTTTTTCTTCCGATAAGAAAAGCATTTCTTTGAATGGTGGATTTAAGAACAATGCAACAAAATGCATTGGTGGTGGGCATAAATCGTGTTTCTAAACTTTTTAAAGTTTGCTTTTTTAATTCCATCATTATAGCGGAATCCACTTGTTCCGTTGAGCAAATTTGCACCAATTTGAAATACCATAAAGGGTACAAGTGGATTGTCGGCTCTTTATCGGAACTATTTTTTTCCGAGCATTCTTTGAAATGCTTAAGGAATTCAAAAATACATTCCAACATGGAAAAGTCCAAAAAAGCTATTCGATGGAGCTCATTTTTTTCAATTAAAAGACGTTTTACGTCATTTTGAACTTCATATATGCTGTTAAGCATTATAAATATCGAATTCCACCCAGTCTTCACTTCTTGCTTCAGCGTTTTTGGCAATGTGCTATTGTGATTTCAGTGCTTGAAGTATTTAACAAGTTTTTCGCACAATCAATTAAAGACTTTATGTATGGAATGTGATTTTTTTCCAGCACATCGTTCATTACAAGATTTAAGTTATGGCATGCACAAGAGAGCCTTTTCAATTGTTTAAATGCAGCCACGACATTGGCGCCATTGTCAGTTACATAGACTGAAGAATTTAATTTTTGTTCTATCTGAAAATCGTCTCCGAACCTATAAAGTATATATATTCTTGATCAGGATCACCTCCTGAGTCGATATGAGCATGTCCGTCTGTCCGTCTGTCTATCTGTTTCTACGCAAAGTAGTCTCTCAGTTTTAAAGCTATCGACTTGAAACTTGGCACACCCTCCTTTGCAGGCAGTATATATGTAAGTCGGAACGGACGAGATCGGCCGACTATATCCTATAGCTGGCATATAACTGATTGATCGGAAATGCTATAACTTTGGTATTTTTAGAGTTAGAGAGTTCGGATTTTGCATTAGAGCTATTTTTGGTAAAATAATACTATCGGAAATGGTATTTGGTAAAAATACCAACTTTGGTATTTTTGAAGATAGAAGCTTGGTACTTTGTTTTAGATTTTTTATTATAATTAATTGGTTTTATTATATTCTCATAAGGATCGGCCAACATATCCGATGTTTGCGCTATATATCCGGTTTTATCTGCAACGGCTCCGCCCGAAGTTAGCTTTCCTTTCTTGTTATTAATTATTATTATAAACATCTTTAGCCATTCCCATCCTAAATGGATTCCACTGAATGAAATTACAGATACAGAATACAGTAAATTTTTGAGTGTCATGAATCTGAAATAATTTGAATTTATCATATCGAAATATTTAATTTAAAAATGTAATTAAAATTGAATTCTTGAACTTAACCTATTTTATAGTATTAATAGTAATAGTATTAATTCTTCTTATATACCATACACATTTCTATAAACATGAATGATAAAATAATTAATTGTAATATATATTAAGGATAAATTTTTAAATAGAAATCCCTGATATGGCAAAATGAATCGATTTTACAAGAACATTTCTTTGAGTATTTTGAACGTTATGAAGGCTTAAGGCTCTAAAAGTTCCGTCGCCCAACTCCAAATAGCCATGCTCGGACCACAATGAGTATCGCATAAGATATGGGGCGAATCAAACGTAGCATATCTCGCCAAGGTCGAGTGGGTTAAGAATAGGCTATAATGAACATCTAATTACCCTACAACTGATCAAAATCATTCTCTCTCTTCTGAATTTGTTCGAATTTGAGGGGATTGGTTTATTTGTTTTCTGATTTATTTATGTAGTAAAATACTCTGGGTTTCTTTATGAATTTTCTAGCTAGTGCACTTAAATTATTTTGATAATGTGTTGTTAGTCTAAGACCATAAGAAGTGTACGCCCTTCACTCCAATTCATACGTCCCTAAGGTATATCCTCTGTACCTTGCAGAAGATCTTGCAACTTGTTTCTGTTTGAACAACAACACACACATTACATGCTCTAATTGATGCACAAGCAATTTCTAAAATTCCAAAAATTTCCCAAAAAAAAATAAGCAGCAGAGACTAAAAGGTCACCTACGCCAGTAGGTATCCAAAATATTCAGTAGTTCATGACTCGGACCAAAAATTTTGCCGATCATACTAGGCATATAACAAGGTTAAACAAAACAAATGTTTCATTTGAATGGACTGATGAATGTCAAAATGGACTTGAATATCTTAAAGGTCTGAGGTAACTAATATAACCAACTCTTTTACAGTATCCGGATTTTACAAAAGAATTTTGTATAATCTCAGATGCAAGTAAGAAAGCTTGTAGTGCAGTGCTAATACAAGACCACAATGGAATTCCACTTCCAGTTGCCTATGCATCGAAAGCATTTACATAAGGGAAAGTAAAAAGAGTGCAACGGAACAAGAGTTAACTGCCATTCATGTCAATTATGGCATTCAGACCATATATATACGGAACACATTTTCAAATAAACACAGACCATAAACGCGTAATATAATGTGTTTTCAAGCCCCAGCTCTAAATTTACACGTATGAGACTTGAATTAGAGGAATATAATTTTACAGTAGAGTACCTAAGAGACGAGGACAATTTCGTAGGAGATGCTTCGTCACGGATAACAATATTCGAATTAAAATAATTACATAATAAAGTCCTGAAAGTCACTACCAGGTATCAATGTAGCCAAAAATCCTGCGCAGGAAATAAAGAAGTAGAAATGCCAAGGCAATCTAAAGAAAAAAATTCTCAGCCCAACGTATACGAAGTCATTAATAATGACGAAGTACGGAAATTAGTGACCTTGCTGTTGTAGGGGGGCGTTGCTGCGCAAAAAATTCCAGAAGTCAGAAAAAAAGAAAGAAGTTGGGGGCGCGTGGTTGAATTTCAAAAACGCATTTAGCTTTATTTGCTGCTTACAAGAGACTCAAAGCTTAACTTAGTAAAAATAAACGCAAAACGTAAATATGAACCAGAGCGGACGATCCACGACGGCCGACGAAAAAGAGAGAATGCATAGAGGGGCGAGCGCGGATGCGATCTTCAGCACGGATGAGCTCTTCCGCGCGGGTGCGCTCTGCAGTGCTGGTGCTCTCTTCAGCGCGGGTGCGCTCTTAAGTTCAGGCCCAAAGGCCCCTCACCTAAACATCCCGCCCTCCCTTGTAATCACTCGGGTTGCAACAGATCTCTCGTCGTTACGGCTGGAGACAGGCTCCGGACACGCTATCATTGGCTTTGGAACCCACGGTGGCCGAAAAAACTTGTTCGCCCCCACGCTGGTAGTGGGCAGACGGAAACACGCCGCTAGCGATGCGTCAATGCAGCTCTAGGACGTACACGGGTCGATGAAGGCCCCCGTGTCGAAGATCCGGGTCCCGGTGTCAATGCGCACTAGTGCAGCCGGCAACACGTTGACGCTGTTCCGCTGCAGCAGCGACCGCGTCCTGCGGGGGCCCTCGAGGAGAGGCAGAAAATTGCCTAGGCGCGGGCGGACGAGCGGTGGACGGCACCCGATGAGTGGCGGACGAAAGCAGTGGAGCGCTTGACGACTGCCGGCCAGTGGCGGAAGAATGCCGAGGAGTGCTTCATGACTGCCCGCCAGTGGCGGAAGAATGACGAGGAGTTGCCGACGAGCGCCGGGAAGCCGATGGCCGTGGGTCGGAATATGAGTGCCGGAACGTTGGCTGACGACGGCCGAGCGCCAGCTGAGACACTCCGTATACTGTCTCTCGCGCTCCGTGATAGGTCCTTCTCTTGACGTGCCTTGCGCCGAGCCCGCGGCTTCTCATCGAGGTGCAGCAGCGTGTGGTGATCCTGACCACACGTCTTACAGCCGTCCCCACGCCGACATGATCCGTCGGAGTGCTCGTGGGTCAGGCAGCTGGGCACTTCTCGGCACTGAGACGTAGAAAGCGCCTCAACGGATGGATCCCACTGCAGACTCGGCATCGGTAGGACTCTGGAGTACATCCGCTCTCCAGTGACTGGGCGCTGCGTGGACATGGCGACATCGTGCTGAATATGACCTTGGAATCCAGAATTTGGCCCGGATCAGACGGATCATTAGCTGATTGCAACCGTGCAGCGTGATGCGATGCGTAACTTGAAAATGGAGTCGAGACAGAATTGTGCTCGCAACCTGAATCCGATTCCGAACTGATCTGTCTGGGCACATCTCCCTGATCCAGTGAGTCACCGAGGCTGCAGGCAACTCGTGTGGAAAAAACGAACACGCTTCGGGGCTTGGCTGGAGATAATGGGCCTGTCAGCACCCATCTAAAAATGGTCTCCTGACCGAGAAGCGACCCCGCAACCCTTGGGGCCCGGAAACACTCGAGTCTCGTGTGAATTGAAACCCCGAGCAGGGGCCGTAGGGAGTCCCGACCTTGCCGGAAATTGCCCGGAGCCACTAGGCCTGACGTCGTCGATGGCCTCCAGAGTGCGATGGCGCTCTGTCAGGAAGTTATCTAATTCCTTCCATGTTGGAATATTAGCCTTATTATGTACGGATTGCTCCCACATAGAAAATGTGACTTTGGGGAGCTTTGACGAAATCATAAATTCCAGGAGGCAGTCCCAAGCCTCAACATTGATGGAGGACATTGCTAGGGCTGTCAGACAACTCTCAATGTTGGCTTGCAGCTCCTTCAGCGCCACTCCGGACTCTTGAGAAATAGCCTGGATGTTGAAAAGGATCTTCAACTGGCTTTTGACCAATAGCCGCCGGTTCTCAAAGGGGTCTTGCCACGCGGCGACAAACCCCTCATGGGTAAGCGGAGCCTTAGAAACAATGGCGTGGGCGTCACCACTTGTTTTGGACAGCAAGTGGAACAACTTCTCTATCGGGATGAGCCGCGAGTTTTGGATGTAAGTGGCGGTAAAAAAGTCTCTTAAGGTGGGCCACCGAAGATAACCACCTGCAAGGACCTCGGTGTCCACTGGAAGTAACTGGCAACCTGTAGACGCGGGCGTGTGGACATTGTCGGAAGCCTGAGTGGATTGGGAGGCAATTTTCTCCCGAAGCTGGGCAATACACCTCGAATAGACGGAGTAACAATAGCTGTACTACGATTCCAGCACTGTCTAGGTGGCCGCATTGTCGTCTGACACGGCTAGCAAATCGAAGCAACTCTCATAGCTCTTCTCCACCTTCTCCCACAGTGCCCGAATTTGGTCCCGATGGACTTCGCACATGTATTGGGAGCCTATTTCCGTTTCTGGGGCGCCCGGAGTATTTATGTTAGCCTCAAATTGGCTAATTCGATCTGTTGTGGCGATGAACTTTTTCACGAGTCTGCCTCTGTGAAGGGCCGGGGGTTGTATTGACGGATTCGTCACTCTTTGCCCTTGGAATGGCACTAGTCGCCTTAGGCTTCAACAGAGACCCAGCTCCGCGGAGATACGGACTGAGATCTGTCTAAACCAGTGGTGGGCAAACACTCAATAAAGACCCAGCTCCGCGGAGATGCGGACTGAGATCTGTCTAAACCAGTGGTGGGCAAACTCTCATTTTACATAGCACGCGAGTATAGGGTAGGAAATTCTGCCGCAGCGCTGCCGGCACACTGACAGTGAGCATTCTCAATTTTTTTTAGAAGCTCTCTCATTTGCTCTCATTTTGACTCATTTGACAGCCCAAACTTAAAAATCAAAATGTTTCCACTGAGAAAAATTTTCTCACAAATTGGGTTGAAAAAAGTTTTCTCTATAGAAAATAAAGATTGGGAAGCGTAGTTTTTCATTTGTTTAAGAAATGTTGCTAGAAAATATGTCTTTAAAATAAAACACACTATTTTAGTTCCCATTCAACCTTTTGAATAACGAAAAATGAAAAAAAAAAATAAGTTTTTTTCGCCCAGTGAATTCTCTGCTCTCATTGTTTTTCTCTGCTACGCAAACACTCAAATTTTAAACATGTGTTAGTTTTGCCCACCACTGGTCTAAACGGATGGTTGGGATCGGACGCGGCTTTTTGTCGTCTCCCGTGGGCATTCTCAGAGTCCAATTCGCTGGTCAGAGCTTGTCGACTGACTTGCGCAACAGGTGCCTCGTACGAACTGGTGGCCGGTCACACTAATGTGATGAGAACGGTGAGATCGCGGATGAAATGCGATTACAAGGAGCCAATGGGAACTAGTGGCGCCGATGTCGAAAGGAAAGTCGTGTGCGGCACAATTCGAATGTGGAAAGAAAACTTCAGGAACCAAAAAAGACCCAAAAGGAGACAAGGATTTAGGCGGATGTTGCCTAATGCGGAGTAGAAGCAGCGTTAGAGGCACGGAAAATGGACAATTACCGAAAAATGACGGTCTATATATGTATATTTCGACAAGTGTGGCTCGTACATAGAAATTAAATTCTTAACTATTTTCGAGTTTGCGGAGCCGGGAAAGTTGACTTGACTTTGGCTTAGATTTAACACGAAAAAAAGAAAATTAATAATTAATAATAATTAATTTTTGACTAATTGTCGGATTTAATTATTATGGAAAGGTGGAGTTAAAACTTTAATCTTTAATTAATTGGATTTAATTATCCCGAAGCCGGAAAGGTGGAAATGAAACCGCGGCTCCATTCGTACAGAAGGTTGATAATTAAATTATTAATAATTTTCGACTTTAATTGTTGAGTGGCCGGAAAAGTGACCCTTCGCTCGAACGGAAATAATAATTAAATAAATTGTGGTGTTTATAATTATAAATATATAAATTTATAATTAATTTATTTTTTTTACGTTATTTATTACGCAGCCGGTTATGCAGTCGGCACCCTGTACCAAAAGAAAAAAAACAGAACCAAAAAACACAACACGGCTACTACGGCGGCTAGGTCGAGAATTTAAGCGAAACAATTTTGGATTTGAAGTGAAATGGCGTTTTATAATTGTCGGCTTTAATAAAATTTGATTTTTATTTAATTTTATCAGTTAAATATTTCCAGAAATTGGAGGCAGAAAATATTTTGAAATATATGGACATGCATGCAGGTACTGATATATGTAAGGGCATGTGGGCATATGTTGGGACAGTGGAGCGTTGATAAGTGGACTGTATAATTGAGGGAATAGAAAAGTTAGGTGGTGTAACAAGTGACACTGATTGGGGAAGAAAAAAAACAAATATTACGACAGCGGCGGACTGTTCGGTGAATTTGGAAATTCCGGAACTAATTCACACCGGCCGGCCAGTATTAATTATGCCTTTTTTTTTGTCACCACACAATTTCACTGTTCACTTGCGAAGTTTTCGCGGATTAATTGCACCAAAACAAAATATGTTTGTGTGTATGTATGTATATGGATGCACATATGCCTCGACCGTTGGCAAGCGAATGGATAACGGAGAGGCCAAAAACGGCGAGGAATATGAAGCAGACAAAACGAAGACGGATGAAACAATTTGCAGAATTTAAAGACGAAGAAGAGTAGAAAATCTCAAGCTACCGTTGTGTCGGAAAACTCGGACTTGGAGTTGACACGGAAGTAAAAAACAAATCTTGCAGCAGTGTGAACGAAATATATGTTCGGACCACTGCTGAAGACCGGCAGAGAGACGGAGACAGAAAAATGTACTTATCTTTTGGCGGAACAATGCCGAGAACTGCTGGTAGAAGAAAATCCAGGAATTATCCGGCTCGAAGGACCAAACTGTTGAAGGGGGCGTTGCTGCCGCAAAAGATTCCGGAAGTCGGTAAAAAAGAAAGATGTCGGGGGCGTCGTGGTTGAAAAAACGCATTCAGCTTACATATATGCTGCTTACAAGAGACTCAAAGCTTAACTTAGTAAAAATAAACGCTAAACTTAAATATAAACCAGAGCGGACGATCGACGACGGCCGACGAGAGAGAGAGAGAAAACATAGAGGGGAGAGCGCGGATGCGCTCTACAGCACGGATCAGCTCTTCAGCGCGGGTGCGCTCTTCAGCGCGATTTTGGGCAATTGTTTATCATCAAAAAAAACATAAAAATGTGAGGAATTCGCACGCGACACAGACAGAAGTCACTTTTTCGAAAACCAGCTCAAGCACTGATTTCAGTGAATCGTGATGGATAATTATAATGCAATTAATTTTAAAATGTTAAATATTGATTGTTCTTAATAATGCATTTCGTTTGACTTAACAATATTAAGTAGTTTTTTTTTAAATTGAATTTGAATCACTGTCGCACGCTACATGTCGCACGCGACATTTTCTTCCACCATAAATTTCTTAAATCAATATTAAACTAAATAAAAAGAAAATATCTTCAATAAAATAAAACAAAAACAAGAAAGGAAAACTAACTTAGGGCGGAGCCGAAGTTGATATACCCTTGCAGTTAAAACCAGATATATATCGCAAACATCTGATATAGTTGGCCGATCCTTATGTGAATATCATAATAAAACCAATAAACTTAACTAACTAACATGAATTTTATCATTAATGAACCATTATCAAAAATAAATATTTTTAAATGAATATGCTTTCCTACCAGATTCCGTTTGTTGGCCATTGAAACCAATGCTTCTGGCTTATACCAGGTATGCTTTGCACATCCTTCCATTTTTCATCTAACTTATAATAAGTTGTCAAACTTTTAATTTGGGCAGATGGCATAAAATAAATTTTAACTCCATTTATGTTGTTTTCTGCACACTGATAAAATGCAAGACATCAGGTAACACCATTTTTTTTAATTTTGTTATTTGCCAGACTTTTCTGTTAATAACGGCTCCAACTCCGTCAACAGCTCCTTTTCCGTGAGAATTGGCAAAAAAATTCGATTCAATATTTTGACTTCCAATTTGTTTTAAAATCCGATATTTTCTGGTTTTTAACCAAACTAGTTAAAAAATATTTGTTTTTAAATTGTGCGCAGCTTCCATCAGAAAATAAAAGGACTTTTGAAAAATCTCCAAACATTTTTGTAATTTCAATTCTAAGGCTTAGGACAAAAATATATATGTCGTGCTTATTATGCGTGAGCTTTTCACTAATAACTGCAAGCGACTGTGAAGCACCAGCAAACCAAGCTACGCAGGTAAAAATTGTTACCTGGTTGTAGCTGAAATGAGCACTTTGTATCTCGTTTTGGTGTGTCAACCGATAGTTCTCCGCAAAATCTATTTGACGAATTAGCTCAGATGGTTTTAGGTTTATTTTTGTTTCCTTAAAATATTTTTGCTGGGCTCTTTTTACATAAAAGTGTGTCTTAAAAGATGATAATTTAGTTTCTAGTTCAAATACTAAATCAGCTACAGTTGAAGTTGTATTTGAGAGAACTATGTGGTTTTCAATTTTACGCCATTGTTACCAGTTTATTTCTTCTTGCATATTTGCCAAAATATGCTTGGAAAATATTTTTTAAACAGCTCATAGGTTTCGGACACCGTCATTATCATAAAACGCTTAGCGACTACTTTTCCATTAATTATAATAGTGTCTTTCTTGCCTGCAGCTTACACACTAACATCATCATTTTCATAAAAGTCTTTGATCGCAGTAACTAGCCCTTCTGATTGCTTTGCTGGATTCGTTTGAGTTTTCATTTTCATCAATTCTTTTATATTTTTTGCCAGAACTTCCAAAACTTTAAGTTTTTTATCAAAATCTTTTATTCGTAAGGTGCTTTTTCTTTTTGGCGGGCGAGTGACATGTCGAAGAATTTTTGGCGCCTCTCCCGTTGCCCTATGCGATTATATTTGCGATTTTCCTCAATTATTTTTAATTTCCTTCAGCCAGTGTGCGAGCAGTCTGTCTAACTTTACGCATTCTCTCCTTGTTTTTCAATTTATAATTTTCTAATTTTTCTTCATATTATCTCTCCAACGTTTGCCGTTGGCTTTGTTTTTTCTTTTCCTGCATTCATTTATATTAAAACTAGTATATAAATAGATAAATTAAAACAAAAAATTTTAATATTTTACTTACAATGTCGCACGCGACAAACTTTAAATAAGTTCCAAAAAATCAAAGTTGAACCAACATTTTTTTTTTTTTTTAGCGCCAAAATCTACGTTTGGGCACGATATTTGGAGCTCCTTGGACAAAAACCTTGGATGCACTGATAACAAATAGTCTTTTTCACTGACGAACGCGACATTGCTAAAGACAAATAAGCTCATAAGAATTTCGCCGTTATTATTAATCATTTAATCATCATTTGTTTTACATATTTTTCATATTCTTTGAATATAAATCGAGATTTAGAAGAAAATATATCAATACTCAATGACTCTCTTTAATAAAATGAATCAAAACAAAACGAGCATTAGAAACGCCCAAAGCAGAACTTTCGCACTTGGTCTACTTTGCATTGAAATACTTCAAAATGTGTTATGAGTAAACATAAAATAGGCTTACATTAGTTACATTTAATCGATTCTCTGCACAAATATGTGAAAAAACATACTTTTATGAACTTTGAATTTTTTGGCTCCGGTTGACCTTTCTGGAGAATTGCCCATATGCTATGTTTTTTAAAACATGGTACGAAAATACTAGCAAGAATAGATATTGGTAATTTTTATACTAATGGAAATATTGACTTAGGACAAGGCTTGAAAAATAAGGCGGTTTTTTTAAATATACGCCAATTGAAAATGGTTCCGTGGGAAAATATCTTTGTAAAAATGTAATAGTTAATTTTAAAATGATGAGCAATTATATACTGAAAACATTAAGAGTAGCACTACCCGGGGACCACAATAACATTACCTTATGTACATGACGATCCAATACATGGAGGTCACACTGTCATTACAAAAAAACTTGGCAAAGGTCAAAAGGCATTATTATTAGAAAGGTATGTCTCGTGATATAACTGAGTACATCCAAAAATGCCTAAAAGCAAAAACAATAAAAAATACGAAGACTCCTTTAAAAATTACTGAAACCCCTATGAAGGTTTTCATGTATGGCTCCAATGTTTTGTTTATGGTTTCAACACGACCCCATCTATGGCACACAGTTATTGTCCATATGAGTTAGTTTTTGGTAAAACTAATAATCTACCAAAGTACTTTAATAGCATAGATAACATATAATCACTATACAACCTAGAAGATTATGCAAAAGAAAGTAAGTATAGAATAGAAATTGCATACAAAAGAGCTAGAAATATGCTATAAACTTGCCAGAATAAAAATAAAGAAACCTACTATTTAAAGGGTAAAGACATTATTTTATCTATAGGAGAAAAATTTTTACTAAGAAATGAAGTAGGGCATAAGTTAGATTTAAAATATACAGGGCCAAGCAAGAGATAATATAGTTATTTCTGGAAATAAAAATAAAAAATTAGCAGTACATAAAGACACACTTTAAATTTTTAATTCATAATAAAATCTAAAACAAAAAAATATATATGTATATACCCATTAAAATAACTTTGGGAGAAGGGAGATATAGGGTATGAAGTTGTTTATAGTCAATGATCACTGTTCAATAAATATGAACCAAATATTGTGACATTTTGTTGCACTAAATCAGCGGGGACAAACGCACACATATTTAAAAATTAAGGTATGCGTAGCAGCAAAAAACGATCAAAACAGAGAATTCACTGAGCGAAAAAAACGTAGTTTTTTATTTCATTTTTCGTTAATTCAAAAGTTGGAGTGGGCACTAAAATGCGTTTTATTTTAAAGAAAGCTTTTCTAGCAACAGTTCTTTTTCACAGTATATATTTTCCGATGCACACTGGTCCCAATGCCCAATATTCTTGCATAAACTAGAAAAATGAAGCTACAGACTTTGCACATTATATAGTTATTATATATTCAAAGTCTGGACAAAATTTTGTGCCGATCGGGGCATCATTTCCACCACATAGAAACCGATGCACTCTGGGAAAAAAAAAATACAAAATATTCATGAAAATTGGGCCAATATATCCAATAAATTTTAAATATGTATATTTAAAATAACTTTAGTTTATATATCCCCTTAATCCCCTATCCCCTCCCGCCCTACCAATCTTCAGCTTCCAAACTAATTAATGCATCTTGAACAATTATAATATTAATTAATTTTTAATCATTTTCAACATAGATGGGCACGAAATCTAACGATCGGAGCCGCAGCTCGGCCAGACAAAAAATTAGAATAACAACCACCTCCGCCGCGATGGTTGTCGACGCGTTGTGAGCAAACGCACCCTTAATTATTGTTGTTGCTATCGCGGGACCGCAGCGTCGGCTCCCTACCAGCCTCGGAATTTTTGTAGCATTGTTTTTGTAAATCTTCATGCCTCGCTGACCGCGCGAATCGATCGTCTGTCCCGATTTACTGGCGCCAAAAATTACGAATAACGGGGGGAGCCGCGAGAGCCCGAGGAGCCATGGGCTTTCCCATCTATGATTTTCAACATAAAAGTCAAAGGAATAAGAATCGATACATTCAAGTGTATCTGGAGTCAATGATACAAGCTCAGCTTTCGTTGAAACTTCGCAAGCTAATCTATGCTTAAATCGGGAACGCCCTTCATAATAGCTTAATCGTGGCCGTCCTCCACTATTGGGGGATTCTTAATATAGTATGAATGCTGAAATTTCGATGGGAAACGTAATGCAAGAAAACTTTCTTTCTGCACCTTATACCTTGGAACTATCCGAAAGAATTTTTTCATTGCTTTTAGTTTTGTTTTAAGTTTCCAATTCGATGCTGAAACTCAAAGTTATAAAGTCTTTCGATTTCGCGGACATGTGCCCAGGCCCGGCAGCAGTAGTGGGTTGAGTGGGTAGCTAGACCCACTCGAGAAATCCCGAGTGGTAAAATTACCCACTCGAAATAATCAAATACCATATATCGTCCTCTTGGTCGATTTACACATTTTGAATTTCACGCGGGAAACATGGGCGCTCGGAGCATGCGCATGTCGTACGTGCACATATAACACACATTCATGCCAACGACGGCTGTTTATAACCATATGTTTATATTCGTTTCATTCTCGCTCGTATGTTCGAGATTGAAAGAAGAAGAACGAAACGAGTGTGCGTGATTTACAAAGAGACTTGAGAGACGAGAGATGGAAAGATTCGTCGTGCGGCTGAAAAGGAAGAAAGAGAAAAATCCTCGAAAACCGAGTCTCCTCGAGCGTCAGGTAATGATAGTCGATATCGAGACGACGATAACAACAACAACAACGATACTTCTAAACAACGAAAGAATACGACAAAACTACAAATGTTTTGCTCGTTTCTGTTTGATGTATTTATATTTCATCAAAGTTCCAAAATGCATGGAGCTCTATACGTAAAAAAAACTTGCTTCATCTGTAATACATAATACAACATGAACTTACTTACTTTATGATACAAAGTGAAATGTGAAAAAAAAAGATATATTTTTATATGATTATTTCAGAACCGCCTGTAACAAACTCTTTGGTGCCTCCAACTTTTACACAGTGGAAAAAAACCTATCCGTGGCTTGAACTCAACAAAAACTCTTTCGCCATTTGCAACGTCTGTACTGAAGCGTGTGAACGGCAATTGATCGCCAATTTCGGCCCGCATGCTTTGAAATCAAAACAAGCCTGGGTCAATGATGGATTTTCAAATTGGAAGCATGGGTCATATCGGATGAAGAAACATTCGTCAAGTTTTCTACACATCAATTGCACCGAAGCACTGGCAAGCCTGGGAAAAGTGAACGTTGCACAATCGTTATCGTCGGCTCACTTGAAACAGATAATGGAGAATAGAACGGCGTTACTAAAAATTTTCAGCACTCTAAAAACATTGGCAAAACAGGGTTTGCCTTTAAGAGGAGACAAGAATGACGAAAATTCCAATTTCATGGCGTTCTTGAAGGCTCGCTCGGAAGACGTTCCTGAACTGAATTCTTGGTTGCAGAGAGATGGATACAGATGGTTCCATCATGAAAGTTAAAATGAAATACTCGATTTGATGGCGACTTCAATTTTGTCAAAAATCATGGATGATATAAGAAGAGCGGAGCATTTTTCGATTCTACTAGATGAAACCCCAGATGCCTCACGAATAGAGCAAGTCTCCGTGTGCATTAGAACCGTTTCCGATGATTTACTTGCAAATGAGAATTTTATTGGATTCTTTTCAACGCCAAACACTCAAGCAGAAACTTTATTCGATCTTGTTGACAACATTTTCGTCGTGAACTCGTTGCTTTTTTCAAAACTAAGAGGCCAGTGCTACGACGGGGCGTCCAATGTTTCTGGAAAAATTTCTGGATTGCAGGCGCGTATACGTGAGAAGGAACCTCGAGCTTTGTTTGTGCACTGCAATGCCCATAACCTGAATCCTGTTGTACAAGATTCAATTGAAAAGGTACAACCAGCAAGAAAATTCATTGGGTCAATCAAGGATTTGATAAACTTTATCCGAGATTCACCAAAACGCGTTGCACAATTCAAGGAGTTGCAGACTGAAGCAATGGAAAAGAACAACGAAAATTTTCCTTTTATCGCAGCCTTCAACCCGACAAGGCTCGCTCTACGAGCTCGCTCTCGCTCTACGAAATTCCTCGATGATCGATCGGTGGACAACGAAGTCGATAGTATGATCTCCGCCAAAGCTTCGGGGTTTTACGACTACGTAGAGTCTTTTGAGTGCGTATTTAATTTGACAATGATGATTGAAATTTTCGATCGCATTGAAGTATTGAACATAGAACTGCAGAAGTCGAGCCTTTGTGTTATTGAATCGCATGAAAAAGTAAAAGCAGTTGCTGGCGTCTTGAATGCGTCTCGCGAATCCAAATTTGAAGAAATTTGGGAAAAAAGTGTTAAAGCTGTTATTGATTTTGAACTCAGAGAACCTATAATTCCTACTCAGCGTAAAATTCCCAAACGTTTTGATCACGGTATTACAGAAAATTTCCAGTTTCCAACACCCAAGGATTATTTTAGACGATCTTAATGTGAAGTTTTTGACCAGTTGATTGGATCGTTAAAAAGTCGATTCGATACAGAGTCAGCAAAATTTTTCGAGTTTCTGGAGCGATCCCCTATTGATCAGACCGATGATGTTGACAGGATAGTCGATTTCTATAAAGACGATTTTGACAGAGCGAGGTTTTTGAGCGACCGTGACATGTTTTTGCAACTTTTGCGCAGGCAAAATGAGCAAGCAAACAATTTGGGGGAGGTTGTAAATTTCTTGAAAAAATACGAATGGGCTAGAGGGCACATTCCAGATTTTGTTCGTTTTGTTCGTCTGTTAATAACAATTCCAGGGTCATCCTGTTCAAATGAGAGAAGTTTTTCGGTCCTTCGTCGACTGAAAACATATTTAAGGTCAACAATGACACAAAATCGGCTGAACAACGTCGCTCTTCTACATATTTATTCAAATATGACCGACGAGCTCGATCTGGATAAACTTGTTAATGAGTTCATATTGCGTAATTCAAAGCGTACTACTGTTTTTGCTTTGCGATAATGAGTTTGTTTTGGAAAAATGACACGATTTTATTTACGTACATATATGTAGAAAGATTTCAACAAAAATACATGTAATAAATTGATTTATTAATATAAACAACTATAAAAATTATCATATGAAAATTTTTCTTTTTTTTTCCTCCACTCGGAGAAAAGACTACCCACTCGGGCCGAACGTGTCCTGCCGGGCCTGCATGTGCCACCCAATTTTCTAACATTTCTGGATAACGTAGGTTTATGTTGTCTGGTAAAAAGTTTTTTTATGTAAAATGGAGCAAAAAAGGGCCACCGAATTTAATGTCATCGTATTGTAAACAATTTCAAGAACAAAACTGCGTTTATAGTTTTTATAATCCGTGACAATCCAACCTACTTTTATTTCACGAAACACGAAAAATGCTAGGTTAAAATTGTTTAATATACAACTTTACAAAAGCACATATACACAAAGACTCATCTCATTAAACAAACATTGCCTTAAGGCTTAAGCATTTAAATTTTACATACCTCCACTAATATTTTCCATTTTACTTTGTTTTACGATGTTAAGTAGTACTTTTGCAATCTTACTTACAAAAAGTCGACGTTTCTGATCAACGAACAGCTAACGTTCAGGGTCACCGAATTTAATATGGCTGCAATTTCAGTAACGATATTGCGATTTTTAAATTCAACGTGTATTATTCTAAGGAGATAAAATGTTTTTTTTTCGTAACTTAAAAAAATTCGTAAAAGTAAAAAAGTTTCTTGAAAAAATATTCGCCATTGGGGCCAGTTTGGTATGGAGGAAACTTCTTCCAACCCAATATCTGAGTAATTTTTTCTCAGTGGAAAAATATGTTGTTTAAATTTGGGCTGTTAAATGATGCAAAATGGAAGCAAATGAGATATAGTCTAAAAAAATTGTAGACTGCTATACTGTCAGTTAGCCGGCAGCTCTGCGGAAAATAAGAGTTTGGCCCCCAGTGCAATAAATACAGTAACACTTGACTTAAGTTCAAGCAAAGATTATAAATAGATGGACATAGTACATAGATGTACATAGATGGGACATCAGGGCCCAAAACGGTCAACTTTTTTCGTCGAGCTTGTTGGTGAGGGGAGAACGCACATACATACGATTCAATTTTTATAACTCGTTACTTGTATGCGTAAAAAAAAGGGTGCGCCTTTGTATGTATGTGTGACTGCTCGCAAGACGGCGTAAAAATTTTTTGGCTTCCAATTTTCATTTTCAATTTCTTGTTTCTGTTTTCGATGTGGTAGTCAGTAGAACAAATAGTATTTTTAGTCGCTGCAGGTTAAGACGGGCTCATAGCGCAATGCATAGAGTAGTTAATTTAGGTACAATATTTTTGTGTTCAAATCCTAGTAAGGACTTCTAACTTTTTCTCTTTTATTTATTTTTTTTTTATTTTTCTTTAATTGTAGTTTTAATGAAAATTTAATAGTATGTCCGGCTAATAAAATTTCAAGGGAGTCCCTCCAGAATTTTGTCATCCGACACGTCCGTCACTTATTTTTACAAAAATTGTAATAGAATGCAATTAAAAATAATAATAATAAAGTAAATATGAAAAGGAACAAAAAAATATTATTAAGAAAATTAAAGTAAAAAAAATAAAAGAAAATATAAAAATAATCATAAAACTGTAACGTTTTAAAAATTTTAATCATCGCCCAGTAACAAAATCGAACACAGGACCCGAAGGATCGCGCGCTTTCCATCTAGGCTGCCCTCGAAGTTGATCTAATGTTACTTAAAGTTGGTATTAAAAAAAACGAAAGGATCCATAGTGAAATCCGAGCTAAAGAGTGAAGATAGTAGAAGATATTTCTGATCTCTTTGCTCTCACACTGGTTCGATTTGAACGTTTCAAACTTTAATTGTTCCAAAAATGTTACGTTCTAAAAATAGAATTCTCTCTTTCTCTCTCTCATCTGCCAGCGTGGTTTGTCGTGGAACCCGCTCTCAAATATTTTCATTTTACAGCGGGTTCCACGACTCGGCCTTCCTATATGCCGTAGAACCCGCACTTTTAAGGATTTTTAAAGCGGGTTCCACTTCGAACTGAGGCGATTTTAAGGTGATTTTAGGGTGATTTTAAAATTTTGTATTTTTCTTGATTGGATTATAAATTTTGACAAAAAGTTTAAAACAATAAAAATATAATATAAATAGATTTAAAATAAAAAAAAAATTGGCTTCCCGTGCCTGATTTGAACTCATTTTACTCTGTACATCAGCCAAGCACTCTACCACTAGGCTATCCCTCAATCGTTGTCGCGCGAAAAATTTAAACTTAACTTAACTAGTCGTTCCAGCGGGTTCCAGCGCTGGAACCCGCCATAGAAAATTTTTCTTTGTATGAGATGTCCCATCTATGTACTTTATAATCTTTGGTTCAAGTGTTATATGATCAGCCACTTGAACG
Organism: Drosophila pseudoananassae pseudoananassae; assembly: GCA_018153035.1. NCBI lineage: Eukaryota > Metazoa > Arthropoda > Insecta > Diptera > Drosophilidae > Drosophila > Drosophila pseudoananassae. The sequence goes on from JAECXR010000007.1 coordinate 1,767,501, forward strand.
TGGTTGGTCAGAATTCTAATGCTGCCCAGCTTCAGCCACATATGCCATATATGAATGGCATAAACATGTGCATGCATACCATTTCTTCTCGTTTATATTAGCAAGCATATATAAGTATTATATTTGGCGGACGCTCTGCCGTTCTCTCTGATAAATAAAACAATTATAATAAAGGAAAAGCAGTTATTAGCAGCGAAGCGGGGCGAATTCGCACAAGGGCGAGTATGAGCTTTCGCCCCGCTCCGCCCTAAGCTATCTTAGAGTAAATTTAAACTCTAACACCTACAATACAATTCAACTATAAACTATAATTCCAAATTTTTGACAAGTTCAATAAAATAACAAATCAATTAACACCGGCCCCGTTGAAGGCCTCCATCAGGCTTCGACCAACTGGCCGCGTCAGCTTGTGGACTGCTCTCCTGTACTCCGCTCCAGAGCTAGTTCTGACGACGGCGACCCTGACCCTTCCGTCCGCGCCGGCATGTGTTGCTCCTGCTCGTCCTGTGAGCCACTGTTGTGGCGGCTGGTGATCCTCTGCGATCAGGGTCGTGAGTTCAGGACGGCCTCGACTCCAACGAGGACGGTCTGCAGCTCCTCCGCGGTCAGCCTGGCGTTCCCAACCGCTCGGAGTGAAGATAGTAGAAGATATTTCTGATCTCTTTGCTCTCACACTCGTTCGATTTGAACGTTTCAAACTTTAATTGTTCCAAAAATGTTACGTTCTAAAAATAGAATTCTCTCTTTCTCTCTCTCATCTGCCAGCCGTTTGTCGTGGAACCCGCTCTCAAATATTTTCATTTTACAGCGGGTTCCACGACTCGGCCTGCCTATATGCCGTAGAACCCGCACTTTTAAGGATTTTTAAAGCGGGTTCCACTTCGAACTGAGGCGATTTTAAGGTGATTTTAGGGTGATTTTAAAATTTTGTATTTTTCTTGATTGGATTATAAATTTTGACAAAAAGTTTAAAAAAATAAAAATATAATATAAATAGATTTAAAATAAAAAAAAAATTGGCTTCCCGTGCCTGATTTGAACTCATTTTACTCTGTACATCAGCCAAGCACTCTACCACTAGGCTATCCCTCAATCGTTGTCGCGCGAAAAAATTCTCAAACTTAACTAGTCGCGCAATGGAACCCACTCGTTCCAGCGGGTTCCAGCGCTGGAACCCGCCAAAGAAAATTTTTCTTTGTATGAGATGTCCCATCTATGTACTTTATAATCTTTGGTTCAAGTGTTATATGATCAGCCACTTGAAAGTGGTTGGTCAGAATTCTAATTCAGCCACTTATGCCATATATGAATGGCATAAACATGTGCATGCATACCATTTCTTCTCGTTTATATTAGCAAGCATAAGTATTATATTTGGCGGACGCTCTGCCGTTCTCTCTGATAAATAAAACAATTATAATAAAGGAAAAGCAGTTATTAGCAGCGAAGCGGGGCGAATTCGCACAAGGGCGAGTATGAGCTTTCGCTCCCACTCCGCCCTAAGCTATCTTAGAGTAAATTTAAACTCTAACACCTACAATACAATTCAACTATAAACTATAATTCCACATTTTTGACAAGTTCAATAAAATAACTAATCAATTACCACCGGCCCCGTTGAAGGCTTCCATCAGGCTTCGACCAACTGGCCGCGTCAGCTTGTGGACTGCTCTCCTGTACTCCACTCCAGAGCTAGTTCTGACGAGTGCGACACTGACCCTTCCGTCCGCGCCGGCATGTGTTGCTCCTGCTCGTCCTGTGACCCACTGTTGTGGCGGCTGGTGATCCTCTGCGATCAGGGTCGTGAGTTCAGGACGGCCTCGACTCCAACGAGGACGGTCTGCAGCTCCTCCGCGGTCAGCCTGGCGTTCCCAACCGCTCGTAGGAGTAGGTGTTGTGCAGACTTCACACCTGCCTCCCATAGTCCGCCCATGTGCGGAGCCCGCGGCGGTATGAACGCAAATACGCATTCGCTTTTTGATGCGTAATGCGTGACCGCGTCGACCTCGTCCTCGATTCTCCGACGAAGGTCTGCGAAGTGGCGACTCGCTCCGACGAAGTTCGTCGCGTTGTTGCAGTGAACGATCTGCAGACATCCTCGGTGCTGCTTTGGACGCAAAACAAACAAATAAGGCAATGTAGGACTTATAAGGTGGCCTACCACGAATTTTGAATGTCGTATCAATAGGGCCCCAAAAATCGATTCTACAGTCTCTTTTACGTCTCCACCTCTGGACACTTTATCTGCCGGGTTCTGTTTAGTTGGTACATGCCGCCACGTGCTATCCTCTGACCACTCTTGAATTTCAGCTACTCTATTCGATACGAACGTTGACAACGACGATGGAAGGGAACGAATCCAATGAAGAGTTACTTCTGAATCCGACCAAAATACACTTCGTTCGATCGGAACTTTTATTAGAGGCTTTATCTTGCGGCAGAGATCTGCGAAAAGGTGAGCGGCACATAACTCAAGACGGGGGAGCGTCTTTGTCTTGAGCGGCGCTACTTTAGACTTTGCCGTCAACAATGAAACTTTAATACCTTCTGCAGATTCGCAACGAATATAGACGCAGGCTCCATAGGCTCTCATCGATGCGTCAGAAAAGGCATGAATTTGAATCGGTGACATCGGCTCGGTAAACACGAATCTCGGAATTGAGATGTCCTCTAATTGCGACAAGGCAAATCGTATTTTGTTCCATGCTATTTCTAAGTGCAGTGGAATTGACTCATCTTATTTAGCCAAAGTTCCTGCAATAGGATCTTTCCTTTTATAGGTATAGGTATAGGCCAAGGGGGTCAAACAGCTTCGATGTCACCGAAAGGATGTTGCGCTGGGTCGCCCTTTGACCCATGACTGAAGCATCAATTTAAAATTTAAATACATCTTCTTTAGGAACCCAAGCGATTCCTAATGCTTTAGTCAGTTCTGAGTCCGAAAGTGTTATTGGCTTAACCGTGCTCTCGGATGCAGTAACTTCACTTTGAAAACCACTTGCTCAATTCAAACCCAGCGTTTTAAAGAACCTGAGTTACTTCAGACTTAATTGTCTTTAGCTCCTCAATGCAACTAGCACCCGTTAACATGTCGTCGACGTAAAAGTCGAACCCAATAACTTCGGCAGCTCGAGGGAATGTATTTTTCACAGATTCACTCAACCTCTTCAAACATCTTATGGCCAGGAATGGGGCTGGCGCAGTGCCATATGTAACGGTGTTGAGCTTGCACAGTTTCAAGGACTCTGATGGGTCTTTCCTCCACACTATCAACTGATATCGCCTATCGGCTTCATTTACCATTACTTGGCGATACATCTTTTTTATGTCGGCTATCAGAGCGAATATGTTCATCCGGAACCTAAGAAGAATTGAATACAACTCTTCCTGGATGGTAGGACCAACCATCAACAGATCGTTAAGACACTTATGTGTTGATGTCTTACAAGACGCATGAAACACGACTCGTAATTTGGTCGATGTGCTTTGAGGCCGTAAAACACACTGATGGGGTATGACGTTGTGTGGAGTAGCAAGAACATCATTGCTTGTAGGGGACATATGACCTAAGGATTCGTATTCTTCCATAAATTCCACATACATTTTCTGTAAATTCGGATCTCGAGATAATCTTTTCTCGAGCGACAAAAAACGGCGTTTGGCTACCTCGAACGAGTTTCCCAAAACGCTTGGATCCGATTTAAATGGAAGGCTGACTTCAAATCGACCTGAAGGCAGCGCAACTGTAATTTTCTGATAATGTCCCCTCACATAACTCTTGTTCAGGTGACAAAAGCTTTTTGGAAGTTGGTACTTCTTCCAACGACCAGAATTTTTTCAAATTGCCATCTATCTACTCGAGTAATTCTTCTTGGCAATTCAGGCTAGAGACAGGCTGTTGAGGAATTTGCCTTATATTTTCCCGATACTATCCATCCAAGGAGAGTTTTTTAGGGGTGGATGTTTTCTTCTCTTCTCTTCTTGTATTAGTTTCGTTAATCAATTGTTTTTCAGCTGATCCGGTGATTAGCCAGGTGCAACCTATCCCAGGGGTGGGGCGATGCCACGTGTCGATATCTGAGAATACCGTTTTTAGACCTCACATGTTAAGTAGCATCGGGAAAGAGACCACTAAGCATAATGAAGCCGAAAAACTTTGGAGGTCATGATTGCCATGAGTGGGGTTCGAACCCACGAGCCATCGCTTAGCGCGCAGCTACACTACCCACTAGGCTAAAACCATTCTAGAGATGACGCATGCAAAGCATGTGACGTAGAAGGACCATCAAGATGTAGCGCTGGAGAAGGATGTTCATTTGGTGGTGGTAACGCCAAGTTATTTTCGGTCACAGTAAATCGGTACAGAAGTTTGTGGTGCGATCTTGCACAAATTTGGCACCTAGTCGATTTACACTTCGCAACCGTGTGACCTTTTCGCAGACAATTTAAACATAATAAGGCTGACTTGACAAACTCAAACCGTTGCATTACAGCAAGGCGAGCGAACGGACTACACTTTTCTACCCAGTATTCTCCTGTTTTGGCTTACCAGTCTCTTCAGCGGACAGGTGCTGGTACCTACAATTTTAATATTTTTTCGAAATCGGACCACAGCGGCAATTTCTCATAATCCAGTGACTCTTCCCATTTTTCTCTGGTCACTGGATATACTCTACTCAAAACTAAGTGAATGATCATTGAGTTTGCAATTTTAGTGTCATCTCCTATGGATAATAGTGACCCGTAGATTGATGACACTGTGTCGATGAGACCTCTCAACGACGACACAGACTGATGGGAAACTTTCGGAAGGCTGAATAATTTGCTTATTTGGTTAGCAAAGTAAGACATTCGTTATCGTAAACTCTTTTCAGACTATCGATAGCTTTGTCATTACTCTCGGTGACTTGGAATGCCTTGATAGTTCCTATGGCTTCACCAGGGAGGCAAGAAATTAAATGGTTAAATTTCTCGATAACAGGAATATTCACATCCTTGTCTACTAATGTCTCAAAGAGACTCATGAAATTATTAAACTCCGAATAGTTTCCGGAGTTTCCGAATTCAGAATAGTCTGAATTTTGGCAATGCCAAACTGGGAAGTCGAGCTCGAGTTGGGGCTGCAACTGGTGCAGAACTTGCATTAACTGGTGGGGACTCTTCAGCTAACGTGAAGGCATTTAATAATGACATCACCCTTGCCTTAGTTGTTATCTCTAATTCTTCCAACTCGGCTCCAAATTCATCTTCCTCATCTAATTGCTCGATCTGGTCTTGCAACTCATTTGTCTTAAATATTGTCTCATTTAAAACATGAAGCCTGCACTCCAGCTCGGTCTTCACTAAAGGAACTGATCCAGCTTCCAAACGTTCCTCTAACCGGCGAATGCTTTTTACCCTGACATTTAATCTTCTTCTTAAGTCATCAAGAGTCGTGGATTTTACTTTCTGTTTATTACTTTCCATTTTCTGATTTTATTGATTTTTTTTTAATAAACAGACAACGATAAATATTTAAAAATTTATTGTTTTTATATTTTAATAAACATTTTTTAATTTTTTTATATATATTAGTAAAATAAAATTTTTTAATAATATAAAAATATATATTTTTTTAAATTATTTAATTAATAAATTAAATACAAAACGAAAAAAGATATTTAATTTAATATCTGCCGAAAACGAAAAATAAAGGATCCGAAAACGAAAGGATCCATAGTGAAATCCGAGCTAAAGAGTGAAGATAGTAGAAGATATTTCTGATCTCTTTGCTCTCACACTATTCGATTTGAACGTTTAAAACTCTCATTGTTCCAAAAATGATACGTTCTAAAAATAGAATTCTCTCTTTCTCTCTCTCATCTGCCAGTCGTTTGTCGTGGAACCAGCTCTCTAATATTTTCATTTTACAGCGGGTTCCACGACTCGGCCTGCCAATATGCCGTAGAACCCGCACTTATTAAGATTTTTACAGCGGGTTCCACTACGAAATGGGGCGATTTTAAAATTTTTAAATTTTTAGATTTTTAAATTTTGTATTATTCTTGATTGGATTATAAATTTTGACAAAAAGTTTAAAACAATAAAAATATAATATAAATAGATTTAAAAAAAAAAAAAAATTGGCTTCCCGTGCCTGATTTGAACTTATTTTACTCTGCACATCAGCCAAGCACTCTACCACTAGGCTATCCCTCAATCGTTGTCGCGAGAAAAATTTCTCAAACTTAACTAGTCGCGCAATGGAACCCGCTCGTTCCAGCGGGTTCCAGCGCTGGAACCCGCCATAGAAAATTTTTTCTTTGTATGAGATGTCCTATCTATGTACTTTATAATCTTTGACACTAGTATAGTTAGTATGTAAGTATATGTATACTTACAAAACCCTTCAAATGCCAAGTTACCATCTTTGATTATTTTTATACGATCCGGATTAAATTGGACGGACATTCCAGCTTCTAGCATCTTCGGCATCTACCGGGATTTTCTTGCAATACAGCACATTTTTTAATGCAATGTTTTTCCCGGAACTGTTAAGACTAACTAGATCTTTCGCAGTAGCATAAAGATACTCCACGCTTTGCAATCTCAATCGCCACACTCGGATTTATATTCTCATACTCAGAAAATAAAGTTATGTCGTTTACTATGTGATCTGACGCCCCTGAATCAATATAAAATCTACGTCGTCTGTCTGTTCACTGTAATTAGCTAATTTCATTATAAAAGCAAAAGCACAGTCTGACCTGAATATTTTGGTTGCCTCCTGCCTGCCTTTTTAAGAAGAAACAGTCGTTTCCCAATTTCGGCCCAATTTGCCGCAATGAAAAAACTTCAGCTTAGGCTTTAACTTCTTCTGAAATTGTTTCTTCACAAATTTTGTTTTTGAATGTATCCCTAGGCTCTCGATTGCCTATAGCCTGCAAAACTTTTGCACTTGTGTCCTTTACAACGCCTTTTAGTTTGATTTCTTGATCAAGAAGCCGAGTCTTTACAAAGGCTAATGATAAACTGTGCTCAGAGAGAGTTTCTATCGCTGTTATTACTCCATCATAGCAAGTTTGAAGTGTTAGAAGAAAATGAGACACTTTGCCTATTTCATTTATTTTGGCTCCCGCTGCAAGTTAGTTGTAACCAAATCATCAAATAAACAAAAATGCTTGACTACCGGAGAATCAACCTTCAATTTTAAAGGCAATAGATAGTTGATATGCTAGGCTTTTACGCTCGTAAATATCCAAATTCTCAAAAATCTCATTAGCCGAGTTCCCATTGTTGGCCAACACTAAAAAGGAGTCACTCAAATATTCAATTATAAGAATCTTTGCATGTCTCTCTACTCGCCTCACTGCCTCACTTTTATCACCACTTGGTATCTCGTCAATAACTTTGGCAACTCGTTTTTCTCTAACAAAGCCCTGATTCTAAATTTCCATATGGAATACTTTTCCCTGTTAAAAGGTGTTATGATTCTCTTTCATTTTTCCATCTTCCGAGAATAACTGATCTTCTGTTCCATTGTTATGAGCTTCTCAGAATTTTTTTTGCTAGTCTGCTCTAAAGCTAGGTACACACGATGCAAACAATTTGCAGCAAGTTGATTGCTGAAACCAAATGTATAAACACACGTGAAAACATTTTGCTGCAAACAAAGAACTTGCACAGTTTGTTTGCAGCAATATTTATTGCTTGTCGTCTTTACACATTTTTTTACCGTCATCTTTATTGCGTCATTCGCTTGCTTGTTTGCATGTGCTGTTTGCTTTCAATCGCAATATTGCAGCAAGCAAAGCAACCAATATTGATCTGCTATTGCTACCGCTGTCCCTTTATTAGTTTTTTGTAAAAAATTTATTTAGTAAATAACACAGTGCGACAAAAAAAGAAAAATCTCTACTCGCCTCACTGCCTCACTTTTATCACCACTTGGTATCTCGTCAATAACTTTGGCAACTCGTTTTTCTCTAACAAAGCCCTGATTCTAAATTTCCATATGGAATACTTTTCCCTGTTAAAAGGTGTTATGATTCTCTTTCATTTTTCCATCTTCCGAGAATAACTGATCTTCTGTTCCATTGTTATGAGCTTCTCAGAATTTTTTTTGCTAGTCTGCTCTAAAGCTAGGTACACACGATGCAAACAATTTGCAGCAAGTTGATTGCTGAAACCAAATGTATAAACACACGTGAAAACATTTTGCTGCAAACAAAGAACTTGCACAGTTTGTTTGCAGCAATATTTATTGCTTGTCGTCTTTACACATTTTTTTACCGTCATCTTTATTGCGTCATTCGCTTGCTTGTTTGCATGTGCTGTTTGCTTTCAATCGCAATATTGCAGCAAGCAAAGCAACCAATATTGATCTGCTATTGCTACCGCTGTCCCTTTATTAGTTTTTTGTAAAAAATTTATTTAGTAAATAACACAGTGCGACAAAAAAAGAAAAATTGGAGGAACTTTTGAAGAGACGAAGTAGGAATTGTTTATTAGGTCAAATATAGTATAAAACCGTGTTTGAAATATTTCTAACACCCTCAAAATCTTGATTTATTTAGAAAAAACGGTTTTTGGGAGTGTTTTGCTCTTAAAAATTCCAAAACGCGTAATTTTAGGCCGATTTTAAAATTTTTTACATTTTTTTAAAAATACAACCTAATAAACAATTCCTACTAGGTCTCTTCAAAAGTTCCAAAACACTGTCGCACTGTGTAATTAATCGTCACCGACCAAAATTAATAATTAATCGACCCGTTGTCACCCTCCTCAAAATATTTGAAAATATTGAATAACTTATTGATCAGAGACATATTAATATGTCACTACATATTTTTTTGAGCCATTGAGGTGAAAATCTATTTTAGATACTATTGGCCCGTACCAATAACATGCACGATTCACCGGCATGTCTAGCCGGCGCCTACGTACTAAAGACACCCCCGCACACACCACAGACCCCGCGGTACCACTGCTAAGTATTACTTCGCGGGGAAGGGTTGCCTAATCTAGGCATTCTCCCTTAAGCGACGTTCATTTTCGAGTCTTCTTAAGTCGCCCTGTGTATAAGCTATCAACTGGCTTACCCAGTCCCATTGCTCCTGTGAGCTACACATGAATTCCACAAGCTGCTCTGGATCTGGTAGCGATCCGACGATGGCACGATATCTCCTACAATTGTATAAGATGTGCTCTGGGTCCTTGTCAGCTCCTGGGCAGTTGGGGCACACTGGACTTTCGTCGTGTCCGAATCTATAGAGGTATTTTCTGTACCCCCCGTGACCTGTAAGAAACTGGGTAAGCTGGTAACTAACCTGACCGTTATTCCTTGTGATCCACTCCTGGATGTTTGGGATTAACCTGTGCGTCCATCTACCTTTGGTCGTTGCGTCCCACCTCTCCTGCCATGAGGATAATGCCGCTTGTCGGGCTGACTTCTTAATGGTCTCTCGGGATGAATTCCTTCCCCGTTGCCGATTGGATGCGTAGATTTCCTCCGCTTCATTAGCCAGAATATCAATTGGAATCATTGCGGCTAGAACGAGGGCGGCTTCCTCGGATATGGTTCTAAAGCCGGATATCACTCGTAGGGCCGCTAGTCGGTACGATGCCCCTAGCTTTTTTTTAAGCCCCTGATGTCTTCTGACTGACGCAGTCCATATCGGCGCTGCTTACAGTAAGACCGACGTGACGACACTGGCTAAAAGGCGTCTCCTGCTTTCTTTTGGGCCTCCCACGCTTGGCAGCATCCTTGAGAGTGCGCCTTGGATCCTTGCAGCTTTTATGGTGGAGTACTCCACGTGCGCTCCGTAGGACATCCTGTTGTCCAGCATTACCCCTAGGTATTTAATTGCCTCCTTTGAGGTGATGCAGCAGTTGCCCACCTGGATGGTAATGTACTCCACCTTCTTCCTGCTCGTGAAGAGAACTGCCTCCGTTTTATGTGCTGCTAGGTCCAGTCCAGAGTCAGACATCCAGGTTGATATCCTTCGTATTGCTTCACTCGCATTGGTTTCCACGTCCTTGATTTCCTTCGCCACCACGAGCAGCGCCAGGTCTTCCGCGAAGCCGATGAGTTTGCATCCTGTCGGTAGTTCGACAGGACTTCGTCGTACATGATGTTCCAAAGAAGTGGCCCGAGGACCGATCCCTGCGGCACCCCCGCAGTCACCTCATAGGATTTTGGTCCTTCGTCCGTGTCGTACAGCAGTGTCCTATCTGAAAGGTAGCTGGATAATATTAGTTGTAGGTATCTAGGAGTTCCTGCCAAGAACAAGGCTCGTTGGATACGTGTCCAATTAGCCGAGTTGAAGGCGTTGCGGATGTCCAGTGTTACCATCGCGCAATACTCCTTATCTCCCCATTTTCACCGGGTTCCCGCGATGGCTGCTTCCGCCGTGTCAGTCACGGCTTTGATGGCGCCCACCGTGGAGCGCGCCTTCCGGAAACCGTATTGGCTGACCGAGAGCGCTCCTTTGGCCTCAGCGAATTTCGAGACGCGAGTAGCTATGACCATCTCGAGGACTTTCCCTACCGTGTCTAGGAGACAAATGGGCCTGAATGGGTCGTCTGTCGCCTTGTTCCCTTTCGGCAGCAGAATGAGGTTCTGCCTCTTCCACTTTTTTGGAAAAGTGCCGTACATATATAATATGACATACATATGTAGTGACATATTACAAGTACTTTATTTTAAGATATTCCCTTTTTAGGCATTCATATACAGCTCCATAAGTCTCCGGAACAATTGTTGCAGCCGTACTCACAGGAATCCGAAATAAATACATCAGAGAATGATATCACCTTTAAAAAAATTTTAATCACATCAATAAAAATATTTATTAAAAGTTTATAAAAATGCTTATAATTATATTTAATACATACCCTTGGCTAAAAAACGCAATCTCAGGGCTAATCGCTTATTTGCGGGAATCGCAGGACGCAATACAGTGTCTTTTTTAGTTATGTAGCTTTTTATTTTTTCTAATAAAAAAATTGTAATAGTTTGTTTCATCGCCATTATCTAATTCTTTTAAAAGGTTCTGATGACCCAACACTTTATATTTTTTGCAGACTTCAATCTCTTCAGAATTCTCACTTTTTTACGTTTAATTAAAGTTGCTAATATAGCAACAGCAGCAACTCTCGATTTTAGAATATGATGACGACATAATATTAGCATGTCGTTATTCTTTGATTTCTAAACAAGAAAGGAAAGCTAACTTCGGGCGGAGCCGAAGCTGATATACCCTTGCAGTTAAAACCGGATATATATCGAAAACATCGGATTAAATTGGCCGATCCTTATAAGAATATCATAATATAACCAATTTATTACAATAAAAAATCTAAAACAAAGTACCAAGCTTCCATCTTCAAAAATACCAAAGTTGGTATTTTTACCAAATACCATTTCCGATCGTTCAGTTATATGGCAGCTATAAGATATAGTCGGCCGATCGTTATGCAATTTGGTAGGTTGTATTAACTGACCAAAAATAGAATCTCTACTTAGTTACAGCTTTTTATCTTTAAAAACACCAAAGTTGGGTAATTTCCGATTGTTCAGTTACATGACAGCTATAGGATATAGTCGGCTGATCCTTATGAAATTTGGCATGTTGTATTATTTTGCCAAAAATAGCATTCGTACCAAATCCGAAATCTCTAGCTTTAAAAACACCGAAGTTATAACATTTCCGATCAATCAGATATATGGCAGCTATATGATATAGTCGGCCAATCCTTATGAAATTTGGTAGGTCGTATTATTTTGCCAAAAGTAGCATTCGTACAAAATTTAAAATCTGTAACTCTAAAAACACCAAAGTTATACCATTTCCGATCAATCAGTTATATGGCAGCTATAGGATATAGTCGGCCGATCCGGCCCGTTCCGACTTATATACTGTGTGCAAAGGAAAGAAGGGTGTGTGCAAAGTTTCAAGACGATAGCTTTAAAACTGAGAGACTAGTTCGCGTAGAAACGGACAGACAGACAGACAGACGGACAGACAGACGGACAGACGGACATGCTCATATCAACTCAGGGGGTGATCCTGATCAAGAATATATATACTTTATGGGGTCGGAGATGTCTCCTTCGCTGCGTTGCACACTTTTGGACAAAATTATAATACCCTCTGCAAGGGTATAAAAACAACAGAACTTGCAAATGAGCGTCACTTGCAAGCACTGCAAACAAAAAATAAAAACACGTGTAGACATTAACGCAATATATTGCATGAAATAGCCATGCAAAAGTTTGCGTACAAAACAAAAATTGCAGCAAGAAATTTGCTTGCAATATTTGCATAGGTGTAAACATTTGTGCAAACTTTTGCTGCAAATTATTTCCAACATGCTGCAAATTTTTAGCTTTGTCTCTCTCTGAGATCATCATTGTTCATCTTCTTCCCACACCCACACACAATGTGTATTTGTATAAGTGTGACTTTTAATATTCTCAACCAGGGGTGCCCAAGCTCAACATACGGCAAAGCAAACTCCAATACCAATAAAAAAAATCACCAATACATCGAGAAAATTAGAGAGAGAAATTTATAGCTCCGATGTCAACCATTCTTTTTGAGATCTCAACCAAAAGTAATTTTTTACAGTGAAAAGTTTTTGGAAATACAAAAACGAAGTGCCTTCGTATTTTTACGAACAACTGAGAGACTATAAAATTGTTGTTGCTTAGCTCGGCAACGAACAGAGAGAGAGGAAAAAACGAAAAATTGTTGTTGTATTTGGGCCTTGCCTATGCTAGGAGCAACACACGTATATGAAATTTCATTTCCCATATAAAGAGCAATTCCAACAACAAAGGAGCACCGAGAGCAATGGGGCTGGGCATCCCTGTTCTAAACAAAAATAAACAAAATAATAAACAAAAAGCTTTTTGTAATAATTAAGCAGGCCAATGTTTATAAAATTACACTGCTAATAGTTACAACCGTATACATAGTTCGCCGGAGTTTTCTCTCCATGTAGCGAAAACAAGGAGTCACTCATGTCACCGGGAAAATTTACTGCAGTCGGTCACTGCATTGATTACAATTATTCCATCCGATTCCATCAGAATTAATTCCGGTCGAATATCAGCGCTCTGCATTTCTTAGATACTTAATTAAACTAGCCGATTATATAATGTCGTACTAGCCAATTACATAATTTAGTACTAGCCAATTTCATAATTTAGTACTAGCCAATTGCATATTCTAGCACTAGCCGCACTGCTGCTGCACTATTATCTCTATTATCTGCTGCACTAGTGATATTTTTCGTTCACTTATCCAAGGTGACCGGAGAATAATAGATACAAGACTTAAAGCTTTTAAAAGTTCTTGCTCTTTGTGTATTTTCTGTGATATGAATTTACAGAAAACTGTAAACTTCCCTCTCACTTCCCTCTCTTTCTCTTAAGCGAACGGTCGTGTTTTTTTGTGCGCACTGCGTTTTATTATAAATATTGGTAAACCGGTGTTTACATACTTGTGAATTAAACCTTGTGAATCTTAACAATCTTAAAGCCTAAACCGTATCGCTTCGCGAGTGCTGTGGTATATTTGGAGTCGAATTAATAAATTGAATAATTTCAATTCCAAGCATAGCTCAGCTCTGCTTCTTCCCCGGCTTATCTTTATTTCTGCATTTCTCTTTTGCACTATTCAAAGCTCCCGCTTTGGCTTCCTATTTGGCACAGTGGTTCAAGGTATTGTGTTTTTAAACTTTTTAAATAATAATTTTTGTTTTATAATAAATAAAAGTAAAATGGAATTTAAACTTGTCTGTGCCATTAAGTCTTGTAACAAGACAATTTCCTCATCCCAGCCTGCCATCCATTGCTGGCTATGTGAGAACGTCGTACATGCCAAGTGTGCCGGTTTCACTGCATCAGTTTCGGATGCCATTTCCCGTAGGTCTGGGATACATTATTGTTGTGAAAATTGTCGTGCTGTGCAAGGCGAAATGAGGTCGTTCATGAGACAGACCAAAAATGGATTTAAAGAGCTGATCACTGGTTTTCGTAAAATCAATGACCAGCTCTGTGCGCTGGACACTCAGTTTAGTGGCCTTCAGCTGCTAAACGAGTCCCCTAAGCGCAAGAAATCCGCTGTTTCTGATCCGCCTCAGCCTGCTCAGCCGACATTAATGCAGCCGCTTATATCTCTGGCCACCCCAAGGGCTAGAACTGAGAAAAATTCGTCAGAATTTCTCAGGGATAATGAGCAATTGTCTGATATGTCCGCCATGGCATCCCTTTAAGTGATGCCACAAGTCCTAGGGAACGAAACCCCCATTAGGGTCACCCAAAAGGGTATTCCACAGTCCGGACCACCGGCACCGACTGATGCTGCAGTTCTAGTACCTGCGACACCAAAACCCTTACAGGTGATTCCTCCATCGAAACATATATTTGTTTCTCGGCTCGCCCCTGATACTTCAGAGATTGATATCTCGGCTTATATCAAAGCCAAAACAAAAGCCGATATAAAGGTGGAGGACATACAAAAATTTAAATATAATTATACAAGGCACGTCTTCTTTCAAGATTCGTGTGCCCGCGCTGATGTTCAAGACGATTTGCTCTCCCAGTTTTTGGCCAGAGAAACTTTTCGTCCAAGAACATCAGCCTAGTTCCGTGAAGAAAAAATTTCAAAAACCAGTGGGAGTGAGACTTCCCAATATCGAAACCACTGACCAACCCTCCACCTCTTCTTTGGCCACTAACCCAAAAAACTAGTTTCCTCACTAACTCTTACCTATCAGAATACTAGGGGGCTACGTAGCAAACTCCCCAAGCTATATTCTGATAGTTCTTTCTTTGCATCCCATATAATAGCATTTACAGAAACCTGGTTAAATCCGGAGATCTTTAGCTCCGAAGTTTTTCCAAGTAAGTACACCACTTTTAGACGGGATCGATCTCAGCGAAGAGGAGGTGGAGTCCTCATTTCTGTAGACTCTACTCTTGCTTCTGAAGAGGTGAAATCCCATGAGTTTGGTGACATAGAATTTATTTGCGTTAAAATCACTATGTCCGTTAAAGCTTTATACATTACTTGTTCATATATACCTCCTATGTCTGAACCGCCTACATATTGGCAGCATTTGTCCGCCATTCGATACGTCTCTAACCTTATGACGGATCGTGACCAACTCGTAGCGGTGGGCGACTTTAATATCCCAGAATTAAAGTGGTCCAGCGTCGACAACTCACCATCTTTGTCACTTTCAACTTACCATGACTTCACCGCGGGCATGTTTGACATGTCCCTAGGTCAGATCAATCATGTTAGAAATTCGCTAGGTCGGCTTTTAGACTTATGTTTTGTATCTGATCCGGATGGTACTGCTCTCTCCAGAGCTTTCCCCCTTTCAACCCCAGAGGATCCATATCACCCCACGCTAGAGGTCTCAATCGAAACCACTCCTGGTATCGATCAGATGTCTCCGAGCGTGGTAAATAAGATTCGCTGTTTCCGTAAAGCTGATTTTCAGAAACTTAATAGCCTTATAGAAACATTTGACTGGTCTGATATTCTGGCGTGCACTGATCTTAATGTCACTTTAGAAAAATTTTATTTTACTTTAAATAAATTTTTTGACTCATGTGTGCCTTGGAAATATCGTCCGCTTCAGCAAATCCTCCTTGGTTTACAAGGTGCCTTACTAACTTAAAAAAAAAAAAAATAAGCTTTTACTTAAATATAAAAAAAACCTGCAGTAGTGTGGATTTCGCAAGATACCTACTAGCTCGGTCGAATTTTACCGTGCATAACGCTGAATGTTATAGGAATTATATTGACCGCTGCCGGATTCAATTTACTCAGGATCCAAAGCAGTTTTATAATTTTGTAAACACTAAGCGTAAACACGTATCTTTTTCACCCCTGCTTACGTTTGAAAATTCTTCTGCGTCTTCGGATCAGGCCATTGCCGATCTATTCGCAGAATTTTTTCAAACAACTTATTCTCCTCCTAAACTGACTGATCAGCCTTACGCATATAACATTCAAGCAGCAAATCTTATTTTCTGTCCGTTTTTTTCTGAGAATAACTTATTATCTGGTCTTTTAAGGGTAAAACCCATTTATTCGCCAGGCCCCGACGGAGTACCAGGCTGTGTGCTAAAATACTGCGCCAGGGCTCTGTGCAAACCTCTTCTAAGACTTTTCAACTTATCTTTGGAAACCTCGATTTTTCCCCTTATGTGGAAGGAATCATTTATAATTCCCCTACATAAAAAAGGGAAAAAGTCTGAGGCTGCCAACTACAGAGGCATCTCTAAGTTGTCGGCAATTCCAAAGTTATTTGAAAAACTAATTACCCCTCATTTGCAACACCTTTGCTCTTCGATTATCACTCCTTGTCAGCATGGCTTTATTAAGCGTCGCTCCACCACCACAAACTTATTGGAGTTGACATCCTTTGTCATAGATGGCTTTTGTAAGGGATATCAAACCGATGCAATTTACACAGACTTCAGCAAAGCATTCGATTCAGTTAATCACTCACTCTTGTTGAGTAAACTGAATATGCTGGGTGTTCCTAAAGACCTCTTAACGTGGATCTCCAGCTACCTAGATGGAAGGACACAAAGAGTCTTATTTAAAAACATACAGTCCCGTCTGGTCCGTGCTACATCCGGCGTCCCTCAAGGAAGTCATCTTGGCCCGTTATTATTTACGCTTTTTATAAACGACTTGCCCCCTGCTTTAACGAACTCTCTAGTTCTCATGTATGCAGATGATGTAAAGCTTTGTCTTCAGTACAAATCCATCTCTGCCCAATGCAGTCTTCAGTCTGACCTTGATAACTTTCAAAAATGGTGCTTAGCTAATGATCTAATACTTAATGGATCTAAATGCAAACATATGTCTTTTTATCGTTCTTGCCCTCTGCAAGCTACTTATTCTATTAATGGGATTGCCTTAGAAAAATTGACCCAGGTTAATGATCTCGGCATCCTATTAGACATCAAACTTAAATTTGCCGACCATATTTCCTTAATGGTTAATAAGGCTAAAGGAGTCCTTGGTTTTATCAAAAGGTGGTCAAAAGAATTTAATGACCCCTATATAACTAAAACACTATTCATTTCTTTGGTCCGTCCTATACTGGAGTACGGTTCATGTGTCTGGAGTCCCCAATATGGAGTACATCAGGACCGCATAGAATCCGTACAAAAGAATTTCCTAACTTTTTCACTTAGAGGTCTAAACTGGGATGCAAATCTTCACCTTCCATCTTATAAGAGTAGACTCTTACTCATAAACTTACCTAGCTTAACAAATCGTAGGACAATGCTTGGTGTAGTCTTTCTGCATAACCTTATTAACGGGGATGTAGATAGCCAGCATTTACTAACACGCTTAAAATTTAACATTCCTAATAGAAGGACTCGAAACTTTAGTCCTCTGTTCCTTAGCCGTTGTAGTTCGACATATGCACTGCATGACCCTTTTAGGGTATTATGTTCGAACTACAATGGTCTCTACGCCATAACATCTCTTTCCTGTCCCTCAAACTTAAAATATAGAATTTTAAATTTCCTTACTAACTCCTCCTAGCTTAATAATAAAAAAATAGCTTAATATATTCTAACAAATCGTTTATTGAGCGCCCCTCGGTCGTCTGGGCCTCTAAGCTTTATGATGAATACAGGAATGCTAGCTGATGCTCTTATTGATGCACAAGCCATTTCCAAATTCTGAAAGACCGGTAAAAAAAAAAAAAAAAAAAAAAAATTTGATAAGCCTGTTGGAAATCCTACTACAAGAATCAGCTAGCATTCCTGTATTCATTATAAAGCTTAGAGACCCCGACGACCGAGGGGCGCTCAAGACACGATTTATTAGCATTTATTAAGCTATTTGTTATTTATTAAGCTAAGAGGAGTAAGTAGGAAAATTTAAAATACTAGATTTTAAATTTGAAGGACAGGAAAGAGATGTTAGAGAGAAGAGAATATTGTAGTTGGAATATAAGACCATAAGACGGTCGTGCAGTGCATATGTCGAACTATAATGGCTAAGGAATAGAAGACTAAAGTTTCTAGTCCTTCTATTGGGAATATTACAATTTTTAGCGTGTTAGTAAATGCTGACTATCTACATCCCTATTGATTAGGTTATGTAGAAAAACTACACTCAGCATTGTCCTACGATTTCTACGAATCCTACGAATCTGCTACTATAAGGTGGATAATAAAGATTTGCATCCCAGTTAAGAACTCGAAGTTAAAATGTTAAGAAATTCTTTTGTACGGATTCTAAGCGGTCCTAGTGTACGGTCCTGATTGGTGACTCCAGACACATGAACCGTACTCCAGTATCGGACGGACTAAAGAAATGAATAAGCTTTTCGTAACATTTTAATGAAACCAAGGACACCTTTAGCCTTATTAACCAATTTGGAAATATGGCCGGCAAATTTAAGTTTAGAATGTAAAAGCCAAGATCATTAACCTGAGGTAATTTTTCTAAGGCAATCCCATAGAGATAATACGTAAGCTGAGATTCGTAGGCTGGCATTTTGATCCATTAAGGGGTTATGTATATACAGTTGTACCGCGCAAAAAAAAAGAAATTTTATCGATTTTTTTTGACACCATAGAAAATATCTTTTAAAAATGTTTTACCGACGTTTTTCCAGAACCATGGTTCTGGATACTTATTTAAATTTCATCATTAAAAATTATTAAATAATAATAATGATATAGCCGAATTCCAAGATCGTCTTTTTTCGATGGTGTCTTGCGGTGGACATCATATCCCGAGAACGGTTCATTTCCTTAGTATATTGTATTGCTTAGTCCGTGAACGAAGGATTTGTAAAAATTTTAATTTAAAAAAAATGACGTTTTTAACAAAAAATGTACTTTTTCAAGGTATATAATTTTCGATTTTTATGCTCTAACAAGAAAGGAAAGCTAACTTCGGGCGGAGCCGAAGTTGATATACCCTTGCAGCTAAAACAGGATATATATCGCTAAAATCGGATATAGTTGACCGATTCTTATGGGAATATCATAATATAACCAATAAATTACAAGACAAAATCTAAAAAAAAGCCCAAACTTTTATCTTGAAGAACCCCAAAGTTGGTATTTTTACCAAATGCCATTTCCGATCGTTCAGTTATATGGCAGCTATAAGATATAGTCGGCCGGTCCATATAAACCTTGATAAGTCGTATTATTTTTCCAAAAATAGAATTCATAGAAAATCCCAACTTTCTAGCTCGAAAAACACTGAAGTTATGCCATTTCCGATCAATCAGTTATATGGCAGATATAGGATATAGTCGGCTGATCCTTATAAAATTTGGCATGTTGTATTATTTTGCCAAAAATAGCAATCGTACCAAATCCGAATTCTCTAGCTTTAAAAATACCGAAGTTATAGCATTTCCGATCAATCAGTTATATGGCAGCTATAAGATATAGTCGGCCGATCCCGGCCGTTCCGACTTATATACTGCGTGCAAAGGAAAGAAGGGTGTGTGCAAAGTTTCAAGACGATAGCTTTAAAACTGAGAGACTAGTTCGCGTAGAAACAGACAGACGGACAGACAGACGGACAGACGGACATGCTTATATCAACTCAGGAGGTGATCCTGATCAAGAATATATATACTTTATAGGATCGGAGATGTCTCCTTCACTGCGTTGCACACTTTTGACCAAAATTAAAATACCCTCTGCAAGGGTATAAAAAGGAGTTTTCAAAAAATTGAAATTGACAATCCTTCGTTCACGGACTAGCTATTATCATAATAAATAAGTGGTCAAAATT
The DNA here is from genome assembly GCA_018153035.1 of Drosophila pseudoananassae pseudoananassae. Classification (NCBI taxonomy): domain Eukaryota; kingdom Metazoa; phylum Arthropoda; class Insecta; order Diptera; family Drosophilidae; genus Drosophila; species Drosophila pseudoananassae. The sequence continues at coordinate 1,787,297 of JAECXR010000007.1, forward strand.
TGGTGTTGATCGGATTAATAGTTTTTTAGTAATCGTGTCCACCGCAAAGGAAGATTAGAAAAAAACAGATTCTGAGATAATCGTGTTTAAAGTTTCAAGTTTGTTCAAGTTTGATGTGCAGGTAGTGCGCTATAAGTAGCTACAACTTTGGTTCTAATGCTCCGATCGTTATGAATTTTTTTGAGATTATTCTTAATAGTGCATATATACATGTACTTCAAGAATATGCAATAAAAAAATCGATTTTTTCATCTATCACAACTGTATATAACCCCTAAAGTATTAAATCATCTGTAGGAAATCACAGCATATTCAGTTTATTCAACAAGAGTGAGTGATTGACTGAAACAAATGCTTTGCTAAAGTCTGTGTAAATATGTAACATCGGTTTAAAATCCCTCACGAAAGCCATCTATGACAAAGGATGTAAACTCCAGTAAGTAGTGTTGGTGGAGCGACGCTTTATGAAGCCATGCTGACATGGGGAGATGATCGAAGAGCAAGGTTGTCTCAAATTAAGAATAATTAATTTTTTAAAAATCTTTGGAATTGCCGATAATTTAGAGATACCTCTGTAGTTGGCAGCATCCGACTTTTTCCCCTTTTTTAAGGGAAAAATCAAGGTTTCCAAGGATAGGTTAAAAAGTCTATCAATTGTCAAACGTCAAACAATTGAATTGATAATTGTCAAACGTAAGCAGAAGTGGTAAAGATACATGTTTACGCCTAGTGTTTACAAAGTTATAAAACAGCTTTCGATCCTGAGTTAATGTAATCGGGCAGCGTCGAATATAATTTCTGTAACATTCAGTGTTATGCGTCGTAAAATTTGACTGAGCTAGTAGATATTGTGGGCCGTCAGCCAACGGGTACAACAGGGGGACCTACACGCAAGCAACTGCGTGCCGTAACTGTGTACACCGCTGGTAGTGCGACTATACTCTCCACGTGAGGGCGGCTGGTAACAGGTCCCGGTAAGGTCATGTCTCTGCCGAGGATGCTGGCTAATGGTAGTCGGGCGGGGAGAAGAACACTCCCTTCCTTAAATCACCCCAATCCAAGGTGGAACAGCATATGCCGACGGATGCGTGTCCGAGGGGGGGCTCGGTCGTTAATATGCGAACTCTGGGGGACCGGCCGACCTCCCAGTTTTAACCAGGCTTATCGTGACAAGCGGGCTATGTCATGATGGACATAGCCTACATAGCCTTCCCGCCTACTCGTGGGACCAAAATATGAACACTGCCATTCCAAACAAAAACCTAAGTGGAGAACGGAGCTCCCTAAAAAAGTCCGGAAATGGGGTCACTGACCCGTCAAACTCCAAGGCCCTCAAAAGCCAAGGAGTTGCTGAGATGAAGAAGCCCCCCACAGAGGGGCAACATCTGGAGGCGGGACGCGCCGGTGCGGAGAAGGAGGCCAAAGCTTCCTCTTCCAAAGCGGGGCTAACCATGGGACCACCGAACGGCGTGGAGAGGAAGACTCCCGGGTCAACCTCTAAACCAACCGGCGGGGCCCCTAAGGCGAACCCTGGTCCGGGAGCGTCTTACTCGACGCAGCGCAAAGGTTCCTACAAAGATAGGAGAAGAGCAGCCTTCATTCTGATGAGGGCGGACCCATCGGCCGAAGCCAACCCGGACCAAGCCGAGATCATAAAGTGGGCAAGGGAGATCCTGCCCAACTTTAATCCGGATAGAGCGGGGGTAAGGCTGGATCCGAGCAAACGCAATGGATCAGACCCTGCCAAGGAGACAGCGCAAAGCGCAAAAAGGCAGAGGTCCACAGAGGGTGAAGCCTCCCAGGCCAAGAAGAGAAAGGCCCAGCCGCAGCCGTCCAACCGCTCGTTCGCCGAAGTAACGAAGGGAAGAACCCTAATTGGAGTCCTGGACAAGGGCTCCAAGGATGGGCTCATTCCCAAGGACCTTTGGCGACGAGTGGTAAACGAGTTGCATGGGCGCTTCGTAGAGGAGATGCTGCGATGCGGAGGACCCCCACCTGAATGCGAAGACGCAGGATGGTATCAGGGTAGCGTCAAGGTAATTGCCTGCCAAGACGCGAAATCGGTAGAGACTTACAAGCGCATGGTTGCATCGCTTGGTGAGGTCTACCCTGGAGCCAAGTTAGTGGCGGTTGACTGGGACGAGATCCCCAGCAAACCGAGGGCGCGAGTGTGGCTCACTGAAAAGCCAGCCGACCCGAAGACCATCCTAACGATGCTTAGGATGTGCAATCCGACGCTTCCCACGGCAGACTGAATAGTCGCCAAGGTCGAGGAGGCAGAGGGACTGCGGAGGCAGGTCGTCCTCACACTGAACGAGGAGACCGTTAAAGCCCTGGAGAGGGCGGAGCACCGGCTGAAGTACGGATTCGAACACGTTTCGGTCCGTATCTACAAATCCGATGCGAAAGCCAAACCAGGAGCTATAGAGCTGGAGGCAGACACGCAAGAGCCAGACTTGGAGGAGCCGACCGAAGAGAAACACCCGGAAGGAATGTCGGATGAGGAGGAGGACATCCTGGAAGGGTACACCTCGGAGGAAAGCGACTTGGCAAGGGCACTTAGCGGAGTCGGAATGGAGGAGGACTCTCTGCTGAGCTCCGAAACGGAGGCGGAAAATACTGTGGTGGAGATTTGTAAGGATGTCCCTGACGATCTTACAAATAAACCTCCATCACAGTAAAGCGGCGTCAGCTGCCCTCCTTCTCCACCTCGCCGAGAGTGGAGCTGATGTGGCCCTCATCCAGGAACCCTGGATCCTAGGAGACAGGATTCTTGGGCTGGGCTGGAAGTTTAGGCTCTGCAAAGCCGATACAACAGGTAAAAAGCGAGCCTGCATCCTCGCAAAAAAGAACCTTAACCTCTTTTTGCTACCCAATTTCAGCAATGAAGACCACGTAGCCGCAGCCATAGAGAGCCCAAATGGCCCTCTAAGGATATGTTCGGCATATATGGGCCACGACCAGGAGGCCCCCCCCCCCCGCACCCGCTACTCAAACAGCTGGTGGAAGACAGCAAGAAGCACAAGATCGACCTGATAATAGGTTGTGATGCTAACGCCCATCATCATCAGTGGGGAAGCACTGACACGAACGAGAGGGGTGAGTCAATCTTCGATTTTATCCTAGGCTCTAACCTTCTGGTGGGTAACAGGGGAATAGAACCCACTTTCATAGTCAAGAACAGAAGGGAAGTACTTGACATCACTCTTTACTCTGAATCCCTAGCAGACAGGATTGTTAGTTGGGGAGTTCTGGAGAAACACTCCTTCTCGGACCACCGATACATAGAATTAGTGGTCAACTTTGAGAACTTTAATCGACTAACGGTACGCAATCCGAGGAAAGCGAACTGGGAGTTATACAGGAAAAAACTAGAAAGTTCCTTGGGGAAACCTCCAACAGGGGACGCTGACAGCAGGGAAGCCCTGGATGCCATGGTGGACACGCTTACGACAGCGTGCTCCAGGGCATTCGACAAAGCTTGTCCCAAAAGCAGATCGGGCTATAGCAAGTCAAAGAAACCACCATGGTGGTCGAAAACACTCGCGCCCTTTAAAACCAAGGCCCGAAAGGCCTTTAATTTTGCGAGTAGAACAAACTCGGAGATGGCCTGGGAGTCGTATAAAGCGGACCTTAGGCAATATAACAAAGAACTTCGCAAGGCAAAAAGGAATGCATGGGCCAAGTTCTGCACGAACATTCAGGAAACATCAGAGGCCTCCCGACTAAGGAAGGTCCTCGCAACTACTGCACCAAATGTAGGATATATTAAAACCTCAGAAGGTAACTGGACATCGTCCAGCAGAGAAACCCTAGAGGCTCTCACAGAAGCACACTTCCCGGGATGTTCCCGAGAAGACACAACCCGGGAAATGCAGAGACAGGGGAATAGCCCTTCCCTCCCCAACCGACTGGAATACCTACTGAGTGACAGGTATCTCAACTGGGCGATAAATAGCTTCAAGCCCTTTAAATCCCCAGGCCCAGATGGCATTGTCCCGGCTCAACTAATTAGAGCCGGTCCCAATCTGAGATCTTGGGTCAAGAAGGCTTTCTCAGCAATTTTCAGGATAGGCATCGTGCCCGCAATGTGGTTGCGGACGAAAGTCGTATTCATACCCAAGGCGGGAAAACCATCGCACTGCACCCCTAAGGACTTCAGACCAATAAGCCTGTCGTCCTTCCTTCTCAAGACAATGGAGAGACTAATCAGCCACCTTACTCTTAAGATATTAATCTTACTCTAAACCCGGATGATATCTCGGGATCACAACATGCGTATAGGAAGGGCCGATCCACGGAAACGGCACTCCATGAAATCACTACTTTTGTCGAAAAGGCACTTAGTGACAAGGAATACGCACTCATTGCTTTTCTAGACATAGAAGGTGCGTTCAACAACATCCTACCGAGCTCGATAATCAATGCGCTGACGACACTAGGAATAGACAATCAATCCATACGCCTAATAGAGCAGATCCTGATAAACAGGACTGTTGAGGCGTCACTAGGAGGAGAATCTATTCATAGATACGTCAGAAGAGGCACTCCGCAAGGAGGCGTACTCTCACCCCTACTCTGGAACGTGGCGGTTAATAGCCTACTGCGATCCTTAGAAGGTGGTGGCTGCAAAGTTATCGCCTACGCGGATGATGTCGCAATTGCCTTCTTCGGAAAATTTCCCCAGACTCTATGTGACCGCCTGACGGACAAACTTAGGGTCCTCTCAACATGGGCAGTTAGAAATGGACTAGGGGTAAACCCGTCCAAAACCGAGCTCGTCCTCTTCACCAGGAAGTACAAAATACCAAACTTAAGGCTTCCGAAACTATTAGGAGAAACACTATCCCTTAGCGATAGCGCCAAGTACCTAGGGATTAAGCTAGACAGGAAACTGGACTGGAAGTCAAATACTATGGATAGAGCTAACAAGGCAACAATCGCGCTCTATTCTTGTAGGAAAGCCATTGGCCTTAAATGGGGAATGTCCCCAAAAATAGTAAGATGGCTTTACACAGCGGTCATAAGACCCATCCTTTTCTACGGGGTGGTGGTCTGGTGGCCTGCTCTCACTAACTCCACAATAAGAGAGAGACTTAGGAAAACGCAAAGGATGGCGGAGGTCTGTATCACAGGCAGCCTACGTACCACGCCTACGGATGCCCTAGACTTCATACTCGACCTATTACCGGTAGAGATAATGGGGGTCAAGATAGCCACGCTATCGGCAATCAGGCTACGCGAGACGGGCATATGGAAATGGACTGACTATGGACATACCAAGTTAGATCTACACCACTGCACGCCAACGGGGTCTACAGACTACTGCGTACCTGTCGATCATCCCACCTTAAAATACAAGGTCTACATTCCAACAAGGGAGGAATGGGCCACACAAATCCCGGGACCAGCCGGTTCCCTCCATATCTACACAGACGGTTCAAAATTGAATGGCCAGGTGGGAGGCGGTTTCCATTGCGAACGGCTGTGTCTCAATGAGTCCTTTAGACTCCCCGACCACTGTAGTGTGTTCCAAGCAGAAGTAATAGCTATCGGAGAAGCACTCAGATCCCCAGCACTTACTGGCAATCAGGACACAATATGTATCTTTTCAGACAGTCAAGCGGCACTCAAAGCCCTTGACGGATTTTCCTCCAACTCCAGGACAGTAAATGACTGTCGCAGATCTCTTAACGAGATGGCAGAGCAGCATGACATCCACCTCATATGGGTGCCCGGGCATAGGGACCACGAGGGTAATTGCGCCGCCGACGAACTAGCAAGAGCAGGTACTACCAATCCTCTCCTACCGGAGAAGGAACCAGTAGGTATCCCCTTAGCTACGTGTAGGCTAAAATGCAGGGATCACTTTGACCGCGCATCACTGAGGAAATGGAGAAATCTCCAAAACTGCAGGAACTCACGCATGATATGGCCCATCCGATCTAGGAAGAGGACAATGATGCTCATCGCCCTAAATAGGCAGGACTGTAGTCTGGCGGTCAAGGCCATTACGGGACATTGGTTAATAGGAGCACATGCGGCTAGACTAGCGGTGCCATATTATGACTACTGCAGGAGCTGTGGGGACGTGGAAGATGAAGAGACAGTCGCACACCTTCTGTGTCAATGCCCTGCGCTGGGGCGCAGCAGGCTCAAATTCCTGGGCGCAACAATACTCACGGACTTAACAGACCTCGAGGAGGTCGCTCCACACAGACTCGTTGCTTTCATCCGAAAATCAGGATGGGATCGCGAGCCGCCGCAGGAAGCACAGAACACCCTTGGGCACACAAGTAGATAGGAAGGGAGAGGTCCTCTAGTAGGATCCTTGCCTATGCGGTATCACAAGGAGCCCAAGCGGCTCAAGTGGATGGGGGTGTCAGTCACCGGCACCACATCGCCGCCTCAACCTAACCTAACCTAGTAGATATTGTGAAAAATCAATATTACTGAAGTTTTTTCATATTTAAGTAAGATCCCATTTTTAGTATTTTTTAGGTTCGTGAGGCACATTGTAAACCAAGGAGGATTTGTTGAAGCGGACGGATATTTCCATGGCAAACATGAGTCAAAAAATGAATTAAAATTTTTCTAAGGTGACATTTAGTTTGGTACATGCCAGAATATCAGACCAATCATATAAGGCTATTAAGTTTGTAAAAATCAGCTTTACAAAAACAGCTAATCTTATTTGCCACGCATGGAAACTCCTGATCGATACCAGAAGCGGTTTTGATTGAAACCTCAAGCGTGGGGTGATATGAATCCTCTGGAGTGGTACTATCAGGACCAGATACAAAACATAAGTCTAAAAGCCGACCTAACGAATGATTCTAACATGATCTAACATGATTAATTTGACATAGGGACATGTCAAATATGCCCGCGAAGAGAAATGATATTAATTGTGAGTTTTCCACATTAGACCACTTTAATTCTGGGTTATTAAAGTCACCCACAGCTAGAAGCTTGTCACAATGAGTCATAAGATTAAAATCTTATTCAATCAGATGGCGGACAAATGATGCCAATTTGTGGGCGGCTCGGACAAAGGCGGCATATATGAACATGTAATGTATAAAGATTTAGCGGACAAATGATTGTCTATGTCACCAAACTCTTGTGATTTCAGTGAAATCATTTCACCTCTTCAGAAGCAAGTTGGAAATCTACCGAAATGAGGACTTCACCCCCCTTCGCAGAAGTCGAAGACTTTGAAGACACCAAAAGTGGTGTTCTTACTTGGAAAAACTTCGGAGCTAAAGATCACTGGCTTTAACCAAGTTTCTGTAAAGGCTTTAATATGGGATGGAAAGAGAAAAGTATTAGAATATAGTTTAGAGTTTGCTACGTAGAGCCCTAGTATTCTGATAGGTAAGTTTTAATAACGATATTACTTTTTTGTATTAGTGGACGAAGAAGAGGTGGAAGGTTGGTCCGTCATTATTATATGGGGAAATGTAACTCCCACTGGACTTAAATCATTTTTCTTTACAGTACTAGGCGAAAATGGACGAAAATGTTCTCTGGCCAAAAACAGGATAAACAAACTTTCTTGAACATCAGTGCGGGCACCCGAATCTTGAAAGAAGACGTGCGCCTTATATATGTATATTTAAATTTATCTATCAGTATTCGTTTTACTTCGATTCGGAACGGTACTTCCAAAAAAAAAAAAAAAAAACCGGAGAGAAAAAAAAAAAAAAAAAAAAAAAAATTTTTATTTGTAAAAAAGTTGAAGGTTGTAAATCTTTTCTTTTTTGCTAAAAATATTCGCTTTTATTGTTTGTTACGGGGAAAATTAAAACAAAAATGGCCCACGAGGCCAAGGGTCCCATCCCTTCCTCGGAGCAGGCCACTTTCAAGAGACCAAAAAGAATTTGTTACAATAAAGACGATGTGCAAGTAAGTGACACAGTAGATATTTCGGATATGGAAGATTTGACTGGACACGATGGGAAAAATTCAACAAATCAAACTCAAAAAGAAGAAAAGAAAGTTAGAAGAAAATTTGCAACTGGATAAAAATAAAATTTTGTATGACATTTCTCACAAAGGGCCCTTTGTGGTCTATATTGACAAAATCGGAGATACTGGCTTAGAGAGCCGACAGAACAGAGTCCCAATTAATCCGCTATATTTGAATGCTACACTTCTGAAACTCAAAATAAATGACATTATATCCGTCAGTAAGATTGGCTTTGGACGCTGCAAAGCTGAGTTTAAGTCTGCTGCGGCAGCTAATGACATTTTATTGTCAGATTTGAAAAATAATGGCTATGAACCCAAGATTTTAAAACACTTTATTTTTAAAATGGGTATTATTTTTAATATTCCTACAAAGTTCTCCGACTCCGAACTGAAAGAGTACATTTCCTCCTCTGTACCAATTCACGAGATCATACGGGTTAAAACTAGGGATAAAGAGGTTAAAGATAAATTTATTAACACTTCAAGGGTTAAAATTCTCTTTAAAGGTACACAAATTCCCAATGAAGTCGTCTTTTTATACACTAAAGTTAACGTTAGTCCGTATGTACCTTTCAGCCAATGTTATCGCTGTTTTAGGTTTAATCATTTTGCTCAAAATTGCAAACAAGCTGATCAAAAATGTAGCAGCTGTTCATTATCTCATACTAAAGAGCAGCAATGTAGCCAATTGGTTTGTGCTAACTGCAAACAATCTCACGTAGCCACCTCTCTTGATTGTCCCGCTCGTAAAAGAGCCTATGCAATTAAAAAGTGCATGACACTTGAAAACTTATCAAAATCAGAAGCGAAAATTAGATATCCCTCTCTGTTTCAAATTTTAGATGAAGTTGATAGTAACGACATAACTCTTTTCCCACAGCCATCATGGCAAAGGAAATCTACTACACCAATTTTACTTTTACAATTTTACTTTACAAAATAACACCAAATTAGCCACGCAACATTTATTTGAAAATAACCCTTTTAACAAAGTTGTAAAGATCTCTCTTAACAAAAAAAATGAGGAAAACAATGCCAACGACACAAGGATCAGCTGAAAAGCTGCTCTTAAAAAACAAGAGTACTCTCTCAAAGAAAAATTCATTAATACCCAATCTAAAGATCCTTTTTCTGCTCAACAAGTTGAAATTTATAATTGCAACAACCCAGCTCTAGAAGCTGCAGAAAAAAGTTTAAACCAACTAGCCCTACACATTTCCTCTTTTTTAATCAACGAAAATTCGATATTAGTTCCTGAATCAAGAAACTTTTTAGTTAATTTAAAAGATCGTATTTCTATTACAAATTCAAAAATTAAAATTAAAATTAATTAAAATTAACCAATCGTTACAATAATTCTTTAATAATGCTTGTCTATATACTTTTCTTAAAAAAAAAAAAAAAATAAAATTAATAAATAAAAATGACTCTTAAAATCCTCCAATACAATATTCAGAGATTTTTTTTTTCGATTTTTTCATCTATTACAACTTTATATAACCCCTAAAGTATTAAATCATCTGTAGGAAATCACAGCATATTCAGTTTATTCAACAAGAGTGAGTGATTGACTGAAACAAATGCTTTGCTAAAGTCTGTGTAAATATGTAACATCGGTTTAAAATCCCTCACGAAAGCCATCTATGACAAAGGATGTAAACTCCAGTAAGTAGTGTTGGTGGAGCGACGCTTTATGAAGCCATGCTGACATGGGGAGATGATCGAAGAGCAAGGTTGTCTCAAATTAAGAATAACACAGCCACACAAAAAAAAAAAGTGTCCGGGTTGGGAGATCAGAGTACCCTATCCCCATGTATTTTGGACCGCTGAACACGAATCTGAAGTCCGTTTTGGTCCTGCACGTGTACGTTTCTTCCTAACCTCAAAAAAAGTTTTACATTTTTGGAGGTATGGGACTTTATTTTTAATTTATTGGATTTTCATGAAACTGGGTACCCAGGGGTTTTTGGGGTCGCTGATTACGAATTTGAAGTCAGATTTTCAAAATTCAATATGGCGGATCCAATATGGCGGACGAATTTTTGAACAATTTTTGGATTTTCATGAAACTGGGTACTTAGGGGTTTTGGGGTCGCTGATTACGAATCTAAAGTCAGATTTCCCAAATTCAATATGGCGGATTCAATATGGCGGACGAATTTTCAAAAATGAAAATCCACGAATTTTTTGAAAATTCGTCCGCCATATTGAATTTTGAAAATCTGACTTCAAATTCGTAATCAGCGACCCCAAAAACCCCTGGGTACCCAGTTTCATGAAAATCCAATAAATTAAAAATAAAGTCCCATACCTCCAAAAATGTAAAACTTTTTTTGAGGTTAGGAAGAAACGTACACGTGCAGGACCAAAACGGACTTCAGATTCGTGTTCAGCGGTCCAAAATACATGGGGATAGGGTACTCTGATCTCCCAACCCGGACACTTTTTTTTTTTTTGTGTGGCTGTGTGATTGTCTATGTCACCAAACTCTTGTGATTTCAGTGAAATCATTTCACCTCTTCAGAAGCAAGTTGGAAATCTACCGAAATGAGGACTTCACCCCCCTTCGCAGAAGTCGAAGACTTTGAAGACACCAAAAGTGGTGTTCTTACATGGAAAAACTTCGGAGCTAAAGATCACTGGCTTTAACCAAGTTTCTGTAAAGGCTTTAATATGGGATGGAAAGAGAAAAGTATTAGAATATAGTTTAGAGTTTGCTACGTAGAGCCCTAGTATTCTGATAGGTAAGTTTTAATAACGATATTACTTTTTTGTATTAGTGGACGAAGAAGAGGTGGAAGGTTGGTCCGTCATTATTATATGGGGAAATGTAACTCCCACTGGACTTAAATCATTTTTCTTTACAGTACTAGGCGAAAATGGACGAAAATGTTCTCTGGCCAAAAACAGGATAAACAAACTTTCTTGAACATCAGGGCGGGCACCCGAATCTTGAAAGAAGACGTGCGCCTTATATATGTATATTTAAATTTATCTATCAGTATTCGTTTTACTTTGATTCGGAACGGTACTTCCAAAAAAAAAAAAAAAAAAAACCGGAGAGAAAAAAAAAAACCAAAAAAAAAAAAAATTTTTATTTGTAAAAAAGTTGAAGGTTGTAAATCTTTTCTTTTTGCTAAAAATATTCGCTTTTATTGTTTGTTACGGGGAAAATTAAAACATAAATGGCCCACGAGGCCAAGGGTCCCATCCCTTCCTCGGAGCAGGCCACTTTCAAGAGACCAAAAAGAATTTGTTACAATAAAGACGATGTGCAAGTAAGTGACACAGTAGATATTTCGGATATGGAAGATTTGACTGGACACGATGGGAAAAATTCAACAAATCAAACTCAAAAAAAGAAAAGAAAGTTAGAAGAAAATTTGCAACTGGATAAAAATAAAATTTTGTATGACATTTCTCACAAAGGGCCCTTTGTGGTCTATATTGACAAAATCGGAGATACTGGCTTAGAGAGCCGACAGAACAGAGTCCCAATTAATCCGCTATATTTGAATGCTACACTTCTGAAACTCAAAATAAATGACATTATATCCGTCAGTAAGATTGGCTTTGGACGCTGCAAAGCTGAGTTTAAGTCTGCTGCGGCAGCTAATGACATTTTATTGTCAGATTTGAAAAATAATGGCTATGAACCCAAGATTTTAAAACACTTTATTTTTAAAATGGGTATTATTTTTAATATTCCTACAAAGTTCTCCGACTCCGAACTGAAAGAGTACATTTCCTCCTCTGTACCAATTACGAGATCATACGGGTTAAAACTAGGGATAAAGAGGTTAAAGATAAATTTATTAACACTTCAAGGGTTAAAATTCTCTTTAAAGGTACACAAATTCCCAATGAAGTCGTCTTTTTATACACTAAAGTTAACGTTAGTCCGTATGTACCTTTCAGCCAATGTTATCGCTGTTTTAGGTTTAATCATTTTGCTCAAAATTGCAAACAAGCTGATCAAAAATGTAGCAGCTGTTCATTATCTCATACTAAAGAGCAGCAATGTAGCCAATTGGTTTGTGCTAACTGCAAACAATCTCACGTAGCCACCTCTCTTGATTGTCCCGCTCGTAAAAGAGCCTATGCAATTAAAAAGTGCATGACACTTGAAAACTTATCAAAATCAGAAGCGAAAATTAGATATCCCTCTCTGTTTCAAATTTTAGATGAAGTTGATACTAACGACATAACTCTTTTCCCACAGCCATCATGGCAAAGGAAATCTACTACACCAATTTTACAAAATAACACCAAATTAGCCACGCAACATTTATTTGAAAATAACCCATTTAACAAAGTTGTTAAGATCTCTCTTAACAAAAAAAATGAGGAAAACAATGCCAACGACACAAGGATCAGCTGAAAAGCTGCTCTTAAAAAACAGGAGTACTCTCTTAAAGAAAAATTCATTAATACCCAATCTAAAGATCCTTTTTCTGCTCAACAAGTTGAAATTTATAATTGCAACAACCCAGCTCTAGAAGCTGCAGAAAAAAGTTTAAACCAACTTTAAACCAAAAGTTAGCAGCCCTAGACATTTCCTCTTTTTTAATCAACGAAAATTCGATATTAGTTCCTGAATCAAGAAACTTTTTGTAGAAACTTTTTTTGTAGAAGTTTTTGAAACTTGTAGCTTAGCTAATTATAATTTTGTGTGTAAACCTCGTGCTGACGGGTATGGAGGCGTTGGTATTTATTTAAAAAAACATATACGTTTTAGGAAAATTAAATGTGAAATTAATATTGAAGCAGTTGGTGTCTGTACAACGAATCTAAGAAACAATATAAACATTTTTAGTATCTATGCCGCACCTAATCCTAACACTAATTCTTTTGAACAAGGTTGTAACGATTTATTTTCTATTGCGTCTGAACTGAACGGTACTACTATTATAGGTGGCGATTTTAATGCCAAATCTAGTATTTGGGGTAACAACACGCTATATGCCAGAGGAGTCATCTTGGAAAACGCTCTTTTAAATTCAGGATTTTTTTGCATTAACAATGGCGATCCAACCTACTCACCTAATCCGTCCTATTTCTCTACCCTTGATGTCACTTTCACAAATAATAATCATCTTAGATTTAAATGGGCTTCAGTTAATTCTAAAATTTCTAATAGCAATCACTTTCCGGTTTTAATTGAAGTTGATAATGTTTCGGCTTCTTTCAACTCTTATAAATATAATCACCGAAAAATTATTAAAGATTTCTCAAATGTTCATATTACTTCTCTAGACACCCTTTTTACTTCTTCTCAAAACATTCACGCCAATAATACGATAAAATTAAATGGGAATAATAGATACGTTCCTAAAAAATATTGGGATGAGGTTTGTGAAAAACTGTTTAGGCTAAGAAACGCGTGCAGACAAAAATATTTTAAATCCAAGCTTTTTACAGATGCTATTGCCTATATTAACAGTAATAGAAAACTTAATAATTACTTTTATAAAATGAGAAAGAATAACCTAAACAGGCTTTTAGATGATTTATCTGACCCTACCTCAATGAAAGATATGTGGGGAAAAATTCATTCCCTTAAACTTTATAAACAAAGAAAACCTTCCAAAAATTCATTTTCTGACTCGGACCACCAAGCTTTTCTTAGTCAAATAGCCACAGCTCCTAACAATGATACTTGTTCTGATACTATTTTCCCTGACGACTTACTTTACACAAATTCTATCTCAAACTTCACATATCATGAACTTCTTGTCTTTCTCAAATCCCGTAACCCTGATTCTGCTAAGGGACTCGATAAGATATCATATAGAATGCTCCTAGCCTTACCTACTGTGCAATTAGAAAACCTTGTTTCCTTGCTTAATTCTACTTTAGACCAAGGTAATATTCCAGATAATTGGCGTAGAATAAAAGTTATTCCTGTGCCAAAGAAAAACCTTGACTCTTCTATAATTACAAACAATAGACCTATTTGCCTTCTAAGTGTAATTTTCAAATGTTTAGAGGACTTAATTAAATCGAGTATGGAGAATCACATTAATATACACAAAATTCTCCCTCCAAGGTCCTATGCTTTTAGGAAAAACCATTCAACATCGCAATGTATCAATGATGTGATCAACACTATAGCTAATTTAAAAGCTCGTGGCTTCCATGTTACAGCAGCAGTTCTTGATTTAAACAAAGCGTTTGACGCGGTCAAAATTCCTATCCTAGGTAAAAAATTAGTTAATTTAGGTTTTAACCACTCCCATATTAAATTCATTATCAATTTCCTTAATAAAAGAGTTTTAACTTTGGGCAAAGCAGAGGTTACAGTCGACAAAGGGGTTAGTCAGGGAAGCTGTCTAAGCCCAATTCTATTTAATCTTTACACTCTTGAGCTTCATATCTAAGCAACAATCATGACAGTACTCTTTTCCAGTACGCGGACGATTTTTTTTTAGTCTGCTATGACAAGGTTTTTTCGTTGGCTGAATCTAAATTAGAGCAGAAAGTGAATCTTTTTAGGAAAATGTGCAATTTAATCAATCTTTCATTTAATGCAAATAAATCAGCCACTATTCACTTTAACCTTAGGAGAAGACCCCTGAACGTACAGTGTAATAACATCACCTTAAATAATGTAAATAGTGTCAACTATTTGGGTAGAATCATAAGTTCTAACAACTCGTCTGTACCACATGTTAAAAAAATTATTTCAAAATCAAATCAAATAAATATGTTTCTACAAATGCTAAGTGGTTGCCACTTCGGAGTTCATCCAAGTAAATCGCCTTTTTTTTATAAAGCTTTTAAAGATTTTTGAGGCGCGTTTGAGTACGCCTGTTCCTCATTCGCTAACTTGTCTAAAGCAGCTCTTAATATTATTAATTCCCACGCTAATTTTCACCTGAGAAAAGCATTCGCTTTTATTGTTTGTTACGGGGAAAATTAAAACAAAAATGGCCCACGAGGCCAAGGGTCCCATTCCTTCCTCGGAGCAGGCCACTTTCAAGAGACCAAAAAGAATTTGTTACAATAAAGACGATGTGCAAGTAAGTGATACAGTAGATATTTCGGATATGGAAGATTTGACTGGACACGATGGGAAAAATTCAACAAATCAAACTCAAAAAGAAGAAAAGAAAGTTAGAAGAAAATTTGCAACTGGATAAAAATAAAATTTTGTATGACATTTCTCACAAAGGGCCCTTTGTGGTCTATATTGACAAAATCGGAGATACTGGCTTAGAGAGCCGACAGAACAGAGTCCCAATTAATCTGCTAGATTTGAATGCTACACTTCTGAAACTCAAAATAAATGACATTATATCCGTCAGTAAGATTGGCTTTGGACGCTGCAAAGCTGAGTTTAAGTCTGCTGCGGCAGCTAATGACATTTTATTGTCAGATTTGAAAAATAATGGCTATGAACCCAAGATTTTAAAACACTTTATTTTTAAAATGGGTATTATTTTTAATATTCCTACAAAGTTCTCCGACTCCGAACTGAAAGAGTACATTTCCTCCTCTGTACCAATTCACGAGATCATACGGGTTAAAACTAGGGATAAAGAGGTTAAAGATAAATTTATTAACACTTCAAGGGTTAAAATTCTCTTTAAAGGTACACAAATTCCCAATGAAGTCGTCTTTTTATACACTAAAGTTAACGTTAGTCCGTATGTACCTTTCAGCCAATGTTATCGCTGTTTTAGGTTTAATCATTTTGCTCAAAATTGCAAACAAGCTGATCAAAAATGTAGCAGCTGTTCATTATCTCATACTAAAGAGCAGCAATGTAGCCAATTGGTTTGTGCTAACTGCAAACAATCTCACGTAGCCACCTCTCTTGATTGTCCCGCTCGTAAAAGAGCCTATGCAATTAAAAAGTGCATGACACTTGAAAACTTATCAAAATCAGAAGCGAAAATTAGATATCCCTCTCTGTTTCAAATTTTAGATGAAGTTGATAGTAACGACATAACTCTTTTCCCACAGCCATCATGGCAAAGGAAATCTACTACACCAATTTTACAAAATAACACCAAATTAGCCACGCAACATTTATTTGAAAATAACCCTTTTAACAAAGTTGTAAAGATCTCTCTTAACAAAAAAAATGAGGAAAACAATGCCAACGACACAAGGATCAGCTGAAAAGCTGCTCTTAAAAACAAGAGTACTCTCTCAAAGAAAAATTCATTAATACCCAATCTAAAGATCCTTTTTCTGCTCAACAAGTTGAAATTTATAATTGCAACAACCCAGCTCTAGAAGCTGCAGAAAAAAGTTTAAACCAACTAGCCCTAGACATTTCCTCTTTTTTAATCAACGAAAATTCGATATTAGTTCCTGAATCAAGAAACTTTTTAGTTAATTTAAAAGATCGTATTTCTATTACAAATTCAAAAATTGATTTAATTAAAATTAACCAATCGTTACAATAATTCTTTAATAATGCTTGTCTATATACTTTTCTTAAAAAAAAAAAAATAAAATTAATAAATAAAAATGACTCTTAAAATCCTCCAATACAATATTCAGAGATTTTTTTTTTTCGATTTTTTCATCTATTACAACTTTATATAACCCCTAAAGTATTAAATCATCTGTAGGAAATCACAGCATATTCAGTTTATTCAACAAGAGTGAGTGATTGACTGAAACAAATGCTTTGCTAAAGTCTGTGTAAATATGTAACATCGGTTTAAAATCCCTCACGAAAGCCATCTATGACAAAGGGTGTAAACTCCAGTAAGTAGTGTTGGTGGAGCGACGCTTTATGAAGCCATGCTGACATGGGGAGATGATCGAAGAGCAAGGTTGTCTCAAATTAAGAATAATTAATTTTTTAAAAATCTTTGGAATTGCCGATAATTTAGAGATACCTCTGTAGTTGGCAGCATCCGACTTTTTCCTTTTTTTAAGGGAAAAATCAAGGTTTCCAAGGATAGGTTAAAAAGTCTATCAATTGTCAAACGTCAAACAATTGAATTTATAATTGTCAAACGTAAGCAGAAGTGGTAAAGATACATGTTTACGCCTAGTGTTTACAAAGTTATAAAACAGCTTTCGATCCTGAGTTAATGTAATCGGGCAGCGTCGAATATAATTTCTGTAACATTCAGTGTTATGCGTCGTAAAATTTGACTGAGCTAGTAGATATTGTGAAAAATCAATATTACTGAAGTTTTTTCATATTTAAGTAAGATCCCATTTTTAGTATTTTTTAGGTTCGTGAGGCACATTGTAAACCAAGGAGGATTTGTTGAAGCGGACGGATATTTCCATGGCAAACATGAGTCAAAAAATTAATTAAAATTTTTCTAAGGTGACATTTAGATCGGTACATGCCAGAATATCAGACCAATCATATGTATCGATAAGGCTATTAAGTTTGTAAAAATCAGCTTTACAAAAACAGCTAATCTTATTTGCCACGCATGGAAACTCCTGATCGATACCAGAAGCGGTTTTGATTGAAACCTCAAGCGTGGGGTGATATGAATCCTCTGGAGTGGTACTATCAGGACCAGATACAAAACATAAGTCTAAAAGCCGACCTAACGAATTTCTAACATGATTAATTTGACATAGGGACATGTCAAATATGCCCGCGAAGAGAAATGATATTAATTGTGAGTTTTCCACATTAGACCACTTTAATTCTGGGTTATTAAAGTCACCCACAGCTAGAAGCTTGTCACAATGAGTCATAAGATTAAAATCTTATTCAATCAGATGGCGGACAAATGATGCCAATTTGTGGGCGGCTCGGACAAAGGCGGCATATATGAACATGTAATGTATAAAGATTTAGCGGACAAATGATTGTCTATGTCACCAAACTCTTGTGATTTCAGTGAAATCATTTCACCTCTTCAGAAGCAAGTTGGAAATCTACCGAAATGAGGACTTCACCCCCCTTCGCAGAAGTCGAAGACTTTGAAGACACCAAAAGTGGTGTTCTTACTTGGAAAAACTTCGGAGCTAAAGATCACTGGCTTTAACCAAGTTTCTGTAAAGGCTTTAATATGGGATGGAAAGAGAAAAGTATTAGAATATAGTTTAGAGTTTGCTACGTAGAGCCCTAGTATTCTGATAGGTAAGTTTTAATAACGATATTACTTTTTTGTATTAGTGGACGAAGAAGAGGTGGAAGGTTGGTCCGTCATTATTATATGGGGAAATGTAACTCCCACTGGACTTAAATCATTTTTCTTTACAGTACTAGGCGAAAATGGACGAAAATGTTCTCTGGCCAAAAACAGGATAAACAAACTTTCTTGAACATCAGTGCGGGCACCCGAATCTTGAAAGAAGACGTGCGCCTTATATATGTATATTTAAATTTATCTATCAGTATTCGTTTTACTTCGATTCGGAACGGTACTTCAAAAAAAAAAAAAAAAAACCGGAGAGAAAAAAAAAACAAAAATAAAAAAAAATTTTTATTTGTAAAAAAGTTGAAGGTTGTAAATCTTTTCTTTTTTGCTAAAAATATTCGCTTTTATTGTTTGTTACGGGGAAAATTAAAACAAAAATGGCCCACGAGGCCAAGGGTCCCATCCCTTCCTCGGAGCAGGCCACTTTCAAGAGACCAAAAAGAATTTGTTACAATAAAGACGATGTGCAAGTAAGTGATACAGTAGATATTTCGGATATGGAAGATTTGACTGGACACGATGGGAAAAATTCAACAAATCAAACTCAAAAAGAAGAAAAGAAAGTTAGAAGAAAATTTGCAACTGGATAAAAATAAAATTTTGTATGACATTTCTCACAAAGGGCCCTTTGTGGTCTATATTGACAAAATCGGAGATACTGGCTTAGAGAGCCGACAGAACAGAGTCCCAATTAATCTGCTAGATTTGAATGCTACACTTCTGAAACTCAAAATAAATGACATTATATCCGTCAGTAAGATTGGCTTTGGACGCTGCAAAGCTGAGTTTAAGTCTGCTGCGGCAGCTAATGACATTTTATTGTCAGATTTGAAAAATAATGGCTATGAACCCAAGATTTTAAAACACTTTATTTTTAAAATGGGTATTATTTTTAATATTCCTACAAAGTTCTCCGACTCCGAACTGAAAGAGTACATTTCCTCCTCTGTACCAATTCACGAGATCATACGGGTTAAAACTAGGGATAAAGAGGTTAAAGATAAATTTATTAACACTTCAAGGGTTAAAATTCTCTTTAAAGGTACACAAATTCCCAATGAAGTCGTCTTTTTATACACTAAAGTTAACGTTAGTCCGTATGTACCTTTCAGCCAATGTTATCGCTGTTTTAGGTTTAATCATTTTGCTCAAAATTGCAAACAAGCTGATCAAAAATGTAGCAGCTGTTCATTATCTCATACTAAAGAGCAGCAATGTAGCCAATTGGTTTGTGCTAACTGCAAACAATCTCACGTAGCCACCTCTCTTGATTGTCCCGCTCGTAAAAGAGCCTATGCAATTAAAAAGTGCATGACACTTGAAAACTTATCAAAATCAGAAGCGAAAATTAGATATCCCTCTCTGTTTCAAATTTTAGATGAAGTTGATAGTAACGACATAACTCTTTTCCCACAGCCATCATGGCAAAGGAAATCTACTACACCAATTTTACAAAATAACACCAAATTAGCCACGCAACATTTATTTGAAAATAACCCTTTTAACAAAGTTGTAAAGATCTCTCTTAACAAAAAAATGAGGAAAACAATGCCAACGACACAAGGATCAGCTGAAAAGCTGCTCTTAAAAACAAGAGTACTCTCTCAAAGAAAAATTCATTAATACCCAATCTAAAGATCCTTTTTCTGCTCAACAAGTTGAAATTTATAATTGCAACAACCCAGCTCTAGAAGCTGCAGAAAAAAGTTTAAACCAACTAGCCCTAGACATTTCCTCTTTTTTAATCAACGAAAATTCGATATTAGTTCCTGAATCAAGAAACTTTTTAGTTAATTTAAAAGATCGTATTTCTATTACAAATTCAAAAATTGATTTAATTAAAATTAACCAATCGTTACAATAATTCTTTAATAATGCTTGTCTATATACTTTTCTTAAAAAAAAAAAAAATAAAATTAATAAATAAAAATGACTCTTAAAATCCTCCAATACAATATTCAGAGATTTTTTTTTTTCGATTTTTTCATCTATTACAACTTTATATAACCCCTAAAGTATTAAATCATCTGTAGGAAATCACAGCATATTCAGTTTATTCAACAAGAGTGAGTGATTGACTGAAACAAATGCTTTGCTAAAGTCTGTGTAAATATGTAACATCGGTTTAAAATCCCTCACGAAAGCCATCTATGACAAAGGATGTAAACTCCAGTAAGTAGTGTTGGTGGAGCGACGCTTTATGAAGCCATGCTGACATGGGGAGATGATCGAAGAGCAAGGTTGTCTCAAATTAAGAATAATTAATTTTTTAAAAATCTTTGGAATTGCCGATAATTTAGAGATACCTCTGTAGTTGGCAGCATCCGACTTTTTCCTTTTTTTAAGGGAAAAATCAAGGTTTCCAAGGATAGGTTAAAAAGTCTATCAATTGTCAAACGTCAAACAATTGAATTTATAATTGTCAAACGTAAGCAGAAGTGGTAAAGATACATGTTTACGCCTAGTGTTTACAAAGTTATAAAACAGCTTTCGATCCTGAGTTAATGTAATCGGGCAGCGTCGAATATAATTTCTGTAACATTCAGTGTTATGCGTCGTAAAATTTGACTGAGCTAGTAGATATTGTGAAAAATCAATATTACTGAAGTTTTTTCATATTTAAGTAAGATCCCATTTTTAGTATTTTTTAGGTTCGTGAGGCACATTGTAAACCAAGGAGGATTTGTTGAAGCGGACGGATATTTCCATGGCAAACATGAGTCAAAAAATTAATTAAAAATTTTCTAAGGTGACATTTAGATCGGTACATGCCAGAATATCAGACCAATCATATGTATCGATAAGGCTATTAAGTTTGTAAAAATCAGCTTTACAAAAACAGCTAATCTTATTTGCCACGCATGGAAACTCCTGATCGATACCAGAAGCGGTTTTGATTGAAACCTCAAGCGTGGGGTGATATGAATCCTCTGGAGTGGTACTATCAGGACCAGATACAAAACATAAGTCTAAAAGCCGACCTAACGAATTTCTAACATGATTAATTTGACATAGGGACATGTCAAATATGCCCGCGAAGAGAAATGATATTAATTGTGAGTTTTCCACATTAGACCACTTTAATTCTGGGTTATTAAAGTCACCCACAGCTAGAAGCTTGTCACAATGAGTCATAAGATTAAAATCTTATTCAATCAGATGGCGGACAAATGATGCCAATTTGTGGGCGGCTCGGACAAAGGCGGCATATATGAACATGTAATGTATAAAGATTTAGCGGACAAATGATTGTCTATGTCACCAAACTCTTGTGATTTCAGTGAAATCATTTCACCTCTTCAGAAGCAAGTTGGAAATCTACCGAAATGAGGACTTCACCCCCCTTCGCAGAAGTCGAAGACTTTGAAGACACCAAAAGTGGTGTTCTTACATGGAAAAACTTCGGAGCTAAAGATCACTGGCTTTAACCAAGTTTCTGTAAAGGCTTTAATATGGGATGGAAAGAGAAAAGTATTAGAATATAGTTTAGAGTTTGCTACGTAGAGCCCTAGTATTCTGATAGGTAAGTTTTAATAACGATATTACTTTTTTGTATTAGTGGACGAAGAAGAGGTGGAAGGTTGGTCCGTCATTATTATATGGGGAAATGTAACTCCCACTGGACTTAAATCATTTTTCTTTACAGTACTAGGCGAAAATGGACGAAAATGTTCTCTGGCCAAAAACAGGATAAACAAACTTTCTTGAACATCAGTGCGGGCACCCGAATCTTGAAAGAAGACGTGCGCCTTATATATGTATATTTAAATTTATCTATCAGTATTCGTTTTACTTTGATTCGGAACGGTACTTCCAAAAAAAAAAAAAAAAAAAACCGGAGAAAAAAAAAAAAAAAAAAAAAAAAAATTTTTATTTGTAAAAAAGTTGAAGGTTGTAAATCTTTTCTTTTTTGCTAAAAATATTCGCTTTTATTGTTTGTTACGGGGAAAATTAAAACAAAAATGGCCCACGAGGCCAAGGGTCCCATCCCTTCCTCGGAGCAGGCCACTTTCAAGAGACCAAAAAGAATTTGTTACAATAAAGACGATGTGCAAGTAAGTGATACAGTAGATATTTCGGATATGGAAGATTTGACTGGACACGATGGGAAAAATTCAACAAATCAAACTCAAAAAGAAGAAAAGAAAGTTAGAAGAAAATTTGCAACTGGATAAAAATAAAATTTTGTATGACATTTCTCACAAAGGGCCCTTTGTGGTCTATATTGACAAAATCGGAGATACTGGCTTAGAGAGCCGACAGAACAGAGTCCCAATTAATCTGCTAGATTTGAATGCTACACTTCTGAAACTCAAAATAAATGACATTATATCCGTCAGTAAGATTGGCTTTGGACGCTGCAAAGCTGAGTTTAAGTCTGCTGCGGCAGCTAATGACATTTTATTGTCAGATTTGAAAAATAATGGCTATGAACCCAAGATTTTAAAACACTTTATTTTTAAAATGGGTATTATTTTTAATATTCCTACAAAGTTCTCCGACTCCGAACTGAAAGAGTACATTTCCTCCTCTGTACCAATTCACGAGATCATACGGGTTAAAACTAGGGATAAAGAGGTTAAAGATAAATTTATTAACACTTCAAGAGTTAAAATTCTCTTTAAAGGTACACAAATTCCCAATGAAGTCGTCTTTTTATACACTAAAGTTAACGTTAGTCCGTATGTACCTTTCAGCCAATGTTATCGCTGTTTTAGGTTTAATCATTTTGCTCAAAATTGCAAACAAGCTGATCAAAAATGTAGCAGCTGTTCATTATCTCATACTAAAGAGCAGCAATGTAGCCAATTGGTTTGTGCTAACTGCAAACAATCTCACGTAGCCACCTCTCTTGATTGTCCCGCTCGTAAAAGAGCCTATGCAATTAAAAAGTGCATGACACTTGAAAACTTATCAAAATCAGAAGCGAAAATTAGATATCCCTCTCTGTTTCAAATTTTAGATGAAGTTGATACTAACGACATAACTCTTTTCCCACAGCCATCATGGCAAAGGAAATCTACTACACCAATTTTACAAAATAACACCAAATTAGCCACGCAACATTTATTTGAAAATAACCCATTTAACAAAGTTGTTAAGATCTCTCTTAACAAAAAAAATGAGGAAAACAATGCCAACGACACAAGGATCAGCTGAAAAGCTGCTCTTAAAAAACAGGAGTAGTCTCTTAAAGAAAAATTCATTAATACCCAATCTAAAGATCCTTTTTCTGCTCAACAAGTTGAAATTTATAATTGCAACAACCCAGCTCTAGAAGCTGCAGAAAAAAGTTTAAACCAACTAGCCCTAGACATTTCCTCTTTTTTAATCAACGAAAATTCGATATTAGTTCCTGAATCAAGAAACTTTTTAGTTAATTTAAAAGATCGTATTTCTATTACAAATTCAAAAATTGATTTAATTAAAATTAACCAATCGTTACAATAATTCTTTAATGATGCTTGTCTATATACTTTTCTTAAAAAAAAAAAAAATAAAATTAATAAATAAAAATGACTCTTAAAATCCTCCAATACAATATTCAGAGCTTAACTGCTAATAACAATAAACATTTGTTAGAACTATTTTTAGTTAATAATAATATAGACATAGCAATTTTGTCAGAAATCTGGATTCCAAACAATTCTATGTGTAGCTTAGCTAATTATAATTTTGTGTGTAAACCTCGTGCTGACGGGTATGGAGGCGTTGGTATTTATTTAAAAAAACATATACGTTTTAGGAAAATTAAATGTGAAATTAATATTGAAGCAGTTGGTGTCTGTACAACGAATCTAAGAAACAATATAAACATTTTTAGTATCTATGCCGCACCTAATCCTAACACTAATTCTTTTGAACAAGGTTGTAACGATTTATTTTCTATTGCGTCTGAACTGAACGGTACTACTATTATAGGTGGCGATTTTAATGCCAAATCTAGTATTTGGGGTAACAACACGCTATATGCCAGGGGAGTCATCTTGGAAAACGCTCTTTTAAATTCAGGATTTTTCTGCATTAACAATGGCGATCCAACCTACTCACCTAATCCGTCCTATTTCTCTACCCTTGATGTCACTTTCACAAATAATAATCATCTTAGATTTAAATGGGCTTCAGTTAATTCTAAAATTTCTAATAGCAATCACTTTCCGGTTTTAATTGAAGTTGATAATGTTTCGGCTTCTTTCAACTCTTATAAATATAATCACCGAAAAATTATTAAAGATTTCTCAAATGTTCATATTACTTCTCTAGACACCCTTTTTACTTCTTCTCAAAACATTCACGCCAATAATACGATAAAATTAAATGGGAATAATAGATACGTTCCTAAAAAATATTGGGATGAGGTTTGTGAAAAACTGTTTAGGCTAAGAAACGCGTGCAGACAAAAATATTTTAAATCCAAGCTTTTTACAGATGCTATTGCCTATATTAACAGTAATAGAAAACTTAATAATTACTTTTATAAAATGAGAAAGAATAACCTAAACAGGCTTTTAGATGATTTATCTGACCCTACCTCAATGAAAGATATGTGGGGAAAAATTCATTCCCTTAAACTTTATAAACAAAGAAAACCTTCCAAAAATTCATTTTCTGACTCGGACCACCAAGCTTTTCTTAGTCAAATAGCCACAGCTCCTAACAATGATACTTGTTCTGATACTATTTTCCCTGACGACTTACTTTACACAAATTCTATCTCAAACTTCACATATCATGAACTTCTTGTCTTTCTCAAATCCCGTAACCCTGATTCTGCTAAGGGACTCGATAAGATATCATATAGAATGCTCCTAGCCTTACCTACTGTGCAATTAGAAAACCTTGTTTCCTTGCTTAATTCTACTTTAGACCAAGGTAATATTCCAGATAATTGGCGTAGAATAAAAGTTATTCCTGTGCCAAAGAAAAACCTTGACTCTTCTATAATTACAAACAATAGACCTATTTGCCTTCTAAGTGTAATTTTCAAATGTTTAGAGGACTTAATTAAATCGAGTATGGAGAATCACATTAATATACACAAAATTCTCCCTCCAAGGTCCTATGCTTTTAGGAAAAACCATTCAACATCGCAATGTATCAATGATGTGATCAACACTATAGCTAATTTAAAAGCTCGTGGCTTCCATGTTACAGCAGCAGTTCTTGATTTAAACAAAGCGTTTGACGCGGTCAAAATTCCTATCCTAGGTAAAAAAATTAGTTAATTTAGGTTTTAACCACTCCCATATTAAATTCATTATCAATTTCCTTAATAAAAGAGTTTTAACTTTGGGCAAAGCAGAGGTTACAGTCGACAAAGGGGTTAGTCAGGGAAGCTGTCTAAGCCCAATTCTATTTAATCTTTACACTCTTGAGCTTCATATCTAAGCAACAATCATGACAGTACTCTTTTCCAGTACGCGGACGATTTTTTTTTAGTCTGCTATGACAAGGTTTTTTCGTTGGCTGAATCTAAATTAGAGCAGAAAGTGAATCTTTTTAGGAAAATGTGCAATTTAATCAATCTTTCATTTAATGCAAATAAATCAGCCACTATTCACTTTAACCTTAGGAGAAGACCCCTGAACGTACAGTGTAATAACATCACCTTAAATAATGTAAATAGTGTCAACTATTTGGGTAGAATCATAAGTTCTAACAACTCGTCTGTACCACATGTTAAAAAAATTATTTCAAAATCAAATCAAATAAATATGTTTCTACAAATGCTAAGTGGTTGCCACTTCGGAGTTCATCCAAGTAAATCGCTTTTTTTTTATAAAGCTTTTATAAGATTTTTGAGGCGCGTTTGAGTACGCCTGTTCCTCATTCGCTAACTTGTCTAAAGCAGCTCTTAATATTATTAATTCCCACGCTAATCATCTCGCTGCTGAACTTCCTCCCATTTACAGAATTGAATTCGCTACAGCTAAAGAGTTAGACAAATCCTTCGCGTTCAAACTGCCATCTGCTTCACTCTTACCTCTTTCATACTCATACACTAAAACCAGCTATAGTAGAATCTATTCTAAATATATAAACCTTTTTAATCATATTGCTCCCATCAACCCTATTTTTACTTTTCCTCGCAAATTATCCCTAGACACAAATTTTTTTAAAGGTACCTGCGTTAACAAAAAACAAGCTAATGAAGTCATTGTTTTTACTTTGTTGAACGAAAAATTGAATTCTTTTAATAACTTACACATGGAAATTTTTTACACGGACGGTTCAGTCTCGGAAAATTTTACAGGTTATGCATTTGTTCATTCAAAGTCAAATACTGTTGATAGTTTCTTTTCTAACAAAAAGCTGTCGTCTATGACCGCTGAACTTTTAGCCTTGGAAAATGCCATTGATTTTGCAATTTCCAACTGTTTTCCGAAGATAGCCATACTGACGGATAGCCTTGGCGCTATACAAACTCTACAAAATAACGGCTCCAGCAATTATATTGCCCAGGAAATATTCTCCAAAATCGAAAATTGTCCCACGCTCTCAAAGTTCACCACATACCCAACCATGCAAATATTTGGGAAAACGAAATTGCTGATAGAGCAGCAAAAAACGCTTCTATACACGGCTCCTTCAAATATGTTAGATGGACATTGAGTGATGCGATCAACTGTATATTTCATTATATTCAAGATGATTGGGAAAGAGACTATAACGTTTTCTCTATGGAACGTAATAAAGGCTATTCAAACTTTAGGCCTTTCATCACCAAGAAACCCTGGTCCTATAAAACGGATATTTTCGACCGTTTAGACACAAAACGATTAAATAGAATCCTTAACGGACATGCGTTCGATAAGTTCACTTTAACCAAAATGAATATTTTTGACAATGCTCTTTGCGACACATGCAATGCAGTGGAAAATATTTCACATCTTATTTTAAATTGTACAAAATACTCAAGCATTCGCCGCCATTTTCCAACACTTTTCCAAAATTAATTTATAAAAATTATTGTCTTTAATGCAAGCGCAATTTTTAGATCTCCTGAAATAAGATTTCATACATTGGCTGTGGCGTTAACCCGTCTAAACGGGGAGGCCAAATAATCCTTCCACTACAGGAAGTAACTTAATATAAAAAAAAAAAAAAAAATTTATCTATGCCCTCCACCTTTATATCGGCTTTTGTTTTGGCTTTGATATAGGCCGAGATATCAATCTCCGAAGTATCAGGGGCAAGCCGAGAAACAAATATACGTTTTGATGGAGGAATCACAGGTAGGGGTTTTGTTGTCGCAGGTACCAGAACTGCAGCATCAGTCGGGGCCGGTGGTTCGGAAAATAGAACTCCCTTCTGGGTGACTCTAACACAGTGGTGGGCAAAACTAACACATGTTTAAAATTTGAGTGTGTGGGTAGCAGAGAAAAACAATGAGAGCAGAGAATTCACTGAGCGAAAAAAACTTTTTTTTTATTTAATTTTTAGTTATCTAAAAGTTTGAATGGGAACTAAAATAGTGTATTTTATTTTAAAGGCATCTTTTCTAGCAACATTTCTTAAAAAAATGAAAAATTAAGCTTCCCTATCTTTATTTTCTATGGAGAAAACTTTTTTCAACCCAATTTGTGAGAAAATTTTTCTCAGTGGAAACATTTTTTTTTTAAGTTTGGGCTGTCAAATGAGTCAAAATGAGAGCAAATGAGAGAGCTTCTAAAAAAAATTGAGAATGCTCACACTGTCAGTGTGCCGGCAGCGCTGCGGCAGAATTTCCTACCCTATACTCGCGTGCTATGTAAAATGAGAGTTTGCCCACCACTGCTCTAACGAGAGTTTCATCCACTAGGGTCGTACTTGTACTAAGAAATTCGGATGGCGAAAAGTTCTCAGTTCTAGCCCTTGGGGTGGTTAAAGATATAAGCGGCTGCGGTATAAGTATAAGCGGTTAATGTATAAGCGGTTAATGTCGGCTGAGCAGGCTGAGGCGGTTCACTAACAGCGGATTTCTTAGAGGACTCATTTAGCAGCCGAAGACCGCTATCCTACATTTTTATTGATATTTATGATGATCTGATTAATTTTAATAACATGTAAAACTATAAAAGTCATTATCCTATGTGTCATTAATAGGATTATTAAAATAATCAATAAAATATTCTATTAATATGAAAGAAACATATTAACATATTAAACTACTTAGTTATTTATTATCTACATTATTTATGTTAACGGATTCGTCGTGGTTTATTGGATTTGAGGTTGATATTTGTTGAAGGGGGGCGTTGCTGCCGCAAAAGGTTCCAGAAAAAAGTGAAATAAGAAGTCGGGGGCGTCGTCGGGTTCTACGCATTAAGCTTTATTCGCTGCTTACAAGAGACTAAAAACTTAACTTAGTAAAAATAAACGCTAAACGTAAATATAAACCAGAGCGGACGAGCGACGACGGCAGACGAGATAGAGAGAATGCATAGAGGGGCGAGCGCGGATGCGCTTTCCAGCGCTGATGCGCTCTTAAGTTCAGCTGAGCGGCGGCCCAACGGCCCCTCACCTAAACAATATTAATTTGAAGTTTTTAAATTGAATTGTATTTTTTAGTTGAATTGTTATTTATTTAAATTATATTCATATTCATATAGAAGGCTCATATTCGCTCCTGTGCGAATTCGCCCCACTCCACCGCAATAGATGAATTAGGCTTAAGATTACAGCAAATATAGACCGATTTAAAACGTTAACCCTTTCATGCCCAAATTAAAATGGGCGTGGCCAAACATTTTTTGAGTAGACATATAAGCTAGAGTTGACCCCAATATCAAGTGACAAAAATTTCAATGTCCTAGGTGTCCTGGTTCAAGAGCTACAGGATGTTGAGTATATGCAAAAATATGCAAATTACAAACAAAAAAAATAATATTTTCATGCGTGGATTTGTTTTAAATACTCCCTTAACTTTCTTTATAAAGTTGCTAAACTTGGCATTAGGATGAAGTAATTATTTTAGTGTTTATTTAACACTTTTCAAAAACCAAACTTTTCAAAATTTTTTTTGCACAATGAATTTGTGAACTACACTCTCGGGAAAATAGCTACAAACTGAACGCGTGTGCAGCTGACTACCGAACAAATATGTATAATATCAATCAACACATGCAGCTATTTTTCTGCGAAAGAATCAAAACAAAAAGCATTAAAATACGGGAGATAGAGGCTCATAAATACAATGTTGCGTATATGCAACATCGGGCATGAAAGGGTTAAATAGGCCACATCTTTCTTTTTCGCTTTCATAATTTTTTTTTTATATTTATCGTGAAAGATAAACTTATCTCATTCAACCATCTATATTATCTACTTATTACTTAAATTTCAAATTACTTAAATTACTAAACCTAAACTAATAAGCGAAGTGTTAAACATTTTTTTAAATTAAAAAAAGTAATTTTTTTTATATACATTTTTATACATACATATGTATTTATACATATTTATATATTATTTGTGTTTATAACAGGGGTCGGCACCCCAATACATTAATATGATTTTAACGCATTAGTATTAGTAACGAATAGCAGTAATAGAAGTAGGCTGTGAGCATGACGTTTCACACATTTATACTGTGTGTGTGTGGCAGAGCTCGGGCAGAGAAATTTCCTATGCCCCCGAGATAGGGCCGTGCCGACCACTGGTTTATAATGTTATTTTATTTCCATAACATTATATTACAATGGTGGGTTCCCTTAAGGTCCCTTTATATTACAAGGGTGATCCTCCTTCATAAAATTTTCATTTTGTGTGTGTTTATTGCTTCTTTGCTGTTATTGGGGAACAGTGAATTGTGGTGTGATATCTTTTATTATATGCCCCTACTTACAGTGTTAACAGTATCGGTGTGCAGGCAGAGGCCGGGCAAAGAAACTTCCCACCCCATATGGCGGCTATAGGATATAGACAGCCGATCCCTATGAAATTTGATCCAATCAGGTCCAATTAATTGGCAAAAAATTTAATCTGTAAAGAGTAGAAACGATTTATCTTTGGTCATTTTCGATTTTTTAGTTATATGGCAGCTTATATGGGGTGATATAGTTCACCGATCCTTATCCAACCTCTCTAAGCAAGGGTATAAGAAATGTTGGGGCATATATTTAAAGCAGTGATGGGCAAACTCTCATTTTACATAGCACGCGAGTGCTATAGGGTAGGAAATTCTGCCGCAGCGCTGCCGGCACACTGACAGTGTGAGCATTCTCAATTTTTTTTTAGAAGCTCTCTCATTTGCTCTTATTTTGATTCATTTGACAGCCCAAACTAAAAATCAAAATTTTTCCACTGAGAAAAATTTTTTCAGAAATTGGGTTGGAAAAAGTTTTTTTCATGGAGAATATAGATAGGGAAGCGTAGTTTTTCATTTGTGTAAGAAATATTGCTAGCAAAGCTTTTTTTAAAATAAAATACTCAATTTTAGTGCCCATTCCCACTTTTGAATTAACGAAAAATGAAATAAAAAAATAAGTTTTTTTCGCTCAGTGAATTCTCTGCTCTCATTGTTTTTCTCTGCTATGCACACACTCAAATTTTAAACATGTGTTAGTTTTGCCCACCAGTGATTTAAACTAAAACCTGCCCACCTTCACACGCAGTGAAGGAGCCTCCGATTGACCCTATAAAGTATATATATTCTTGATCAGGATCACCTCCTGAGTTAATATAAGCATGTCTGTCTGTCTGTCTGTTTCTGCGCGAACTAGTCTCTCAGTTTAAAAGCTAATGACTTGAAACTTTGTACACACCCTTCGGCTGACTGACATATAACTGATTGATCGGAAATGCTATAACTTCGGTGTTTTTAGGGATAGAGTTCGAATTTTGTACGAATGCTATTTTTGGCAAAATAATACAACATGCTAAATTTCATAAGGATCGGCCGACTATATCCTATAGCTGCCATAAAACTGAACAATCGGAAATTACCCAACTGCAAGGGTATCTCAACTTTGGCTCGGCCCGAAGTTAGCTTTCCTTTCCTGTTTTTTTTAATACTTCTTCACAATTTGTTATGTTTCACTTAAAAAACTTAAGAAATTTTTTTTAAAACAATTTTTAGTATGTTTTTTATATTCCCTTAGGGTAATTAGAAAAGGTTAATATGTTATTAAAAGTTAATACTATTAAAATTATTTAATTTTTATTTTACATTTTCAGCGTTTACATTCAACCAAAGATTATAAAGTACATAGATAGGACATCTCATACAAAGAAAAATTTTCTATGGCGGGTTCCAGCGCTGGAACCCGCTGGAACGAGCGGGTTCCATTGCGCGACTAGTTAAGTTTGAGAAACTTTTCGCGCGACAACGATTGAGGGAAAGCCTAGTGGTAGAGTGCTTGGCTGATGTGCAGAGTAAAATGAGTTCAAATCAGGCACGGAAAGTTCACTTTTTATACCCTTGCAGAGGGTCCAAAAGTAATTTTGTCCAAAAGTGTGCAACGCAGTGAAGGAGACATCTCCGACCCTATAAAGTATATATATTCTTGATCAGGATCACCTCCTGAGTTGATATGAGCATGTCCGTCTGTCCGTCTGTCTGTCCGTCTGTCTGTCTGTCCGTTTCTACGCAAACTAGTCTCTCAGTTTTAAAGCTATCGTCTTGAAACTTTGCACACACCCTTTTTTCCTTTGCACGCAGTATATAAGTCGGAACGGCCGGGATCGGCCGACTATATCCTATAGCTGCCATATAACTGATTGATCGGAAATGGTATAACTTTAGTGTTTTTAGAGTTACAGAGTTTAGATTTTGTACGAATGCTATTTTTGGCAAAATAATACAACATGCCGAATTCCATAAGGATCAGCCGACTATATCCTATAGCTGCCATATAACTGAACAATCGCAAACTTTGGTGTTTTTGAAGATAAAAAGCTGGAACTAAGTACAGATTCTATTTTTGGTCAGTTAATACAACCTACCAAATTGCATAACGATCGGCCGACTATATCTTATAGCTGCCATATAACTGAACGATCGGTAAAAATACCAACTTTGGTATTTTCGCAGATGGAAGCTTGGTACTTTGTTTTAGATTTTTTATTGTAATAAATTGGTTATATTATGATATTCTCATAAGGATCGGCCCATTTAATCCGATGTTTGCGATATATATCCGGTTTTAACTGCAAGGGTATATCAAATTCGGCTCCGCCCGAAGTTAGCTTTCCTTTCTTGTTTTTATTTTAAATCTATTTATATTATATTTTTATTGTTTTAAACTTTTTAACAAAATTTATAATCCAATCAAGAAAAATACAAAGTTTTAAAATCACCCAAAAATCACCTCAAAATTGCCTCAGTTCGTAGTGGAACCCGCTGTAAAAATACTTATAAGTGCGGGTTTTACGGAATATTGGCAGGCCGAGTCGTGGAACCCGCTGTAAAATGAAAATATTTGAGAGCGGGTTCCCCGACAAACGGCTGGCCTAAATGGAAAGTGCGCGATCCTTATCCTTGGGGTCCTGGGTTCGATTTTGTTACTGGGCGGTTGTTTCAATTTTTAAAAAGTTTTAGGTTTATGATTATTTTTATATTTACATTTTTTTTAATTTAATTTTATAACTATTGTTGTAAAAATAATTATGTTTTTAATTATGAAAAATTAGCGGATACTGACTGACGTGTTGGATGACAAAATGACTGACGGACTCCCAGGAATTTTATTCATCCTTTAAAATGTTTTTCTTTAATACTGAAATTAAAGATAACGCAAAAAGATAATTAAAAAAAATAAAAACATCGATGTCCTTAGACTGGATTCGAACCTTGAAAAATTTTACACAGAGCAACTACTTTACGCATTAGGCTACCACCCTGACTCGATCGGTGGCGAACAAAACCAGTATTTGTTCCTTTATCACATCGACGCATTGTAAACAGAAACGATGAGAAATTGAAAATGAAAATTGGAAGCCAAAAAATTTTTACGCCGTCTTGCGAGCAGTCACACATGCATACATTAGCGCACACATTTTTTGACGCATACATGTAAAGAGTTCTAAAAATAGAATCGTATGTTTGTCGTTCCCCCCACACCAACAAGCTCGACGAAAAAAGTTGACCGTTTTGGGCCCTGATGTCCCTTCTATGTACTTTATAATCTTTGATTCAACCAAACCAAGGAAAACAATTGTACAATGCAATTATAAATGAGAAAAATAAACTGGACTACGTTTCTCCTGGAAGTCCCACATACTGGCCAACAGACTCACGAAAGCTCCCAGACCTTATTGATTTTGCAGTGACAAAAAACATACCTCGCAATGTAATAAGTGCCAAAGCAGTCTCGGACTTATCATCAGACCACTCGCCTGTGCTTCTAACGCTTCTTCAAAGCCCAGAAATAACCGAACACCCCTTCAGCCTGACGACGATAAAAACTGGCTAAAATACAAAAAGTACGTGAGTGCCCACATAGAACTCGTCCCGGAATTTAACATGGAATCGGACATCGACTACACTACGAGCGCCCTGGAAGAAGTACTCGTTGCGGCAGCTAAAATCTCTACTTCTCATAGGAAAGAAGTAGACCGAAACAAACACTTCAAATCTAATCAGCAAATCGAACAGCTCGTGCGAGAAAAGAGGCGCAAGCGTCGTGATTGGCAAAACAGCAGATCACCAGCTTCAAAACAACGCCATAAGGAAGCAACCAGCTGAGGTACATTCAGAATCTCTCGCCAACAAGCACAAAGTACCCCCTGTGGAGGGCCCACCCAAATCTTAGCGCCCCAACGACCACCCCGATAAGAAACTCTTCGGGATGCTGGGCTCGCAGCGACGAAGACCGAGCTGAAACATTCGCCACACATCTCCAAAGTGTCTTCCAGCCAAACCCAGCCTCAAATTCATTCATCCTGCTAGTAATTCAGCCAGAGTCCTTCCCTCAGCCAGCCGCACCTTCATTCCGGCCGAACGAAATCGAAAAAGTCATAGGAAGGCTAAAACCAAAAAAGGCTCCCGGTGGTGACCTATTGACCCCAAAGATGCTGACCGAACTTGACCGAACTGTCTGTCCGTCTGTCTGTTTCTACGCAAACTAGTCTCAACTAATGGTATAACTTTGGTGTTTTGAGAGTTACAGAGTTTAGATTTTGTACGAATGCTATTTTTGGCAAAATAATACAACATGCCGAATTCCATAAGGATCAGCCGACTATACCCTATAGCTGCCATATAACTGAACAATCGCAAATTACCCAACTTTGGTGTTTTTGAAGATAAAAAGCTGGAACTAAGTACAGATTCTATTTTTGGTCAGTTAATACAACCTACCAAATTTCGTAACGATCGGCCGACTATATCTTATAGCTGCCATATAACTGAACGATCGGTAAAAATACCAACTTTGGTATTTTCGCAGATGGAAGCTTGGTACTTTGTTTTAGATTTTTTATTGTAATAAATTGGTTATATTATGATATTCTCATAAGGATCGGCCCATTTAATCCGATGTTTGCGATATATATCCGGTTTTAACTGCAAGGGTATATCAAATTCGGCTCCGCCCGAAGTTAGCTTTCCTTTCTTGTTTTTATTTTAAATCTATTTATATTATATTTTTATTGTTTTAAACTTTTTAACAAAATTTATAATCCAATCAAGAAAAATACAAAGTTTTAAAATCACCCAAAAATCACCTCAAAATTGCCTCAGTTCGTAGTGGAACCCGCTGTAAAAATACTTATAAGTGCGGGTTTTACGGAATATTGGCAGGCCGAGTCGTGGAACCCGCTGTAAAATGAAAATATTTGAGAGCGGGTTCCACGACAAACGGCTGGCCTAAATGGAAAGTGCGCGATCCTTATCCTTGGGGTCCTGGGTTCGATTTTGTTACTGGGCGGTTGTTTCAATTTTTAAAAAGTTTTAGGTTTATGATTATTTTTATATTTACTTTTTTTTTAAATTTAATTTTATAACTATTGTTGTAAAAATAATTATGTTTTTAATTATGAAAAATTAGCAGATACTGACTGACGTGTTGGATGACAAAATGACTGACGGACTCCCAGGAATTTTATTCATCCTTTAAAATTTTTTTCTTTAATACTGAAATTAAAGATAGCGCAAAAAGATAATTAAAAAAATAAAAACATCGATGTCCTTAGACTGGATTCGAACCTTGAAAAATTTTACACAGAGCAACTACTTTACGCATTAGGCTACCACCCTGACTCGATCGGTGGCGAACAAAACCAGTATTTGTTCCTTTATCACATCGACGCATTGTAAACAGAAACGATGAGAAATTGAAAATGAAAATTGGAAGCCAAAAAATTGCCGAAGCCGACGAAAAAAGTTGACCGTTTTGGGCCCTGATGTCCCATCTATGTACTTTATAATCTTTGATTCAACCAAACAAAGGAAAACAATTGTACAATGCAATTATAAATGAGAAAAATAAACTGGACTACGTTTCTCCTGGAAGTCCCACATACTGGCCAACAGACTCACGAAAGCTCCCAGACCTTATTGATTTTGCAGTGACAAAAAACATACCTCGCAATGTAATAAGTGCCAAAGCAGTCTCGGACATATCATCAGACCACTCGCCTGTGCTTCTAACGCTTCTTCAAAGCCCAGAAATAACCGAACACCCCTTCAGCCTGACGACGACAAAAACGAACTGGCTAAAATACAAAAAGTACGTGAGTGCCCACATAGAACTCGTCCCGGAATTTAACATGGTATCGGACATCGACTACACTACGAGCGCCCTGGAAGAAGTACTCGTTGCGGCAGCTAAAATCTCTACTTCTCATAGGAAAGAAGTAGACCGAAACAAACACTTCAAATCTAATCAGCAAATCGAACAGCTCGTGCGAGAAAAGAGGCGCAAGCGTCGTGATGGGCAAAACAGCAGATCACCAGCTTCAAAACAACGCCTTAAGGAAGCAACCAGCTGAGGTACATTCAGAATCTCTCGCCAACAAGCACAAAGTACCCCCTGTGGAGGGCCCACCCAAATCTTAGCGCCCCAACGACCACCCCGATAAGAAACTCTTCGGGATGCTGGGCTCGCAGCGACGAAGACCGAGCTGAAACATTCGCCACACATCTCCAAAGTGTCTTCCAGCCAAACGCAGCCTCAAATTCATTCATCCTGCTAGTAATTCAGCCAGAGTCCTTCCCTCAGCCAGCCGCACCTTCATTCCGGCCGAACGAAATCGAAAAAGTCATAGGAAGGCTAAAACCAAAAAAGGCTCCCGGTGGTGACCTATTGACCCCAAAGATGCTGACCGAACTTGACCGAACTGTCTGTCCGTCTGTCTGTTTCTACGCAAACTAGTCTCAACTAATGGTATAACTTTGGTGTTTTGAGAGTTACAGAGTTTAGATTTTGTACGAATGCTATTTTTGGCAAAATAATACAACATGCCGAATTCCATAAGGATCAGCCGACTATACCCTATAGCTGCCATATAACTGAACAATCGCAAATTACCCAACTTTGGTGTTTTTGAAGATAAAAAGCTGGAACTAAGTACAGATTCTATTTTTGGTCAGTTAATACAACCTACCAAATTGCGTAACGATCGGCCGACTATATCTTATAGCTGCCATATAACTGAACGATCGGTAAAAATACCAACTTTGGTATTTTCGCAGATGGAAGCTTGGTACTTTGTTTTAGATTTTTTATTGTAATAAATTGGTTATATTATGATATTCTCATAAGGATCGGCCCATTTAATCCGATGTTTGCGATATATATCCGGTTTTAACTGCAAGGGTATATCAAATTCGGCTCCGCCCGAAGTTAGCTTTCCTTTCTTGTTTTTATTTTAAATCTATTTATATTATATTTTTATTGTTTTAAACTTTTTAACAAAATTTATAATCCAATCAAGAAAAATACAAAGTTTTAAAATCACCCAAAAATCACCTCAAAATTGCCTCAGTTCGTAGTGGAACCCGCTGTAAAAATACTTATAAGTGCGGGTTCTACGGCATATTGGCAGGCCGAGTTGTGGAACTCGCTGTAAAATGAAAATATTTGAGAGCGGGTTCCACGACAAACGGCTGGCCTAAATGGAAAGCGCGCGATCCTTATCCTTGGGGTCCTGGGTTCGATTTTGTTACTGGGCGGTTGTTTCAATTTTTAAAAAGTTTTAGGTTTATGATTATTTTTATATATACCTTTTTTTTAAATTTAATTTTATAACTATTGTTGTAAAAATAATTATGTTTTTAATTATGAAAAATTAGCGGATACTGACTGACGTGTTGGATGACAAAATGACTGACGGACTCCCAGGAATTTTATTCATCCTTTAAAATTTTTTTCTTTAATACTGAAATTAAAGATAGCGCAAAAAGATAATTAAAAAAAATAAAAACATCGATGTCCTTAGACTGGATTCGAACCTTGAAAAATTTTACACAGAGCAACTACTTTACGCATTAGGCTACCACCCTGACTCGATCGGTGGCGAACAAAACCAGTATTTGTTCCTTTATCACATCGACGCATTGTAAACAGAAACGATGAGAAATTGAAAATGAAAATTGGAAGCCAAAAAATTTTTACGCCGTCTTGCGAGCAGTCACACATGCATACATTAGCGCACACATTTTTTGACGCATACATGTAAAGAGTTCTAAAAATAGAATCGTATGTTTGTCGTTCCCCCCACACCAACAAGCTCGACGAAAAAAGTTGACCGTTTTGGGCCCTGATGTCCCATCTATGTACTTTATAATCTTTGATTCAACCAAACAAAGGAAAACAATTGTACAATGCAATTATAAATGAGAAAAATAAACTGGACTACGTTTCTCCTGGAAGTCCCACATACTGGCCAACAGACTCACGAAAGCTCCCAGACCTTATTGATTTTGCAGTGACAAAAAACATACCTCGCAATGTAATAAGTGCCAAAGCAGTCTCGGACATATCATCAGACCACTCGCCTGTGCTTCTAACGCTTCTTCAAAGCCCAGAAATAACCGAACACCCCTTCAGCCTGACGACGACAAAAACGAACTGGCTAAAATACAAAAAGTACGTGAGTGCCCACATAGAACTCGTCCCGGAATTTAACATGGTATCGGACATCGACTACACTACGAGCGCCCTGGAAGAAGTACTCGTTGCGGCAGCTAAAATCTCTACTCCTCATAGGAAAGAAGTAGACCGAAACAAACACTTCAAATCTAATCAGCAAATCGAACAGCTCGTGCGAGAAAAGAGGCGCAAGCGTCGTGATTGGCAAAACAGCAGATCACCAGCTTCAAAACAATGCCTTAAGGAAGCAACCAGCTGAGGTACATTCAGAATCTCTCGCCAACAAGCACAAAGTACCCCCTGTGGAGGGCCCACCCAAATCTTAGCGCCCCAACGACCACCCCGATAAGAAACTCTTCGGGATGCTGGGCTCGCAGCGACGAAGACCGAGCTGAAACATTCGCCACACATCTC
Source organism: Drosophila pseudoananassae pseudoananassae (assembly GCA_018153035.1). Taxonomy (NCBI): domain Eukaryota; kingdom Metazoa; phylum Arthropoda; class Insecta; order Diptera; family Drosophilidae; genus Drosophila; species Drosophila pseudoananassae. The sequence goes on from JAECXR010000007.1 coordinate 1,825,836, forward strand.
CAAAGTGTCTTCCAGCCAAACCCAGCCTCAAATTCATTCTTCCTGCCAGTAATTCAGCCAGAGTCCTCCCCTCAGCCAGCCGCACCTTCATTCCGGCCGAACGAAATCGAAAAAGTCATAAGAGGGCTAAAACCAAAAAAGGCTCCCGGTGGTGACCTATTGACCCCAAAGATGCTGACCGAACTTTTAAAATGCGCTATAGAGGTCGTCTGCAAACTATTTAATAGAATCATTAATCTTGGCTATTTCCCAAAAAAGTGGAAGAAATCCATCATTATAATGATACCGAAGCCTGGAAAAGCCTTCTATCTTGTTTGTCTAAATTGTTTGAAAAATGCTTGTTAACTCGCATAATACCACATCTGGAAGCTTGCAATATTATCCCGGCACACCAATTTGGCTTTCGAAGAAACCATGGAACCATCGAACAAATGAACAGATTAACATCCGAAATACGCTCAGCCTTCGAACAGCGAGAATACTGCAGCGCTATTTTCCTCGACGTATCTCAAGCTTTCGACTGAGTTTGGCTCATCTTCCAAACTTCTTCCAAACTGACTTCGCACCCCATATGGCGGCTATAGCATATAGACAGCCGATCCCTATGAAATTTGATAGGTCCAATTAATTGGCAAAAATTTTTTTATTTTTTTTTATTATCAATCAATCAATAGTTATATTTTAAATCTGTCCAGAGTTATGGACAATAATTAAATTTTATAATGGGACCTTAACTTAATGAAATATTGAGTAGTACAATGTTTGCTTATCCTGGGACTGCAGCTCAGTCCCGTTCACCCGAGTGGCAGAGGTCCAGTGGGTGGGTCCGTTTCAGCTTCCTTGTGGTGTAGCTGTTGTCCAGAAGATTGATGGCCTCAGGGTTAGGATGTCGGTCCAGCCTTTCCACGTACCTATTGGCGAATCGCTGAACTTCTTCGCTCACATATGGGACTCTCAGTTGGGCGTGGATAGTCGCATTATCGTGGAACGGATGAACTCCACTTAAAGTTCTTAGGGCCTTATTTTGGGCGATCTGAATGATCCTTCGGTTGCTTAGACACGCCGTCCCCCATAGCTGGATACCATAGGTCCAGACTGGCTTTACAATGGCCTTATATATAAGGAGCTTGACCCTTTGCTTCAGCCTGGACCTCCTTCCAATGAGCCAGATGAGCTGACGTAGCTTGATCCGGATTTGCGTCGGTTTGCGCATCAAGTGAGTTCTCCAGGTGAGCCTTCTATCCAGGGTCATCCCCAGATATTTGGGTGTAGGGCTGGCTGGAATTTGACTCCGAGACTGACTCCAGGTCAGTCGCCTCTCCTCATTGTAAACGTCGTTTGGCCTGACTTCTCATGGTTGACGGCGATGTTCCACCTTCGAAGCCACGGGTCGAGGATGTCCAGCTGGCGTTGGAGTCGTGCAGAAGCCTCCTCTGGCAATATTGAAGAAGCCGGAAATGCCGTGTCGTCGGCATAAGTAGCCACTAGAAGGCCCTCCTCTTCAACGACAGGCATATCGGCTGTGTACATGGTGTACAGGATGGGGCCAAGTACACTGCCCTGCGGAACTCCAGCTTCAATGGGCCTGTACTCCGATGTTGCATCTCCGCTTCTGACCCTGAACTTCCTGTCGGTCAAGTACGAGTTGAGGAAATCGTAATACTGTTGTGGCAGGTTCCTCTTGAGCTTCGCTTTTAGACCAGGGTGCCAGACCCTATCAAACGCCTGCTTGACATCCAGGAAAACAGCACAGCAGTACTTTTTTCTTTCGAGGCTGTCCAGGATTTTTGCCACGATCCTGTGGCATTGCTCGGGGGTGGAGTGGGAGCGATTGAAACCAAACTGGTGATCTGGGATCAAACCAGCCTCGTCCAGTACTGTCTGCAATCTGCGCAAAAATACTCTCTCGAGTATTTTGGAGATTACAGACAGTAAACTAATCGGCCTATATGAGGCGAGATTAGTTTCAGGCTTTCCAGGCTTAGGGATCAGGATGACCTCCGCCTGTTTCCAGCAAGTGGGGAAGTGTCCACTCTCTAGGCACGCATTATAAATCCTCGTGAGCCTCCTTATGCCTGAAGGTGGGAGGAGCTTGACCGCGAGTGCCTCTATCCCGTCTGCACCCGGAGATTTCTTGGCGTTGAGGCCTGGCACCTCCTCCATTGAGGCGTTGAGGCCTGACACCTCCTCCATGACCTCCTCCTCCGAGACAGGCTCCATCTGGCTGAGGTCTGTGGGTGGTAGGGCCAGTACGAACTCCGTTTCTGCTCTGTCCTCTTCCGAGCACGTGTTGAATGGCTTGAAGGCTGCTTCAAGGTGAGCAGAAAATGCATCGGCCCTTTCCTGATCCGAACGACACCAACCACCGTCGGATTTTCGTATTTGGGCGACCCTTTGCTTGGGACGCTTTAAGTGGCGGGTTAAGTTCCACAAATTGTGTTAAGGGTCCCCAGGCTCGACCTGTCGCAGGTACTCTTCGAATGCGCAAGTCCGCAACCTCTGCAGCAGCCTTTGAGTTTTTTGGTTGCCCGATTGAAGGCTGCTTTATCGTCTCTTCTCATTGAGAAGTGCAGCCACTTCAGGAGACCACAGGTGTAAGTGCCTTTGCAACTTCCTGTTGTTGCATGGAGCCCTCGGAGTTGCAATTAAGGCAGCGTTGTGCATCTCTTGAGTGAGATTCACAACAGCCTGATCGATACCAGCACCCGTGCTAAGGTCTGGCTGTGTGCTCTCTAGGGCGTTCTCCATCCACTCGGAGTAGCTCTCGATGTTGGTGCGAGGTCTGATCATCCTGAGTCGGGTGACTTTCTTCTCTACAGGGGTGTTAATGTGGAGTTCCACCGCACTGTGATCGGAGAAGAGATCTTTATTTGCCGAGCAGGCTATGGAGTCCGGATGGATTCCATGGGAGATGGCGAAGTCGAGAAGGTCCGGCAGCCGTTGGGGGTCTGTGGGCCAATACGTGGGCTCTCCAGTTGAATGGCAGTTATAGGCTCTGCGCTGTATGCATTTGAATAATGCAGTACCTTTGGGGTTACTCACTCTCGAGCCTCACCAAGGATGCTTGGCGTTAAGGTCTCCTGCGATGATGAATTTGTCGCCCATATCACTCAGCAGGAGGTCGAACTGGCCTTCCGAGACTCTATGTTGTGGGGGTATATATACAGACGCAATGGTGATTTTTCCCAAAGGAGTGGAGACGGCAATTCTGGCACACTAGACCCAGTCTTCCTTGAGAATTGCTATGTCGCTGTAGTCAATGGGGGTATATATGCAGACGCAATGGTGATTTTTCCCAAAGGAGTGGAGACGGCAATTCTGGCACACTGCTCCCAGTCTTCCTTGAGAATTGCTATGTCGCTGTAGTCAATGCCTTGACTATGATCGCCGCTCCTCCGTGTCCTCTTTCCGCTTGGATGGTCTGCATGTATCACGTCATATTCGTGCAATTTCAGGAATGACTTATGGGTGAAATGGGTTTCTGCTATAAGCAGTATGTCGATGCATTGAGTGTGGATAAAATGCTCCACCTCAAGCCTGTTTTGGACAAGTCCGTTAGCGTTCCAAAAGGCTACGTGCAGGCCTATTTGCGGCATATTTGAGAGAGGATGGAGCTCATCATAGCTGTCATTCGCTCGAATATTTTGTCCATTACTCTCTCAAGAAGGTTTTCCACCCTCGTCATAAATGCCGCCATCTGGTTTGCCTGTGGCATCTCCTGTGCTGTCGCTGGTGTCTGTGAAGGCCAGGCTCCTCCATTAGCTACGTCAGCGTAGCTTCTGGCTGTGGTGTCCGTAATTGGATATGGCTGAGCGGGTGGGTACGCTAACCGGCGTTGTTGAGGTGGTCGTGGTTCCTTAGGAGCCATGCTGGCCTTGGCTTTCTTGTAAGCCGGACATCCTTTGTACGACGCAGGATGGGCCCCGTGACAGTGCACGCATTTAGCCGCTTCCTCACGTGTCTTCTTACACTCGCTGTGATGATCTCCAAACTTGACACAGCGATGCTGCAGCTTGCAGTATCGCTGACTGTGCCCAAATCCTTGGCACCGGTAGCATTGCGGCACATCATGAAAATTGCGTGGAGGTTCGACAGTGACCACAGAGTGACAGACTCTCTTGACGTTGAAGATCTCCTTATTGTTGCTGGACGGCTCCAGATTGACAAAGAAGATCGACATCGGTGTTTTGGAGATGTGCCCTATGGCATTGCGCACATCTCGGACCACGTGTCCTTGTCGCCGGAAGTCCGCTTTAATGTCATCGATGTCAGTGGTATGATGCAGACCTTTCACAACAACTCGATAGGCTCTATCTTCCTTGTGCTGGAACGTATAGTACCTTTTTCCGGCACTATCGAGGTAGGACTTGAGAGAAGTGTATGACTATTTGTCCGGCATCATAACTCTCACCTGGTTGTCTCTGGCTGCTTTATATGTAAAGTCTTTCTTTTTGTCCACAATGGCCTCAATGGAAGAAATTAGGGCTGCAATGTTTGTGACGTCTGGGATGTAGATCGGCGGTGGCTTGATCCCCTTTGGAGTTTTCCGGGGTGCATCATCCTTCTTTGAAGTCATTGGCAGAGTATCCATAATATTCTTGGGGGACTTGGAAGACATTAGTACCTCTTCATCATCGACCGCTTCCGTTCCGTTGTCTAAAACTTCATCTTCAAGATCAGATAGAATAGCATAATAATTACTATTAATATTAGCCTTCAATGCCGCTCTTGCTGCTTTGCTGGTGGTTGGTTCGTCTTTCCTGACGGGTTTTTTAGCCGACTTCCGTTTCATTTCTCCAAGCTCGGAATCGCTGGAGTCGACATCTTGAATGTTAGAATAAGGCTTCTTTTTAGGAGGCGACTTAACTTTGATGGAGTGGGGGGCTTCTTGCCAGTCCATCGTGTATATTTTGTCCACGACTGGCCGCGAGATTGAGTAAATAAAAGTGGTTTTTAATTTTTTGTTTTTGATGAAATTTTTGATTTTTTAACACACACCAAAAACTATACGTTAGGTTCAAAGCAATCTCAATCTCTGGCAAAAAATTTAATCTGTAAAGAGTAGAAACGATTTATCTTTGGTCATTTTCGATTTTTTAGTTATATGGCAGCTTATATGGGGTGATATAGTTCACCGATCCTTATCCAACCTCTCTAAGCAATGTTAAGAAATGTTGGGGCATATATTTAGAGCAGTGATGGGCATACTCTCATTTTACATAGCACGCGAGTGCTACAGGGTAGGAAATTCTGCCGCAGCGCTGCCGGCACACTGACAGTGTGAGCATTCTCAATTTTTTTTTAGAAGCTCTCTCATTTGCTCTTATTTTGATTCATTTGACAGCCCAAACTAAAAATCAAAATTTTTCCACTGAGAAAAATTTTTTCAGAAATTGGGTTGGAAAAAGTTTTCTTCATGGAGAATTTAGATAGGGAAGCGTAGTTTTTCATTTGTTTAAGAAATATTGCTAGCAAAGCTTTTTTTAAAATAAAATACTCAATTTTAGTGCCCATTCCCACTTTTGAATTAACGAAAAATGAAATAAAAAAATAAGTTTCTTTCGCTCAGTGAATTCTCTGCTCTCATTGTTTTTCTCTGCTACGCACACACTCAAATTTTAAACATGTGTTAGTTTTGCCCACCACTGGTTTAAACTAAAACCTGCCCACCTTCACACGCAGTAAAGGAGCCTCCGATTGACCCTATAAAGTGTATATATTCTTGATCAGGATCACCTCCTGAGTTAATATAAGCATGTCTGTCTGTCTGTCTGTTTCTGCGCGAACTAGTCTCTCAGTTTAAAAGCTAATGACTTGAAACTTTGTACACACCCTTCGGCTGACTGACATATAACTGATTGATCGGAAATGCTATAACTTCGGTGTTTTTAGGGATAGAGTCCGAATTTTGTACGAATGCTATTTTTGGCAAAATAATACAACATAATTGTAAATTGTAATAATCAAAATTTGTTATGTTTCACTTAAAAAACTTAAGAAATTTTTTTTAACACAATTTTTAGTATGTTTTTTATATTCCCTTAGGGTAATTAGAAAAGGTTAATATGTTATTATAAGTTAATACTATTAAAATTATTTAATTTTTTTTACATTTTTAGCGTTTACATTCAACCAAAGATTATAAAGTACATAGATAGGACATCTCATACAAAGAAAAATTTTCTATGGCGGGTTCCAGCGCTGGAACCCGCTGGAACGAGCGGGTTCCATTGCGCGACTAGTTAAGTTTGAGAAACTTTTCGCGCGACAACGATTGAGGGAAAGCCTAGTGGTAGAGTGCTTGGCTGATGTGCAGAGTAAAATGAGTTCAAATCAGGCACGGAAAGTTCACCTTTTTTTATTTTAAATCTATTTATATTATATTTTTATTGTTTTAAACTTTTTAACAAAATTTATAATCCAATCAAGAAAAATACAAAGTTTTAAAATCACCCAAAAATCACCTTAAAATTGCCTCAGTTCGTAGTGGAACCCGCTGTAAAAATACTTATAAGTGCGGGTTCTACGGCATATTGGCGGGCCGAGTCGTGGAACCCGCTGTAAAATGAAAATATTTGAGAGCGGGTTCCACGACAAACGGCTGGCAGATGAGAGAGAGAGAGAGCGAATCCTTTTTTTAGAAAGTAACATTTTTGGAACGATGAAAGCTTGAAACGTTCCAATCGAACCAGAGAGCAAAAAGATCAGAAATATCTTCCAATATCTTCACTCTTCAGCTCGGATTTTACTATGGATTCTCGCGTTTTCTTTAATACCAACTTTAAATACCGTCAGATCAACATGGAGGGTAGCCTAAATGGAAAGCGTGCGATCCTTATCCTTGGGGTCCTGGGTTCGATTTTGTTACTGGGCGGTTGTTTCAATTTTTAAAAAGTTTTAGGTTTATGATTATTTTTATATTTACCTTTTTTTTAAATTTATATATTTACTTTATTATTATTATTTTTAATTTAATTTTAGAACTATTGTTGTAAAAATAATTATGTTTATAATTATGAGAAATTAGCGGATACTGACTGACGTGTTGGATGACAAAATGACTGACGGACTCCCAGGAATTTTATTCATCCTTTAAAATTTTTTTCTTTAATACTGAAATTAAAGATAGCGCAAAAAGATAATTAAAAAAAATAAAAACATCGATGTCCTTAGACTGGATTCGAACCTTGAAAAATTTTACACAGAGCAACTACTTTACGCATTAGGCTACCACCCTGACTCGATCGGTGGCGAACAAAACCAGTATTTGTTCCTTTATCACATCGACGCATTGTAAACAGAAACGATGAGAAATTGAAAATGAAAATTGGAAGCCAAAAAATTTTTACGCCGTCTTGCGAGCAGTCACACATACATACATTAGCTCACACATTTTTGAACGAATGTTCAAAGCCCAGAAATAACCGAAGACCCCTTCAGCCTGACTACGACAAAAACGAACTGGCTATAATACAAAAAGTACGTGAGTGCCCACATAGAACTCGTCCCGGAATTTAACATGGAATCGGACATCGACTACACTACGAGCGCCCTGGAAGAAGTACTCGTTGTGAAAGCTAAAATCTGCATTCTGAATACTGCAGCGCTATTTTCCTCGACGTATCTCAAGCTTTCGACCGAGTTTGGCTCATCGGACTCATGCACAAAATTAAAACGTATTTGCCAACATACACCCATAAGCTACTGGAATCATACCTCTACAATAGGGTATTCTCAGTGAGATGCAAAGCAGCTACTTCGGGCGACTACACCATCGAAGCTGGAGTTCCACAGGGAAGCGCACTCGGGCCGTGTCTATATGTTTTGTATACTGCGGATATTCCTACGAGCGCACAACTAACAACGTCAACGTTCGCCGATGATACCGCTATCCTTAGTCGCTCCAGATGCCCAACGTAGGCAACAACCCAACTGGCTAATCATCTCACAATAGTGGAAAGGTGGCTGTCCGACTGGCGCATTAAAATAAACGAAAAGCGGAGGGCTTGTTTGTCTATTAAGAGTAAACGTTATATGTTTACAAAAGCAGATATGCAGATCCCTCAAGCTAACGACGTAACGTACCTTGGCGTTCACCTTGATAGACGACTTACCTGGCGTAAGCACATCGAATGCAAAAAGATGCATCTAAAACTGAAAGCCAGCAGCCTCCACTGGATCATAATCTCACGATCGCCACTGTGCTCCTAAAGCCAATCTGGACGTATGGCTCCCAGCTGTGGGGGAACGCGAGCAGCAGCAACATAGACATCATACAGCGCGCACAATCAAAAATCTTGAGAACTATCACAGGGGCACCTTGGTATATTCGCAACGAAAACATCCACCGGGATCTGGGCATCCTCGCAGTGAAAGACGAAATCCAGAAGCAAAAAGAGTCATACAAAGAAAAACTGTCTTCGCACCCAAATTTTCTCGCCCTCGGACTGACTCGGGTTTCTAGCGTATCCCGCCTTAGACGCAACGACCTCCCAACCCAGCAATCAATTTTTAGGGCCGTCTAACTCCGTATCAGTCAATATGACTGTTAGTTAAGTTAAAAATATAAGATGTGATACACCTCTTGTTAGTCTCGCAAAGAGAAGATTCAAGAAATAAAAGCATTCATAAAAAAAAAAAAATAAATAAACCGAACAAATCATAAAAATTACTAATATTTTGGTTTGGGATGGAACTATTATAAACGCCAATAAAGCATAGAATAAAAATGTAAAACTTATCATTAATTTCAAAAACCACACTTTTGAACATTTTTTTTTATATTTTTATTTTTTAACTTTTTAGTTTCATTCCCACATGCTTGGATTTCTATACAGTGAAATTTTTTTCTGTACAGTACGAGGCTGATTTTCTTGGACATTAACGTTCTTTGTCGTTTTAAACATCAGCATGGCCACACAAATCATGATAAAATCCGTGCGGCGTTTTATATATTTTTACTTATAAATTGTAATAGGTTTATTGCGGCAGGTTCCCCAATGTAATAAGTTCCTTTTTATATAGATTTATTCTTTATTTGGTTTTATTAACTTCGGAGCAGCCGTTGTTGCCGCTCCGAGCTCAAGGGAGTTTCTTATTTTACAAATTTACTTATGAATTAAAGGAGGTCTAAGTCTCGTAGCTGCGCTGCCCAAAGCGGCAGCGGAGAGACGGTTATGTATTCTTAAATATTTATATATGAATATATATTTATGTTATGTTCGATTAGGCGGAGGTATGTGGACTTGCATAAGGTCCACTCGTGTTACGTATATGCGGACATATGCACTTTTCGGCGTACAGCAAAGGCACAGCGGGCGGTTCATATTTTGGTGCACTTAGGTTTATGACCGAGACCTTGGATAACATAAACACTGCGACAAAGTGTTACAGTGTGTACCCTTTAAGTACTCTTGGTACAGTGGGTGGTCGATATATATATATTATATTAATAGTGCATATATGACCATATTACATCTCCCTCCTTTTGAAAAATAACGTAATACACGTAATACAAATAACGTAAGTTATTTTCTAACATAGATTGTACAAAATTTAATAAATGATGTTAACAATAAGTTTTTTTTTTTTGTGTTTTTATATTCGGTATGCTTATTTTTCTCTTTTTTTTTTATATGTATGTATATTTTTCTCCTTTTTTTTTTTTTATTTATTTATCTATGGCCATACATGATATATTTATGAAATGTTGATTGATTATGAAATAAAAAGTTTTAATCTATCTTTATGTACTATTTGTTTTTTATTTTTATTGTCTAATATAGTTATATTATCTCTATCTCCTATTTGTTCTACCTTATAAGGACCTGTATATTTAAAATCTAGTTTATGTCCTGTTTCATTTTTCAATAAAACCTGATCTCCTATTTTTAAATCAAAATCCAAACTAGTTTTGTCGTAAATAATTTTTTGTTTTAGCTTATGAGCTTCTAGCATTAGTCTAGCTCTCTTAAATGCCCGCTCTAATCTGAGTTCTATTATATCTACGCTATTGAAATGCTTTGGTAAATTTGAAGTTTTACCAAAAACTAATTCATATGGACAATAGTCATGTGCCATAGAGGGTGTTGTATTGAAACAATAGACGAAGTATTGTAGCCATACGTCCCAATCCGTTTTGTCGACTGAGATGTATGAACGAATATACTCATTGAGTGTTCTGTGGCTTCGCTCCACGGTACCTACAGTTTGGTGATGATGTGCAGTAGAAGTTATGTTTTCAATGTTTAGATTTTTACATAGACCTTCAATAATTGCATTTTTATATTCCGTTCCCATGTCCCTAATGAACGTCTTCATTGGACCGTACTTTAGAATAAAATCTTCAAATATAGCTTTTGCTACCGTATTTGCACTTTTATTTGGTATTGGTATCGCTACCAGGTATTTGGTTAAATCGCAGATGAGTGTTACTGCGTATTCATTTCCATTATCAGATTTGGGTAGTGGACCAATCGTATCCACAATTACTCTATCGAAAGCTCTTTGCGGAGTTTCGGTTATGGTTAATGGGGTCTTAGTGTGTTTAGTCGTTTTAGACTTTTGGCATTTAGGACATTTCTTTATGTACTCTTTTATGTCTTTGGACATATTTTTCCACTAATAGTGTCTCTGGACCTTGGCCAAGGTTTTTGTAATGCCTGTATGACCACCTTGTATAGGATCATCATGGAATGTAGACAATATAGCTTCTTTTTCTTTATTATTTTTTATTACGGTCACCGGGTTGAGTAGCGCTACTCTTAATGATTTCAATATATAATTGCCCATATTTTTAAAATTATCAATTGAAACATGTTCAAAGATATTTTCCCACGGTGCCACTTTAAGTTGGCTGATTTTGTGCATACCGGCTTGCTTTTCAAGCCTTTGAAAGAATTGACCTAAGTCAAGGGTTCCATTAGTATACAAATCGCTAACATTATATCTTGCTGTAATTTTCCTTCCGTGCTTAAATAAACACATATTGTCGTTTACGTGCAAGGTCACTACTTTACGTACTTCATCATTATTAATGACTTCATATACGTTGGGCTTTGAAGCTTTTTCTATGGATTGCTTATGCAATTCTATTTTTTCTTTTCCTGCGCAGGATTTTTGTCTACTTTGGTTTCTGGTAGTGACTTTCAGAATATTTAATTGTATGTTTTTTAAGTCTGTGATTGTTATTCTGGAGAGCGCATCGGCTACATAATTATCTTTGCCCTTTAGGTACTCTACCGTAAAATTATATTCCTCTAATTCAAGTCTCATTCTTGTTAGTTTGGAACTGGGATTTACCATTGAAAATAAGTAAATAAGTGCTCTGTGGTCTGTTTTGACAGTGAAATGTCTACCATAAATATATGGTCTGAAGTGTATTATTGCCCAATGAATAGCTGCTAATTCTTGTTCTGTAGTGCTCTTGTTGCTTTCACCTTTCGTAAAGGATCTTGATGCGTATGCAACCGGAAGCTGAAGTTCATTTTTGTTTTGAGTTAGGACTGCTCCACAAGCGTATTTGCTAGCATCTGTGATTATGCAAAATTCTTTGCTAAAATCTGGGTATTGCAACAGAGTTGGGTTTATTAATGCTGATTTTAGATGTTCGATAGCGTTTTGACATTCTGTTGTCCATTCGAATTTTACATTTTTCTTACATAATCTAGTTATGTGACGGGAGTATTCTGCAAAATTCTTTATGAAACGTCTGTAATAATTGCAAAATGCGACGAATCTTCTAGCGCTGTCCACATCATGTGGGACTGGGTAATTTTGAACGACATGGAACGACATTTTTGTTTTGTCGTCGGGCAAGATTCCTTTATTTGTGCATTTATGTCCTAGGAAGGTGACTTCATGCATAAAAAATGAACATTTTTCTGGATGTAACTTTAGGTTGTGTTTCCTACATTTCTCGAAAACATCAGTTAAGTTTTTGAACATGTGTTTTCCAGAGCAACCTATGACTATTAAGTCATCCATATAAAGGAATGCTTGCGAAGGTTCTAATCCAGAGAAAGCTATAGTCATCATTCTCTGAAAAGAGTTTGGCGCTATTTTTAAACCGAATGGTAATCGCGTGAAGCGGTATGAACCGTTGTTTGTTGAAAAGGATGTAATATCACGTGAACTTTTTTCGAGTTCGATTTGGTGAAAACCCGACATTAAGTCAAGGCATGAGAAATATTTTGCTCTATCTAGTTGATCCAAAATATCGTCGATTCTAGGGAGCGGAAATTTATCAGACAAGAGTTTTTTATTAATTTGACGATAGTCAATTACTAATCGCCATTTTTTATTTTCCGAATTTGGAAGTGACTTTTTTGGTACTAACAATAGTGGGCTATTATATGGTGATACAAAGGGTTCCACTATTTTATCTTTAATGAGTTTTTGGACATGCTTTTGAATTTCGTCTTGTTGACTATGAGGATTTCTATAATTTTTTATATATACGGGTTCATCATCAGTTAATCTCAGTTTTTGTTTTAAGAAATTATTGGTAGTGATTGATTCGGTTTCTAGTCCGAACACATCACTATACTGGGTGCATAATTTTGTGAGTTGTTTGTTGAATTGAGGAGGGAAGTTTTTGGAAAGTTGGGATAATACAATTTTTTCTCGGGTTTCTAAGTCAGTTTGTACTATATACAAACTTTTAATATAAATATATTTTTAATATAAACTACTTGATCCTTATCTGTGGTATTTAATAGTCTTATATATGCATTCTGGGTTGTTGCTATGGTATTTGCTATATAGATACCATGCTGAACTTCTTGATTCGGAATTAATACACTGTCATTTTCTGAATTTATTTCAATTTTTCGGACGACTTGGGATCTTGCTGGCAGAATTAGAGAGTTATTGCCAGAGCTATATGTTATTGGAACATAAATAGGATATTGGAGGTTATTTGGTCTTATTATAAGCCAGTCTTCAGACGGCTTGAAGTCTAATTGACAGTTGTATCTTTTAATAAAATCGATTCCTAGTATTCCATCGCATGGAATAGCGAACTGCAAATTTACGATATGGAAATCATGTGGAATTATGTATTTTGAAGTTTGAATTTCAATAGAAGTTAAACCTTTTGATTTGGTAACTTCTTGACTTATACCCTGTATGTTTATTATTTGATTACTTTTGATGTTTTGAAAAGCATCAGAATTTTCCTTTAATATGGAAATTTCTGCACCTGTATCTAGTAGAAAAACTAATTCTTTTCCTGTTGCTACGTTTGTGAAGCTAACAAATGTACTTTGACTGAGATTTATAGTGTGAACTTTGGTGTTTCTTACTGTTGTGTACCTAAAGGCGTCTGGGAGTTTCCCGAATCTGTATGGACTACCCTGACGTTATTGTTATGGTTGTTACTGCTATGGTTGTGGCTATTATTGCCATTATTATTATGGTTTCCACCACGGCCGTGTCCGCCGCGATTGTTTCCACCACGGTTGTTGTTGTTCATGTAGTTATTGTTATTATAGTTATTGTTTCCGTAGTAACCATTATTTTGGTTATTTCCATTATTTTGGTAATACCCGTTATTGTTATATCTACCTCGATTATTACCTCTACCGCGATAATTGTTTTTGTAATTGTTACCGCGATAGTTTCCTCGATAGGCGTATAATATGGAATTTGCATTGCCTGTCATTTCAGTACTGCATTGTATGTACTTCGTGACGGCTTCATTCATTGTTGTGAAATTACTTGCTTCCAATATTGTTTTAAGTCGGCCATGCTCACAATTTTTAACCATTGTGGAGATGGCTTCTTTGGTGCTGAATTTGTCAGCGTGCTCGGCCGATAGACCTTCGTCAATATACGAAGCTTCTAGAAGCTTCCGTAGGTTGTCTATCTCTGTTGTAAACTTTTCTGCCGTTTTTCCTTTCTGGCCGGTTTTTGCCATTTTGGCTTTAACCACGTCAGATGTTTCTCCGACTATAGTATCTTGCAGTTTTTTAATTATTGCTTCTATAGTCGTTTCGCTTTGGACTCTGTACAAAGTGGATCCAACTATTTTGGATTTAATAACTTCTACAGCCAAAGCTTCGAATGTGCCTTTCGTTAGGTTGACTAACCTCAAAGCTGTTATAAATCTTTGCAGGTGTAACCTTTGCCCGTTAAATTCTGGGATGGCACTCGATATTTCCCTAATGTATGCCCTTTGGGCAATGCTCTCGTCAGCCATTGCGGTTGGTTTTAATTCTACAATGCTGTCGTTAAACTCAGAGTCGGACAAGTCCTGGTCTGATAATTCAGATTGAATAAGGACTGCCGGAACCGTAAGGTTGTTAATATCGCTTTCTTCTATTTCTTGTTGGTCAATTTCTTCTTTTGATTCTGGTTCGTCACCAGCTTCAATTGTTATTGAAGTATTTAGAATAGTAGGTATTGAAATATCTAGCTTGAACCTTTCCTTAACAGATGTTAGATTAGATCTTAGTCTGATCAAGAACTTTGATACTCGAGACCAGTGATCCGGATTTAACTTTTCTCTGTGTTCGTATATTAATATTCTAGCTTCATTAAAGCATTTAACTAATAATTCTACGTGTTTATTGACCGTTGTTTTTTGTATCGGTCTATTCTGTGTGAGTGACTTATGAGATTTGTCGAATTCTGCTTTAATGCTTGATAGTTCTTTCGATAATTCATTCCATTCCATTATATTAAGGATATGGCTTATCTTTTAGAAACCATCATAATAATCGTTCAACCTAAAAGTGGATGCTCGTCTATTCTTGATTTTACTAGCACACCCGGAATTGTTGTTAATACTATTCCTTTTTGGGTTGCGGTGCAGTGAAACAATGGTGAAACGTGGCAGTTAAATGTTTCTATATAAAGTATTTCTAGCTCATACACACTAGCTGGGGTTGTTGATACTAACTGCTTAATCCTTTCTTGGAAATAGGGGTCCTTTTCATATGTGTTTTCTATGGCTCTTTGGGTAGTCATACTGGAATTATTTTCTTTTAGACTTTCTTCATTTTATTTATTTTTTTTTTTTATATATATTATTTTCATTGTACATAAAGATAAAATTATTCATGAATATATGGAATTCTTTTTTTTTTGTGTATGTATCATAGGTGCCTTTTATATATATATTTATATATATATATATATATATATATATATATATATATATATATGTGTCTAAAAATTAATTTTTATTTATTTTTTTTTTTCGTTATATTTTTTTTATATTTTATCCAGATCGATAGCCTGGCTTTTATTAATCGCTCTTTTTTCTATACATTTATTATGAAAAATGTATGCTTTATATAAAATGAATGCGATTAAAATGAATACAATAATTTTTATTTATTTATTTATTCATTATTAACAATTATCTGTTATTTCTATATTATTATAACTAAGAGTAAGGATAAGGATAAGAGTAAGGATAAATTAAGTTAAAAGATATTCCATAATTTTGGATTTAATTACATCTAGGGATAGTTCAGGGGACAATAAGTGGGACAATGAGTTATAGTTTTTACAAATAACGCGGAATGGATCGTGTTCCGCAAAATTAGACCTAGAAATCGGTAACCAAAGGGGTCGGAAAGATCTAGTTACTCTATTAGGCACAGAAAACATTAATTTTTCAAGAAGTACTTGTGAGTCAACCTGTCCAAGAATAAGCACATGAAGTAGCATAACCCCAGCACAAGTACGGCGCTCTTTTAAAGGAGGTAGGTTTAGTAGTTTTACCCGGCAATTATACGACGGGAGGGAAGTGGCAGTATCCCAGTTTAAGCTTTTTAACGCAAATAGCAGAAACTGCTTTTGGACTGATTCAATCCTCCTTTGGTGAACAAAGTATTGCGGACTCCAAACGCTAGAACAGTATTCCAAGATAGGTCAAACCAACGATACGTATAGAGTTTTAGTTGTGAAAGGATCATCAAATTCTTTAGACCAACGTTTGATAAAAGCTAGCACACCTCTGGCTTTATTAACTATTAGTGATATGTGGTCGTTGAAGGACAACTTATTGTCAAAAATTACTCCAAGATCGTTAATTAGGAAAACACGATCTAAGACGTTATTCCCAAGAGAGTACGAAACGATGTGAGGCACACTGCGATTGAACGTCATAACCTTACACTTAGAGCAGTTAAGCAAAAGGAGATTGTTTGAGCACCACAAGAAGACTTCGTTAAGGTCTAGTTGCAGGTGTCTATGAAGGAAATGGTCTGAGAAAGAAAGACATAACTTGACATCATCAGCATACATAAATGTAGTAGCATAGTTTACAACACTAGGTAAATCGTTGACAAAAAGAACAAACAGAAGAGGTCCTAAGTGACTACCTTGTGGGACACCAGATGAAACATTTATAATCTGTGATGAACTGTTTTTAAACAAAACACGCTGCGTGCGGTTAGATAGATAAGAGGTCAACCACTGTACTATATGTGGAGAAAACCCCAAAAGACACAGCTTATGAAGGAGGAATTGATAATAGTATGTTTGTTAATTCTGTGTTCATAGTGCTGGACTCAATTTTATTTATTACATTGGCTGTGGAGTCCACTTGTTTTACGTCTACTAAACCCATTTTGGGTATTTTCTCTAGGATTGGTGTATAATTTTTCGTGTAAATAGTATGGTTTAATTTATGGTTTATTTGCCATTCAGTTTGGCTCATTTAAAGATTTGCCTTATTTGGCTATTGATTTTTTTTGTAACTTTTTTTTTTATGAAACCTGCCTATTTTTCATTGTATATTTTTTTTTACATAATAACCTGCCTATTTTTTGTATGGTTTTCAGGCCACACGCTAATCGGGCAACTTTAATGTCGCTCAATTTTACAAAGGATTTTTATATATATAAAAAAAAATATGCATCGCAGTGCAATACAAAAAAAAATATGCAACGCAGTGCATGGGTTAAAAAAAAAATGTTTCTCCTCAGTTGATTTCCTTTGTTTTTCACACGTCAGCTGGTCGTCGCCGGTTTGGCTACGCTGACGTTCCCTCGGTGACGCAGGAGGTGGCGTATTCCCGCACTTTATTTGCTGCTGCTGCTGTCCGGGGCCTTTTGGACTCAGGCGTTACCGGTGCCGGTCCTCGCACAGGTGTGGTTGCAGTGGGGGCTGTCCAGTGGTCCAGGGCAATCCTTCGGGCACGTCTTTTTTTTTGTTGCGTTATTGGCTTTGGTGGTGGGGGTATTGTTACTATTTTTTCTTTAATTTCTCTTCTCGGTACTGAGTGAGTGGCAGCAATTTTTGGGCTTTTGTTCTTGTTACTTATTGATTTTTTTTTTTCAGAAAATCTAGTGGCAGCAATTTTTGGGCTTTTGTTCTTGTTACTTATTGATTTTTTTTTCAGAAAATCTAGTTCTGATTGAAGTTTTTGGGCTGTAGGCCACGCGGGAGGTGGAGTGTTTACGTAGAGTAGCCACTTTAGGTGTGCTACTCTTTTTTTTATTTTTCTCGAAACTCCTCCGCGATTGCCCATTGCTTTCACTCTACTCACTCAGATTTTTTTTTTTTCGTCGATTTATTTTGCATTTTTCAGTTTATCCAGTTTTTTTTTTTTGATTATATGAGTCCTCCTGGGCATATCCTTGTTGGTGTATCCTTTTAGTCCCTCGATGTCCTCCGATGTCCTTCCATCGCTGTCACGGTCGCCATGTAATAGGTTTATTGCGGCAGGTTCCCAAATGTAATAAGTTCCTTTTTATATAGATTTATTCTTTATTTGGTTTTATTAACTTCGGAGCAGCCGTTGTTGCCGCTCCGAGCTCAAGGGAGTTTCTTTTTTTACAAATTTACTTATGAATTAAAGGAGGTCTAAGTCTCGTAGCTGCGCTGCCCAAAGCGGCAGCGGAGAGACGGTTATGTATTCTTAAATATTTATATATGAATATATATTTATGTTATGTTCGATTAGGCGGAGGTATGTGGACTTGCATAAGGTCCACTCGTGTTACGTATATGCGGACATATGCACTTTCCGGCGTACAGCAAAGGCACAGCGGGCGGTTCATATTTCGGTGCACTTAGGTTTATGACCGAGACCTTGGATAACATAAACACTGCGACAAAGTGTTACAGTGTGTACCCTTTAAGTACTCTTGGTACAGTGGGTGGTAGATATATATATATTATATTAATAGTGCATATATGGGCATATTACAAAATATTAACTGTAGTGTTCTCTTATGTCAGTTCTATTGTCTTTGATGTAAGCCGAGATATAGATCTTGTTATTATAAGTCAAAATATAATAACAAAAAAGGAAAGTTAACTTCGGGCGGAGCCGAAGTTAATATACCCTTGCAGTTAAGACCGGATATATATCGCAAACATCGGATTAAATTGGCCGATCCTTATGAGAATATCATAATATAACATATTTATTACAATAACAAGAAAGGAAAGCTAACTTCGGGCGGAGCCGAAGTTGATATACCCTTGCAGTTAAGACCGGATATATATCGCAAACATCGGATTAAATTGGCCGATCCTTATGAGAATATCATAATATAACCAATTTATTACCATAAAAAATCAAAAACAAAGTACCAAGAGTCCATCTTCAAAAATACCAAAGTTGGTATTTTTAACAAATACCATTTCCGATCGTTTAGTTATATGGCAGCTATAAAATATAGTCGGCCGATCGTTATGAAATTTGGTAGGTCGTATTATTTTGCCAAAAATAGCATTCGTACAAAATCTGAAAAAACACCAAAAACACCAAAGTTATACCATTTCCGATCAATCAGTTATATGGCAGATATAGGATATAGTCGGCCGATTCCGGCCGTTCCGACTTACATACTGCGTGCAAAGAAGAGAAGGGTGTGTGCAAAGTTTCAAGACGATAGCTTTAAAACTGAGAGACTAGTTCGCGTAGAAACAGACAGACAGACAGACGGACAGACGAACATGCTCATATCAACTCAGGAGGTGATCCTGATCAAGAATATATATACTTTATAGGGTCGGAGATGTCTCCTTCACTGCGTTGCACACTTTTGGACAAAATTATAATACCCTCTGCAAGGGTATAATTATATTTGATTTTTATGTTGTTTTAAAGAGAAATTTAGGACTCAATTCCTTTTGCCCGTTTTCGCCCCTTTTCGAAAAAACAATACATGTTGCGAAGGCATTTAGTAATGCCTTTTGCCCTTTTTTGCCCCTTTTCGAAAAAACAATACATGTTGCGGATGTTTATGAGTTCCCACATGCAGCGCTCCTCGGAAAGACGACGCTGTCAAAGGTTTAAATTAAATATTATAACTAATAGAACCATATTTAGTAAAAGTTATAGTTCTTTTTATGAAAAACTTAAGTTTATGTAAAAATGAAGTAAAAATGCCAGTACGGCCAACTCTTGATGTAGGCGGCGGCCATAGGCGTGGTTAAATTTCCAAAACAATAAAATTCGAAATTCGACAAAAATAGTTCAAGCATATATGCAAAATTTGGCCGGTTTTTGCCATTTTGGCTTTAACCACGTCAGATGTTTCTCCGACTATAGTATCTTGCAGTTTTTTAAGTATTGCTTCTATAGTCGTTTCGCTTTGGACTCTGTACAAAGTGGATCCAACTATTTTGGATTTAATAACTTCTACAGCCAAAGCTTCGAATGTGCCTTTCGTTAGGTTGACTAACCTCAAAGCTGTTATAAATCTTTGCAGGTGTAACCTTTGCCCGTTAAATTCTGGGATGGCACTCGATATTTCCCTAATGTATGCCCTTTGGGCAATGCTCTCGTCAGCCATTGCGGTTGGTTTTAATTCTACAATGCTGTCGTTAAACTCAGAGTCGGACAAGTCCTGGTCTGATAATTCAGATTGAATAAGGACTGCCGGAACCGTAAGGTTGTTAATATCGCTTTCTTCTATTTCTTGTTGGTCAATTTCTTCTTTTGATTCTGGTTCGTCACCAGCTTCAATTGTTATTGAAGTATTTAGAATAGTAGGTATTGAAATATCTAGCTTGAACCTTTCCTTAACAGATGTTAGATTAGATCTTAGTCTGATCAAGAACTTTGATACTCGAGACCAGTGATCCGGATTTAACTTTTCTCTGTGTTCGTATATTAATATTCTAGCTTCATTAAAGCATTTAACTAATAATTCTACGTGTTTATTGACCGTTGTTTTTTGTATCGGTCTATTCTGTGTGAGTGACTTATGAGATTTGTCGAATTCTGCTTTAATGCTTGATAGTTCTTTCGATAATTCATTCCATTCCATTATATTAAGGATATGGCTTATCTTTTAGAAACCATCATAATAATCGTTCAACCTAAAAGTGGATGCTCGTCTATTCTTGATTTTACTAGCACACCCGGAATTGTTGTTAATACTATTCCTTTTTGGGTTGCGGTGCAGTGAAACAATGGTGAAACGTGGCAGTTAAATGTTTCTATATAAAGTATTTCTAGCTCATACACACTAGCTGGGGTTGTTGATACTAACTGCTTAATCCTTTCTTGGAAATAGGGGTCCTTTTCATATGTGTTTTCTATGGCTCTTTGGGTAGTCATACTGAATTATTTTCTTTTAGACTTTCTTCATTTTATTTATTATTTTTTTTTTTATATATATTATTTTCATTGTACATAAAGATAAAATTATTCATGAATATATGGAATTCTTTTTTTTTTTTTGTGTATGTATCATAGGTGCCTTTTATATATATATTTATATATATATATATATATATATATATATATATGTGTCTAAAAATTAATTTTTATTTATTTTTTTTTTTCGTTATATTTTTTTTTATATTTTATCCAGATCGATAGCCTGGCTTTTATTAATCGCTCTTTTTTCTATACATTTATTATGAAAAATGTATGCTTTATATAAAATGAATGCGATTAAAATGAATACAATAATTTTTATTTATTTATTTATTCATTATTAACAATTATCTGTTATTTCTATATTATTATAACTAAAAGTAAGGATAAGGATAAGAGTAAGGATAAATTAAGTTAAAAGATATTCCATAATTTTGGATTTAATTACATCTAGGGATAGTTCAGGGGACAATAAGTGGGACAATGAGTTATAGTTTTTACAAATAACGCGGAATGGATCGTGTTCCGCAAAATTAGACCTAGAAATCGGTAACCAAAGGGGTCGGAAAGATCTAGTTACTCTATTAGGCACAGAAAACATTAATTTTTCAAGAAGTACTTGTGAGTCAACCTGTCCAAGAATAAGCACATGAAGTAGCATAACCCCAGCACAAGTACGGCGCTCTTTTAAAGGAGGTAGGTTTAGTAGTTTTAACCGGCAATTATACGACGGGAGGGAAGTGGCAGTATCCCAGTTTAAGCTTTTTAACGCAAATAGCAGAAACTGCTTTTGGACTGATTCAATCCTCCTTTGGTGAACAAAGTATTGCGGACTCCAAACGCTAGAACAGTATTCCAAGATAGGTCGAACCAACGATACGTATAGAGTTTTAGTTGTGAAAGGATCATCAAATTCTTTAGACCAACGTTTGATAAAAGCTAGCACACCTCTGGCTTTATTAACTATTAGTGATATGTGGTCGTTGAAGGACAACTTATTGTCAAAAATTACTCCAAGATCGTTAATTAGGAAAACACGATCTAAGACGTTATTCCCAAGAGAGTACGAAACGATGTGAGGCACACTGCGATTGAACGTCATAACCTTACACTTAGAGCAGTTAAGCAAAAGGAGATTGTTTGAGCACCACAAGAAGACTTCGTTAAGGTCTAGTTGCAGGTGTCTATGAAGGAAATGGTCTGAGAAAGAAAGACATAACTTGACATCATCAGCATACATAAATGTAGTAGCATAGTTTACAACACTAGGTAAATCGTTGACAAAAAGAACAAACAGAAGAGGTCCTAAGTGACTACCTTGTGGGACACCAGATGAAACATTTATAATCTGTGATGAACTGTTTTTAAACAAAACACGCTGCGTGCGGTTAGATAGATAAGAGGTCAACCACTGTACTATATGTGGAGAAAACCCCAAAAGACACAGCTTATGAAGGAGGAATTGATAATAGTATGTTTGTTAATTCTGTGTTCATAGTGCTGGACTCAATTTTATTTATTACATTGGCTGTGGAGTCCACTTGTTTTACGTCTACTAAACCCATTTTGGGTATTTTCTCTAGGATTGGTGTATAATTTTTCGTGTAAATAGTATGGTTTAATTTATGGTTTATTTGCCATTCAGTTTGGCTCATTTAAAGATTTGCCTTATTTGGCTATTGCTTTTTTTTGTAACTTTTTTTTTTATGAAACCTGCCTATTTTTCATTGTATATTTTTTTTTACATAATAACCTGCCTATTTTTTGTATGGTTTTCAGGCCACACGCTAATCGGGCAACTTTAATGTCGCTCAATTTTACAAAGGATTTTTATATATATAAAAAAAATATGCATCGCAGTGCAATACAAAAAAAATATGCAACGCAGTGCATGGGTTAAAAAAAAATGTTTCTCCTCAGTTGATTTCCTTTTTTTTTCACACGTCAGCTGGTCGTCGCCGGTTTGGCTACGCTGACGTTCCCTCGGTGGCGCAGGAGGTGGCGTATTCCCGCACTTTATTTGCTGCTGCTGCTGTCCGGGGCCTTTTGGACTCAGGCGTTACCGGTACCGGTCCTCGCACAGGTGTGGTTGCAGTGGGGGCTGTCCAGTGGTCCAGGGCAATCCTTCGGGCACGTCTTTTTTTTGTTGCGTTATTGGCTTTGGTGGTGGGGGGTATTGTTACTATTTTTTCTTTAATTTCTCTTCTCGGTACTGAGTGAGTGGCAGCAATTTTTGGGCTTTTGTTCTTGTTACTTATTGATTTTTTTTTTTCAGAAAATCTAGTGGCAGCAATTTTTGGGCTTTTGTTCTTGTTACTTATTGATTTTTTTTTTCAGAAAATCTAGTTCTGATTGAAGTTTTTGGGCTGTAGCCCACGCGGGAGGTGGAGTGTTTACGTAGAGTAGCCACTTTAGGTGTGCTACTCTTTTTTTTTATTTTTCTCGAAACTCCTCCGCGATTGCCCATTGCTTTCACTCTACTCACTCAGATTTTTTTTTCGTCGATTTATTTTGCATTTTTCAGTTTATCCAGTTTTTTTTTTTGATTATATGAGTCCTCCTGGGCATATCCTTGTTGGTGTATCCTTTTAGTCCCTCGATGTCCTCCGATGTCCTTCCATCGCTGTCACGGTCGCCATGTAATAGGTTTATTGCGGCAGGTTCCCAAATGTAATAAGTTCCTTTTTATATAGATTTATTCATTATTTGGTTTTATTAACTTCGGAGCAGCCGTTGTTGCCGCTCCGAGCTCAAGGGAGTTTCTTTTTTTACAAATTTACTTA
This sequence comes from Drosophila pseudoananassae pseudoananassae, assembly GCA_018153035.1. Lineage (NCBI taxonomy): Eukaryota > Metazoa > Arthropoda > Insecta > Diptera > Drosophilidae > Drosophila > Drosophila pseudoananassae. The sequence goes on from JAECXR010000007.1 coordinate 1,849,194, forward strand.
TGAATTAAAGGAGGTCTAAGTCTCGTAGCTGCGCTGCCCAAAGCGGCAGCGGAGAGACGGTTATGTATTCTTAAATATTTATATATGAATATATATTTATGTTATGTTCGATTAGGCGGAGGTATGTGGACTTGCATAAGGTCCACTCGTGTTACGTATATGCGGACATATGCACTTTCCGGCGTACAGCAAAGGCACAGCGGGCGGTTCATATTTCGGTGCACTTAGGTTTATGACCGAGACCTTGGATAACATAAACACTGCGACAAAGTGTTACAGTGTGTACCCTTTAAGTACTCTTAAAGGGTACAGTGGGTGGTAGATATATATATATTATATTAATAGTGCATATATGGGCATATTACAAAATATTAACTGTAGTGTTCTCTTATGTCAGTTCTATTGTCTTTGATGTAAGCCGAGATATAGATCTTGTTATTATAAGTCAAAATATAATAACAAAAAAGGAAAGCTAACTTCGGGCGGAGCCGAAGTTAATATACCCTTGCAGTTAAGACCGGATATATATCGCAAACATCGGATTAAATTGGCCGATCCTTATGAGAATATCATAATATAACCAATTTATTACAATAACAAGAAAGGAAAGCTAACTTCGGGCGGAGCCGAAGTTGATATACCCTTGCAGTTAAGACCGGATATATATCGCAAACATCGGATTAAATTGGCCGATCCTTATGAGAATATCATAATATAACCAATTTATTACCATAAAAAATCAAAAACAAAGTACCAAGAGTCCATCTTCAAAAATACCAAAGTTGGTATTTTTAACAAATACCATTTCCGATCGTTTAGTTATATGGCAGCTATAAAATATAGTCGGCCGATCGTTATGAAATTTGGTAGGTCGTATTATTTTGCCAAAAATAGCATTCGTACAAAATCTGAAAAAACACCAAAAACACCAAAGTTATACCATTTCCGATCAATCAGTTATATGGCAGATATAGGATATAGTCGGCCGATTCCGGCCGTTCCGACTTACATACTGCGTGCAAAGAAGAGAAGGGTGTGTGCAAAGTTCAAGACGATAGCTTTAAAACTGAGAGACTAGTTCGCGTAGAAACAGACAGACAGACAGACGGACAGACGAACATGCTCATATCAACTCAGGAGGTGATCCTGATCAAGAATATATATACTTTATAGGGTCGGAGATGTCTCCTTCACTGCGTTGCACACTTTTGGACAAAATTATAATACCCTCTGCAAGGGTATAATTATATTTGATTTTTATGTTGTTTTAAAGAGAAATTTAGGACTCAATTCCTTTTGCCCGTTTTCGCCCCTTTTCGAAAAAACAATACATGTTGCGAAGGCATTTAGTAATGCCTTTTGCCCTTTTTGCCCCTTTTCGAAAAAACAATACATGTTGCGGATGTTTATGAGTTCCCACATGCAGCGCTCCTCGGAAAGACGACGCTGTCAAAGGTTTAAATTAAATATTATAACTAATAGAACCATATTTAGTAAAAGTTATAGTTCTTTTTATGAAAAACTTAAGTTTATGTAAAAATGAAGTAAAAATGCCAGTACGGCCAACTCTTGATGTAGGCGGCGGCCATAGGCGTGGTTAAATTTCCAAAACAATAAAATTCGAAATTCGACAAAAATAGTTCAAGCATATATGCAAAATTTGGCCGGTTTTTGCCATTTTGGCTTTAACCACGTCAGATGTTTCTCCGACTATAGTATCTTGCAGTTTTTTAAGTATTGCTTCTATAGTCGTTTCGCTTTGGACTCTGTACAAAGTGGATCCAACTATTTTGGATTTAATAACTTCTACAGCCAAAGCTTCGAATGTGCCTTTCGTTAGGTTGACTAACCTCAAAGCTGTTATAAATCTTTGCAGGTGTAACCTTTGCCCGTTAAATTCTGGGATGGCACTCGATATTTCCCTAATGTATGCCCTTTGGGCAATGCTCTCGTCAGCCATTGCGGTTGGTTTTAATTCTACAATGCTGTCGTTAAACTCAGAGTCGGACAAGTCCTGGTCTGATAATTCAGATTGAATAAGGACTGCCGGAACCGTAAGGTTGTTAATATCGCTTTCTTCTATTTCTTGTTGGTCAATTTCTTCTTTTGATTCTGGTTCGTCACCAGCTTCAATTGTTATTGAAGTATTTAGAATAGTAGGTATTGAAATATCTAGCTTGAACCTTTCCTTAACAGATGTTAGATTAGATCTTAGTCTGATCAAGAACTTTGATACTCGAGACCAGTGATCCGGATTTAACTTTTCTCTGTGTTCGTATATTAATATTCTAGCTTCATTAAAGCATTTAACTAATAATTCTACGTGTTTATTGACCGTTGTTTTTTGTATCGGTCTATTCTGTGTGAGTGACTTATGAGATTTGTCGAATTCTGCTTTAATGCTTGATAGTTCTTTCGATAATTCATTCCATTCCATTATATTAAGGATATGGCTTATCTTTTAGAAACCATCATAATAATCGTTCAACCTAAAAGTGGATGCTCGTCTATTCTTGATTTTACTAGCACACCCGGAATTGTTGTTAATACTATTCCTTTTTGGGTTGCGGTGCAGTGAAACAATGGTGAAACGTGGCAGTTAAATGTTTCTATATAAAGTATTTCTAGCTCATACACACTAGCTGGGGTTGTTGATACTAACTGCTTAATCCTTTCTTGGAAATAGGGGTCCTTTTCATATGTGTTTTCTATGGCTCTTTGGGTAGTCATACTGGAATTATTTTCTTTTAGACTTTCTTCATTTTATTTATTATTTTTTTTTTTATATATATTATTTTCATTGTACATAAAGATAAAATTATTCATGAATATATGGAATTCTTTTTTTTTTTTGTGTATGTATCATAGGTGCCTTTTATATATATATTTATATATATATATATATATATATATATATATATATATATATATGTGTCTAAAAATTAATTTTTATTTATTTTTTTTTTTCGTTATATTTTTTTTTATATTTTATCCAGATCGATAGCCTGGCTTTTATTAATCGCTCTTTTTTCTATACATTTATTATGAAAAATGTATGCTTTATATAAAATGAATGCGATTAAAATGAATACAATAATTTTTATTTATTTATTTATTCATTATTAACAATTATCTGTTATTTCTATATTATTATAACTAAGAGTAAGGATAAGGATAAGAGTAAGGATAAATTAAGTTAAAAGATATTCCATAATTTTGGATTTAATTACATCTAGGGATAGTTCAGGGGACAATAAGTGGGACAATGAGTTATAGTTTTTACAAATAACGCGGAATGGATCGTGTTCCGCAAAATTAGACCTAGAAATCGGTAACCAAAGGGGTCGGAAAGATCTAGTTACTCTATTAGGCACAGAAAACATTAATTTTTCAAGAAGTACTTGTGAGTCAACCTGTCCAAGAATAAGCACATGAAGTAGCATAACCCCAGCACAAGTACGGCGCTCTTTTAAAGGAGGTAGGTTTAGTAGTTTTAACCGGCAATTATACGACGGGAGGGAAGTGGCAGTATCCCAGTTTAAGCTTTTTAACGCAAATAGCAGAAACTGCTTTTGGACTGATTCAATCCTCCTTTGGTGAACAAAGTATTGCGGACTCCAAACGCTAGAACAGTATTCCAAGATAGGTCGAACCAACGATACGTATAGAGTTTTAGTTGTGAAAGGATCATCAAATTCTTTAGACCAACGTTTGATAAAAGCTAGCACACCTCTGGCTTTATTAACTATTAGTGATATGTGGTCGTTGAAGGACAACTTATTGTCAAAAATTACTCCAAGATCGTTAATTAGGAAAACACGATCTAAGACGTTATTCCCAAGAGAGTACGAAACGATGTGAGGCACACTGCGATTGAACGTCATAACCTTACACTTAGAGCAGTTAAGCAAAAGGAGATTGTTTGAGCACCACAAGAAGACTTCGTTAAGGTCTAGTTGCAGGTGTCTATGAAGGAAATGGTCTGAGAAAGAAAGACATAACTTGACATCATCAGCATACATAAATGTAGTAGCATAGTTTACAACACTAGGTAAATCGTTGACAAAAAGAACAAACAGAAGAGGTCCTAAGTGACTACCTTGTGGGACACCAGATGAAACATTTATAATCTGTGATGAACTGTTTTTAAACAAAACACGCTGCGTGCGGTTAGATAGATAAGAGGTCAACCACTGTACTATATGTGGAGAAAACCCCAAAAGACACAGCTTATGAAGGAGGAATTGATAATAGTATGTTTGTTAATTCTGTGTTCATAGTGCTGGACTCAATTTTATTTATTACATTGGCTGTGGAGTCCACTTGTTTTACGTCTACTAAACCCATTTTGGGTATTTTCTCTAGGATTGGTATATAATTTTTCGTGTAAATAGTATGGTTTAATTTATGGTTTATTTGCCATTCAGTTTGGCTCATTTAAAGATTTGCCTTATTTGGCTATTGCTTTTTTTTTGTAACTTTTTTTTTATGAAACCTGCCTATTTTTCATTGTATATTTTTTTTTTACATAATAACCTGCCTATTTTTTGTATGGTTTTCAGGCCACACGCTAATCGGGCAACTTTAATGTCGCTCAATTTTACAAAGGATTTTTATATATATAAAAAAATATGCATCGCAGTGCAATAAAAAAAAATATGCAACGCAGTGCATGGGTTAAAAAAAAAATGTTTCTCCTCAGTTGATTTCCTTTGTTTTTCACACGTCAGCTGGTCGTCGCCGGTTTGGCTACGCTGACGTTCCCTCGGTGGCGCAGGAGGTGGCGTATTCCCGCACTTTATTTGCTGCTGCTGCTGTCCGGGGCCTTTTGGACTCAGGCGTTACCGGTGCCGGTCCTCGCACAGGTGTGGTTGCAGTGGGGGCTGTCCAGTGGTCCAGGGCAATCCTTCGGGCACGTCTTTTTTTTTGTTGCGTTATTGGCTTTGGTGGTGGGGGTATTGTTACTATTTTTTCTTTAATTTCTCTTCTCGGTACTGAGTGAGTGGCAGCAATTTTTGGGCTTTTGTTCTTGTTACTTATTGATTTTTTTTTTTCAGAAAATCTAGTTCTGATTGAAGTTTTTGGGCTGTAGCCCACGCGGGAGGTGGAGTGTTTACGTAGAGTAGCCACTTTAGGTGTGCTACTCTTTTTTTTTTATTTTTCTCGAAACCCCTCCGCGATTGCCCATTGCTTTCACTCTACTCACTCAGATTTTTTTTTCGTCGATTTATTTTGCATTTTTCAGTTTATCCAGTTTTTTTTTTTGATTATATGAGTCCTCCTGGGCATATCCTTGTTGGTGTATCCTTTTAGTCCCTCGATGTCCTCCGATGTCCTTCCATCGCTGTCACGGTCGCCATGTAATAGGTTTATTGCGGCAGGTTCCCAAATGTAATAAGTTCCTTTTTATATAGATTTATTCTTTATTTGGTTTTATTAACTTCGGAGCAGCCGTTGTTGCCGCTCCGAGCTCAAGGGAGTTTCTTTTTTTACAAATTTACTTATGAATTAAAGGAGGTCTAAGTCTCGTAGCTGCGCTGCCCAAAGCGGCAGCGGAGAGACGGTTATGTATTCTTAAATATTTATATATGAATATATATTTATGTTATGTTCGATTAGGCGGAGGTATGTGGACTTGCATAAGGTCCACTCGTGTTACGTATATGCGGACATATGCACTTTCCGGCGTACAGCAAAGGCACAGCGGGCGGTTCATATTTCGGTGCACTTAGGTTTATGACCGAGACCTTGGATAACATAAACACTGCGACAAAGTGTTACAGTGTGTACCCTTTAAGTACTCTTGGTACAGTGGGTGGTAGATATATATATATTATATTAATAGTGCATATATGGGCATATTACAAAATATTAACTGTAGTGTTCTCTTATGTCAGTTCTATTGTCTTTGATGTAAGCCGAGATATAGATCTTGTTATTATAAGTCAAAATATAATAACAAAAAAGGAAAGCTAACTTCGGGCGGAGCCGAAGTTGATATACCCTTGCAGTTATATCGGATATATATCGCAAACATCGGATTAAATTGGCCGATCCTTATGAGAATATCATAATATAACCAATTTATTACCATAAAAAATCAAAAACAAAGTACCAAGAGTCCATCTTCAAAAATACCAAAGTTGGTATTTTTAACAAATACCATTTCCGATCGTTTAGTTATATGGCAGCTATAAAATATAGTTATGAAATTTGGTAGGTCGTATTATTTTGCCAAAAATAGCATTCGTACAAAATCTGAAAAAACACCAAAAACACCAAAGTTATACCATTTCCGATCAATCAGTTATATGGCAGATATAGGATATAGTCGGCCGATTCCGGCCGTTCCGACTTACATACTGCGTGCAAAGAAGAGAAGGGTGTGTGCAAAGTTTCAAGACGATAGCTTTAAAACTGAGAGACTAGTTCGCGTAGAAACAGACAGACAGACAGACGGACAGACGAACATGCTCATATCAACTCAGGAGGTGATCCTGATCAAGAATATATATACTTTATAGGGTCGGAGATGTCTCCTTCACTGCGTTGCACACTTTTGGACAAAATTATAATACCCTCTGCAAGGGTATAATTATATTTGATTTTTATGTTGTTTTAAAGAGAAATTTAGGACTCAATTCCTTTTGCCCGTTTTCGCCCCTTTTCGAAAAAACAATACATGTTGCGAAGGCATTTAGTAATGCCTTTTGCCCTTTTTGCCCCTTTTCGAAAAAACAATACATGTTGCGGATGTTTATGAGTTCCCACATGCAGCGCTCCTCGGAAAGACGACGCTGTCAGAGGTTTAAATTAAATATTATAACTAATAGAACCATATTTAGTAAAAGTTATAGTTCTTTTTATGAAAAACTTAAGTTTATGTAAAAATGAAGTAAAAATGCCAGTACGGCCAACTCTTAATGTAGGCGGCGGCCATAGGCGTGGTTAAATTTCCAAAACAATAAAATTCGAAATTCGACATAAATAGTTCAAGCATATATGCAAAATTTGAGCTCAGTATCTCTAAAACTGGAGTTTCTGCCAAAATATTCATACGAGAGAAATATAGACATTCTGATTTAAATGTGGCCTGAACTGCTTTTTATTAAGGTATGTACATATGTATGTATGTTATCCAACCCATAAACCACCTTAGCAAATAGGCAATTATTCGCAAAATGCAGTATCCCCTGCTGAATGCGTCATTCCATCTCATATCTTGTCTCCTAATTTCCCCTAAATCGTTTCTCGTTTCCCCAAACGTTTATCCAGACTAAACATCAAGCTCTACTTGTAAACATTCCGATAAATTTTTCATGGCCTAAGCCAGACATAAACATTAGAGCCGACTTGCCGTCACCAGTCCAAATTCGATCATCATCGATCTTCTGATCTTATCACTTTTCACCAATGACTCAATCATTGCATCCGCCAATTGTTCCTTTCTCTTAAAATCTTTTAGATTAATTGATTATTTTCTTCAAGTACCCTTTTGGGTTGTTTCTCTTAAGCCGAGGTTTGTTGGTTATCTGTCAATTAAAATTTAACAGTATTTAGTATTTAACAGAGCGATAACAACTTTAGGCGGTACAATTAAAATATTTATAATAAACAAGGGCGTAAGGAACACATGAAGGTATCTTGCAGCTCGGACACGTTTGGGGGTTATTTTATTTGCTCGTAGCTTGCTATGCTCCGTCTCATAGCTAAGTATCCCAAGTTGCGAGTTTTATGTATTTCCCTCACATATTATTTTTATAAATAAGATACGACTAAACATCGGCCGCGTTGAATGGCCGAAGGGCTTCAATTGATAGGTAATGGTGCTAGTCGATGCACAGCATGTTTGTAGATTCCATTTTTAGTGGCGATGGCGACCCGGACCCTTCCATCAGCACCTGTAATCGTTTCAGTGATGATGCCCAAAAGCCAGGTCTGAGGTGGCAGGTTGTCCTCCTGAATAGCGACAACGGTCCCAGCAGTTAAATTTGGCGACTCCTTATTCCATTTCACGCATTGTGGTAAGCTAAACAAGTAGTCTTGTGACCAATCCTGACAAAATCGTTGTTTTATCGGAGACACCAGATGCCAGCGCTGAAGAAACGATAAATTCGGTTCCACATTTGCCTGAGCGGATGGTGGAGGCAAGGTCGCCAAGCTGGTCCCGACGGGGTGGTGCCCAGGGGTTATAGCTTCACCATCGTTTGGGCTGGAGCCGTCAGCGATAATCGGCCGCGAATTCAGCACTGCATTTTTTAGCAACGCGTTACCCACAGCTCGCAGAAATAAGTATTTAGCCGCCTCCCACAGCCCTCCAAAATGTGGGGCTCTTGGAGGGATGAATATAAATTAGAATCGGCGAGGTTCTCCAAATGCTGTCTTTATGGGTTTCCAATTTGGTCATTCGGTATGTATGATGCGAGACAAGCCCGAGAAATTCGCAAATTCGCATTATCGCAATTCAATTTCTCGATGGGTCCGCGTCGTCCGATAAATCTAGATAAGCACACAGTGAATGTATTAGCGGTGAGATCATTTACAAGTTCAAAATTTACAAGCGCCTGACAAAATATCGTCAACGGATAAGCTATTCGATAAGACTAAGGATCCTAGAGGGTGAGAAACTGAATATATGTTACCAAGGTACTTGAGGCAGCGGATAGCTAAAAATTTTCTAATTTTTCATCGTTTTACTGCCTCCATACTATTAGTTGAAAATTACGGTGGGATTCAGTTACGGTATTTCCACTTGTCTGTACATTTTGACGATATCTGCTACAGCAGAATTTCGCGAAGACGAAACCTTAGTAATGTACCGTATAGACACGGCTGTATAGTTGGTCCGATCATCAGCAATTCATTCAATGACACTTGAGAGCTTGTCTTACTCGATGCATCGAAAACCAATCTAAGTCTAGTGCTTGAACTTTGTTGTCTGAGCACACATTGATCATAATGAATGAAGAAATGAGGCTCAGTCGAAATTTCATCATTGACCGACGTCATATGGCCTAAGGAAATGTAATCCTTCATAAAGGCAACGTACATAGAATTTATTTCTGGGTTATTGGACATCCTCCTTTCTACTCTCCGAGACAATACTCTCCATGAATGCTCTTTCGCACATAATTTGCTCAGGAGTGTAAAGTTTATTCTGTGCAATGCTCGGAGGACTTTCTGTTTCCCAGAATTTTGGAATCAACATGTCTAAGCTGCAATGATCTTGAACCGCGCTTAAAATTGAGGTAGCCTGTTTGAAATTTGTTTTTGATGACTTACAAAAACGGGACTGGACTGGACTGGAGTTTGCAGGACTGGACCATGTGTTACTTGCTTGAATTTCCCTTCCTTTAACAACTGGAAAAATGCGTCAGGACCAAGCAATATGTCAATTCTCTGAGGTTTTTGGAACAGTTAATCAGCTAACTTTATGTTGTCAGGTAGGTTCCAGTCTAACACTTGAACTGCCCTCTCTGGTTGGAACGATGATATTGACTTCAGAACAATAAGTTCGGCTTTTAATTGAAATGCCTGTGTTCGGGAGTGTATAGTTGCTTCAACTACATGGCGAGCTGATACAGTTGATTGACCTATTTTGAGAAGATTTGTGTCTTTTCGATCGCGCTTAAGTTTTAGAATTTTGGATAACTCCTCTGTTATAAAGTTAACCTGTGACCCGGAATCTGAAGTCATACGAGCAATATTCATTTGACCATTGCTACCTGTAATGTTAATAAGGGTTGTAGCTAATACAATCTGATTTGAGTCGGCTGTCCTCGCGTGGTGGACGGCAGAGGTGATCAAAGGTTGTGTCACAATAAGCTCTTGAGTGGAAGCTAACTCCGAAAATAAAGAGTCGAAGCTGTATCTATGAAGCAGTGAATGATGTGGTTTCGAACACACGCGGCACTTAGAGGATTGACACGAAGGAACGGAATGCCCTTTCCTTAGGCAGTTTATGCACATTGAGAATGTCTTAGCGAAATCGAATCATGTAGTCAAATGACTGATGCGGCCACAAACGAACTGCACTCGTGCATGTAGTGATCCACAGCTTAGCAATAATAGCATTTTGGATCGTGGGTTCGATTGGTATTGGCAACGGACAAGGAAGTTTTACTAAAGGTCTTTAAATAATTTGGCCGCCCAACTTACGAGACTTTTGCGTGCTTGACGTAGCTTCATCTGCTGCCAAATGTTGGTAGTATCTATTGAGTGCATCTTGGCAGTTCTGCCAAAGGGGCATGTTTTGAAATTCTAAACTTTTTTCCCATCTAGACTTAGTTTTTGCATCCACTTTTGTCATGACGATGTGTATAAGCATTGCATTTGCTATTACCTTGTCAATGCCTAGTAAAAGCAAGGATTCGTAGATAGCTGTGACAGTATCTATTATGTGACGGACCCTGCATTGAGGGAATGTCAAAAATCAGTGTTAAACACTGATTGTCGTACACCCGATTTAAGACGGCCAGTGTCTTTGAGTAATTGGTCTCAGTTATTGGAAATACTTTCACGGTCCCCAACGCTTCTTTCTCCAGAAATGATTAAATTTTTCGTCGCTAAGAGTTGGATCGCTATCTATGAGACTGGTGAATAAGCCAATAAAGTTCTTATACTCTGAGTAGCATCCGGAAAACTTGGGTAAATTCATTCGAGGTAAATTTTTAATTGTGCGAGCTTGCAGTATTAAGGGTCGAGTTAAGTAATGGTGGTCTTCGATTTTGTACATTAGCTGACATATAAAGAGATTTTGTGGCTACACACATATCCTCAAGCTCAGCTCGCGAGGATAATACTTGATTAATGGACTCAATTTCCTCTTGACGGTTAAATGCACGATTTATTTAATTGTTTAAAATGTCTAATCTGCACTTTAATTCACCCTTAACACTTTCAAGACGCGAGAGTAACGAATTAGCACGATCGTTGCCATCATTGACATTATTTGCACTGAACTTTGCTGACGACTTAAACGTCGCTTTGGAGCCACGATGCAATTTCACGCTGAAATGTCAATATAAAGGGGCCCATCCACAGGCGAGCATGTTCGTCGAACATGCTACTTGAATGTTCGCCTACTTGAATTTCATTTTCCCACTAACTAGAGCGAACATTCGTGCGAACATCATTTTTCGATAAATTTTCCAACTATCAACATGTCATTATTACGCAATTGCTTGTTTTTATATGCATCGCTTTTGGCGTGCAATAGCGCAGGCTCATTTTTTAGGCTATCAATAAAATCTAGCAGGAATGTTTTGTTCATTTTGCTCTACCAAAACGTTTTTCCAACTGACGTTCGTGCCAACATTGCCATCCATATTCGAGCATGTTATTGCCAACGTTGTCAAAATAGAACGATTTCTATCTCATTCGAACATTTTGACGAACACAAAATTTGACAACGAACACTACCATCCACAGGAAAAATTTCGTCGAGCACAACATGTTCGACGAACATGCTCGCCTGTGGATGGGCCCCTTAAGTGAATCTTTGCCACCCACTGATTTAATGAAAATTGAAATCTCAAGCAGAAAGCACAGCTATCTAGTGTTGCGATAGGTTATATTGATTGAACTTATTTTAACTTTGTAACTTTGTTATAACTATATCCTAATTGCATGTAAGCTGAAGTGCAAGCGTGAGCCGTTACTCTGCAGCAGAGAAACAAATTGAATAACTCGAATTCACAAAACTCGGGCTAAGACCATTTAAGGTACTGCAACGATTTTCAAAGCTCCCTCTGATTTATTTATTTATTTATTTATTTCGCCAACGTATAAATCCTTACATGGCTACATAATAACGACTTACAAACTAATAAATAGTACTACAATACTAATAAAAACTTGAGAAGTGCCTTATTAACATGCGTTTATGCACAACCTTATCTGAGCCCCACACAATTCGGAGGCTAGGCGGCAAAGAATTAAAACAAGAAAGAGCCCGCTCAATCGGCTCATTTAAAAAATAATTGGCCCTATGACACTTGACCCGAAAAGGGGCAAAGGTACGAAGATCCCTTTGAGGAACACTTAAATTAATGAGCCCCAATAAAAAAGGACAATCAATGTTATCAACGATTAAATTGTTAAAAAAAGTTAAAGCTGCCAGATTACGCCGATCCTCCAACGTGCAAACATTCAGAAGAAGGCAGCGGCTCTGGTATGAAGGAACAGGATCCTGAAACCTTAGAGGCAGAAGAGCAAATTTTAAAAATTTTTTCTGGAGTCGCTCAATTCTGTTGGAACGAACTTTACAATCCGGATTCCAAATGATTGAGGCATATTCCAGCCTCGAACGAATAAATGCAGCATATACGCTGCGGCTCGAGTATGGACTTTTGAATTGGTTCACGTGCCTCTTAACAAAGCCCAGCATAGCATACGCTTTAGGCAGAATATAGTCTAAGTGACCAGAAAATTTAAATTTGCTGTCGAATAAGACACCAAGGTCTAACACCTCCTCTTTAGCTGCCAAATTATAATTACTAATGGAATAACCCGTGAAGATTTCAAGAGACCGCCTACTGTAGCGGGTATACATACACTTAGATAAGTTTAATGGAAGAAGATTACGGGAGCACCATGAGTAAACTCTGGATATATCCTTCTATAACATGTAACTATCACTAATGCAGCTAATGGCTTTATAGATTTTAAGGTCATCCGCATACATTAAAAAGTGGGAATGACGAAAACATGACGAGATGTCATTAATGAAAATGATAAATAGAAGAGGTCCAAGAGAGCTGCCTTGTGGAAGACCAGAGGAGGTGACAAATGGACTTGAGATAGCGTCTCCAATAGAAACGTGGCAAGGTCGGTCAGCCAGATAAGACTCAAACCAACTTAATAGGCAAGAATGAATACCTAGTTTATATAATTTGGCCAGAAGGGCAGCATTACACACTTTGTCGAAGCCTTTGGAGAAGTCTGTGTAAATGCCATCAACCTGAAATCGGGTTTCAAAAGCTTCAAAGCAGTGCTTAAAAAAGACCGCTAAATTAGTTGTAGTGGACCTCCCAGGCAAAAAACCATGCTGGTTGGGGTATATAAAATTACGAGCCAGAGATTTTTTTTTACTATCCGCTCCAGTATCTTAGCGACGTTGCAAATTTTGGCTATAGGTCGATAGTTGGTAACATCACACCTACTGCCACCTTTGTGAATAGGCGTTATAGAGGTAATCTTCCACCGGTGGGGGAATCTACCAGATGAGAGCGACAAGGAGAGCAGGAATTGAAGGGGAGTAGAAAGGGAGTAGAAAGGGAAGCGATACTCCTCTTAAGAAAGAATGGGGAGATACCATCCACGTCAGGTGTGAGCGACTCGGTTAAATGTCCTGTGGCTTCAACTAAGTCACAGTCCAAAACGTCCATGTTACTCACATTGAGAAAAGGCTCAATACTAAGAAAAGTTATATTATCACTCCAAGGAACCTTCGCTCCAAGTTAGAGGCAAAGTATTTTGAAAAAACATCAGAAACGCCCTGATCCGAGTCGGCTGTTAAATTACCATAACATATGGATGAAGGTATGTCTGATTTTGACTTTTTGTTGTTAACAAACCGCCAAAAAGCTTTAGGATTGGATCGAAGGCTAGCTTCGACATCGGATATATACTGATTGTAGAGGAACTTATTAAGGAAATCAAATTCCCGCTTAAATTGCCAGTACAGCTCTCCTGCTCGAGACTCCCCTGTCATTATAAATCTTTTGTAATGCTTATTCCTTCTATTATTTAAGTTTTTTAAACCTTTTGTATACCAAGGAAGCCTATAGGATCTTCGTACCCTCACAGGGGCATAAGTATCAATAATATTAAAAAGGGTAACCAAAAACTTAGTATAACAATCATCGATTGAGCCATCCGAAAAAAGGGAAACCCAATCAAAGGCTGAAATAGATGCATTAATAAGAGACAAGTTAGTATCATTCAAATGATAATATGGAATGTGTGAAGCAGAAGGCAAAAATCTATAAAACTCAATATGAATTACTAAAGGCTTGTTGTGCATATCACAAGGACTTAATGGTACATTGCATAATTCTACTTTACTATTAACCAAATTATTTAAAAATATAAGATCAAGAATTTTGGATAAATCATTAAAAATATTATTTACTTGGGAGAGGCCCAGACTAAAAATATCATCTAAAACTACAATTTCATGACTCTGGTGAACGTTGCTAGGTAGCATGCAGGGAGATTCCGGGTCCCAAGACCAGACAATGGAGCTCAGGTTGAAATCGCCAGCTACCATCAAAGCGGTAGGGTCCGACGTTCTAGCACAGACACTAGTGATGTTTTCCATATGCGCATGATATATACTAAATGCGCTGTTCGGAGGGATGTATGATGCAATGATGACGAACGGGCCATGGACGCCCTGGATTGAAACCGCAAGCTGATCCAGTAAAGGGTCGGCCACTGGAAGGCGCAGTGGCGTAGCCTGAAGAGATCGACGGATAGCGATGATCACACCTCCACCTCGCCCACACTGGGTACTGAAAGCATCTCGGTCCTTTCGAAATACATGGTACAAGTTAGGCTCGAAGAACTCAGAGGAGCTAAAGTTGTCATTGAGCCACGTTTCCATACGGATGATTACATCAAAATCGCAGGCAGCAGAGTTCACGAATACCATCCGGGACATATTTCTCATTCCCGATATATTTTGGAATAGAATTTTTTTTTTTCCTTATTACTCCTCTCGGGAGCTTAGGGCCTCTACAAGGGCTCTCTCCACCTATCTTTATTTTTGCCGCTGTTTTTGCTTTATTGTGTCCCAGCTGATGTTCTTCCGGGCATTTCTCCTTCAAACTGCGCCAGTCTGGTTGGTTCCATTAAAGTCCTCACGTTTCCTTGTCCAATTCGTGTCCGTTTCGATATGCGAATGGTCGTCAACGGGGGTTGGGGGGAGTGGTTGGTTTCTTCTCTTCTCTTCTTGTATTAGTTTCGTTAATCAATTGTTTTTTTTTTTTTTCAGTTGATCCGGTGATTAGCCAGGTGCAACCTATCCCAGAGGTGGGACTGCCACCTGTCGATATCTGGGAATACCGTTTTTTGACCTCACATGTTTAGTATCATCGGAAAAGAGACCACTAAACATAATGAAGCCGAAAAACTTTGGAGGTCATGATTGCAATGAGTGGGGTTCGAACCCACGACCTATCGCTTAGCGCGCAGCTACACTACCCACTAGGCTATGAGCCCCTCGCATATCACAAGGACTTAATGGTACATTACATAATTCTACTTTACTATTAACCGAATTATTTAAAAATAATTTGATGTATGCACTGATGTATGTATGTTCTGGTGTGTGCTTTGGTTTGTGCATATGAAGAGAGAATGAACGGCACCAAGCAAATAAAGAACCAACTGTAAGCGTGACACGTGTCTGCTTCAAAACTTACGCCTTGCCTAATATTCTGTAGGCTTATGCATGTATGTATTTCATTTACTGAAACGCTATCAATTTGTTAATTAGCGATTAACGAAATCCAGCGGCGTGTCCAGTACAAGCTCAAACTGAGATTCTCTACGGTGAATGTATATATGTAAAGCTGATCTGCTATATAAACGATGAATTCCAGCGGCGTATCGAGTACAAGCCCAAACTGAGATTGCGGATGTACGTATAGCTGATCTGCTATATACGATGATACTTCCTTCTGAGTCCACCCGGGGGCGCCAAAAAATGTTTGCTCCAAATTGGCAAACTGCGAAAATGCCTGTTTCAGTCCAGCAACTTTGGCCCCAGTAGAAACGCATCGACCGAATTCAATGAAAGAAAGTTCATTTATTTCTCTCTGCTCCTTCTCTTCTTTCAGACGCAGCAACAAAAACAAGTATTTAACAGAGTGATAACAACTTTAGGCGGTACAATTAAAATAGTTTTCATAAACAAGGGCGTAAGGAACACACATAGATATCTTGCAGCTCGGGCTCGTTGGGGGTTATTTTATTTTCACGTTGACATGCACGTGTTTGTGGATGCGAGTCGGTCGGCATTTGCGGCGGTGATCTACTGGAGTATGAGTACTATCATGTATGAGAATGGTGACGTGGAAATGAGGTTCGTGTGTGCACTTTCTGCCACTTTCTGTGTTTTAAAGGAGGACAGTTCACCAACCAAGCTAAGGGTTGTTTTTAATGGATCTGCTGTCACCACTTCTGGATATTTATTGAATGACGTGTTGATGTCTGGCCCAGTTATTCAGCCAAAGTTACTACATATTCTGTTAAGGTTCCGATGCCACCGGGTGGCCATTACTGGATATATTTGCAAAATGTATCGTTGCGTCAGGGTTTTTCCTGATGACAGCTATCTTCAGTGTATTCTTTGGCGGGATTCCACCCAGGATGAGTTACAGGTTTTTAAGCTGGATACTGTCATCTATGGAACGAAGACTACCTCATTTTTAGCAGTTCAGACAATGAAGCAGTTGGCAGAAGATGAACAATTTATGTTTCCAAAGGGGGCCGAAATTCTGCATCGCGACTTTTATGTGGATGATCTACTTTCCGGAGGCGACACTATAGATGAAGCTATTAGCAGAATGCTGCAAACATTCGGGATCTTTGCCAAAAGCCAATTTCGGTTAACGTGCTGGATAAGGTGCCTGAAAAAGATCGGGAGTCTTTCCTAAGGTTTGATGATTTCACAAAGACACTGGGTCTTGCTTGGGATTCTGCAACTGACCGCTTGCTATTTTCTTTTGAAGGGATTCAGTCAATCTCAAAGCCCTCTAGGCGCATCGATTTTTCTTCAGTCTACATCAAAATTCGAGGTGGAGGTCCATGGATTCTGTGACGCCAGCATTGAGGCGTATGGGCCCTGCGTTTATGTCGTGTCCAAGGGCTTCTGTTCGAAGACCCGACTTACGCCTTTAAAGACTGTTGCGGTGCCGAATCTGGAGTTATCGGGAGCAGAGATGTTGGCTCGACTTATGTCGGAAGTACCACAGTTGAAGGTCGTTCGAAAGTATTTTTGCTGGTGCGATTCTGCTGTGGCTCTGTCTTGGATTCGAGAAGAACCCTCTCGGTTTAATGTTTTCAGAACCATTCAGAAGCTAACTAGAGAAATGGAGTGGCAGTATGTTCCCACTTCCTTCAAACCAGCAGATATCCTGTCGCGTGGTGCTCTTCCCAATGAATTGGTTGAGAATAAGCTGTGGTCTCACCGTCTCACGGTCCTCTGTTTCTCATTGAATCCCAAGAGGCGTGGCCAACCGCGGTCCCATCTGAGAGATCGACCCTGGAGTAACGTGCAGGGTCCTACTCATTCAGTCTCCGTACGTGGATATAACAGGGGTTTTAAGTACGCTAATTCGTTTCCAGCACTGCAGAGGGTATTTGCTTACGTATACAAGTTTTCTCAACGAATTCGCAACAACGGTGTCCCGGCTAGCGATATCAAGTCTGAAACCCTTTTTTTATTGCGACTTGTGCACCGCGTGCATTTTTGGGAGGACATAAAGGCGCTTCAAAATGGAAAGGAGATAGCGATATTCAGTGCACTTACGCTGACTATAACTGTTGACTTCCATGACCGGAATTTACATGCGGGACCTCACGCGCTGGTGGAAATCATTCAGTCGCAATTTTGGCCAATTGGGGGGAGAAAAACGGTGACGAAGGCAATGCACAAATGCATACGATGCTTCCGGATTAAACCTCGGTTGTTGGAGCACATTTTAGCTGATCTCCCGGAGCAAAGAGTTTTCATGCTCCCAGGACTTTAGAGACACTGGTTTGGATTTTGTGGGCTTTTCTATTATAAGCCGGAGGTGCGTAATAAGGCTCCAGTAAAGTGTTACGTCAGCGTTTTCATTTGTTTTGGTACCAATGCAGTCCACCTGGAGCTTGTGAGGGACCTGTCCACAACTTCTTTTCTGCATGCCTTGAAATGGCTTATATGCAACCACCGAAGGCCTCAACCAACTTTGTTGGAGCCAAAAAAAACAGGTGAAGGAGCTGCTTCGACGATTTCTAAGCGATGAGCATCAACGGGCACTGCTGAAGTTTTGCTCTATGGAGTAAATCGAATGGCATTTTATTTCTTCTCGATCTCCGCATTTTGGTGGTCTTTGGGAAGCGGCTGTTAAAACCGCCAAGCAACATTTTTTCCGGGCTATTGGATCTTCAGTTCTTGAATTCGAGGAGCTGTGAGCGCTGCTGTGCCATATTAGGGCTGTCATAAATTCACAACCCTTATTGTCTCTTTCAGCTCATTTTTTAAATGGTGATCCATCAGTCAGCATTGTCGAGCCCTATGCCACAAAGCTGAATTGCAACCGGTTGGACAGCTTGTAGCGCGTGTCTCTCCTGCAGCAGTCTTTCTGGTCCCGATAGAAGGAGGAGTACATAAAACTTCTTTAGCGGCGCTCCAAATGACGTGCCTCTGGTCCGTGGTGCTAGTCAAGGACGAGAACCTACCTCCGATGAAATGGCCGCTTGCAAGAATAATGAAGTTAATCCCTAGTAGAGATGGATTCTTTCGAGTGACGGTGATTAAACCCTAATGTGGAGTTACCAAGTGCGCAGTGTGCGCAGTTTTTCCAGGCACACCGGTACTAAATCGATTAAATTTTCGATGATCTCTAGAGACCCATAATTGTAAACTAAGAAACATAAACTAAGCAAGTAAATAAAATGAAGTTCAATGCATAACTTTGTCTAGTCGTTTGGATTCAGAACCCCCGAGCAGAACTGTGCTCAACTATGTCATTACGCCCATGAACGGCATTTGTCACAACATTTTTGGTGGCCCATGAGAGGAACAATCCGCACACGACTCCACAATCCATGGTCATCTCCAACATTTCCATCAAAATCGTTAATGGACACCTAATCTCAACACGGAACCATTATTCTCCTTATCAACTCCTTCATTCTCTTTGACAAAGAGGAAGCGAAAATAACGGAATCAAACTTTTTTCCCCAGTCAGCTACCAGCGGGCGCCGAGCAACAAGCGACGCCTGTTCCTAAAATACTCGGCCCTGGTGCGGCAGTCCAACTTCCAAAGTTGCCAGTACCTAACTTTTCTGGAAAGTATAAAGATTGGCCAGCTTTCCATGATCTATTTATGCAACTCATTCACCAGAACCAGGCGTTGTCAAATATTCAGTGATTCCATTTCCTCAAGCAAGCACTGCCTAAAGAGCAAGACCAAGATGTACACCAAATGGAACTAACGGATGGCGCTTACACTATCGCATGGGATCTCATCATCAAACGATATGATAACTCCCGTTTACGATTCATGCACCACATGAACGCCCTCTACGACATACCCTTTACCTCAAGGGAAAGCTCATTAGAGTTCAAACATATGCTAAATGTAACCAACGTATGCATCAACGAGTTAAATCGTCTCAAAACGAATATCCATTATAGCACGCAATGGATAGTCCATCATTTGACAACTGTACAAACCTGGGAGCATTGCTTGGGAAACTCCAGCGACATTCCGAGTTTCCTCGACTTGGAAACCATCCCCAACAATCGCCTCGTCAGCATGATCATCATCACCGGAAATGTTCACATCCCACGCAAAACTCTACGATAAACAAATCGACAAATTATCCACGCCAAAATCCCAAGCAAAAGGGTTCCGGCTCTCTTGCGTAAACTGTAAGGGGCAACACATTTTGCGGCGATGCCTTGATTTTTCGTCCAAGGATTGCTTTGCCCGCAAACGAATCATTGGCCATACAAAGGCATGTCTAAATTGCCTCAGCATCCATCATCACTTGTCGCAGTGTGGCAGTAATAAGAATTATTCACCATACCCTGCTTCACTTCCCCACGACGTATACCAGCTCATCATCGATTATTCAGAACGCAGCAAGCGACAGCTCCGATCCTGCTTATCCTTCCGATTCCAATACAGTGCTGATGGCCACTGTACAACTACATAATAACAGCACCGGACAAACTGCCGTTATTCGAGCCTTGATCGATCATGGCTCTGAGGGCACGTTAATCACAGAACGTGCCACTCAGTTTCTGGGACTTCCACGTCACCGAGTCACAGCACAGATCACCGGCATCGGTGATAACTCAAAGAACATCTGTAGATTTAGTATAGAGTTCTCCATAATCACTTCCCTCTCTTTCTCTTAAGCGAACGGTCGTGTTTTTTTGTGCGCACTGCGTTTTATTATAAATATTGTGAATCTTAACAATCTTAAAGCCTAAACCGTATCGCTTCGCGAGTGCTGTGGTATATTTGGAGTCGAATTAATAAATTGAATAATTTCAATTCCAAGCATAGCTCAGCTCTGCTTCTTCCCCGGCTTATCTTTATTTCTGCATTTCTCTTTTGCACTATTCAAAGCTCCCGCTTTGGCTTCCTATTTGGCACAGTGGTTATTGTGTTTTTAAACTTTTTAAATATTAATTTTTGTTTTATAATAAATAAAAATAAAATGGAATTTAAACTTGTCTGTGCCATTAAGTCTTGTAACAAGACAATTTCCTCATCCCAGCCTGCCATCCATTGCTGGCTATGTGAGAACGTCGTACATGCCAAGTGTGCCGGTTTCACTGCATCAGTTTCGGATGCCATTTCCCGTAGGTCTGGGATACATTATTGTTGTGAAAATTGTCGTGCTGTGCAAGGCGAAATGAGGTCGTTCGTGAGACAGACCAAAAATGGATTTAAAGAGCTGATCACTGGTTTTCGTAAAATCAATGACCAGCTCTGTGCGCTGGACACTCAGTTTAGTGGCCTTCAGCTGCTAAACGAGTCCCCTAAGCGCAAGAAATCCGCTGTTTCTGATCCGCCTCAGCCTGCTCAGCCGACATTAATGCAGCCGCTTATATCTCTGGCCACCCCAAGGGCTAGAACTGAGAAAAATTCGTCCGAATTTCTCAGGGATAATGAGCAATTGTCTGATATGTCCGCCATGGCATCCCTTCAAGTGATGCCACAAGTCCTAGGGAACGAAACCCCCATTACGGTTACCCAAAAGGGTATTCCACAGCCCGTACCACCGGCACCGACTGATGCTGCAGTTCGACACCAAACCCCTTACAGGTGATTCCTCCATCGAAACATATATTTGTTTCTCGGCTCGCCCCTGATCTCGGCTTATATCAAAGCCAAAACAAAAGCCGATATAAAGGTGGAGGACATACAAAAATTTAAATATAATTATACAAGGCGCACGTCTTCTTTCCAGATTCGTGTGCCCGCGCTGATGTTCAAGACGATTTGCTCTCCCAGTTTTTGGCCAGAGAATCTTTTCGTCCAAGAACATCAGCCTAGTTCCGTGAAGAAAAAAGTTCAAAAACCAGTGGGAGTGAGACTTCCCAATATCGAAACCACTGACCAACCCTCCACCTCTTCTTTGGCCACTAACCCAAAAAACTAGTTTCCTCACTAACTCTTACCTATCAGAATACTAGGGGGCTACGTAGCAAACTCCCCAAGCTATAATCTGATAGTTCTTTCTTTGCATCCCATATAATAGCATTTACAGAAACCTGGTTAAATCCGGAGATCTTTACAGAAATGAGTCCTCATTTCTGTAGACTCTACTCTTGCTTCTGAAGAGGTAAAATCCCATGAGCTTTATACATTACTTGTTCATATATACCTCCTATGTCTGAACCGCCTACATATTGGCAGCATTTGTCCGCCATTCGATACGTCTCTAATCTTATGACGGATCGTGACCAACTCGTAGCGGTGGGCGACTTTAATATCCCAGAATTAAAGTGGTCCAACGTCGACAACTCACCATCTTTGTCACTTATAACTTACCATGACTTCACCGCGGGCATGTTTGACATGTCCCTAGGTCAGATCAATCATGTTAGAAATTCGCTAGGTCGGCTTTTAGACTTATGTTTTGTATCTGATCCGGATGGTACTGCTCTCTCCAAAGCTTTTCCCCTTTCAACCCCAGAGGATCCATATCACCCCACGCTGGAGGTCTCAATCGAAACCACTCCTGGTATCGATCAGATGTCTCCGAGCGTGGTAAATAAGATTCGCTGTTTCCGTAAAGCTGATTTTCAGAAACTTAATAGCCTTATAGAAACATTTGACTGGTCTGATATTCTGGCGTGCACTGATCTTAATGTCACTTTAGAAAAATTTTATTTTACTTAAAATAAATTTTTTGACTCATGTGTGCCTTGGAAATATCCGTCCGCTTCAGCAAATCCTCCTTGGTTTACAAGGTGCCTTACTAACTTAAAAAACAAAAAAAATAAGCTTTTACTTAAATATAAAAAAACCTGCAGTAGTGTGGATTTCGCAAGATACCTACTAGCTCGGTCGAATTTTACCGTGCATAACGCTGAATGTTATAGGAATTATATTGACCGCTGCCGGATTCAATTTACTCAGGATCCAAAGCAGTTTTATAGTTTTGTAAACACTAAGCGTAAACACGTATCTTTTTCACCCCTGCTTACGTTTGAAAATTCTTCTGCGACTTCGGATCAGGCCATTGCCGATCTATTCGCAGAATTTTTTCAAACAACTTATTCTCCTCCTAAACTGACTGATCAGCCTTACGCATATAACATTCAAGCAGCAAATCTTATTTTTTGTCCGTTTTTTTCTGAGAATAACTTATTATCTGGTATTTTAAGGGTCAAACCCATTTATTCGCCAGGCCCCGACGGAGTACCAGGCTGTGTGCTAAAATACTGCGCCAGGGCTCTGTGCAAACCTCTTCTAAGACTTTTCAACTTTTCTTTGGAAACCTCAATTTTTCCCCTTAAGTGGAAGGAATCATTCATAATTCCCCTACATAAAAAAGGGAAAAAGTCTGAGGCTGCCAACTACAGAGGCATTTCTAAGTTGTCGGCAATTCCAAAGTTATTTGAAAAATTAATTACCCCTCATTTGCAACACCTTTGCTCTTCGATTATCACTCCTTGTCAGCATGGCTTTATTAAGCTTCGCTCCACCACCACAAACTTATTGGAGTTGACATCCTTTGTCATAGATGGCTTTTGTAAGGGATATCAAACCGATGTAATTTACACAGACTTCAGCAAAGCATTCGATTCAGTTAATCACTCACTCTTGTTGAGTAAACTGAATATGCTGGGTTTTCCTAAAGACCTCTTAACGTGGATCTCCAGCTACCTAGATGGAAGGACACAAAGAGTCTTATTTAAAAACATGCAGTCCCGTCTGGTCCGTGCTACATCCGGCGTCCCTCAAGGAAGTCATCTTGGCCCGTTTTATTTACGCTTTTTATAAACGACTTGCCCCCTGCTTTAACGAACTCTCTAGTTCTCATGTATGCAGATGATGTAAAGCTTTGTCTTCAGTACAAATCCATCTCTGCCCAATGCAGTCTTCAGTCTGACCTTGATAACTTTCAAAAATGGTGCTTAGCTAATGATCTAATACTTAATGGATCTAAATGCAAACATATGTCTTTTTATCGTTCTTGCCCTCTGCAAGCTACTTATTCTATTAATGGGATTGCCTTAGAAAAATTGACCCAGGTTAATGATCTCGGCATCCTATTAGACATCAAACTTAAATTTGCCGACCATATTTCCTTAATGGTTAATAAGGCTAAAGGAGCCCTTGGTTTTATCAAAAGGTGGTCAAAAGAATTTAATGACCCCTATATAACTAAAACACTATTCATTTCTTTGGTCCGTCCTATACTGGAGTACGGTTCATGTGTCTGGTCCCCAATATGGAGTACATCAGGACCGCATAGAATCCGTACAAAAGAATTTCCTAACTTTTTCACTTAGAGGTCTAAACTGGGATGCAAATCTTCACCTTCCATCTTATAAGAGTAGACTCTTACTCAAAAACTACCTAGCTTAACAAATCGTAGGACAATGCTCGGTGTAGTCTTTCTGCATAGCCTTATTAACGGGGATGTAGATAGCCAGCATTTACTAACACGCTTAAAATTTAACATTCCTAATAGAAGGACTCGAAACTTTAGTCATCTGTTCCTTAGCCGTTGTAGTTCGACATATGCACTGCATGACCCTTTTAGGGTATTATGTTCGAACTACAATGGTCTCTACGCCATAACATCTCTTTCCTGTCCCTCAAACTTAAAATATAGAATTTTAAATTTCCTTACTAACTCCTCCTAGCTTAATAATAAAAAAAATAGCTTAATGTATTCTAACAAATCGTTTATTGAGCGCCCCTCGGTCGTCTGGGCCTCTAAGCTTTATGATGAATACAGGAATGCTAGCTGATGCTCTTATTGATGCACAAGCCATTTCCAAATTCTGAAAGACCGGTAAAAAAAAAAAAAAAAAAAAATAAGCTTATGTACGGACCCTCAATTTCACCATCTGGTGCGACCAGCGTATGTCCTCAACTCGATAACCTCTCACTTACCAAGAAGCAATGTCAACGTGGACACTTGTCAGCTTTGTCATCTGCAGGAATTACACTTGGCCGATCCCACCTTTACCAGGCCAGGCCGCATCGACGCGTTATTTGGAGTAGATTTGTTGATGCCATCAACCATATTTGTTGATGCCAGATTTACGGAAAGGAGCTTCAAATCAACCTATTGTTTGGCCATAGCAATGAAACAAAGGTAAATGTGGTAACCATTCGTGGCCATCAGACTAATCTGGACGCACTGGTAAAGGGTTTCTTCGATCTCGATCAAATCAGCTCTGAGAGGACTTTAACAGCAGAAGAACAATGGTGTGAGGATCATTTCCAGCGTACCTTCACCGGACAACCCAATGGAAAATAGGTGGTCCGGCTTCCGTTAAAAACTGAATTTGATAAGGAACAAGTCATCGGAAAGTCTCACCAAATCGCACTCAATAGATTCCAAATCGATAGACCAAATCGCACCCACCTCTTAGAACGTCGGCTAAACAGAAACGACACACTTAAACAACAATATCACTCCACCATCAAGGAATATTTTTTTATCTTAAGCAACTCTCCAAAGTCACTACCGCAGAAGCTCGACATCAGATGATCACTCCAAGAGGTCAACATTATTTCTCATCATGTACTCTCCCACACCACGCCGTGATAAAGGATCAAAGGATCAAACAACGATCAAAGTTCGGGTGGTGTACGATGCATCAAGAACCACTTCAAACGGAAAATCCCTTAACGACATATTGTGCATCGGCCCACCGCTACAAAACGATTTAGGAGGAGTCATCATGAAATGGAGGCTACATCGTTACGTGTTTGCAGCAGATATCCAACGAATGTATCGCTGTATCGACATGCACCAGGAGGATGCTCAATTTCAACGTATCTTATGAAGGAATGATCAAAACGAAATCGCCGAGTACAGCCTAAATACTGTCACCTTTGGAACTGCATCAGCACCGTATACAGCCATACGCGTACTCCGTACCCATTAGCAACTCCTGTCTTATTAAATGAAGTATATGTCGACGATGTCCAAACTAGTCTCAATACTATTCATAAGGCATTGGAAATACGAAATCGCTACACTGAAATCGGCTGAAATAGAACTCAGGAAATGGGCATCAAATCATCCACAAATCTGATCCGGAATCCTGACCAGCACATGTCTCAAAAGAGACATGTAGAAG
Source organism: Drosophila pseudoananassae pseudoananassae (assembly GCA_018153035.1). Classification (NCBI taxonomy): domain Eukaryota; kingdom Metazoa; phylum Arthropoda; class Insecta; order Diptera; family Drosophilidae; genus Drosophila; species Drosophila pseudoananassae. Next base: position 1,874,761 of record JAECXR010000007.1, read on the forward strand.
TAAATTTTCAGGAGACTATTAAAACTCTGGGACTTTATTGGAGCCCACACGAGGATTTATATAGCTTCAAGGTTCGATTTGACCTTCCTGCCTCCTTTACTAAACGTTCCTTTCTTTCAGTAGTCGCTCGCCACTATGATCCATTAGGCTTTATAGTTCCTGTCACTACTGCTGCCAAGAGTATTCTAAAGGACATCTGGCAGTGGCGACCCGAGACCTCCGACAAAACCCAAACCGCTCTCGATTGGGACGGCCCGTTACCCCCAATACTTCAAGCCCGATGTGAAGAATTCCGACATCATTTACCAAACATTGAACAGTTGAAAATACCTCGGTGGCTTGGCCACCAGACCGGTGAGCCACAGTCACACCAACTACACGCCAGAGTTCCCCAACAGCCACTTCAGGGGGCGACAGTCCCAAGTCCGTCACTTGATCAGCTTCTTGGCATAGATGCTGGCCAGGTGAATGATGGGCAAAGACAAGCGCAGGCTAACATCTCTCCTCGGTCAAGCGCCTCAGAACTTTCACAAAGGCCAGATAAGGTGGCGCATATAATGAATGGATGGAAACTTCGGTTTAGTGGAGACCCAGGAGGCATTAGCGTAGATAATTTTATTTATAGGGTACACGCGTTAACCGGTCAAACCCTCGATTCAAAGTTCGATGTTATGTGTGGCAACGCAAGTGCTTTGTTTGAGGGTAAAGCCAATGACTTTTACTGGCGATATCATAAATCGGTGCCATCCGTTAAGTGGACCGAATTGTGTGACGCACTTCGCCGTCAGTTCAGGGATACTAGAACGGATGTTGATATACGAGAATTAATTCGGGATCGCAAACAGAAAGAAAAAGAGAGTTTCGACTCGTTTTATGACGCCGTGGTTCAATTAACGGACAGCTTAGACTGCCCTTTAGAGGATAAATCTTTAATAGAGATTTTACGGCGAAATTTGCGAGCTGAGATCAGACACGAAATTTTAAATATCCCAACTGAGTCGATCTCAAAGCTTCGTGAAATATGTAGAAGGAGAGAATGCTTTCTAGAGGAAGTAAAATCAGATATTATAAAAAGGGTACCCCATTCAAAAGTAACGTCTCAGAACTTCTTCAAGTTGAGCATAAAGAGTCTGAATCGGAATTCTTTGAGAACGAAGAGGGGGTCATCGAAGCAATGTCATTAATATGCTGGAACTGTAGGAAGGAGGGCCACAGGTACCAGGATTGCACGGCTCCTCGTAAAGTGTTTTGTTACGGATGTGGGGCACGCAACACATATAAGCCGGCATGCCTAAAGTGCCAAAAAAACAAGCTGCTGAACACCCAAGCCGCTCGTTCTCGGTGTGTTCAACGGACTCAGTCGACAAATACGGAAAGCGAGCAACTATAAGTCCTGTCATGGACTCATTCAAAACTGATGTTGGTCCTGCAGAGGGATGGCATCAGAAAATCAATATTTTTAGGAACATTAGCAATAAACAAGCTTATCTTAAGAAACTTGATGCTAAAAATAAGTCACGGAATACCAATAGATTAAAAAGATTCTGGAAAGTCAACAAGGATTTGTGTGCGCTTCGCAGCAATAATGGCGACGGTCGTCCGTATACTATTGTAAAAATCATGGATCGGAATATCAAAGGGCTTATGGACACGGGCGCATCTATGAGCTGTATTGGGGGGCAGTTTGCACAGGAAGTTCTGGGGAGCGAAGTTCCTATCCACAGAGTCTTTAATAATGTTTCTACAGCAGATGGAAGTAAGCAAAATATTATAGGTCGATTAAGCACAAATATAGAATACAACGGCCAGATTAAGGCGATTCAGTTATACATAGTTCCATCTTTAAAACAAAACCTCTACTTAGGCGTAGATTTTTGGAAACTCTTTGACTTATTACCTCCAAATATTCAAATTTCGGAGCTAAGTGCTCACAATCTTACCCAGGACCAAAAGGAAACCTTGCAGGGAGTAGTGGATCAGTTTCCATCATTTGCTTCTGCCGGATTGGGCAAAACAAATCTTTTATCGCACCATATCGATGTGGGCGAAGCCAAGCCCATAAAGCAACGGCATTTCCCCGTATCGCCAGCTGTAGAGAAGCTGTTATATGGTGAAGTCGATCGAATGCTGGAACTGGGGGTTGTAGAAGAATCAGACAGCACCTGGTCCTCTCCAGTGGTTCTGGTGCAGAAACCTGGTAAGGTCAGACTTTGCCTCGACAGCAGGAAAGTGAACGCCGTGACCGTGAAGGATGCGTATCCGCTTCCACAGATAGATGGTATTCTGAGTCGCTTGCCAAAAGCAATGTTTATAAGCAGTCTCGACTTAAAGGATGCATTCTGGCAAATTCCGCTAGATCCAGCGTCCAGGGATAAGACAGCGTTTACGATCCCAGGTCGCCCACTTTACCAATTTAAGGTAATGCCGTTTGGCTTGTGTAATGCCGGACAAACAATGTCGCGACTTATGGACAAAGTTATTCCGGCGTCACTGCGAAATGAGGTGTTCATCTACCTCGACGATCTGCTTCTAGTTTCGGACACCTTTAAAAACCACATAAGGGTTCTAAAGACAGTGGCGGACTGCATCCGGTCTGCCGGGTTGACAATTAATGTTCAGAAAAGCCATTTCTGCGTTCAGCACGTCAAATATTTAGGGCATGTGATCGGGGAGGGCGAAATACGCACAGATCCCGAAAAAGTGGCAGCGATTGAAAAGTTTCCTCTGCCGAAAACCTTGAAGAGTCTGAGAAGTTTTCTCGGAATGGCGGGTTGGTACCGTAAATTCATTGACAATTTTGCCACTGTAGCCGCTCCTCTTACTGATTTACTCAGAGCTAAAAGGAAATTCACAATGACCGAAAAAGGACATCAGGCATTCATTGAGCTAAAGCGCAGGTTATGTACTGCGCCCGTCCTTCGAAGCCCAGATTTTACTAAGCCCTTTTACATCCAGTGCGATGCCAGCAAAAGTGGCGTAGGTGGAGTTTTGGTCCAAAGAACGGAACAGGGTGACGAATACCTGATCGCATTCGTTTCTAAAAAACTTAATAAGGCACAAAGAAACTATTCAGTAACTGAACAAGAGTGTTTGGCAGCAATAGTAGGCGTGAAAAGATTTCGTCCCTATGTAGAAGGCCAGGATTTCACAATAATTACTGACCATGCATCCCTAAAGTGGTTAATGGGCCAACCAGACCTGAATTCCCGTTTAGCGAGATGGGCTCTTAAACTGCAGGGATTTAAATTTAAGATTGAGCATCGCCGAGGATCACTTAACGTTGTTCCAGATGCTCTGTCAAGGGTCAACGAAGACGAAATAGCGAGTATTGATGCTTCGCATGGGTTGCTGGTGGATGTAGCGTCCGAACATTTTCAAGGCCCAGAATATTTAAGCCTGGTAGACAGTGTCAGGGCCAACAGTGCGAAGCTTCCCGACTTGAAGGTTGTGGATAACTTGGTTTACCGACGCTCAGAGCACGCAACAGGCGAGCCCCTTCATGATGTCTATATCTGGAAACTGTGGGTACCATTACAGCTGGTGGGCAATGTTTTGAAAAATGCACACGATCACCCACTTGCTGCTCATGGAGGCGTGCATAAGACGCTAGAGAGAGTACGCCGCTACTATTCCTGGCCAGGTTTGGTGAGCGATGTTAAGGCTTATGTTAGTAATTGCGATGCATGCAAGGCTACAAAAGCTCCCAACTGTCCGTTAAGACCTCCCATGGGAAAAGCTCCAGAATCGCAAAGATTCTTTCAGCGTTTATACATCGATTTTCTGGGACAATATCCGCGGTCGCGTAGTGGAAACATCGCAATTTTCATAGTTCTAGATCACTTTTCAAAATTTGTTTTTTTAAAAGCCATAAAGAAAATGGAGTCGACTGTCGTAGTGAAATACATGAAAGAAGAATTGTTCCACTTGTTTGGAGTACCAGAGTTAATTGTTTCGGATAACGGCACACAATTTAGGGCTGAATTGTTTCAAAAGTTGCTGAGGGAACACCGAATTACCCATAAGCTCACAGCCATTCATGCCCCTCAAGCAAATGCGTCAGAGCGGGTGAATAGATCAATAATAACGGCTATACGTGCATATGTAGATACTACCCAAAAAGATTGGGATGTGAATCTAAGCAGCATTTGCTGCGCCCTCAGGTCAGCTACCCACTCATCCCTCGGGACATCGCCCTACTATATGGTGTTTGGCCAACATATGGTTACATCTGGAGGTACCTACGCTTTGTTAAGGTCGCTACAATCATTACAGGACAGAGGAATAGCATTCACTAAGTCAGACTCATTAGAGCTTGCTCATAATAAGGCAGTTAAGCTGACAGAAAAACGAGATGGTGTTAACAGAGATCGCTATAATCTTAGATCACGTGAGATTTCCTACTCCATCGGGCAAGAAGTTTTTCGGAGAAATTTTAAACAAAGTAGTTTCCAGACAGGATATAATGCCAAATTAGGTCCTGCTTTTGTAAAGGCACGGGTCCGTCAGAAGTTAGGAAATTCGTACTACGATATTGAGGATCTGCAAGGTAAGCTGGTTGGACGCTACCATGCAAAGGATCTGCGGCAATAGTCCTGGCGGGATCAGCCTTGTTGGGTTTACCCCAAGTCTGATGTTAGCGGGGGGGTGTTGTAGTGGGGTTCAAAACCGCAGACCCTGTGCTTACTAGTGCCACCTAGCGGGCGGTACGGGCGGTAAAGTGGCAACATTAGACGTAGGGATTAGGCAGGACTGCATTTGCTTTAGCGTTTTAGGAGTAGCAGAAGTCTAGCCCTGGTAGTAAGCCATCTTGTAGAAACTGAGATCGAGAATCTGGTGCTTTCTTTTTGGAATCAGACTCTGGACCGGCACGAATGTACGTCAGATCCAGATCCATCCACTTCCAAATTTCCAAATTCAAATTGTTGGTTGAAGCTATCGCCGAGTAACCCGAGCTTTGGAGCCGAAGGAGGCGAGCATAGGAACGCTAATTCCTGCCCCACGAGGGCAGCTAAATTATCCATACCGACCAGAACCAGAACTCCGCCAGTCAACGTTATCTACGCCCAGCCCATCATTCCAGCCCAGCCCATATCAGCATCAATTGGTTTGCGGTGTTGTTTTCGTAGGGTGATCGTCAGACACAAGAAAAAGAGCAGACGAAAACTCGTGGCTGGTTTAGTCTGCGCGTTACTGATGGACAGCTAAGAACTCCGTGCGATTAGCTCCTAAACAAATACCCAAAATTAGGGAACGTCGCGATGATGGCAAAGGTGTCGTCCATACCAAGAGTCATCAAAACCACATGAAGTCTTTAGTTAATCTAAATATAAAGTATAATCTAAAAACCTAGTTTAGCAAATTTAAAATCGGTAGAAAGTTAAAATCGGTTTAAAAAAAAAATATAAGGTTAAAACCACAAGCTAAAATTGTGTAAAAATATGCAAATTTAAAAAAAAAGAAAAAAAAGGAATAGATTAAAAACGGGTGTGATGTAAATTAGACAAGATGATGATTAGAAACGAGTAAGAAGTTGAATTGGAAAGAGGCCGGAATTGAAAAAAAAAAAAAACGCCGATAAGACAAATTCGGTTAAGTCTCGATGTGGGTGTGTGTGCTGAACAATTTTAGTCTTCGCGAGTCGCTTTGGACTTGAATTTATTTACAGACTTCTTACGACACCTCCGATATTTGGAAGCGCTTTCAACGGTGGAGTATATCAGGTGAGTAAAGTCTACCCAATATTTACCTTTTTCGTCTGCATATGCATGTCATCTCGATTCAGAACCGAAATTTGAAATCAAGTGAAATGAAAACGTTGAAAATAAAGTTAACTTGTTAGGCACTATTAAAAAAAAAAAAAGAAAAAAAGATAAAATTAAAAATAAAAATGAAAAGAAAATATTTGAATATAATGAATAAGAAATTGCATCACATACTTTTGATTTAAAATACTTGCATTTAATAATAAATATTACACTTAGTAAAATATAAATATATAAATAACACGTTACGAAATCCTTCCTAAATGAAAATACAAATTATTAGCATTAGTTCTAAGTAATAGAAGTTTGTAAAACAGTAGTTATTAAGAAATGAAGTAATCTTTTAGGCTTTAACTCAAGAAAAACAAAAGTAAACAAAACGAGATGTACATCCTTATGTTTAATAAACACGCTATTATAATGAAAGAGTAGAAAACCCTGTTGTAACTCCATGCCGATCACAGAGCCGTCGTAGGGTCATGAACTCAAAGGGGCCTGTTGCAGGATCGTTGGGAAAACGCACTGGCCATGGTAGGGTGGGCTGAAGACACCCCTTTTACATCTCGGGGTGCGCAAAGTGAGAGTACTATCCTAGTTCTTGTCCGTCCGTTTGTTAAGCTATCTCTTGTCCGGCCGAAATTGGCTCGTTTTTTTGCACGCAAATAAAATTGATTTATCCCAGATAACTATGAGCACCTGTAGGCTATAACCGCTGAAAAACACCACTCCATTCGCTGACGAGCTAGAACCGGAATTTAATGCGTGCCGTGTTATTAGCTTGCAAAGAACACCCGCTCTATGTTGTTCGTTACAGGAATAATAATAAGTAATATCTGAATAATCATGGCGCCCAACGTGGGGCCTGACTATACAGTGAAGCTCACTCAATAGCGAAACAAACAAATCTTTCTTTTCATTTCCATTTCTATAAATTTCCTAGTCAGCAGTGTCAACTTTCAGTCGCATTGGAATGCAGTTTTTATATTTTCAGAAAGAAAAAACTCACCACGAAGAAAGAATTAATACAGCAGTCTCCTTTAATTGTGTTCAACCACAATAGGCAAGCGCTTTGGATTTGGCCAATTACGATCAATTATTAGTTTGGCTAACCACGCTTGAACTAGCGAGGAATAGGTGAAGTAGCTAAAGGTCTAGTAAGTCGAGAATGCAGGATTACAGAGCTTATGCTTGCGAGCAAGAGTCTGGCCGCAATTTCGGAAGCAAATCTTTAGGCAGTTTTTAGTATTGAAACTTTATTGGGGCTAAGTATGAAGTGCTTGGAAGTACAATCTCAAAGATAACTAATAATAGTAGAGATTGGCCACGCTTGTTACGAAGATCACATAAGTAAAGCAGCTTATGTAGCCGCTTGATGAGTTTTAAATTTTTTTTTTTTGCTGCGCCTTTTTCTCGTATCTTTTTCATATAATTTTCTTTTCCTCTCACAAATAAGAAAGACCTTCGACAATCAGCTCTTGGTTAGGCATGGAGTTAATTTTTTTATCGTAATATCTATATTTTTTTGTGGACATAATCTAGTGGCTTATATCTTTAAATATTCAGAATTGTGGTTTTAAGTGGCAGCGCTAAGCACGAGATCTTCAAATTGACTAACAGTAGTTTCGAAATAAAACAACAAATAATAATAATCATAGGATATGGGTGTAGACCATTCAGATAACGAAGAAGCTGGAGGATCATCTCATTTTTGTATTTTATGCAATTCGCGAATTCCTGACAAAGAGTTATACAAAACGAAATGTGGGCACGGGTTTCATAGGAAGTGTATGAGCACACATCTAAAGAGCAAGAAAACTTGCCCTACCTGCAAAGCGACTTTCTCTGGGCAACCTATTGCAAGATCAGATAGCTTTATTGCAAGATCAGATAGCTTTATTGCACAAAATACAAGAAGGCAAAAACTTATAAGTTCGCAAACAGAAGGCGGAAGTCGGGGATCAGAAAGTATGGAGAAAGAACGGCAGAGTCAAGAGCGAAGGGATGAGGATGTACAAAGTATGGTATTAGATGCTGTTAAAAGTATGCAACACGAGTTGCTAACCCAACTAACAGAGAAAATGTCTCTCATGATCCAGTCGAACCTAGCCGCCAGAGTTCCCCAACAGCCACTTCAGGGGGCGACAGACCCAAGTCCGTCACTTGATCAGCTTCTTGGCATAGATGCTGGCCAGGTGAATGATGGGCAAAGACAAGCGCAGGCTAACATCTCTCCTCGGTCAAGCGCCTCAGAACTTTCACAAAGGCCAGATAAGGTGGCGCATATAATGAATGGATGGAAACTTCGGTTTAGTGGAGACCCAGGAGGCATTAGCGTAGATAATTTTATTTATAGGGTACACGCGTTAACCGGTCAAACCCTCGATTCAAAGTTCGATGTTATGTGTGGCAACGCAAGTGCTTTGTTTGAGGGTAAAGCCAATGACTTTTACTGGCGATATCATAAATCGGTGCCATCCGTTAAGTGGACCGAATTGTGTGACGCACTTCGCCGTCAGTTCAGGGATACTAGAACGGATGTTGATATACGAGAATTAATTCGGGATCGCAAACAGAAAGAAAAAGAGAGTTTCGACTCGTTTTATGACGCCGTGGTTCAATTAACGGACAGCTTAGACTGCCCTTTAGAGGATAAATCTTTAATAGAGATTTTACGGCGAAATTTGCGAGCTGAGATCAGACACGAAATTTTAAATATCCCAACTGAGTCGATCTCAAAGCTTCGTGAAATATGTAGAAGGAGAGAATGCTTTCTAGAGGAAGTAAAACGGGATCAGATATATAAAAAGGGTACCCCATTCAAAAGTAACGTCTCAGAACTTCTTCAAGTTGAGCATAAAGAGTCTGAATCGGAATTCTTTGAGGACGAAGAGGGGGTCATCGAAGCAATGTCATTAATATGCTGGAACTGTAGGAAGGAGGGCCACAGGTACCAGGATTGCACGGCTCCTCGTAAAGTGTTTTGTTACGGATGTGGGGCACGCAACACATATAAGCCGGCATGCCTAAAGTGCCAAAAAAACAAGCTGCTGAACACCCAAGCCGCTCGTTCTCGGTGTGTTCAACGGACTCAGTCGACAAATACGGAAAGCGAGCAACTATAAGTCCTGTCATGGACTCATTCAAAACTGATGTTGGTCCTGCAGAGGGATGGCATCAGAAAATCAATATTTTTAGGAACATTAGCAATAAACAAGCTTATCCTAAGAAACTTGATGCTAAAAATAAGTCACGGAATACCAATAGATTAAAAAGATTCTGGAAATTCACCAAGGATTTGTGTGCGCTTCGCAGCAATAATGGCGACGGTCGTCCGTATACTATTGTAAAAATCCTGGATCGGAATATCAAAGGGCTTATGGACACGGGCGCATCTATGAGCTGTATTGGGGGGCAGTTTGCACAGGAAGTTCTGGGGAGCAAAGTTCCTATCCACAGAGTCTTTAATAATGTTTCTACAGCAGATGGAAGTAAGCAAAATATTATAGGTCGATTAAGCACAAATATAGAATACAACGGCCAGATTAAGGCGATTCAGTTATACATAGTTCCATCTTTAAAACAAAACCTCTACTTAGGCGTAGATTTTTGGAAACTCTTTGACTTATTACCTCAAAATATTCAAATTTAGGAGCTAAGTGCTCACAATCTTACCCAGGACCAAAAGGAAACCTTGCAGGGAGTAGTGGATCAGTTTCCATCATTTGCTTCTGCCGGATTGGGCAAAACAAATCTTTTATCGCACCATATCGATGTGGGCGAAGCCAAGCCCACATTCTGAGTCGCTTGCCAAAAGCAATGTTTATAAGCGGTCTCGACTTAAAGGATGCATTCTGGCAAATTCCGCTAGATCCAGCGTCCAGGGATAAGACAGCGTTTACGATCCCAGGTCGCCCACTTTACCAATTTAAGGTAATGCCGTTTGGCTCGTGTAATGCCGGACAAACAATGTCGCGACTTATGGACAAAGTTATTCCGGCGTCACTGCGAAATGAGGTGTTCATCTACCTCGACGATCTGCTTCTAGTTTCGGACACCTTTAAAAACCACATAAGGGTTCTAAAGACAGTGGCGGACTGCATCCGGTCTGCCGGGTTGACAATTAATGTTCAGAAAAGCCATTTCTGCGTTCAGCACGTCAAATATTTAGGGCATGTGATCGGGGAGGGCGAAATACGCACAGATCCCGAAAAAGTGGCAGCGATTGAAAAGTTTCCTCTGCCGAAAACCTTGAAGAGTCTGAGAAGTTTTCTCGGAATGGCGGGTTGGTACCGTAAATTCATTGACAATTTTGCCACTGTAGCCGCTCCTCTTACTGATTTACTCAGAGCTAAAAGGAAATTCACAATGACCGAAAAAGGACATCAGGCATTCATTGAGCTAAAGCGCAGGTTATGTACTGCGCCCGTCCTTCGAAGCCCAGATTTTACTAAGCCCTTTTACATCCAGTGCGATGCCAGCAAAAGTGGCGTAGGTGGAGTTTTGGTCCAAAGAACGGAACAGGGTGACGAATACCCGATCGCATTCGTTTCTAAAAAACTTAATAAGGCACAAAGAAACTATTCAGTAACTGAACAAGAGTGTTTGGCAGCAATAGTAGGCGTGAAAAGATTTCGTCCCTATGTAGAAGGCCAGGATTTCACAATAATTACTGACCATGCATCCCTAAAGTGGTTAATGGGCCAACCAGACCTGAATTCCCGTTTAGCGAGATGGGCTCTTAAACTGCAGGGATTTAAATTTAAGATTGAGCATCGCCGAGGATCACTTAACGTTGTTCCAGATGCTCTGTCAAGGGTCAACGAAGACGAAATAGCGAGTATTGATGCTTCGCATGGGTTGCTGGTGGATGTAGCGTCCGAACATTTTCAAGGCCCAGAATATTTAAGCCTGGTAGACAGTGTCAGGGCCAACAGTGCGAAGCTTCCCGACTTGAAGGTTGTGGATAACTTGGTTTACCGACGCTCAGAGCACGCAACAGGCGAGCCCCTTCATGATGTCTATATCTGGAAACTGTGGGTACCATTACAGCTGGTGGGCAATGTTCTGAAAAATGCACACGATCACCCACTTGCTGCTCATGGAGGCGTGCATAAGACGCTAGAGAGAGTACGCCGCTACTATTACTGGCCAGGTTTGGTGAGCGATGTTAAGGCTTATGTTAGTGATTGCGATGCATGCAAGGCTACAAAAGCTCCCAACTGTCCGTTAAGACCTCCCATGGGAAAAGCTCCAGAATCGCAAAGATTCTTTCAGCGTTTATACATCGATTTTCTGGGACCATATCCGCGGTCGCGTAGTGGAAACATCGCAATTTTCATAGTTCTAGATCACTTTTCAAAATTTGTTTTTTTAAAAGCCATAAAGAAAATGGAGTCGACTGTCGTAGTGAAATACATGAAAGAAGAATTGTTCCACTTGTTCGGAGTACCAGAGTTAATTGTTTCGGATAACGGCACACACCGAATTACCCATAAGCTCACAGCCATTCATGCCCCTCAAGCAAATGCGTCAGAGCGGGTGAATAGATCAATAATAACGGCTATACGTGCATATGTAGATACTACCCAAAAAGATTGGGATGTGAATCTAAGCAGCATTTGCTGCGCCCTCAGGTCAGCTACCCACTCATCCCTCGGGACATCGCCCTACTATATGGTGTTTGGCCAACATATGGTTACATCTGGAGGTACCTACGCTTTGTTAAGGTCGCTACAATCATTACAGGACAGAGGAATAGCATTCACTAAGTCAGACTCATTAGAGCTTGCTCATAATAAGGCAGTTAAGCTGACAGAAAAACGAGATGGTGTTAACAGAGATCGCTATAATCTTAGATCACGTGAGATTTCCTACTCCATCGGGCAAGAAGTTTTTCGGAGAAATTTTAAACAAAGTAGTTTCCAGACAGGATATAATGCCAAATTAGGTCCTGCTTTTGTAAAGGCACGGGTCCGTCAGAAGTTAGGAAATTCGTACTACGATATTGAGGATCTGCAAGGTAAGCTGGTTAGACGCTACCATGCAAAGGATCTGCGGCAATAGTCCTGGCGGGATCAGCCTTGTTGGGTTTACCCCAAGTCTGATGTTAGCGGGGGGGGTGTTGTAGTGGGGTTCAAAACCGCAGACCCTGTGCTTACTAGTGCCACCTAGCGGGCGGTACGGGCGGTAAAGTGGCAACATTAGACGTAGGGATTAGGCAGGACTGCATTTGCTTTAGCGTTTTAGGAGTAGCAGAAGTCTAGCCCTGGTAGTAAGCCATCTTGTAGAAACTGAGATCGAGAATCTGGTACTTTCTTTTTGGAATCAGACTCTGGACCGGCACGGATGTACGTCAGATCCAGATCCATCCACTTCCAAATTTCCAAATTCAAATTTTTGGTTGAAGCTATCGCCGAGTAACCCGAGCTTTGGAGCCGAAGGAGGCGAGCATAGGAACGCTAATTCCTGCCCCACGAGGGCAGCTAAATTACCCATACCGACCAGAACCAGAACTCCGCCAGTCAACGTTATCTACGCCCAGCCCATCATTCCAGCCCAGCCCATATCAGCATCAATTGGTTTGCGGTGTTGTTTTCGTAGGGTGATCGTCAGACACAAGAAAAAGAGCAGACGAAAACTCGTGGCTGGTTTAGTCTGCGCGTTACTGATGGACAGCTAAGAACTCCGTGCGATTAGCTCCCAAACAAATACCCAAAATTAGGGAACGTCGCGATGATGGCAAAGGTGTCGTCCATACCAAGAGTCATCAAAACCACATGAAGTCTTTAGTTAATCTAAATATAAAGTATAATCTAAAAACCTAGCTTAGCAAATTAAAAATCGGTAGAAAGTTAAAATCGGTTTAAAAAAAAAATATAAGGTTAAAACCACAAGCTAAAATTGTGTAAAAATATGCAAATTAAAAAAAAAAAAAAAAGAAGGAATAGATTAAAAACGGGTGTGATGTAAATTAGACAAGATGATGATTAGAAACGAGTAAGAAGTTGAATTAGAAAGAGGCCGGAATTGAAAAAAAAAAAAAAAACGCCGATAAGACAAATTCGGTTAAGTCTCGATGTGGGTGTGTGTGCTGAACAATTTTAGTCTTCGCGAGTCGCTTTGGACTTGAATTTATTTACAGACTTCTTACGACACCTCCGATATTTGGAAGCGCTTTCAACGGTGGAGTATATCAGGTGAGCAAAGTCTACCCAATATTTACCTTTTTCGTCTGCATATGCATGTCATCTCGATTCAGAACCGAAATTTGAAATCAAGTGAAATGAAAACGTTGAAAATAAAGTTAACTTGTTAGGCACTATTAAAAAAAAAAAAAAGAAAAAAAGATAAAATTAAAAATAAAAATGAAAAGAAAATATTTGAATATAATGAATAAGAAATTGCATCACATACGTTTGATTTAAAATACTTGCATTTAATAATAAATATTACACTTAGTAAAATATAAATATATACATAAATAACACGTTACGAAATCCTTCCTAAATGAAAATACAAATTATTAGCATTAGTTCTAAGTAATAGAAGTTTGTAAAACAGTAGTTATTAAGAAATGAAGTAATCTTTTAGATGATGAGATGTACATCCTTATGTTTAATAAACACGCTATTATAATGAAAGAGTAGAAAACCCTGTTGTAACTCCATGCCGATCACAGAGCCGTCGTAGGGTCATAAACTCAAAGGGGCCTGTTGCAGGATCGTTGGGAAAACGCACTGGCCATGGTAGGGTGGGCTGAAGACACCCCTTTTACATCTCGGGGTGCGCAAAGTGAGAGTACTATCCTAGTTCTTGTCCGTCCGTTTGTTAAGCTATCTCTTGTCCGGCCGAAATTGGCTCGTTTTTTTGCACGCAAATAAAATTGATTTATCCCAGATAACTATGAGCACCTTTAGGCTATAACCGCTGAAGAACACCACTCCATTCGCTGACGAGCTAGAGCCGGAATTTAATGCGTGCCGTGTTATTAGCTTGCAAAGAACACCCGCTCTATGTTGTTCGTTACAGGAATAACAATAAGTAATATCTGAATAATCATGGCGCCCAACGTGGGGCTTGACTGTACAGTGAAGCTCACTCAATAGCGAAACAAACAAATCTTTCTTTTCATTTCCATTTCTATAAATTTCCTAGTCAGCAGTGTCAACTTTCAGTCGCATTGGAATGCAGTTTTTATATTTTCAGAAAGAAAAAACTCACCACGAAGAAAGAATTAATACAGCAGTCTCCTTTAATTGTGTTCAACCACAATAGGCAAGCGCTTTGGATTTGGCCAATTACGATCAATTATTAGTTTGGCTAACCACGCTTGAACTAGCGAGGAATAGGTGAAGTAGCTAAAGGTCTAGTAAGTCGAGAATGCAGGATTACAGAGCTTATGCTTGCGAGCAAGAGTCTGGCCGCAATTTCGGAAGCAAATCTTTAGGCAGTTTTTAGTATTGAAACTTTATTGGGGCTAAGTATGAAGTGCTTGGAAGTACAATCTCAAAGATAACTAATAATAGTAGAGATTGGCCACGCTTGTTACGAAGATCACATAAGTAAAGCAGCTTATGTAGCCGCTTGATGAGTTTTAATTTTTTTTGCTGCGCCTTTTTCTCGTATCTTTTTCATATAATTTTCTTTTCCTCTCACAAATAAGAAAGACCTTCGACAATCAGCTCTTGGTTAGGCATGGAGTTAATTTTTTTATCGTAATATCTATATTTTTTTGTGGACATAATCTAGTGGCTTATATCTTTAAATATTCAGAATTGTGGTTTTAAGTGGCAGCGCTAAGCACGAGATCTTCAAATTGACTAACAGTAGTTTCGAAATAAAACAACAAATAATAATAATCATAGGATATGGGTGTAGACCATTCAGATAACGAAGAAGCTGGAGGATCATCTCATTTTTGTATTTTATGCAATTCGCGAATTCCTGACAAAGAGTTATACAAAACGAAATGTGGGCACGGGTTTCATAGGAAGTGTATGAGCACACATCTAAAGAGCAAGAAAACTTGCCCTACCTGCAAAGCGACTTTCTCTGGGCAACCTATTGCAAGATCAGATAGCTTTATTGCAAGATCAGATAGCTTTATTGCACAAAATACAAGAAGGCAAAAACTTATAAGTTCGCAAACAGAAGGCGGAAGTCGGGGATCAGAAAGTATGGAGAAAGAACGGCAGAGTCAAGAGCGAAGGGATGAGGATGTACAAAGTATGGTATTAGATGCTGTTAAAAGTATGCAACACGAGTTGCTAACCCAACTAACAGAGAAAATGTCCCTCATGATCCAGTCGAACCTAGCCGCCAGAGTTCCCCAACAGCCACTTCAGGGGGCGACAGACCCAAGTCCGTCACTTGATCAGCTTCTTGGCATAGATGCTGGCCAGGTGAATGATGGGCAAAGACAAGCGCAGGCTAACATCTCTCCTCGGTCAAGCGCCTCAGAACTTTCACAAAGGCCAGATAAGGTGGCGCATATAATGAATGGATGGAAACTTCGGTTTAGTGGAGACCCAGGAGGCATTAGCGTAGATAATTTTATTTATAGGGTACACGCGTTAACCGGTCAAACCCTCGATTCAAAGTTCGATGTTATGTGTGGCAACGCAAGTGCTTTGTTTGAGGGTAAAGCCAATGACTTTTACTGGCGATATCATAAATCGGTGCCATCCGTTAAGTGGACCGAATTGTGAGACGCACTTCGCCGTCAGTTCAGGGGTACTAGAACGGATGTTGATATACGAGAATTAATTCGGGATCGCAAACAGAAAGAAAAAGATAGTTTCGACTCGTTTTATGACGCCGTGGTTCAATTAACGGACAGCTTAGACTGCCCTTTAGAGGATAAATCTTTAATAGAGATTTTACGGCGAAATTTGCGAGCTGAGATCAGACACGAAATTTTAAATATCCCAACTGAGTCGATCTCAAAGCTTCGTGAAATATGTAGAAGGAGAGAATGCTTTCTAGAGGAAGTAAAACGGGATCAGATATATAAAAAGGGTACCCCATTCAAAAGTAACGTCTCAGAACTTCTTCAAGTTGAGCATAAAGAGTCTGAATCGGAATTCTTTGAGGACGAAGAGGGGGTCATCGAAGCAATGTCATTAATATGCTGGAACTGTAGGAAGGAGGGCCACAGGTACCAGGATTGCACGGCTCCTCGTAAAGTGTTTTGTTACGGATGTGGGGAACGCAACACATATAAGCCGGCATGCCTAAAGTGCCAAAAAAACAAGCTGCTGAACACCCAAGCCGCTCGTTCTCGGTGTGTTCAACGGACTCAGTCGACAAATACGGAAAGCGAGCAACTATAAGTCCTGTCATGGACTCATTCAAAACTAATGTTGGTCCTGCAGAGGGATGGTATCAGAAAATCAATATTTTTAGGAACATTAGCAATAAACAAGCTTATCTTAAGAAACTTGATGCTAAAAATAAGTCACGGAATACCAATAGATTAAAAAGATTCTGGAAAGTCACCAAGGATTTGTGTGCTCTTCGCAGCAATAATGGCGACGGTCGTCCGTATACTATTGTAAAAATCCTGGATCGGAATATCAAAGGGCTTATGGACACGGGCGCATCTATGAGCTGTATTGGGGGGCAGTTTGCACAGGAAGTTCTGGGGAGCGAAGTTCCTATCCACAGAGTCTTTAATAATGTTTCTACAGCAGATGGAAGTAACAGTTATACATAGTTCCATCTTTAAAACAAAACCTCTACTTAGGCGTAGATTTTTGGAAACTCTTTGACTTATTACCTCCAAATATTCAAATTTAGGAGCTAAGTGCTCACAATCTTACCCAGGACCAAAAGGAAACCTTGCAGGGAGTAGTGGATCAGTTTCCATCATTTGCTTCTGCCGGATTGGGCAAAACAAATCTTTTATCGCACCATATCGATGTGGGCGAAGCCAAGCCCATAAAGCAACGGCATTTCCCCGTATCGCCAGCTGTAGAGAAGCTGTTATATGGTGAAGTCGATCGAATGCTGGAACTGGGGGTTGTAGAAGAATCAGACAGCGCCTGGTCCTCTCCAGTGGTTCTGGTGCAGAAACCTGGTAAGGTCAGACTTTGCCTCGACAGCAGGAAAGTGAACGCCGTGACCGTGAAGGATGCGTATCCGCTTCCACAGATAGATGGTATTCTGAGTCGCTTGCCAAAAGCAATGTTTATAAGCGGTCTCGACTTAAAGGATGCATTCTGGCAAATTCCGCTAGATCCAGCGTCCAGGGATAAGACAGCGTTTACGATCCCAGGTCGCCCACTTTACCAATTTAAGGTAATGCCGTTTGGCTCGTGTAATGCCGGACAAACAATGTCGCGACTTATGGACAAAGTTATTCCGGCGTCACTGCGAAATGAGGTGTTCATCTACCTCGACGATCTGCTTCTAGTTTCGGACACCTTTAAAAACCACATAAGGGTTCTAAAGACAGTGGCGGACTGCATCCGGTCTGCCGGGTTGACAATTAATGTTCAGAAAAGCCATTTCTGCGTTCAGCACGTCAAATATTTAGGGCATGTGATCGGGGAGGGCGAAATACGCACAGATCCCGAAAAAGTGGCAGCGATTGAAAAGTTTCCTCTGCCGAAAACCTTGAAGAGTCTGAGAAGTTTTCTCGGAATGGCGGGTTGGTACCGTAAATTCATTGACAATTTTGCCACTGTAGCCGCTCCTCTTACTGATTTACTCAGAGCTAAAAGGAAATTCACAATGACCGAAAAAGGACATCAGGCATTCATTGAGCTAAAGCGCAGGTTATGTACTGCGCCCGTCCTTCGAAGCCCAGATTTTACTAAGCCCTTTTACATCCAGTGCGATGCCAGCAAAAGTGGCGTAGGTGGAGTTTTGGTCCAAAGAACGGAACAGGGTGACGAATACCCGATCGCATTCGTTTCTAAAAAACTTAATAAGGCACAAAGAAACTATTCAGTAACTGAACAAGAGTGTTTGGCAGCAATAGTAGGCGTGAAAAGATTTCGTCCCTATGTAGAAGGCCAGGATTTCACAATAATTACTGACCATGCATCCCTAAAGTGGTTAATGGGCCAACCAGACCTGAATTCCCGTTTAGCGAGATGGGCTCTTAAACTGCAGGGATTTAAATTTAAGATTGAGCATCGCCGAGGATCACTTAACGTTGTTCCAGATGCTCTGTCAAGGGTCAACGAAGACGAAATAGCGAGTATTGATGCTTCGCATGGGTTGCTGGTGGATGTAGCGTCCGAACATTTTCAAGGCCCAGAATATTTAAGCCTGGTAGACAGTGTCAGGGCCAACAGTGCGAAGCTTCCCGACTTGAAGGTTGTGGATAACTTGGTTTACCGACGCTCAGAGCACGCAACAGGCGAGCCCCTTCATGATGTCTATATCTGGAAACTGTGGCTACCATTACAGCTGGTGGGCAATGTTCTGAAAAATGCACACGATCACCCACTTGCTGCTCATGGAGGCGTGCATAAGACGCTAGAGAGAGTACGCCGCTACTATTACTGGCCAGGTTTGGTGAGCGATGTAAAGGCTTATGTTAGTAATTGCGATGCATGCAAGGCTACAAAAGCTCCCAACTGTCCGTTAAGACCTCCCATGGGAAAAGCTCCAGAATCGCAAAGATTCTTTCAGCGTTTATACATCGATTTTCTGGGACCATATCCGCGGTCGCGTAGTGGAAACATCGCAATTTTCATAGTTCTAGATCACTTTTCAGAATTTGTTTTTTTAAAAGCCATAAAGAAAATGGAGTCGACTGTCGTAGTGAAATACATGAAAGAAGAATTGTTCCACTTGTTCGGAGTACCAGAGTTAATTGTTTCGGATAACGGCACACAATTTAGGGCTGAATTGTTTCAAAAGTTGCTGAGGGAACACCGAATTACCCATAAGCTCACAGCCATTCATGCCCCTCAAGCAAATGCGTCAGAGCGGGTGAATAGATCAATAATAACGGCTATACGTGCATATGTAGATACTACCCAAAAAGATTGGGATGTGAATCTAAGCAGCATTTGCTGCGCCCTCAGGTCAGCTACCCACTCATCCCTCGGGACATCGCCCTACTATATGGTGTTTGGCCAACATATGGTTACATCTGGAGGTACCTACGCTTTGTTAAGGTCGCTACAATCATTACAGGACAGAGGAATAGCATTCACTAAGTCAGACTCATTAGAGCTTGCTCATAATAAGGCAGTTAAGCTGACAGAAAAACGAGATGGTGTTAACAGAGATCGCTATAATCTTAGATCACGTGAGATTTCCTACTCCATCGGGCAAGAAGTTTTTCGGAGAAATTTTAAACAAAGTAGTTTCCAGACAGGATATAATGCCAAATTAGGTCCTGCTTTTGTAAAGGCTCTACGATATTGAGGATCTGCAAGGTAAGCTGGTTGGACGCTACCATGCAAAGGATCTGCGGCAATAGTCCTGGCGGGATCAGCCTTGTTGGGTTTACCCCAAGTCTGATGTTAGCGGGGGGGTGTTGTAGTGGGGTTCAAAACCGCAGACCCTGTGCTTACTAGTGCCACCTAGCGGGCGGTACGGGCGGTAAAGTGGCAACATTAGACGTAGGGATTAGGCAGGACTGCATTTGCTTTAGCGTTTTAGGAGTAGCAGAAGTCTAGCCCTGGTAGTAAGCCATCTTGTAGAAACTGAGATCGAGAATCTGGTGCGTTCTTTTTGGAATCAGACTCTGGACCGGCACGGATGTACGTCAGATCCAGATCCATCCACTTCCAAATTTCCAAATTCAAATTTTTGGTTGAAGCTATCGCCGAGTAACCCGAGCTTTGGAGCCGAAGGAGGCGAGCATAGGAACGCTAATTCCTGCCCCACGAAGGCAGCTAAATTACCCATACCGACCAGAACCAGAACTCCGCCAGTCAACGTTATCTACGCCCAGCCCATCATTCCAGCCCAGCCCATATCAGCATCAATTGGTTTGCGGTGTTGTTTTCGTAGGGTGATCGTCAGACACAAGAAAAAGAGCAGACGAAAACTCGTGGCTGGTTTAGTCTGCGCGTTACTGATGGACAGCTAAGAACTCCGTGCGATTAGCTCCCAAACAAATACCCAAAATTAGGGAACGTCGCGATGATGGCAAAGGTGTCGTCCATACCAAGAGTCATCAAAACCACATGAAGTCTTTAGTTAATCTAAATATAAAGTATAATCTAAAAACCTAGCTTAGCAAATTAAAAATCGGTAGAAAGTTAAAATCGGTTTAAAAAAAAAATATAAGGTTAAAACCACAAGCTAAAATTGTGTAAAAATATGCAAATTAAAAAAAAAAAAAAAAAGGAATAGATTAAAAACGGGTGTGATGTAAATTAGACAAGATGATGATTAGAAACGAGTAAGAAGTTGAATTAGAAAGAGGCCGGAATTGAAAAAAAAAAAAACGCCGATAAGACAAATTCGGTTAAGTCTCGATGTGGGTGTGTGTGCTGAACAATTTTAGTCTTCGCGAGTCGCTTTGGACTTGAATTTATTTACAGACTTCTTACGACACCTCCGATATTTGGAAGCGCTTTCAACGGTGGAGTATATCAGGTGAGCAAAGTCTACCCAATATTTACCTTTTTCGTCTGCATATGCATGTCATCTCGATTCAGAACCGAAATTTGAAATCAAGTGAAATGAAAACATTGAAAATAAAGTTAACTTGTTAGGCACTATTAAAAAAAAAAAAAAGAAAAAAAGATAAAATTAAAAATAAAAATGAAAAGAAAATATTTGAATATAATGAATAAGGAATTGCATCACATACGTTTGATTTAAAATACTTGCATTTAATAATAAATATTACACTTAGTAAAATATAAATATATAAATAACACGTTACGAAATCCTTCCTAAATGAAAATACAAATTATTAGCATTAGTTCTAAGTAATAGAAGTTTGTAAAACAGTAGTTATTAAGAAATGAAGTAATCTTTTAGATGATGAGATGTACATCCTTATGTTTAATAAACACGCTATTATAATGAAAGAGTAGAAAACCCTGTTGTAACTCCATGCCGATCACAGAGCCGTCGTAGGGTCATAAACTCAAAGGGGCCTGTTGCAGGATCGTTGGGAAAACGCACTGGCCATGGTAGGGTGGGCTGAAGACACCCCTTTTACATCTCGGGGTGCGCAAAGTGAGAGTACTATCCTAGTTCTTGTCCGTCCGTTTGTTAAGCTATCTCTTGTCCGGCCGAAATTGGCTCGTTTTTTTGCACGCAAATAAAATTGATTTATCCCAGATAACTATGAGCACCTTTAGGCTATAACCGCTGAAGAACACCACTCCATTCGCTGACGAGCTAGAGCCGGAATTTAATGCGTGCCGTGTTATTAGCTTGCAAAGAACACCCGCTCTATGTTGTTCGTTACAGGAATAACAATAAGTAATATCTGAATAATCATGGCGCCCAACGTGGGGCTTGACTGTACAGTGAAGCTCACTCAATAGCGAAACAAACAAATCTTTCTTTTCATTTCCATTTCTATAAATTTCCTAGTCAGCAGTGTCAACTTTCAGTCGCATTGGAATGCAGTTTTTATATTTTCAGAAAGAAAAAACTCACCACGAAGAAAGAATTAATACAGCAGTCTCCTTTAATTGTGTTCAACCACAATAGGCAAGCGCTTTGGATTTGGCCAATTACGATCAATTATTAGTTTGGCTAACCACGCTTGAACTAGCGAGGAATAGGTGAAGTAGCTAAAGGTCTAGTAAGTCGAGAATGCAGGATTACAGAGCTTATGCTTGCGAGCAAGAGTCTGGCCGCAATTTCGGAAGCAAATCTTTAGGCAATTTTTAGTATTGAAACTTTATTGGGGCTAAGTATGAAGTGCTTGGAAGTACAATCTCAAAGATAACTAATAATAGTAGAGATTGGCCACGCTTGTTACGAAGATCACATAAGTAAAGCAGCTTATGTAGCCGCTTGATGAGTTTTAAATTTTTTTTTTTTGCTGCGCCTTTTTCTCGTATCTTTTTCATATAATTTTCTTTTCCTCTCACAAATAAGAAAGACCTTCGACAATCAGCTCTTGGTTAGGCATGGAGTTAATTTTTTTATCGTAATATCTATATTTTTTGTGGACATAATCTAGTGGCTTATATCTTTAAATATTCAGAATTGTGGTTTTAAGTGGCAGCGCTAAGCACGAGATCTTCAAATTGACTAACAGTAGTTTCGAAATAAAACAACAAATAATAATAATCATAGGATATGGGTGTAGACCATTCAGATAACGAAGAAGCTGGAGGATCATCTCATTTTTGTATTTTATGCAATTCGCGAATTCCTGACAAAGAGTTATACAAAACGAAATGTGGGCACGGGTTTCATAGGAAGTGTATGAGCACACATCTAAAGAGCAAGAAAACTTGCCCTACCTGCAAAGCGACTTTCTCTGGGCAACCTATTGCAAGATCAGATAGCTTTATTGCAAGATCAGATAGCTTTATTGCACAAAATACAAGAAGGCAAAAACTTATAAGTTCGCAAACAGAAGGCGGAAGTCGGGGATCAGAAAGTATGGAGAAAGAACGGCAGAGTCAAGAGCGAAGGGATGAGGATGTACAAAGTATGGTATTAGATGCTGTTAAAAGTATGCAACACGAGTTGCTAACCCAACTAACAGAGAAAATGTCCCTCATGATCCAGTCGAACCTAGCCGCCAGAGTTCCCCAACAGCCAC
This sequence comes from Drosophila pseudoananassae pseudoananassae, assembly GCA_018153035.1. Classification (NCBI taxonomy): domain Eukaryota; kingdom Metazoa; phylum Arthropoda; class Insecta; order Diptera; family Drosophilidae; genus Drosophila; species Drosophila pseudoananassae. The sequence goes on from JAECXR010000007.1 coordinate 1,897,234, forward strand.
TTCAGGGGGCGACAGACCCAAGTCCGTCACTTGATCAGCTTCTTGGCATAGATGCTGGCCAGGTGAATGATGGGCAAAGACAAGCGCAGGCTAACATCTCTCCTCGGTCAAGCGCCTCAGAACTTTCACAAAGGCCAGATAAGGTGGCGCATATAATGAATGGATGGAAACTTCGGTTTAGTGGAGACCCAGGAGGCATTAGCGTAGATAATTTTATTTATAGGGTACACGCGTTAACCGGTCAAACCCTCGATTCAAAGTTCGATGTTATGTGTGGCAACGCAAGTGCTTTGTTTGAGGGTAAAGCCAATGACTTTTACTGGCGATATCATAAATCGGTGCCATCCGTTAAGTGGACCGAATTGTGTGACGCACTTCGCCGTCAGTTCAGGGATACTAGAACGGATGTTGATATACGAGAATTAATTCGGGATCGCAAACAGAAAGAAAAAGAGAGTTTCGACTCGTTTTATGACGCCGTGGTTCAATTAACGGACAGCTTAGACTGCCCTTTAGAGGATAAATCTTTAATAGAGATTTTACGGCGAAATTTGCGAGCTGAGATCAGACACGAAATTTTAAATATCCCAACTGAGTCGATCTCAAAGCTTCGTGAAATATGTAGAAGGAGAGAATGCTTTCTAGAGGAAGTAAAACGGGATCAGATATATAAAAAAGGGTACCCCATTCAAAAGTAACGTCTCAGAACTTCTTCAAGTTGAGCATAAAGAGTCTGAATCGGAATTCTTTGAGGACGAAGAGGGGGTCATCGAAGCAATGTCATTAATATGCTGGAACTGTAGGAAGGAGGGCCACAGGTACCAGGATTGCACGGCTCCTCGTAAAGTGTTTTGTTTTGTTACGGATGTGGGGAACGCAACACATATAAGCCGGCATGCCTAAAGTGCCAAAAAAACAAGCTGCTGAACACCCAAGCCGCTCGTTCTCGGTGTGTTCAACGGACTCAGTCGACAAATACGGAAAGCGAGCAACTATAAGTCCTGTCATGGACTCATTCAAAACTGATGTTGGTCCTGCAGAGGGATGGCATCAGAAAATCAATATTTTTAGGAACATTAGCAATAAACAAGCTTATCTTAAGAAACTTGATGCTAAAAATAAGTCACGGAATACCAATAGATTAAAAAGATTCTGGAAAGTCACCAAGGATTTGTGTGCGCTTCGCAGCAATAATGGCGACGGTCGTCCGTATACTATTGTAAAAATCCTGGATCGGAATATCAAAGGGCTTATGGACACGGGCGCATCTATGAGCTGTATTGGGGGGCAGTTTGCACAGGAAGTTCTGGGGAGCGAAGTTCCTATCCACAGAGTCTTTAATAATGTTTCTACAGCAGATGGAAGTAAGCAAAATATTATAGGTCGATTAAGCACAAATATAGAATACAACGGCCAGATTAAGGCGATTCAGTTATACATAGTTCCATCTTTAAAACAAAACCTCTACTTAGGCGTAGATTTTTGGAAACTCTTTGACTTATTACCTCCAAATATTCAAATTTCGGAGCTAAGTGCTCACAATCTTACCCAGGACCAAAAGGAAACCTTGCAGGGAGTAGTGGATCAGTTTCCATCATTTGCTTCTGCCGGATTGGGCAAAACAAATCTTTTATCGCACCATATCGATGTGGGCGAAGCCAAGCCCATAAAGCAACGGCATTTCCCCGTATCGCCAGCTGTAGAGAAGCTGTTATATGGTGAAGTCGATCGAATGCTGGAACTGGGGGTTGTAGAAGAATCAGACAGCGCCTGGTCCTCTCCAGTGGTTCTGGTGCAGAAACCTGGTAAGGTCAGACTTTGCCTCGACAGCAGGAAAGTGAACGCCGTGACCGTGAAGGATGCGTATCCGCTTCCACAGATAGATGGTATTCTGAGTCGCTTGCCAAAAGCAATGTTTATAAGCAGTCTCGACTTAAAGGATGCATTCTGGCAAATTCCGCTAGATCCAGCGTCCAGGGATAAGACAGCGTTTACGATCCCAGGTCGCCCACTTTACCAATTTAAGGTAATGCCGTTTGGTTTGTTTAATGCCGGACAAACAATGTCGCGACTTATGGACAAAGTTATTCCGGCGTCACTGCGAAATGAGGTGTTCATCTACCTCGACGATCTGCTTCTAGTTTCGGACACCTTTAAAAACCACATAAGGGTTCTAAAGACAGTGGCGGACTGCATCCGGTCTGCCGGGTTGACAATTAATGTTCAGAAAAGCCATTTCTGCGTTCAGCACGTCAAATATTTAGGGCATGTGATCGGGGAGGGCGAAATACGCTCAGATCCCGAAAAAGTGGCAGCGATTGAAAAGTTTCCTCTGCCGAAAACCTTGAAGAGTCTGAGAAGTTTTCTCGGAATGGCGGGTTGGTACCGTAAATTCATTGACAATTTTGCCACTGTAGCCGCTCCTCTTACTGATTTACTCAGAGCTAAAAGGAAATTCACAATGACCGAAAAAGGACATCAGGTATTCATTGAGCTAAAGCGCAGGTTATGTACTGCGCCCGTCCTTCGAAGCCCAGATTTTACTAATCTTAGCCCAGCGAGATGTGCTCTTAAACTGCAGGGATTTAAATTTAAGATTGAGCATCGCCGAGGATCACTTAACGTTGTTCCAGATGCTCTGTCAAGGGTCAACGAAGACGAAATAGCGAGTATTGATGCTTCGCATGGGTTGCTGGTGGATGTACCGTCCGAACATTTTCAAGGCCCAGAATATTTAAGCCTGGTAGACAGTGTCAGGGCCAACAGTGCGAAGCTTCCCGACTTGAAGGTTGTGGATAACTTGGTTTACCGACGCTCAGAGCACGCAACAGGCGAGCCCCTTCATGATGTCTATATCTGGAAACTGTGGGTACCATTACAGCTGGTGGGCAATGTTTTGAAAAATGCACACGATCACCCACTTGCTGCTCATGGAGGCGTGCATAAGACGCTAGAGAGAGTACGCCGCTACTATTACTGGCCAGGTTTGGTGAGCGATGTTAAGGCTTATGTTAGTAATTGCGATGCATGCAAGGCTACAAAAGCTCCCAACTGTCCGTTAAGACCTCCCATGGGAAAAGCTCCAGAATCGCAAAGATTCTTTCAGCGTTTATACATCGATTTTCTGGGACCATATCCGCGGTCGCGTAGTGGAAACATCGCAATTTTCATAGTTCTAGATCACTTTTCAAAATTTGTTTTTTTAAAAGCCATAAAGAAAATGGAGTCGACTGTCGTAGTTAAATACATGAAAGAAGAATTGTTCCACTTGTTCGGAGTACCAGAGTTAATTGTTTCGGATAACGGCACACAATTTAGGGCTGAATTGTTTCAAAAGTTGCTGAGGGAACACCGAATTACCCATAAGCTCACAGCCATTCATGCCCCTCAAGCAAATGCGTCAGAGCGGGTGAATAGATCAATAATAACGGCTATACGTGCATATGTAGATACTACCCAAAAAGATTGGGATGTGAATCTAAGCAGCATTTGCTGCGCCCTCAGGTCAGCTACCCACTCATCCCTCGGGACATCGCCCTACTATATGGTGTTTGGCCAACATATGGTTACATCTGGAGGTACCTACGCTTTGTTAAGGTCGCTACAATCATTACAGGACAGAGGAATAGCATTCACTAAGTCAGACTCATTAGAGCTAGCTCATAATAAGGCAGTTAAGCTGACAGAAAAACGAGATGGTGTTAACAGAGATCGCTATAATCTTAGATCACGTGAGATTTCCTACTCCATCGGGCAAGAAGTTTTTCGGAGAAATTTTAAACAAAGTAGTTTCCAGACAGGATATAATGCCAAATTAGGTCCTGCTTTTGTAAAGGCACGGGTCCGTCAGAAGTTAGGAAATTCGTACTACGATATTGAGGATCTGCAAGGTAAGCTGGTTGGACGCTACCATGCAAAGGATCTGCGGCAATAGTCCTGGCGGGATCAGCCTTGTTGGGTTTACCCCAAGTCTGATGTTAGCGGGGGGGTGTTGTAGTGGGGTTTAAAACCGCAGACCCTGTGCTTACTAGTGCCACCTAGCGGGCGGTACGGGCGGTAAAGTGGCAACATTAGACGTAGGGATTAGGCAGGACTGCATTTGCTTTAGCGTTTTAGGAGTAGCAGAAGTCTAGCCCTGGTAGTAAGCCATCTTGTAGAAACTGAGATCGAGAATCTGGTGCTTTCTTTTTGGAATCAGACTCTGGACCGGCACGGATGTACGTCAGATCCAGATCCATCCACTTCCAAATTTCCAAATTAAAATTTTTGGTTGAAGCTATCGCCGAGTAACCCGAGCTTTGGAGCCGAAGGAGGCGAGCATAGGAACGCTAATTCCTGCCCCACGAGGGCAGCTAAATTACCCATACCGACCAGAACCAGAACTCCGCCAGTCAACGTTATCTACGCCCAGCCCATCATCCCAGCCCAGCCCATATCAGCATCAATTGGTTTGCGGTGTTGTTTTCGTAGGGTGATCGTCAGACACAAGAAAAAGAGCAGACGAAAACTCGTGGCTGGTTTAGTCTGCGCGTTACTGATGGACAGCTAAGAACTCCGTGCGATTAGCTCCCAAACAAATACCCAAAATTAGGGAACGTCGCGATGATGGCAAAGGTATCGCCCATACCAAGAGTCGTCAAAACCACATGAAGTCTTTAGTTAATCTAAATATAAAGTATAATCTAAAAACCTAGTTTAGCAAATTTAAAATCGGTACAAAGTTAAAATCGGTTTAAAAAAAAATATAAGGTTAAAACCACAAGCTAAAATTGTGTAAAAATATGCAAATTTAAAAAAAAAGAAAAAAAAGGAATAGATTAAAAACGGGTGTGATGTAAATTAGACAAGATGATGATTAGAAACGAGTAAGAAGTTGAATTAGAAAGAGGCCGGAATTGAAAAAAAAAAAACGATAAGACAAATTCGGTTAAGTCTCGATGTGGGTGTGTGTGCTGAACAATTTTAGTCTTCGCGAGTCGCTTTGGACTTGAATTTATTTACAGACTTCTTACGACACCTCCGATATTTGGAAGCGCTTTCAACGGTGGAGTATATCAGGTGAGCAAAGTGTACCCAATATTTACCTTTTTCGTCTGCATATGCATGTCATCTCGATTCAGAACCGAAATTTGAAATCAAGTGAAATGAAAACGTTGAAAATAAAGTTAACTTGTTAGGCACTATTAAAAAAAAAAAAAAAGAAAAAAAGATAAAATTAAAAATAAAAATGAAAAGAAAATATTTGAATATAATGAATAAGAAATTGCATCACTTACGTTTGATTTAAAATACTTGCATTTAATAATAAATATTACACTTAGTAAAATATAAATATAGAAATAACACGTTACGAAATCCTTCCTAAATGAAAATACAAATTATTAGCATTAGTTCTAAGTAATAGAAGTTTGTAAAACAGTAGTTATTAAGAAATGAAGTAATCTTTTAGGCTTTAACTCAAGAAAAACAAAAGTAAACAAAACGAGATGTACATCCTTATGTTTAATAAACACGCTATTATAATGAAAGAGTAGAAAACCCTGTTGTAACTCCATGCCGATCACAGAGCCGTCGTAGGGTCATAAACTCAAAGGGGCCTGTTGCAGGATCGTTGGGAAAATGCACTGGCCATGGTAGGGTGGGCTGAAGACACCCCTTTTACATCTCGGGGTGCGCAAAGTGAGAGTACTATCCTAGTTCTTGTCCGTCCGTTTGTTAAGCTATCTCTTGTCCGGCCGAAATTGGCTCGTTTTTTTGCACGCAAATAAAATTGATTTATCCCAGATAACGAGCACCTGTAGGCTATAACCGCTGAAGAACACCACTCCATTCGCTGACGAGCTAGAGCCGGAATTTAATGCGTGCCGTGTTATTAGCTTGCAAAGAACACCCGCTCTATGTTGTTCGTTACACCATTACAGAGTTCTATAACGAGGTAAATGAAAAAAATGACTCTACTGATCAATAAAACCATAATGACATATGGTAAAGAAAGTTAAATTACAAAAGAGACCAATAAAGTACCATAATTTGGAGCAATGCTCTGAGAATCTTTATTTCAGTTCTAAACGGATCAATAGCAGACACTTTTCTCGCTGGTGGACCTCCCAAACGCCTTAGGAAAAGTGCAAGAACTAGAAACTAACAATTTTAGAGCACAATTCGCCAATAGATATTATGGCTTTCAAAATGAAAACCGAAGCCAAAACAATTACCTAATGTTTAATTCGGTCCAACAAAAACAGAATTTTAAAAATGAATGGGGAAACGGCCAAAACCAAAGTTGGCCCCAACAGACTAATTTCGACCAGAATAACGTTCAGGGACAGCAAACCCCGGAACCAATGGAAGTCGATCCTTCCATACAGTTCGTAAACCGACCAAAAGGGCAATCTAATAATTATCGTCAGGGATATACCCAAAATTATAGCACAAACCAAAACCAGGATCGTCCGTATTCAGGTCGACCAAACAATTATCAACAAAATTATAGCCGCCCTTCTAATAATAATCTACAAAACTTTGCAATTCAAGCAGCTGGCCCAAGCCATTTTCCAGTAGAGCGAGAGCTTGAGAATACAGAAGGAAAAATTACCTTTTCATAATAAAGTGTGCAAAGAAAATCTATGCCACACCGAGGCAAAATGTAATCACCCTCTGAACGAATTCTTAATAAAAAAATATTTTAACCAGTTAAAACAAGTTAAATCAAATTCAGTCTGCGTCGAAAGAAGCGACTATGACTACAGCTCCGAATCAGAGCTTTCAAAGGATTTTAGTTTAATAAAATCTTTCCAATCAAAAAATGAGGATCTAAGGTCAATAACCTCACAAACTACTTCAGGCAACAACAAAATAAAAAACCATGGCCTGAACAACATAAAATTTAAATCAGATAATAATATGAAAGAATTAAGAAATATAATAATAAGCCATATCAAAGATGAGCACTCTAAAATAAATATGCAAAGTCCTTTCCGCACTGATAGAGGGGAAATAAACTTAGAACACAATAGACCCATATATGGTAAACAATACCCATATGCCCAATCCGTAGCAGCATTTGTTAATAAAGAAATTAAAATAATGGTGTCCGTAAAAATCATACAACTTAGCAGGAGTGCGTATAATTCATCACTTCTTGTCGTTCGGAAAAAGGATCCATCCAGGATATTGAATACGTATATTAAATAATATTGAACATTTTTTTTCCACAATTGACCTGGAATCAGGTTTTCATCAAATATTTATGAGAGAATCCGATGTTTTCAAAAAACATCTTTTTCTATAAATAACGGTAAATACGAATTTTTAAGAATGCCTTTTGGTTTAACTAACGCTCTAAGAATCTTCCAACGAGCAATGGATGACATTTTAAGAGATCAGGTTGGAAAAACTTGCCACATTTATATGGACGATATAATAACATTTTAAATTAATTAGAGGAACATTTTAATGATTTAAATAAAATAACAAATATCCTTTTAGAACAGTGGTCGGCACGGCCCTATCCCGGGGTCCGTGGGGGCAGTGTACGGCTCTAGCCGCCGTAATTGCTTGCCAGCAATTTAGGTGTTTGCTATTTAGGTGTACTTTGCTATTTTACTTTGCTATTTAGGTGTATATTTATGGATGTGGGCTGTAAGTAGTTTTTAGCAAATTTCGTATGATAATGGTGCTTAATACGGCTTCTGATTAAAATTCCAGTCCCGCCATGTGCTTTACCATCTGAATGATTTTTTCCGTAGAATGAATATCCTCGTAGTTGGAAATTGTATCTGTTTGTAAGATGTGTTTCTGCAAGCAGCATTACGTCGATTTGATTGTCTAGTAGGAATTGCGCTAACTCGAGTTTATGCTGCGAAACGCCGTTAGTGTTCCAAGTAGATATTCGTAGGGAAATCTATTAATAGATTTTGGTTTTGCATTAGATCTTGCATAGTGTTACGCATCAACGACATAAACTCCGTAAGGTCTTGTTGTAGATTGCATATCATATCCCAGAAATATTAAAAAAAGAAGTCGGGGGCGTCTTCGGTGAATTCAGGAAAAAACGCGGTCAGCTTTATTGGGCTGCTTACAGAGGATTGGAACTTAACTTAGAAAAGAAAACAGGCAAAGGTAATAGAAAGAATACGATCGACGACGGCCGACGAAGGAGCGAGAGCGCAAAGAGGGGCGAGCGCGGGTGCGCTCTTCAGCGCGGGTGCGCTCTTAAGGTTGCGGCACAACGGCCCCTCACCTAAGCATCCCGCCCCCCTTGCAATCGCTCGGGTTGCAACAGATCCCTCGTCGTTAGCGATGCGTCACTGCAGCTCGAGGGCGTATACGGGTCGACGAAGGCCCCCGTGTCGAAGATCCGGGTCCCGGTGTTGGCGCTGTTCCACCCAGCGGCGACGATAGGGTGGGCGCAGCGACCGCGTCCTGCGGGGGCCCCCGAGGAGAGGCGGAAAATTGCCTAGGCGCGGATGACGCGAGCGGACGAGCGGTGGACGGCACCCGATTAGTGGCGGTCGAAAGCAGTGGAGCGCTTGACGACTGCCGGCCAGTGGCGGAAGAATGCCGAGGAGTGCTTCATGACTGCCCGACAGTGGCGGAAGAATGACGAGGAGTTGCCGACGAGCGCCGGGAAGCCGATGGCCGTGGGTCGGAATATGAGTGCCGGAACGTTGGCTGACGACGTCCGAGCGCCAGCTGAGACACTCCGACCACACGTCTTACAGCCGTCCCCACGCCGACATGATCCGTCGGAGTGCTCGTGGGTCAGGCAGCTGGAGCAATACCGGTTCATGAGAACCGCCCGGAGCCACTTCTCGGCACTGAGACGTAGAAAGCGCCTCAACGGATCGATCCCACTGCAGACTCGGCATCGGTAGGACTGTATACCGCGGGTACATCTGCTCTCCAGTGACTGGGCGCTGCGTGGACATGGCGACATCGTGCTGAATATGATCTTGGAATCCAGAATTTGGCCCGGATCAGACGGATCATTAGCTGATTGCAACCGTGCAGCGTGATGCGATTCGTAACTTGAAAATGGAGTCGAGACAGAATTGTGCTCGCAACCTGAATCCGATTCCGAACTAATCTGTGTGGGCACATCTCCCTGATCCAGTGAGTCACCGAGGCTGCGGGCAACTCGTGTGGAAAAAACGGACACGCTTCGGGGCTTGGCTGGAGATAATGGGCCTGTCAGCACCCATCCAAAAATGGTCTCCTGACCGAGAAGCGACCCGCAGGTGTTAGCCTTGGAATTACCGAGGAGAATGGACGGAAAAATGTCAGCTAATAACACATCGACTTGGGAGCTCTCAAAGAAGTTGGGGTCCGCCAGACCCCAGAATCGGATATGAGGCAGCTTTCCTGCCAACTGCGGAAGAACGTAAGCCGCAGTCTCTAACTGTAGCCCGGGTCTAGACGGCGACCGAATGGAGAAATGACACAATTTAGTAGACTGCGCGGAAATGGGGTGGTCCTCCCTCGAACAGAGATCGCAGCCCTTTTGGCCCGGAACCACTCGAGTCTCGTATGAATTGAGCCTCCGAGCAGGGGCCGTAGGGAGTCCCGACCTTGCCGGAAATTGCCCGGAGCCACTAGGCCTCACGTCGTCGATGGCCTCCAGAGTGCTATGGCGCTCTGTCAGGAAGTTGTCTAATTCCTTCCATGTTGGAATTTTGGCCTTATTATGTACGGATTGCTCTCACATAGAAAATGTGACTTTGGGGAGCTTTGACGAAATCATAAATACCAGGAGGCAGTCCCAAGCCTCAACATTGATGGCGGACATTGCTAGGGCTGTCAGACAACTCTGAATGTTGGCTTGCAGCTCCTTCAGCGCCACTCCGGACTCTTGAGAAATAGCATGGATGTTGAAAAGGATCTTCAGCTGGCTGTTGACCAACAGCCGTCTGTTCTCAAAGCGGTCTGTGAGGCTTTAACACGCGGCGACAAACCCGTCATGGGTAAGCGAAGCCTTAAAAACAATGGCGTGGGCGTCACCACTTGTTTTGGACAGTAAGTGGAACAACTTTTCTACCGGGGTGAGCCGCGAGTTTTGAATGTAAATGGCCGTAAAGTCTCTGAAGATGGGCCACCGAAGATAGTCACCCGCGAAGACCTCGGTATCCACCGGAGGTAACCGGCAACCTGTAGACGCGGGCGTGTGTACATTTACGGAAGTCTGAGTGGATTGGGAGGCAATTTTCTCCCGAAGCTGGGCAATACACCTCGAATAGACGGAGTAACAGTAGCTGTACTTCGATATCAGCACTGTCGAGGTGGCCGCATTGTCGTTGGACTCGGCTAGCAAATCGGAGCAGCTCTCATAGCTTTTCTCCACCTTCTCCCACAGTGCCCGAATTTGGTCCCGATGGATTTCCCACATGTATTGGGAGCCCACTTCCGTTTCTCTGGCGCCCGGAGTATTTATGTTGGCCTCAAATTGGCTAACTCGATCTGTTGTGGCGATGAACTTCTTCAGCGCCACGTCGACCGCACTTTGAGCCATTTGTGCAACGGAACGAGTCTGCCTCTGTGAAGGACCGGGGATTGTGTTGACGGATTCGTCACTCTTTGCCCTTGAAATGGCACTGTACGCGTTAGGCTTTAAAAGAGGCGTCCGCGGAGAAGCGGATTGAGATCTGTCCAAACGGATGGTTGGGATCGGACGTGGCTTTTAGTCGTCTCCCGTGGGCATTCTCAGACTTCAATTCGCTGGTCTGCGCTTTTCGACTGACTTGCGCAATAGGTGCCTCGTACGAAGCGGTGGCCGGTCACACTAATGTGAAAAGACCGGTGAGATCGCGGATGAAATGCAATTACAAGACACAAGTGGGAATTAGTGGCGCCGATGTCGAAACGAACGTTGGATGCGGCACAATTCGAATGTGGAAAAAACTTCAGGAAGCCAAAAAAACCAGATGGGACGAGGTTTGTTGAGATTCTAGGCGGATGTTGCCTGATGCGGAGTAGAAGCAGCGTTAGGAAAATGACAGAACGGAAAATGGACAAGTACCGGAAAATTCGTGCTCGTTCGGGGAAAAAATTTATGAAAAAATTGATATATATGTATATTTCGACCAGTATGGCTCGTACGTAAATATTGAATTCCTAACTATTTTCGCATTGGCGGAGCCGAAAAGGTACACGGTGGAATTGGAACCGCGGCTCTATTAAGACAGAAGGTTGACAATTAAATTATTTAATTATAATTTTTCGATAATTAAATTTTTGACTTTAATTATTGAGTGGCCGGAAAGGTGAATTAAAAAACCTGGCCATTTTCTCGAACGGAAAATAAGAAGTAAATACATTTTAGTAGTTATAATTATAAATACATAAATTTATAATTAATTGATTTTTTTTTTTAATTTATTTGTTACGCAACCCCAAAGGGGAAAAAAAACCAGCACCAACAAAAAACACAACACGGCTTCTAAGGCGGACAGCTCGAAAATTAACGCGACACAATCACGGATTTGTAGTGAAATGGCAGTATATAATTGTTGGGCTTGAGAAATAAAAAATTTTTTTTTTAACTTTATCGGTTATATATTTCCTGAAATTGGAGGCATAAAATATTTGGAAATATATGGAGATGCATGCAAGTAGGGCAAGGGCATGTGGGGCATATGATGGGACAGTGTGTGGGGGTCGCTCGTTGGACCAAAACCGAAACAAAATTAAATAAAAGATTAATAAAAAATTTTTTAAAATAGTAAACAAAAAAAAAACATATGGTCTTGTTTACCTATCTGACCCAATGATAATAAATATCGATAGGCTCAGCTGACCCCAACTGACATTCATACCCCCACAGCTGGGGAGCACAAATGGGGAGCATTTTGAAATTCACCCACCCGCGTATGCACCTGTCAAAAGGTGACAACCATAAAGTGCCATTTCCTGTCTGCCACCTGAGTTCACTTTTCTTCTAATTCTCGCTACGGGCAGCGAGATTAAATTCAGAAAAATCATTAAATTCGTGCAGAAAAATTATAAGACTAGTGACCCCAACCTCGTGGAAAAATTAGTGCGTGTGTTTTTTTAAACAAAATAGAGGTGAGCAAATATTAAGCTCTACGACATTCCCTGCATTGGCTTAGTATTTATTTTCCCGTTTAGCTGATTTTTGTGGCTGGATGACCCTCGATGACAGTGGATTTGGAAGTACCACCTGACCTAACCCCGGCATCCATCCAACGTGAGCACCACGGTGCCACAGTAGGCGCTACAGGAGATTCCACCAAGCTGCAGGGATTACATTTACGACTCGTCGCTAACATTCCGCCGGTAGCATCAAATTGTTCAAATACGTCAAATACTTCCTAAATTGTTATTCTTAAGCGATTATTATTCTTATTCTTAAGCACAAAATTTGAATTATTATCTCTAAGCATCACCCTTGAATTATTATAATTTAGATATCTTTTTTTATTCTTATGGTTAATGAAAACCACCTTCCTGAAAAACATGAATAATTAATTATGTTAATTTATTTTATAAGAGATTTACCTGAATTATAACGTTAACTAAAATGAATTTGTACTAGATCTTTTGTTTGGGCACCGGAAGGAATCTCGCCAACTATGTAGTTAAACAACATCTCGCCAACTATGTAGTTAAACAACATTTAGCCACCTCGAACATATCTCATAGCCAAGGAAATTTTTTTTGTTATCCCCCTCACAATGCTATTTGGGAATCCTTCTCCCAGTCCCTTTTCTACGTTTCGATCTACGACGATTCGCGTAACGACCATGTCCATACTGAAGGTACAAGAACCACTCCCACTTTCCCTGAGCAGGGCTGGAGCCTGTTAGTAGATCGAATTACCTTCAGGACATGTGCCAAACCGTTACAGAATTATGGCGCCCAACGTGGGGCTCAACGCGGCTTTAATTATCCTTTAAGGATATTTGAAAAAAAAAATAAAGTTGCAATGCCCGATTTCCTTTAACCTTTTCTTACCCCAAATAGCATTTTTTTTTCTTTCATTCAAAGTCAATTTGTATACCCTTGCAGAGGGTATTATAATTTTGGTCAAAAGTGTGCAACGCAGTGAAGGAGACATCTCCGACCCTATAAAGTATATATATTCTTGATCAGGATCACCTCCTGAGTTGATATAAGCATGTCCGTCTGTCCGTCTGTCTGTCCGTCTGTCTGTCCGTCTGTCTGTTTCTACGCAAACTAGTCTCTCAGTTTTAAAGCTATCGTCTTGAAACTTTGCACACACCCTTCTTTCCTTTGCACGCAGTATATAAGTCGTAACGGCCGGGATCGGCCGACTATATCCTATAGCTGCTATATAACTGATTGATCGGAAATGGTATAACTTTGGTGTTCTTAGAGTTAGAGAGTTCAGATTTTGTACGAATGCTATTTTTGGCAAAATAATGCAACCTACTAAATAATATAACGATCGGCCGACTATATCTTATAGCTGCCATATAACTGAACGATCGGAAATGGAATTTGGTTAAAAACCCAACTTTGGTATTTTTGAAGATGGAAGCTTGGTAATTTGTGTTAGATTTTTTATTGTAATAAATTGGTAATATTATGGTATTCTCATATGGATCGGCCAATTTAATCCGATGTTTGCGATATATATCCGGTTTTAACTGCAAGGGTATATCAACTTCGGCTCCGCCCGAAGTTAGCTTTCCTTTCTTGTTTAATTTTTTTTGATTAGTCTTTTTATACCCTTGCAGAGGGTATTATAATTTTGTCCAAAAGTGTGCAACGCAGTGAAGGAGACATCTCCGACCCTATAAAGTATATATATTCTTGATCAGGATCACCTCCTGAGTTGATATGAGCATGTCCGTCTGTCCGTCTGTCTGTTTCTACGCAAACTAGTCTCTCAGTTTTAAAGCTATCGTCTTGAAACTTTGCACACACCCTTCTTTCCTTTGCACGCAGTATATAAGTCGGAACGGCCGGGATCGGCCGACTATATCCTATAGCTGCCATATAACTAATTGATCGGAAATGGTATAACTTTGGTGTTCTTAGAGTTACAGAGTTCAGATACTTTTTTACTTCTTCTACTATAATACTTTTGGCAAAATAATACGACGTACCAAATTTCATAAGGATCGGCCGACTATATCCTATAGCTGCCATATAACTGATTGATCGGAAATGGTATAACTTTGGTGTTTTTAAAGCTAGAGAATTCGGATTTGGTACGATTGCTATTTTTGGCAAAATAATACAACCTACCAAATTGCATAACGATCAGCCGACTATATCTTATAGCTGCCATATAACTAAACGATCGGAGATGGTATTTGGTAAAAATACCAACTTTGGTATTTTTGAAGATGGAGTCTTGGTATTTTGTTTTAGATCTTCGGCTCCGCCCGAAGTTAGCGTTCCTTTCTTGTTTTGAATAGAGATTGTTCATGCTCCTAAGCTGGGAGTGTGTCCCTCTTCAAGGAAGCCAAACAAACAAACTTCTATTGTTTGACTTCTATCTAATTGTTTTTGGTATTTTGTTTTTTTTTTTTGAATTGAGATTGCTCAGGCTTCGCAAGTATGGAGTCTGTTTCTCTTCAAAAACAAGCGAAACTCCAGTAGTAATTTTTCATTTTTCCGGTTTTATTTTTATATTTCTACTTGAATTGAGATTTTTTTTGTTTTCGTAAGTTGGAAGCGGATTACTCTTCAAGGAAGAACTTAATTTAAATTTTATTAGAATCTTTTGGTCATTTTTGGATTGAGATGCTACAGCTTTGAGCTAACGGAGCTTTGCCCTCTCCAAATAAGACATTTTGAAATTAAATAAATAATTTTAGTTCCTTGGCTAGGAAGAATAAAATATAATAAATAGGATTTTAACTAATGGCGAGAGTTCTGAAGGATAAGTCCCAATTAAAATTTATAAATAATAATTTGATAACGAAAATTGATAATTGACCTTTATCGATCAAATATACCGATACATATATATAATTTAATTACGTAAAAAAACATCCATTACCCCACTAAAATTATCAGGCAAATTTAAAGTAACCATTATAATATTCGTACAATATCATGGCGGTTAGACGAAGTCTTGAAAATATCCCTGCATTGTCACAGCCCAGGGAATCTCCTACTTGCACCATTTGCAATGAAGCCAATGAGGAAGCAGAATGGACTAGAACCACATGTAGGCATCAATTCCATTTGAGGTGTCTCACAACTTTGCTTGAAACCAATGCCACTTGTCCACTCTGCAGAAGAGCATGTAGTAGAAGCGATTTAGGGAATCCTGAAGCAGGTGAGGCCCGACAGTTGATCGATGTAGTGCCATCGACTGGCAATAGTCCGCGTACAGGCAGCGTTCCGCGTACACGTCCTCAGACCAGGCAGGGCACTCGTAATAATCGAGTGGCCACCACCATTCCCAGGGTAAATCGGAATACCCTGCAGAATCCCGAAAGGGCTAACCATACGCGAAGTTCTTCGGCTGGCAACGGCGTCTCAGAAGAGCGGGTACACCAAATAATAGCAGGGGCCTTAGAAAATAAGATGTCGAGCTTGGCAGCGTCAATCTCTAATCAAATTATTGCCACAATGGCAAATTTAAATTTGGGTTCAAGTCGTAGAGGATCACGGGGTGAAATTCCACTCGAATGGGATAATGAGGTACCCAGTTTTGTGTCTAGGAGTAACCCACCTCGCGATAATTTCCGAGAAAACGTTCCGTCAAGAAATCGTTTAAGCAATCACTCAGTAGACAGACCAGATAGAGTATCTAGTGTAATTTCTCACTGGAACCTCAAATTTAGCGGATCCAATGGGCCAATCCCTATCGAGGATTTTATATATCGAGTGGATATTTTAACCACTCAGTGTCTAGATGGAAATTATGATTTGTTGTTCCAATTTGCAAACTTATTATTTACGGGTCCGGCATTGAAGTTTTATTGGCGGGTACATCGGTCTCCCGATCTCACAAATTGGTTTTGTTTGTGTGACCGCCTAAAGGAAAGATATCAAGATCAACGATCAGACCGCGATATCAAAGAATCTCTACGACGTCGGAAGCAGGGAAATACAGAAACCTTTGATGACTTCCTAGATTTGATGTTAGGGATTGCGGACGCGTTAAGGGATCCGTTGTCTGACTCCGAAATAACGGAAGAGGTCTGACATAATCTTAGGGCGGAATTGAAACACGAGTTGTTGCAAGTTCCAACACCGACCTTGGCTGCGTTACGCACTGAATGTCACAGGCATGAAGAATTTTTCAAAGGATTTTGTAACAGAGCCGTCCCGCGAACAAATACTCGACTTTCTCTTAACAAAATTCAATTCATTAACCAGGCGGAGAAGGATTTTGAAGGCGACCAGGAATCAAATGAAGTTTGTGCTATTCGTTCGATGGACAAAATCAAATGTTGGAACTGTGTCGAATTAGGACATCGTTGTCAAGATTGTCTAAAAACACGTCGCATATTTTGTTATGGGTGTGGGTCGATTAACACTTATAAGCCCAATCGTTCGAAATGCCATCCCGGGTCGGAAAACCGATCTCGGGATATTCGCCAAACCCATTAAGCGAATATCCTCTTCAAATCTCGGGATATTCGCCAAAACCATTAAGCGAATATCCTCTTCAAATCTCGGAACCAATCAAATCAGAACTTGATAAAGACGAACTTAACGTAAACCCTATCAAATTTACTCCCTATCATATACGTCTAGACAAGCTGCTAACTGACGGCGAAAGTAAGGAGAGTTTAACAGCCTCAAGAGTTAAAAGTCGTAGCGCTGAGCGCATACAAAATTATTTAAGAAACATTCGGAAGCTAAAGAAAGTCGTAATTTCATCACTCTTGCACAAGCATAACGACATTCGTCCCTTTTCACAAATACAAATTTTAGGTCAACCATATTTAGCTCTGCTGGATAGCGGAGCCAACAAAAGTGTAATAGGTGGTGCTTTAGCAAAACGTATACTGGCGGAGAAAAATAATTTTAAGTCCCGAAAGGGGATGGTAAAAACCGCCGATGGGCAAATGCAGAATATCGCTAGAGTGATCACCGTATCATTGACGTTTAACACCAGACATGACAGCATAGAGTTTCTAATAGTACCTTCAATAAATCAGGATGTTATTTGCGGAATGGATTTCTGGAAGAAATTCGGAATTTCATTATCTTTAGTGGGAAATATAAGTGAGATAAACCAAACGGAAGGGGAAACAGAAAAAGACAAAATTCACCTTTCTCTTTCGGAGAAACGTCGCTTAGAATCGGTAATAAATTCTTTTCGTCCTTTGAGATAGACGGGTTAGGGAAAACTTCTCTAGTATAACATTCTATCGATACAGGGGAGGCCAAACCTATCAAACAGAGATTTTATCCGTTATCTCCTGCCAGGGAAAAACTTTTATGCGAAGAAATTGATAGAATGATCAATTCGATTCTGTCTAGACGCAAGGAAACTAAATTCAGTCACCATAAAAGATGCATATCCGATGCCTATATTAGAAGGTTTGTTGAGTCAATTGCCACCCGTGCACTGTATTTCGAAAATTGATCTCAAAGATGCCTTTTGGCAAATCGAGTTAGATTCTCAATCAAGGGCGAAAACAGCGTTCACAGTCTCCAATCGACGATTGTATCAATTCAAACGTATGCCATTTGGATTGTCCAATGCGCCACAGACTCTTTGTCGTCTAATGGATATGGTGATTCCATATAGTATGAAATCTCATGTTCTAGTTTACCTTGATGACTTATTAGTTCTATCTTCAACATTTGAGGATCATCTGAAACACTTGGTCGAAGTAGCTGTCCAACTTCGAAAGGCGGGGTTGACTATAAATGTCGCGAAAAGTCAATTTGGCTTGAAACAAGTACAGTACTTGGGTTTTATAGTAGGAGAAGGCACGTTGCAAACTAACTCTGAGAAGGTTAAATCAATAGCCGAATTTCCCGTTTCCAGTACTCAGAAACAGCTAAGGCGGTTTTTGGAAATGACTGGTTGGTACCAGCGGTTCTTATCCCAATACTCCACCGTAATATTTCCACTAACGGAGCTCTTAGAAAAGAAGGCTTTCAAATGGAATGAACAAGCTCAATCCGCATTTGAAGAAACAAAAAAGAGACTATGTTCAGCACCTCTATTAATGCACCCTAATTGTGAAAAGCCTTTCATTGTCCAATGTGACGCATCTTTTCATGGAGTGGCTCCCACTCCACTCGCTCAGTCAGATGAGAACAACATTGAAAGACCAATTGCCTATATGTCAAAGAAATTAAACAAGGCTCAGCTTAATTATACCTTAACCGAAATAGAGTGTTTGGCTGTTGTTTTGGCAGTGTTGAAATTTCGAATGTACATCGAAGGGCATCCTTTCAAAATTGTTGCGGATCATGCCAGTTTACTGTGGTTAATGAACCAGACCGATCTTAGTGGTAGATTGGCTCGATGGGCACTCAAATTACAACGATACACCTTTCAAATTGAACATCGAAAGGGATCGCAGAATATAGTTCCCGATGCGCTTTCTCGTTCTTTCGAAGAAGCGGATGTGGTAAATGCTATTGAGTTAGAGCTTGCACCAACAATTGATTTAACGTCAAGTGCCTTTCAATCCGAGGAATACACGGCACTAAAAGATAAGTTTATAGAAGCCGGATTACCCGATTTCCAGGTTATCGACAATTTCCTTTACCATCGAAATTGTTTTTCCACAACCGGGAATAGAGATGAGGTTTGGAAATTGTACGTTCCAACCGCCCTGCGAGAGGATGTTATCCGCTCTAGTCATGATCAGCCTTCTTCTGCACATGGGGGCGTAGCCAAATGTTTGGAACGTATCCAACGAAATTTCTTTTGGCCAGGAATGCCTTCAGACGTTCGGCAATATATTGCAAAATGTGAATTGTGTAGAACGTCAAAGTATCCAAATCATAGCCAAAGACCACCTATGGGAAGCCAAATCATCAATGAACGACCTTTTCAAAGATTGTATATAGGTTTTATAGGGCCTTTTCCACGATCGAAAAAAGGAAATATAGGTATTTTCATCATTCTTGATCACTTCTCCAAGTTTACTTTTCTCAAGCCAGTTCGGAAGTTTTCGTCCCAGATTATTATCGACTTCTTAAGGGATGAGATCTTTGCGTGCTTTGGAGTTCCCGAATCCATTGTAGGTGACAATGGATCGCAATTCAAAAGTCATGAGTTTGCCGCATTTCTTACTAAGTATGGTATTAAGCATATCTGCACTGCGGCGTACGCCCCTCAAGCTAATGCCGCCGAACGGGTTGATCGCTCCATTAACGCAGCGCTCCGAACCTATGTGCGTCATAATCAAAGAGAGTGGGATATCATCCTACCCAGTATAAACTGCGCGTTGAGAAACTCCATACATCAATCAGTCGGAGCTGATCCTTACCGTATTGTATTTGGTCAGCACATGATAACGCATGGAAAGGATTACACGTTGCTTAGGAAGTTAGATCTGTTAAATAGTGGAGCAGGACATATAGACAGAGAAGACGAATTTACAAACATTCGGGCTGATATTGGGAAATACTTAAAAAGGGCCTTCTCGAAAAATCGAAGGACTTACGATCTGAGAGCAAGAACAAAATCGTTTGAAATAGGGGAAGAGGTTATTAAACGAAATTTTCAGCTGAGTAATTTGGCATCGAATTTTAATGCTAAATTGGGGCCAATCGGCATCAAAGCTAGGATAAAACAAAAAGTTGGCTTTGCCATTTATAGATTGGAAGATCTTAAGGGAAAGGATCTTGGCAATTTTCATGCTAAGGATATCTGGAAGGCCTAATTCCAACTCGCCGACCATTTTTCAGCTTTTATTTAGGCATGAATACCAAAATAAAACCTGTGATGTGGGGGTCGCTTGTTGGACCAAAACCGAAACAAAATTAAATAAAAGATTAATTAAAAATTTTTTTAAAATAGTAAACAAAAAAAAAACATATGGTCTTGTTTACCTATCTGACCCAATGCAGCTGATAATAAATATCGATAGGCTCAGCTGACCCCAACTGACATTCAATTCAATTATTATAATTTAGATATCTTTTTTTATTCTTATGGTTAATGAAAACCACCTTCCTGAAAAACATGAATATTTAATTATGTTAATTTATTTTATAAGAGATTTACCTGAATTATAACGTTAACTAAAATGAATTTGTACTAGATCTTTTGTTTGGGCACCGGAAGGAATCTCGCCAACTATGTAGTTAAACAACATCTCGCCAACTATGTAGTTAAATAACATTTTGCCACCTCGAACATATCTCTTAGCCAAGGAAATTTTTTTTGTTATCCCCCTCACAATGCTATTTGGGAATCCTTCTCCCAGTCCCTTTTCTACGTTTCGATCTACGACGATTCGCGTAACGACCATGTCCATACTGAAGGTACAAGAACCACTCCCACTTTCCCTGAGCACGGCTGGAGCCTGTTAGTAGATCGAATTACCTTCAGGACATGTGCCAAAGTGGAACGTGGACTGTATATGTTAATTTTTATCGGTTATATATTTCCTGAAATTGGAGTCAGAAAATATTTTGAAATATGTATATGGACATGCATGCAGGTACGGATATATGTAAGGGCATGTAGGCATATGTTGGCACAGTGGAGCATTGATAAGTGGACTGTATAATTGAGGGAACAGAGAAGTAATGTGGTGTAACAAGTGACACTCATTGGGAATGAAAAAAAAACAAATATTACGACAGCGGCGGACTGTTCGGTGAACTTGAAGATTACCGGAAGCACTTCACACCGGCTTGCCAATATTAATTATACCTTCTTTTTGTCACCACACAATTTCACTGTTCACTTGCGAATTTTTCGCGGATTAATTGCGACCAAAAAAATATGTACATATGTGTGTATGTATGTATGTGGGTGCACATGTGCCTCGACCGTTGGCAAGCGAATGGATAACGGAGAAGCCGAAAACGGCGAGGAATATGGGCAGCACACAAAACAGAGACGTATGGAAAAATTTGCAGAATTTGCAGACGAAGAAGAGTAGAAAATCTCAAACTGCCGTTGTGTCGGAAAACTGCGGACTTGGAGTTGACACGGAGGGAAAAACAATCTTGCAGCAGTGTGAACGAAATTTAATGTTCGGATCACTGCTGAAGACCGGCAGAGAGACGGAGACGGAAAAATGTGCATATCTTTTGGCGGAACAAGGCCTGGACTGCTGGTATCCAAAAGGTATCCAGCTCGAAGGACCAAAATGTGTAGGGGGGCGTCGCTACCGCAAAAGATCCCAGAAATATTGAAATAAGAAGTCGTGGGCGTCTTCGGTGAATTTAGGAAAAAACGTGGTCAGCTTTATTGTGCTGCTTACAGAGGATTAGAACTTAACTTAGAAAAGAAAACAGGCAAAGGTAATAGAAAGAATACGATCGACCGCGGCCGACGAAGGAGCGAGAGCGCAAGAGGGGCGAGCGCGGATGCGCTCTTCAGCGCGGGTGCGCTCTTCAGCGCGGGTGCGCTCTTAAGGTTGCGGCATAACGGCCCTCACCTAAACACAACCCTAAAGAGTGGTTGCGGCTTTCTATCCCTGTTAAGGATATTGAAGATTTTCTTAGCGCTAAATCCCTTCTCTATAAATCCCTTCTCTGCAGATTTTATCTCTGCAGGCGATACTTCGGACTCTATGCCCTTAGGTACGACTTCCAGGCCCTTGCTGCTTTTTAGCTGATACGTGTAAAAGTTCTTTTTTTTGTCGGTGAGGTTTTTCGATAATACTCTGTAATTATCTTCAGACTTCGTTTAAACTTTTGTTTCCTGTCCTTGCCAATAAGCTCTATAATTTTGTTGACAAGAACGTTGGAACTTTTTTCTCGTATGTAAATTGGCGTGGCTTCGGATTCCTTTTTTCGACTTCTGTAGATTCAGCGTCATCCTCATAGTCTGCCAAGATTTTAAAACGGTTTGAGTTCGTGGGCGTTTCCATTGCAGCTATGTTAGCATTTTGCGGGTTATTTTGCGTTGAGAGTTTAGGGGGCTCAGCTTCCTTTTGATTTAAATTTAGCAATTGAAACCTGCACAGCCGGCTTAATATTTTCTTTGTTTTTGTTGGCTTTTTCGGGCAGCGCAGCGGCAGAAGTATTAATGTTTGCGCTGCTAGCTGATGACGTCGTTAAACGCGCTGTCGTTACAGTTGCGGTTGTTGTTGTTGTTATGGTTGACGTTGTCAAAGAAGTTTCGGTGCTTGTTACTGCGCTCTTTGGCTGCAGATACATCGATGGTAGCGAGGGGGAGCAAGAACGCGCTCTCTCGCTCTCTACGTTTAAGAATTCGGTCAAGTTTGGGGTAATTGACCGTGTTTGGGATGAGCTTGCATTACTTTCAGTTGCTTTGAAAGTGAAGTAAGCGTTGTTTCTTTGTACTGAGAGCCGTCTCTCGTCTTGCTCGCGTTGACGTTGTGTGCTACCGTCGTTTAGACTCATTCCAATCGAGGTTGAGTTTGTTCGAGTTTTAAATAATCTGTTTTATATTAATTAATTAATTAATCAATATAAACATTAGCGATTTCATCGCTGAAAGCGTCTTTTCGCGTTGTTGTTGATTTACGAAACCAGTCACTGCACTTTTTTGATATTATTGAATAATTTTTTTCCGGAGCACAATAAATGCGACATGCGGCTGTAATAAAATTAAAAACAAAAGAAATTCATAGCTCCGATGTAAACCATCCTTTTTGAGATCTCAACCAAAATTAATTTTTTGCAGTGAAAAGTTTTTGGAAATACAAAAACGAAGTGCTTTCGTATTAGTACGAAAAACTGAGACACTTTACAATTGTTGTTGCTTAACTCTAAAAAAGGAAAAATTGTTTTTGTATTTGGGCTTTGCCTATGCTGGGAGCAACACAAGTACATAAAATTTAATTTCCCATATGAAAGAGAAACCCTCTGCAAGGGTATAACAATATGGGAAAAGAAACAAGTTAAAAGCAAGTAATAAGAAAAAGGTAGTTAAGGTAGAAAGCAAGGATTATAGAGTAATAATAAATAATAGAAATAGAATAGTTCACAAAGATAATATTAAGTCTTAACTTTCTTTTCTCTAACTTACAGATAACAATGCATTTCGCAATACTTCTATTTCTGATCATAGTTCCAACAACATCCGAAATAATTTGTTATTCGAATCATGATTTCTTTCTTTATAAGGACGTTCTAACCTATAACTCATATGCTGAGCTATTTCATGTTACAAACATTAGTTTCTATAAAGAAATCATAAACTCAGAGTTTAACTACATAATGACTACTAATAATGATAAATTAACCTGGGAAATTTCATATAATTTAAGAACTTTAGATTTAATTCTATCACAATTATTGCTAACAAGATCTAAGAGAGATATTAATGAATTGGGAACTGTTTTAAAATGGTTAGCTGGTACCCCTGACCATGATTATGTAGTAACAATTGAAAATAAAATTAATGAAATAATTGATAACAAAAACAAGTAACAAATAATCAATTTCAAATTGTTTGATGAAATAAAAATACTGTCCACAAATTTAAAATCGGTTTTTACAAGCTAAGAGTTACCTCTAAGAAAACACCGTTTACATTTAATTACATATGATCTACAAAATTTAATTGATACAATTACATTGGCTAAAATGGACATTTTTAACACAAGAATATTAAATAAAGACGATATTCCAGAAATATATAAACACGAATTAAAATCCAAAATTGTTTATTCCCTCCAAGTACCCTTTTAGGTAATTTCTCTTAAGCCGAGGTTTGCTGGTTATCTATGAATTAAAAAATTGGCAATCTTATTCCTGGGCAATTGGCAATTCTTATTC
The DNA here is from genome assembly GCA_018153035.1 of Drosophila pseudoananassae pseudoananassae. NCBI lineage: Eukaryota > Metazoa > Arthropoda > Insecta > Diptera > Drosophilidae > Drosophila > Drosophila pseudoananassae. Next base: position 1,921,078 of record JAECXR010000007.1, read on the forward strand.
TTATTCCAAGCCAGTCACATAGAATCGGTATAGTTTAAAGTGATTAAACGAAGTTTGTGAAATAAATACAAAATAATATAAAAGTTTTTAAAAATAAAAAATAAAAAATTGTTTTTTTAAAAGTAAATTTCGGGAGTAATTTAATTTGTATTTTATTTTAACGGAACGCCAAGGGATTGGTTGGGTATACTTCTTTTTCGAACGTTTGGTGAACGTTTGGAAGTTCACCCGGGTCAGTTCGTTTGTAAAGACCGAGCTTTAAAGACTGAAGCACAGGCTTCAGTTTTTAAATGAGAAAATTTTTAAGGCAAATGAGTTGCAAGACCAGATCGAGCAATTAGGTGGGGAAGATGAATTTGGAGCCGGGTTAGAAGAATTAGAAATAACGACTAAGGCACTATTAAAACGACTATTAAATGCCTTCACTGTAGCTGCAGAGTCCCCATCAGCTACTGCAATTTCTACAGCCCCAACTCGAGCTAAACTTCTCAGTTTGGCATTGCCAGAACTCAGTGAAAACTATTCGGAGTTTAAAAATTTCTTTATTTCTTTAAAGAAATTTCTTTAAAATCTCTTCGAGACATTAGTAGACAAGGATGTGAACATTTCTATTATCGAGAAATTTAATCATTTAATTTCTTGCCTCTCTGGTGAAGCCTTAGGAACTATCAAGGCATTCCAAGTCACCAAGAGTAATTTGCCAAAGCTACCGCTAGTCTGAAAAGAGTTTACGATAACGAATGTCTCATCTTTGCAAACCAAATAAGCAAATTATTCAGCCTTCCGAAAGTTTCCCAGGCGTCTGCGCCGTCGTTTAGAGGTCTCATCGACACAGGGTCATCGATTTACAGGCCATTATAGGAGATGACACTAAAAGTGTAAACTCAATGCTTACACAGCCACACAAGTTGTGTGACACAACAAAAAATTTTTGTTCGAGTCTGGAGGTCAGACCATGTTTACTATATGTTTTCGGGGTCGCTGAATCCGAATCCGAGGTCCAAAAAACCCCTGCACGTCAGGGTTCTGACATAACCTCAAAAAACCTCATACAAATTTTTGTTTGAGTCTGGAGGTCAGACCATGTTTACTATATGTTTTCGGGGTCGCTGAATCCGAATCCGAGGTCCAAAAAACCCCTGCACGTCAGGGTTCTGACATAACCTCAAAAAACCTCATAAAATTGTTGGTTCGAGTCTGGAGGTCAGACCATGTTTACTATATGTTTTCGGGGTCGCTGAATCCGAATCCGAGGTCTAAAAAGTTCGAGCACGTCAGGATTTTGATTTACAAAGAAACTCGCAAAATTTATTCATCCGACCTACGACGTGTGTCTGCATCCAGGGCACCTCCTCGCGGTGACGGCGGGCAACGGAGTGTGCCTGTGATCCGGCTAAGTCCCTGGATTACGTCTTCCATGCCGTCATGGCAGGCGCACGCAAGCGTTTTACGATGCAGAGAGTCGGATCCTCAGTATCGGCGGCTGGTTAGGGTGAGAAAGCGGGCCCACAGGCGTCGTCATCAAGCGACCGCAGTTTCACATTAGTTGGTGACTTGGCTAATGCGGAATTTAATGCTACAAGAAAGCGGCGCGAGGTTCTGCAATCACATGATTGTCATGCGAATCATGACAATTTTTGTTACGTTTGTTTTAAATATGAAGTGACATCTTTGCAAAAAACGATTGACGATAATATTTGCAACTTATACGAAGAAATGTTCAATTCAAAGATGGATCAACATAATAGCTGGGTTCCGCATGTCATTTGCAACATGTGCAAAAATATGTTGTATCGATGGAAGGCAAACAAAAATAAAGAGAACATCAATTTCATCACTCCAGCAATTTGGAGAAAACCTAATAGTGCAGAGGACTGTTACTTTTGCTTAAATGATATTAAAGGCATCAACATAAAAAAAACAAAAAATTGTGTATAACAATGCCCCATCAATGACGGCTCCTGTTATAGTTGATCAAGTTAAATGCCAATCCAATATTGATCGTGTTACCGAAGGTATCGAATCCGGAGAGCTAGATGATGAATGTGATTTTTCGAGCTGCGACAACAAAAGCAGGGACTCAGAGTACACGTCAAATAAAAAAGTACCTTCAATTCCTTCATTGGTATCGCAGTTTGAGTTAAATGATCTCATTAGAGATTTAGGTTTGCCAAAAGATGGTTCTGAGCTTTTGGCTTCATTTCTGAAAAAGAAAAATCTTCTGAGTTTTGAACTGAGTTTTGTTCAATATACAGCTAAAGTCAAAACGTTGAAGCGTTAAATAGCCTAGATATAATAGCGACCCCGAAAACATATAGTAAACATGGTCTAACCCACGGACTCGAACAAAAATTTTGTATGAGGTTTTTTGAGGTTATGTCAGAACCCTGACGTGCTGGAGTTTTTTAGACCTCGGATTCGGATTCAGCGACCCCGAAAACATATAGTAAACATGGTCTGACCTCCAGACTCGAACAAAAATTTTTTTTTGTGTGGCTGTGTTATCTATTTAGTTTTGAGTAGAGTAGATCCAGTGACTAGACAAAAATGGGAAGAATCACTGGATTATGAGGAATTGCCGCTGTGGTTCGATTTTAAAAAAATATTAAATCGTAGGTACCAGCACCTGTCCGCTGAAGAGACTGGCAAACCAAAACGGTAAATAAAAAAAAATATAAAAAAAAACAATAACAGAACTGGGTTCAGGAAGCAACACAATAGAAGCTCGTCGGATTGCGCATAAGGCAAAAAAAAGGAAATTTAAATTAAGAAGATAACTAAATGTATTTAGTAGATTAGTTATAGTCGGAAATCCTTAGCCGCGAAAAAAATTAACTTAGAATTTATATCTTCATTGGTCGGCATAAGAAATAATAAGTCGAATTAATATAATATAATTATATATAAGGGTAATATAAAAGTAATATTAAGAAAAATGTTTATGAAGAGAATCTTGTATTCCATAACGGGTATTCTCTATTATTTCCTAAATTTACTTTCTTAAAATTTCTCTAAGTTAACTTAATTATTTTCAATCCAAATTGGATGAAAAAGGCTTTAGATAAACATTATAAATATTTTTAATTTTGGAACACAGAAAAAACAATAACAATAATATTCCAAGATTCCATAATTTTATAGCAAATTTAAGAGCAAAAATAAATTTTATATTATTTTTTTTTTGTATGTCATTGCGTAATAATTTAATATTGGGGAATATAAAAAAAGGAATATATATATAATAAACGAGCATGCACGCGCCAGAATTTTTTTTCAGTGTATTATAGTTCTGTATTTTAATTGCAAGCGGCATGGTTTACAAAATACAAAATTAGTGGAACTGGAAACATTGTTTTCTTACATTATTAAACTTAAAGGTCCAAAAATAAATAATAACAAAATAAAACAAGAAAGGAAAGCTAACTTCGGGCGGAGCCGAAGTTGATATACCCTTGCAGTTAAAACCGGATATATATCGCAAACATCGGATTAAATTGGCCAATCCTTATGAGAATATCAGAATATAACCAATTTATTACAATAAAAAATCTAAAACAAAGTACCAAGCTTCCATCTTCGAAAATACCAAAGTTGGTATTTTTACCAAATACCATTTCCGATCGTTCAGTTATATGGCAGCTATAAGATATAGTCGGCCGATCGTTATGAAATTTGGTAGGTTGTATTAACTGACCAAAAATAGAATCTGTACTTAGTTCCAGCTTTTTATCTTTAAAAACACCAAAGTTGGGTAATTTGCGATTGTTCAGTTATATGGCAGCTATAGGATATAGTCGGCTGATCCTTATGAAATTCGGCATGTTGTATTATTTTGCCAAAAATAGCATTCGTACCGAAATCCGAGCCGAATTTTCTAGCTTTAAAAACACCGAAGTTATAGCATTTCCGATCAATCAGTTATATGGCAGCTATAAGATATAGTATTATTTTGCCAAAAGTAGCATTCGTACAAAATCTGAATTCTGTAACTCTAAAAACACCAAAGTTATACCATTTCCGATCAATCAGTTATATGACAGCTATAGGATATAGTCGGCCGATCCCGGCCGTTCCGACTTATATACTGCGTGCAAAGGAAAGAAGGGTGTGTGCAAAGTTTCAAGACGATAGCTTTAAAACTGAGAGACTAGTTCGCGTAGAAACGGACAGACAGACGGACAGACGGACATGCTTATATCAACTCAGGAGATGATACTGATCATGAATATATATACTTTATAGGGTCGGAGATGTCTCCTTCACTGCGTTGCACACTTTTGGACAAAATTATAATACCCTCTGCAAGGGTATAAAAAGAAATCTAAATCAAATTATTAATTCCAGAAAACAACCTTGGACAGGCATAACTGTCTTGGACGATGGGAATAAGTCGGGTGCATATGCTGGCCATTGGTGGGTTTTATTTAATGAGGGAAAAATTATTGACACATGCATGATATCCAACCGGAAATACAGGCCACTTATGAATTTTATAAACAATATTTTCAAACTCTGCATTTGCCTTCGGCTTTGTCTTTGGCTCTGAGGTCCGATCTTGGTTCCCCATAAACAAATCAAAATTAAACATCAGCTTCCCTCCAAAGCCCAATCAATTACGCCTTTTGCGTTTCAAGTACCCACCAAATTGCATCGATCAGCTTAATCGAATTTCACAATAAGATGCGACATTTTCATCTTAAGCCTGTAATATAAACACTACTTATGGTCGAGGTTCTTTGTATAAGATTTAGAATTAAGAAGCCAGTCCTATTTTGACCGAGACCGCGAACGGTTGACAGAAAATAATTAAGAATAACGAAAGTGTTTACGTTAAGTTTAAGTGTCTACTAAAGTTTAATAAATAATGGTTTAACACCAAGTTTTACAATTTAAAATAAAAAGTTATATTTTTTTAATTCACCGACATACAACAAAGTTAACTTGCACCTTACTTCCAAAGAAAATTCCACTTCTCGCACCGATTATAATTAAACCATCTGATCCCGCGGTGTGGCGCTGCTCCTGCGGTGTGGCTCCTTTCAGGGGTACAACTAGAAAATGTAGGGATTTATAAATATTAGGAATAAAATGTAAGAATAAAAAAAATGTGTTCTTACTGGGTGCCAATTCGACCTTAAAAACAAGAAAGGAAAGCTAACTTTTGGCGGAGCCGAAGTTGATATACCCTTACAGTTAAAACCAAATATATATCGCAAACATCGGTTATAGTTGGCCGATCCTTATGAGAATATCATAATAAAATAATTCAATTACAATAAAATATAAAAAAAAAAGTACCAAGCTTCTATCTTCAAAAATACCAAAGTTGGTATTTCTACCAAAATCCATTTCCGATCGTTCTATGACAGTTATATGACAGCTATAAGATATAGTCGGCCGATCGTTATGAAATTTGGTTGGTCGGATTACCAAAAATGACCAAAAATATAATCTGTAGTAAGTTTCTATCTTCAAAAACACGAAAAGTGGGTCATTTCCGATCGTTCAGTTATAAAGCAACTATTGGATATAGTCGGACGGTCCTTATGAAATTTAGTAAGTAGCACTCATGCAAAATCCCAACTGTCTAACTATAAAAACACAAAAGTTATAGCATATCCGATCAATCAGTAATATGGCAGCTATAGGATATAGTCGGCCGATCCCAGTCGTTCCGACTTATATACTGCGTCCAAAGAAAAGAAGGTTATGTGCAAAGTTCTTTTTACTGGTTCTTTTACGTCACATGCTTTGTATCCCTAGAAAGGGTTTTGCTAGCGACGTCGATCGTAAGCGTTAGAACTAAAATTGGCTAGAGCATTATTTGACTCTGGGTCACAAATGACCCTATACCGTATGATGCAATCTTTTCAGTATTGTTGACAAAACGTTCTCAATTTGTCAGAGCTATGTCCGATACTTTCACAAGTCGAATTTTCATGTGGATCCACGAGCACTTTTGAGGGAGCCAGGACTTGAGTCAGGAGCGTAGTTCAGAAGATCAGCCCACAAGTTGGTGCCAGTTAGTTGAAGCCACCCGGAGGGTTCAGGATCGTTCAGTTATATACTATATGGTAAGATACAGTCGGCTGATCGTTATGAAATTTGGTAGGTCGGGTCAACTCACCAAATGCTAAAACACGAAAGTTGGGTCATTTCCGATTGTTCATTTATATGGCAGCTATAGGATAAAGTCGACCGATCCTTTTCCTTATGTCATGTCGCATTATGTCATAAAAAATTCTAAAAATTTTAAAAAACTCTAAAAACACCGAAGTTATAACATTTCTGATCAATCAGATACATGGCATCTACTTATACCGTTCCGACTTATATAACATACTGCGTGCAAAGGAAGAAAGGGTGTGTACAAAGTTTCGAGTCGATAGCTTTTAATTTGAGAGATAAGTTTGCGTAGAAACAGACAGACGGACATGCTCATATCAACTCATGATGTGATGGTGATATGGTCGGAGACGTCTAAAACTTTTGAACAAAAGGTAAACACAGAAGTTTTTTGATTCTCCACGCTCGCGTGCTTAAAAGTATAAAAATATTTCCATAAATATGCTGTCAAAATACCTCTGCCACGAGAAAAGCCGTTGTTTGCATGAATTTGTATCAGCATGAAAGATAATGTAAACGGTAAATTAAATAAAATTTGACATACACCTATGCAAAAAGTATCCAAAAATGCATAAAAGTATATTTTTTTTGCTAAGAATATATACTATTGAAAGCTAGTAAATAAAAATCTTTTATCTTCTCCCTACTATGGGCTATTAAGGTCATATATGGAAAGATGAGTGTCAAAGTCAGAGATACGCTTTCGGATAACTTTCGAATGAGATCAGTAGTTCCATAGAGTAGTGTGCTTGGACCTTTTCTTTATTCTCTATATTTTGACGATATACCCAGCAACAAGAGTCAGCATATGGTAGCCTCAAAAGCAATTATTGCGACCTATGCAGATGACACAGCAGTCATCTACAATTCACCTACAAATTCTGCTGAAGGTAGTTACTCTAGAGCAGCTATAAAGTGTAATATACGGATCCAACAAATGCGCTGACTAGTAAACAGAAGAAACACTTTGCCGCTTAGATGCAAGACGGCTGTTAATAATATTGAAAATCTTTGGGTGTTGATTTTACAATTATTATTAATCTGGTATAATTAAACTGGTTATTATTATTAGTCATTTGTTTCACTCAATCCCGTTAGGGTTTGGCTACTATAGGGTTTGACAAAGATAAAATATAAAGATAAAATATAATCCGGTCAGCAACGATCTTTTTTTGCGCAAGTGCTCGAGCCGGTCCGCGGACAGCTGCCCTTTGAATGCGTAGTCAGGTGCTGTCACCTCTTTCGTTACGCGTGCGGGCCACCGGATCCGGTGTGCAATTTGGCACTTTTCCTAAATTCTTTCCGCGTGTGTTACCTCCTCCCTCTTTTATATAATCTTCGTTCCGAGGATCCACTCGTTCTACATCGTCGTCGGCCCTCGATTTCATGCGGCGATTGGCCTTCAAGTGGTATTGGCCAATCCACAGGATTGCGCATAGTTAAAGGGCGGCCAGTAGAATAAGGCAAATGTGGCAAATGTGAGATGGGATCCCGATGAAAGTCTTTCTCTGAGGGCCTCAATGTGGTGTAGGTTACTAAGGATAAGCTCGTGGAGAAGCGGGAGACTGAGCCTGTGGTTGTGGTTAGAAGTGTCGTTTACTATCTTCATAGCCGATACGGCAGGTTTCTTCAGTGAGCTCCCGGCTGATTTATGAACCAGGTTCCGTTGAGCGCTACCTTTTCTGAGTATGTTAACAGGTATGTTCCGGATACCTTTTGTTCCCGGCCTTGGTCGTCAGTCACAGTTACGTTGGCATCGTTGATGATGAAGGTGCCGTGGTCCACAATGGTGACTGGATCTAGGTGACCTGGGAGCGTGGAGCAGTGCGCGATGGCCCCAGAAACTCTTTGTTGAGCTCATGTGCCGTTTTTTAGTTCCTTACTGAATGTGGCACCTACCGTTGTCTTGCAGTCGCCGATATTGAGGTTCCGTTTGGGCATTCGGCAACTAAATTTCCGCTCTCGAAGTTCAGGATTCTACTATGACGTTAAACCTGGTAGAGTGTTATTCTCTTACATACGAGCTTAGAATTAGGAAATTTAATGAGAAAATGCAGAATGTCAGAATTTTAAAAAACAGTTATGCTAGATACTTCTAATATTTCTACCAAACTAATATCAATATTAATAGGCTGTTTGTCTCTGAATTCCTCTACGTCGGCACCATCTAGAATGGCTGGGCCCATAAGAATGTTTTCTAGGTCTGTAATGATGATTCTATTTTTTGCTAAAATGATGGGGGTTAGGCCCATAAGAATGTTTTCTAGGTCTGTAATGATGATTCTATTTTTTGCTAAAATGATTTCTAACAAGTGTGTATATTTTATTTGTTTCGTATTTCTCAATCTTATTCATTGCGTTAGCAAGCTCATTTAGACGTTCTTGAAATTTTATATTTAATTCTGTCTGACCTTCGGCCGCCCTCATTAACCGGTTCTCATTAAATCCTACCTGCTACCAATCATTAAATTCAGGCGTACCTGGAATAACTTTGAGAGCCGTACCAAATAAATTAATACTTCTAGTAGCCCTGTGGTGGAACTTAAGGGTGGTCACCAACTTTCGAATATGTCTAAGGTCCTTTGTTATAACTGGTGTTCTCTGGTCGCCTGTGAATGTCTTCGTGATTGCTTCTTCCTGGTCTGCGTAGTCCTCGTAGGTCATCATGTTCGTTGCATGCTGTAGGTATCCGTAATTCTCCCACATTACAATGTCATTGTCTTCTATCGGGATATAGTCCGCGTTCGTGTAATCGTTTAGTTTTAATGTGCGTCCGTCTCAATAGCAGTTAGTATGAAAATTAAAAAAATATTTCCGTAACCACTTCTGAGCACAGTGGCGTAAGCTTATTCCCCAGGCGTTTGTTTGCTTTCAGGAAAACCTTATCGCCGACTTGGTGAGTTTTATGAGTCCTATCTATGTTTACGTGTTCGTGGGTTTCCTCCTGAGCTTGTTAATTTTTTTGCTAATTTCTGTCTCGAATTCTGCGGATTTTGGGTGTAAAATATCTATAGGTTTTTGTTAGTGAATGGTGAATGGATTAGACGAATTATCTCGGTGACGTCAGTTAAATTGTTCGCTTCAAAGATCGTGCATTCAAACATTTCAGTCAGAGTGCTATGGAATCTCTCTATTTGGACGTTTGAGGTGGTGCTTTAGAAACGGTAATGGTATAGTTATTCAGGGGATTGGATTTTATGGTCTCAGGATTTATTTAGGGATTTATCGTTATCGCAGTAGATCGTTTTCGCTTTTGGAAAAAAGTTTGCTACTTGCATTATTGGCGCTTTCACGTTGAACTATTCGACAATAGCCATTCACCTGTATGCGATGACCTTTACTGTAGCGAATTTCGAGAATTTGTCCACACAAGTAAGGAAAAGATTTTTTCCGTCTGTGGAAAAAATGTCGATGTGGATGATTTCCCCCACATAAGTATGTTTAGGTGTTTGTGCAACTGCTTGCTTGGATGGGTGGCGTTTGTACTATGCCATGGAAAAGATTTTGCAGTTCGATGCTACATCTGTTGCTAGCCGGAACATTTTTGGAAAAAAATAGTCTCTTAACAATTTGGCATTAATCACTTCTCGAAAGGTATTCAGTATTCAGTTACCGCGGTCATTTACTCTTACTTTATGTCTAATCTTGCTTTTAAACAGGTCTGCAATGATGATTCTCGTGTCCACGGATAAGCTGTTACTCTCTTCAATTATTATTTGATTCCTGAAACAGTTAAAGGGGGTGTCCGTTGCGGCTATAGTATACGTTAACGATTCCTCGCTAAGTATGGTAGCCATATCAGAGCCTGTTTTTCTTCTACAGCGTTTTCGTTTTGATAACAGGACAACGCGTCAACCACAAAGTTTTCTTTGCCAGGTGTATAAATCACCTTTGTCAATAATTTCTTTCCACCGCTTTTAGCGTTAGGATTTTTATCAGAGACGGTAAGTGAGTGGCTGGTGGTCGGTGAAGATCTGTACATTTTTTACTCTATAAAAATAATTAATGTTTTTTAGTGCCCAAACTATAGGGAGGAGCTTCCGCTCCTTGGTTGCAAAGTTCTTTTCGTTATCACGCAGAGTGCGTGATATCATTTTAATTAGGCGACCACCCTGAGATAAAACCGCCCCTAGACCAAAACCTGAAGCGACCGTTGTTAGATCAAACGGTTTCTTATAGTCTGGGTAGGAAATTAAAACATCTTCTGATGCTAAGATTTCTCTTAGTCTCTTAGTCTTTCAATGCTTATTTTTCTCGATTGGTATTTGCTTATGGTATTATTCCGTTTTCGCCATTAAAAATGTTGGTAAGAGGTCTTGCAATGGCTGCAAAAAAAAAAAAAAAAAAAAGCATCTATAGTAGCTTGCTAACCCTGTGAAAGATCTGAGCTCGAAAAGTGTTTTTGACTGGTGAAATTGCGTAAAACGGGATGAGGTATCTACATCCATTGTCTCCGCCCTTGGTTGTCCCTGAGCGTTTCCAGTATTATTATATACTGGAAATTAGGAACGCCCTTGGCCTTTGTTTAGAATAACCGGGTTTATTATGTGGGGGTCGCTCGTTGGACCAAAACCAAAACAAAATTAAATAAAAGATTAATTTAAAAATTTTTTAAAATAGTAAACAAAATAAAATAAAATATGGTCTTGTTTACCTATCTGACCCAATGCAGCTGATAATAAATATCGATAGGCTCAGCTGACCCCAACTGACATTCATACCCCCACAGCTGCTCCCCATTTTAAAATTCACCCACCCGCGTATGCACCTGTCAAAAGGTGACAACCATAAAGTGGCATTTCTGTCTGCCACCTGAGTTCACTTTTCTTCTGAATCTCGCTGCGGGCAGATCATTAAATTCGTGCAGAAAAATTATAAGACCAGTGACCCCAACCTCGTGCGGAAAAATTAGTGTGTGTTTTTTTTAACAAAATAAAGGTGAGCAAATATAAGTTCCACGCCATTCCCTGCATTGGCTTAGTATTTATTTTCCCGTTTAGCGGATTTTTGTGGCTGGATGACCCTCGATGCCCGTGGATTTGGAGGTACCACCTGACCTAACCCCGGCATCCATCCAACGTGAGCACCACGGTGCCACGGTAGGTTGCTACAAGAGATCCCACCAAGCTGCAGGGGTTACATTTACGACCCGTCGCTAACATTCCGCCTGTAGCATCAACTCCCCCTGCCTGTGAAGTCTTGGATTTTTTTTATGTATTTTTTTTTATATTTTTTATATAAAAAAAAAATACAAAAGCACGTAAATTCATTCATAACTATCCCAGCGAAAAGCTACAAAGAAACCATGAAATTCAAATACCCTAACGTATAGTTAACCAAATGAAAAAGTTTTTTCTTTTTAATTTTAAACCTAAAAATCCATAATTATCAATTTTTATACCGTTTTTGAATACGCCTTGATTTATTATTTCTAAGCAATTCAATTAAAATTAAAATTATCAATTTTTGAATCATTTAATACAGTCATTTAATATAATTTAATAATTTAATTTTAATACTTCCTAAATTATTATTCTTAAGCGACTATTATTCTTATTCTTAAGCACTAAATTTGAATAATTATCTTTAAGCATCACCCTTGAATTTATAATTTATTTATTATAATTTAGATATATTTTTTTATTCTTATGGTTAATGAAAACCACCTTCCTGAAAAACATGAATATTTAATTATGTTAATTTATTTTATAAGAGATTTACCTGAATTATAACGTTAACTAAAATGAATTTGTACTAGATCTTTTGTTTGGGCACCGGAAGGAATCTCGCCAACTATGTAGTTAAACAACATTTAGCCACCTCGAACATATCTCTTAGCCAAGAAATTTTTAAAGTTATCCCCCTCACAATGCTATTTGGGAATCCTTCTCCCAGTCCCTTTTCTACGATTCGATCTACGATGATTCGCGTGACGACCATGTCTCTACTGAAGGTACAAGAACCACTCCCACTTTCCCTGAGCACGGCTGGAGCCTGTTAGTAGATCGAAGTACCTTCAGGACATGTGCCAAACCGTTACAATTATTGCCTCCCTTTTAAGGTCTGTCAAAGTAAGGGTTCTTTTGCATTGCCCCCAAATTCCGACTTTGTTCTTGGTCTGTGGGCTAATTCTTCCAACCCGCTTGTCGCTGGTTTTTTGGTCTATTAACCTTTTCCTCGCAAACCTGTGTTGCGCATATTAACCTGTATTAACCTGTGTTGCGCAAAACTAGCCGCAAAAACCCTTCTTTCGTTGCTCGATTTGGCTTCTTGGGCCAGAGCCAATGCCGATGGAAAATCTTGTGGCTGTGCGGGAAATACGGCCATCTTTAATGATTTTTTTATGCCGGATATGAACGCATGCAGGGCGTCGTTCCTGAATTATGTCGTGGGACATAATAAGTTTATTTGTTAAAAGCGTAAGCTTCCGTTCTACCGCATCGTTACCAAACTTATTTCTTGTTTAATTAGATGTGTTCTACAGATTTTACTATATCTAGCGGTTTGGTGCACTCTATTTCTGGTACACTTTCTCCTGATACGTTTTGATATCTGGAGTTTTGATTTTTAATGAGCTTATTTCCGCTATCAATGTGGCTACCTTCTCAACAAATTCAAATATTTTCCCCTCGAGTGCGCCTTTCATGGCGTTCTCAATGGGTAGAAGTTGTTCTTGAGACATTTCTATTGTTTGATTGGCAAATTCAGACGTTCTAGTTTCAAGGACGCTCTTTCGAATAAGAATGTTGGTTGCGGCCCTTTACTCCTGAGATTTCCTGTACTCTTCTAAAAGTTCTTCGTCCGATGACGCGTAATTTCCCGTGGACATGAGTCAGAATTAATAATAAAAATTGCTGATACAGAGTTAGACGGCCTAAAAATCGATTGCTGGGTTGGGAGGTCGTGGCTTCCCAGGCGGGATACGCTAGAAACCCGATTCAATCCCCAAGCGAGAAAATTTGGGTGCGAAGACAGATTTCTTTGTAGAACTCTTTTTGCTTCTGGATTTCGTCTTTCACTGCGAGGATGCCCAGATCCCGGTGGATGTTTTCGTTGCAAACATACCAAGATGCCCCAGTGATAGTTCTCAAGATTTTCGATTGTACGCGCTGTATGATATCTACATATGTTGCTGATGCTCGCGTTCTGCCACAGCTGGGAGCCATACGGTCCAGATTAACTTTGGGACTTAATTGTAGAGTAGTAATTTGTAGTCCAGGCACAGTGGCGATCGTGAGTTTATGATCCAGTGGAGGCTGCTGGCTTTCAGTATTAGGAGGGCATGTTTGTCTATTTAGATTAACGTTATATGTGTACACTTTTGTTCGTTTATTTTAATGCGCCAGTCGGACAGCCACCTTTTCACTACTACTGTTCCGAGCCCAGCATCCCGAAGAGTTTCTTATCGGGGTCGTTTCAATTGGGGCGCTAAGATTTTGGTGGGCCCAGAAGGGTTCTGGATGTACCTCAGCTGTGAATTTTCTTCCTGAAGGGGAAGAGCCTGGTGGAGTGATCGGGTTGCTTCCTTAAGGAGCTGTTTTTAAGCTGGTGATCTGCTGTTTTGCCAATCCCGATGCGTGCGCCTCTTTTCTCGCATGAGCTGTTCAATTTCTAGTATTTGTTTCAGTCTACTTCCTTCTCTTGTGAAGTAGAGGTTTTAGTTTTTCCAGTTTTTCCAAAATCATTCATTCATGAGCGGAGAGACAGCCCGAGGTGTGCAGTATGATCTAGTGTGTCCATACTCTTGCATTTGCAGTGCATTGCACTGGACCGTAGCGTTTATGTGGCTCTTCAACCGTGATTTTCCGATGCAAAATATATTGCAGTTTGTAGATTGGGTGGACTTCGTTTTTCTCCAGCGACCTGCTTTCTGACTCGAGCTCGACCTTGAAGAGGGGTTGTCGCTTTCTATATATTTGTTAAGAATGTTACTAACATTCTTGGCTGCGAAGCCCTTTTCTTTAAGGCGTTTTTCATTTCCGCGGCGGTAACATCGTGTTCGATTCTTTTTACTACCACTGGTAGGCCCTTGCTGCTTTTCAGCTTGTACGTGTACAAGCTTTTCAGCTTGTTTCTGAGCATTGTCCAGATATTTGGACACGATTCGAAAGTGATCTTCAGTCTTGGTTTGCACATTTGTTTCATGCATGTTCCCTTTGATAAGCGGGACAACATGAAAGTTGTCACCATTCCCGATAAACGACGCAATTCGGTTTACCAGGGCATTGGAGCTTTTCTCCCCGATATAGATTGGAGGGGGCTTGGGTTTTTTTTTTCGGTGTCTTGGGCTGGTTGGGTTTTCTCAACCTCCGCCAGTATGGAAAATCTGTTAGTAGTGGATCTGTCTGGTTCTTTATCGATCTTCAGGACACGGTTAATTTTTGTTTTATTGCCTACCGGATTACTCTGCGGGCTAAGCTTGCGCTTAATTTGGATGTAGCGATCCATTCCAGTCTGTGTGGCCGTGGCCGCTTTGGCACTTTCCGAAGTTGTTGTTTGTGTACTCGCTGTAGTCGTTGACGTTGCAGTACTTTGAATTGCAGTGGTTTTTGCTGTGATTGCAGAAATTGTAGCACCGCTAGTTGTTGGAACTCCATGACGCGGGAGTCGGAGTGAGCTGAGCGGGTAAGCAAGACCGTGCCCTTTGGGTTTCAGAGGTCAGTAAAGTCGGGTTGCTCTTAGTCGCCGATTTTTCCACTTCGGTATTGCTGGTTGAAAAGTAAGAGTAGAAGCCGTTTCTTTGGTTCACTGAACTTCTACGCTCGTTCTTTTCATCGTTGCTCAATGAGCTCATTGCGTGGCACTTATTTAAAAAAAAAATGCACTAGTTTTGGTTTAGCACATCACAACTGTTATATAAAGCTTGTCTATTGCTTTTAATAAATTGTGGCTCAGTGGTTTTGTGGTTGGTTGTATGAATAGTAAAAATGAGTTAGCTGCGCAAATGCTTTTATTCGTACTCAAATTTGAGAGAACAATTTACTTATTAATTCTCAGATTTTAGAGAAAAAAAATGTATATATTTAAAATGTATGTATGTATATATAAAAATGTACCCAACCAGCCCAAGACACCGAAAAAAAAAACCCAAGCCCCCTCCAATCTATATCGGGGAGAAAAGCTCCAATGCCCTGGTAAACCGAATTGCGTCGTTTATCGGGAATGGTGACAACTTTCATGTTGTCCCGCTTATCAAAGGGAACATGCATGAAACAAATGTGCAAACCAAGACTGAAGATCACTTTCGAATCGTGTCCAAATATCTGGACAATGCTCAGAAACAAGCTGAAAAGCTTGTACACGTACAAGCTGAAAAGCAGCAAGGGCCTACCAGTGGTAGTAAAAAGAATCGAACACGATGTTACCGCCGCGGAAATGAAAAACGCCTTAAAGAAAAGGGCTTCGCAGCCAAGAATGTTAGTAACATTCTTAACAAATATATAGAAAGCGACAACCCCTCTTCAAGGTCGAGCTCGAGTCAGAAAGCAGGTCGCTGGAGAAAAACGAAGTCCACCCAATCTACAAACTGCAATATATTTTGCATCGGAAAATCACGGTTGAAGAGCCACATAAACGCTACGGTCCAGTGCAATGCACTGCAAATGCAAGAGTATGGACACACTAGATCATACTGCACACCTCGGGCTGTCTCTCCGCTCATGAATGAATGATTTTGGAAAAACTGGAAAAACTAAAACCTCTACTTCACAAGAGAAGGAAGTAGACTGAAACAAATACTAGAAATTGAACAGCTCATGCGAGAAAAGAGGCGCACGCATCGGGATTGGCAAAACAGCAGATCACCAGCTTAAAAACAGCTCCTTAAGGAAGCAACCCGATCACTCCACCAGGCTCTTCCCCTTCAGGAAGAAAATTCACAGCTGAGGTACATCCAGAACCCTTCTGGGCCCACCAAAATCTTAGCGCCCCAATTGAAACGACCCCGATAAGAAACTCTTCGGGATGCTGGGCTCGGAACAGTAGTAGTGAAAAGGTGGCTGTCCGACTGGCGCATTAAAATAAACGAACAAAAGTGTACACATATAACGTTAATCTAAATAGACAAACATGCCCTCCTAATACTGAAAGCCAGCAGCCTCCACTGGATCATAAACTCACGATCGCCACTGTGCCTGGACTACAAATTACTACTCTACAATTAAGTCCCAAAGTTAATCTGGACCGTATGGCTCCCAGCTGTGGCAGAACGCGAGCATCAGCAACATATGTAGATATCATACAGCGCGCACAATCGAAAATCTTGAGAACTATCACTGGGGCATCTTGGTATGTTTGCAACGAAAACATCCACCGGGATCTGGGCATCCTCGCAGTGAAAGACGAAATCCAGAAGCAAAAAGAGTTCTACAAAGAAATCTGTCTTCGCACCCAAATTTTCTCGCTTGGGGATTGAATCGGGTTTCTAGCGTATCCCGCCTGGGAAGCCACGACCTCCCAACCCAGCAATCGATTTTTAGGCCGTCTAACTCTGTATCAGCAATTTTTATTATTAATTCTGACTCATGTCCACGGGAAATTACGCGTCATCGGACGAAGAACTTTTAGAAGAGTACAGGAAATCTCAGGAGTAAAGGGCCGCAACCAACATTCTTATTCGAAAGAGCGTCCTTGAAACTAGAACGTCTGAATTTGCCAATCAAACAATAGAAATGTCTCAAGAACAACTTCTACCCATTGAGAACGCCATGAAAGGCGCACTCGAGGGGAAAATATTTGAATTTGTTGAGAAGGTAGCCACATTGATAGCGGAAATAAGCTCATTAAAAATCAAAACTCCAGATATCAAAACGTATCAGGAGAAAGTGTACCAGAAATAGAGTGCACCAAACCGCTAGATATAGTAAAATCTGTAGAACACATCTAATTAAACAAGAAATAAGTTTGGTAACGATGCGGTAGAACGGAAGCTTACGCTTTTAACAAATAAACTTATTATGTCCCACGACATAATTCAGGAACGACGCCCTGCATGCGTTCATATCCGGCATAAAAAAATCATTAAAGATGGCCGTATTTCCCGCACAGCCACAAGATTTTCCATCGGCATTGGCTCTGGCCCAAGAAGCCAAATCGAGCAATGAAAGAAGGGTTTTTGCGGCTAGTTTTGCGCAACACAGGTTAATACAGGTTAATATGCGCAACACAGGTTTGCGAGGAAAAGGTTAATAGACCAAAAAACCAGCGACAAGCGGGTTGGAAGAATTAGCCCACAGACCAAGAACAAAGTCGGAATTTGGGGGCAATGCAAAAGAACCCTTACTTTGACAGACCTTAAAAGGGAGGCAATAATTGTAACGGTTTGGCACATGTCCTGAAGGTACTTCGATCTACTAACAGGCTCCAGCCGTGCTTAGGGAAAGTGGGAGTGGTTCTTGTACCTTCAGTAGAGACATGGTCGTCACGCGAATCATCGTAGATCGAATCGTAGAAAAGGGACTGGGAGAAGGATTCCCAAATAGCATTGTGAGGGGGATAACTAAAAAAATTTCTTGGCTAAGAGATATGTTCGAGGTGGCTAAATGTTGTTTAACTACATAGTTGGCGAGATTCCTTCCGGTGCCCAAACAAAAGATCTAGTACAAATTCATTTTAGTTAACGTTATAATTCAGGTAAATCTCTTATAAAATAAATTAACATAATTAAATATTCATGTTTTTCAGGAAGGTGGTTTTCATTAACCATAAGAATAAAAAAAATATATCTAAATTATAATAAATAAATTATAAATTCAAGGGTGATGCTTAAAGATAATTATTCAAATTTAGTGCTTAAGAATAAGAATAATAGTCGCTTAAGAATAATAATTTAGGAAGTATTAAAATTAAATTATTAAATTATATTAAATGACTGTATTAAATGATTCAAAAATTGATAATTTTAATTTTAATTGAATTGCTTAGAAATAATAAATCAAGGCGTATTCAAAAACGGTATAAAAATTGATAATTATGGATTTTTAGGTTTAAAATTAAAAAGAAAAAACTTTTTCATTTGGTTAACTATACGTTAGGGTATTTGAATTTCATGGTTTCTTTGTAGCTTTTCGCTGGGATAGTTATGAATGAATTTACGTGCTTTTGTATTTTTTTTTATATAAAAAATATAAAAAAAAACATACAAAAAAAATCCAAGACTTCACAGGCAGGGGGAGTTGATGCTACAGGCGGAATGTTAGCGACGGGTCGTAAATGTAACCCCTGCAGCTTGGTGGGATCTCTTGTAGCAACCTACCGTGGCACCGTGGTGCTCACGTTGGATGGATGCCGGGGTTAGGTCAGGTGGTACCTCCAAATCCACGGGCATCGAGGGTCATCCAGCCACAAAAATCCGCTAAACGGGAAAATAAATACTAAGCCAATGCAGGGAATGGCGTGGAACTTATATTTGCTCACCTTTATTTTGTTAAAAAAAACACACACTAATTTTTCCGCACGAGGTTGGGGTCACTGGTCTTATAATTTTTCTGCACGAATTTAATGATCTGCCCGCAGCGAGATTCAGAAGAAAAGTGAACTCAGGTGGCAGACAGAAATGTCACTTTGTCACTTTTGACAGGTGCATACGCGGGTGGGTGAATTTTAAAATGGGGAGCAGCTGTGGGGGTATGAATGTCAGTTGGGGTCAGCTGAGCCTATCGATATTTATTATCAGCTGCATTGGGTCAGATAGGTAAACAAGACCATATTTTATTTTATTTTGTTTACTATTTTAAAAAATTTTTAAATTAATCTTTTATTTAATTTTGTTTTGGTTTTGGTCCAACGAGCGACCCCCACATAATAAACCCGGTTATTCTAAACAAAGGCCAAGGGCGTTCCTAATTTCCAGTATATAATAATACTGGAAACGCTCAGGGACAACCAAGGGCGGAGACAATGGATGTAGATACCTCATCCCGTTTTAGATAGCCTTCGGCATGGGTAACTGGGCAGTCGACAAGGACCCACAAAAAATCAACTTCATGTCCGAGAAACAGTTCGACGAAGAAGACTACGATTCCGTTGCGCAGGCATTCGCCACAGAAATAGAGGATGGACTGGATGCAAAAGACTCTATTAATCTTTTATGTTTAAGTCCTTACTCCCGTACATTACACGTACGCTGATAGGAAGGAAATAAAGCTTTGAATCGATATAGGTACCTCAAAATTTTATATTACTCCACTCCCGGGGCTGAAAGGTGTCGTGGCTATGGACCACGGCTTTACAAAAATTTACAAAAAATGTTTTGCTTCCATATTCAATGTTAAATCGCCATTTTTCATTCTTAAAGTTGTGAAGGATTTTTACGTTATTATCGGACTCGAATTGCTCAAACAAGTGAATGCGAAACTCGAATTTACTGTAAATATTTTCCCACTAGTGATGGATCCGAAAAGATCGAGCTCGCTAAGGCAGAGAACGCTGCCTAGTAACAGAGTAACAGGTAAAGCTGCCTTTGACAAAATTATAGGGGAAAATTACAAAGCCTTCGCTGATCCAGGCGAGTCACTTCCTTTCAATATAAATACTATTGCTACAATTAAAACAGATGAGGAGCCGGTGTACTCAAAGTCGTACCCGCACCCCATGGGTCTAACTGAGTTTGAGAGTATCTCAAGAAAAATCAAGGCTCTTCAAAAAGAGCGTTGAATACTTCGGATTCATAGTGACGCATGGAGGCTTACGGACTTCACCCGAAATAGTCAAGGTTATTCTAAACAAAGGCCAAGGGCGTTCCTAATTTCCAGTATATAATAATACTGGAAACGCTCAGGGACAACCAAGGGCGGAGACAATGGATGTAGATACCTCATCCCGTTTTACGCAATTTCACCAGCCAAAAACACTTTTCGAGCTCAGATCTTTCACAGGGTTAGCAAGCTACTATAGATGCTTTTTTTTTTTTTTTTTTGCAGCCATTGCAAGACCTCTTACCAACATTTTTAATGGCGAAAACGGAATAATACCATAAGCAAATACCAATCGAGAAAAATAAGCATTGAAAGACTAAGAGACTAAGAGAAATCTTAGCATCAGAAGATGTTTTAATTTCCTACCCAGACTATAAGAAACCGTTTGATCTAACAACGGTCGCTTCAGGTTTTGGTCTAGGGGCGGTTTTATCTCAGGGTGGTCGCCTAATTAAAATGATATCACGCACTCTGCGTGATAACGAAAAGAACTTTGCAACCAAGGAGCGGAAGCTCCTCCCTATAGTTTGGGCACTAAAAAACATTAATTATTTTTATAGAGTAAAAAATGTACAGATCTTCACCGACCACCAGCCACTCACTTACCGTCTCTGATAAAAATCCTAACGCTAAAAGCGGTGGAAAGAAATTATTGACAAAGGTGATTTATACACCTGGCAAAGAAAACTTTGTGGTTGACGCGTTGTCCTGTTATCAAAACGAAAACGCTGTAGAAGAAAAACAGGCTCTGATATGGCTACCATACTTAGCGAGGAATCGTTAACGTATACTATAGCCGCAACGGACACCCCCTTTAACTGTTTCAGGAATCAAATAATAATTGAAGAGAGTAACAGCTTATCCGTGGACACGAGAATCATCATTGCAGACCTGTTTAAAAGCAAGATTAGACATAAAGTAAGAGTAAATGACCGCGGTAACTGAATACTGAATACCTTTCGAGAAGTGATTAATGCCAAATTGTTAAGAGACTATTTTTTCCAAAAATGTTCCGGCTAGCAACAGATGTAGCATCGAACTGCAAAATCTTTTCCATGGCATAGTACAAACGCCACCCATCCAAGTAAGCAGTTGCACAAACACCTAAACATACTTATGTGGGGGAAATCATCCACATCGACATTTTTTCCACAGACGGAAAAAATCTTTTCCTTACTTGTGTGGACAAATTCTCGAAATTCGCTACAGTAAGGGTCATCGCATACAGGTGAATGGCTATTGTCGAATAGTTCAACGTGAAAGCGCCAATAATGCAAGTAGCAAACTTTTTTCCAAAAGCGAAAACGATCTACTGCGATAACGATAAATCCCTAAATAAATCCTGAGACCATAAAATCCAATCCCCTGAATAACTATACCATTACCGTTTCTAAAGCACCACCTCAAACGTCCAAATAGAGAGATTCCATAGCACTCTGACTGAAATGTTTGAATGCACGATCTTTGAAGCGAACAATTTAACTGACGTCACCGAGATAATTCGTCTAATCCATTCACCATTCACTAACAAAAACCTATATATATTTTACACCCAAAATCCGCAGAATTCGAGACAGAAATTAGCAAAAAAATTAACAAGCTCAGGAGGAAACCCACGAACACGTAAACATAGATAGGACTCATAAAACTCACCAAGTCGGCGATAAGGTTTTCCTGAAAGCAAACAAACGCCTGGGGAATAAGCTTACGCCACTGTGCTCAGAAGTGGTTACGGAAATATTTTTTTAATTTTCATACTAACTGCTATAACTACGCAGACCAGGAAGAAGCAATGACGAAGACATTCACAGGCGACCAGAGAACACCAGTTATAACAAAGGACCTTAGACATATTCGAAAGTTGGTGACCACCCTTAAGTTCCACCACAGGGCTACTAGAAGTATTAATTTATTTGGTACGACTCTCAAAGTTATTCCAGGTACGCCTGAATTTAATGATTGGTAGCAGGTAGGATTTAATGAGAACCGGTTAATGAGGGCGGCCGAAGGTCAGACAGAATTAAATATAAAATTTCAAGAACGTCTAAATGAGCTTGCTAACGCAATGAATAAGATTGAGAAATACGAAACAAATAAAATATACACACTTGTTAGAAATCATTTTAGCAAAAAATAGAATCATCATTACAGACCTAGAAAACATTCTTATGGGCCTAACCCCCATCATTTTAGCAAAAAATAGAATCATCATTACAGACCTAGAAAACATTCTTATGGGCCCAGCCATTCTAGATGGTGCCGACGTAGAGGAATTCAGAGACAAACAGCCTATTAATATTGATATTAGTTTGGTAGAAATATTAGAAGTATCTAGCATAACTGTTTTTTAAAATTCTGACATTCTGCATTTTCTCATTAAATTTCCTAATTCTAAGCTCGTATGTAAGAGAATAACACTCTACCAGGTTTAACGTCATAGTAGAATCCTGAACTTCGAGAGCGGAAATTTAGTTGCCGAATGCCCAAACGGAACCTCAATATCGGCGACTGCAAGACAACGGTAGGTGCCACATTCAGTAAGGAACTAAAAAACGGCACATGAGCTCAACAAAGAGTTTCTGGGGCCATCGCGCACTGCTCCACGCTCCCAGGTCACCTAGATCCAGTCACCATTGTGGACCACGGCACCTTCATCATCAACGATGCCAACGTAACTGTGACTGACGACCAAGGCCGGGAACAAAAGGTATCCGGAACATACCTGTTAACATACTCAGAAAAGGTAGCGCTCAACGGAACCTGGTTCATAAATCAGCCGGGAGCTCACTGAAGAAACCTGCCGTATCGGCTATGAAGATAGTAAACGACACTTCTAACCACAACCACAGGCTCAGTCTCCCGCTTCTCCACGAGCTTATCCTTAGTAACCTACACCACATTGAGGCCCTCAGAGAAAGACTTTCATCGGGATCCCATCTCACATTTGCCACATTTGCCTTATTCTACTGGCCGCCCTTTCACTATGCGCAATCCTGTGGATTGGCCAATACCACTTGAAGGCCAATCGCCGCATGAAATCGAGGGCCGACGACGATGTAGAACGAGTGGATCCTCGGAACGAAGATTATATAAAAGAGGGAGGAGGTAACACACGCGGAAAGAATTTAGGAAAAGTGCCAAATTGCACACCGGATCCGGTGGCCCGCACGCGTAACGAAAGAGGTGGCAGCACCTGACTACGCATTCAAAGGGCAGCTGTCCGCGGACCGGCTCGAGCACTTGCGCAAAAAAGATCGTTGCTGACCGGATTATATTTTATCTTTATATTTTATCTTTGTCAAACCCTATAGTAGCCAAACCCTAACGGGATTGAGTGAAACAAATGACTAATAATAATAACCAGTTTAATTATACCAGATTAATAATAATTGTAAAATCAACACCCAAAGATTTTCAATATTATTAACAGCCGTCTTGCATCTAAGCGGCAAAGTGTTTCTTCTGTTTACTAGTCAGCGCATTTGTTGGATCCGTATATTACACTTTATAGCTGCTCTAGAGTAACTACCTTCAGCAGAATTTGTAGGTGAATTGTAGATGACTGCTGTGTCATCTGCATAGGTCGCAATAATTGCTTTTGAGGCTACCATATGCTGACTCTTGTTGCTGGGTATATCGTCAAAATATAGAGAATAAAGAAAAGGTCCAAGCACACTACTCTATGGAACTACTGATCTCATTCGAAAGTTATCCGAAAGCGTATCTCTGACTTTGACACTCATCTTTCCATATATGACCTTAATAGCCCATAGTAGGGAGAAGATAAAAGATTTTTATTTACTAGCTTTCAATAGTATATATTCTTAGCAAAAAAAATATACTTTTATGCATTTTTGGATACTTTTTGCATAGGTGTATGTCAAATTTTATTTAATTTACCGTTTACATTATCTTTCATGCTGATACAAATTCATGCAAACAACGGCTTTTCTCGTGGCAGAGGTATTTTGACAGCATATTTATGGAAATATTTTTATACTTTTAAGCACGCGAGCGTGGAGAATCAAAAAACTTCTGTGTTTAACTTTTGTTCAAAAGTTTTAGACGTCTCCGACCATATCACCATCACATCATGAGTTGATATGAGCATGTCCGTCTGTCTGTTTCTACGCAAACTTATCTCTCAAATTAAAAGCTATCGACTCGAAACTTTGTACACACCCTTTCTTCCTTTGCACGCAGTATGTTATATAAGTCGGAACGGTATAAGTAGATGCCATGTAACTGATTGATCAGAAATGTTATAACTTCGGTGTTTTTAGAGTTTTTTAAAATTTTTAGAATTTTTTATGACATAATGCGACATGACATAAGGAAAAGGATCGGTCGACTTTATCCTATAGCTGCCATATAAATGAACAATCGGAAATGACCCAACTTTCGTGTTTTAGCATTTGGTGAGTTGACCCGACCTACCAAATTTCATAACGATCAGCCGACTGTATCTTACCATATAGTATATAACTGAACGATCCTGAACCCTCCGGGTGGCTTCAACTAACTGGCACCAACTTGTGGGCTGATCTTCTGAACTACGCTCCTGACTCAAGTCCTGGCTCCCTCAAAAGTGCTCGTGGATCCACATGAAAATTCGACTTGTGAAAGTATCGGACATAGCTCTGACAAATTGAGAACGTTTTGTCAACAATACTGAAAAGATTGCATCATACGGTATAGGGTCATTTGTGACCCAGAGTCAAATAATGCTCTAGCCAATTTTAGTTCTAATGCTTACGATCGACGTCGCTAGCAAAACCCTTTCTAGGGATACAAAGCATGTGACGTAAAAGAACCAGTAAAAAGAACTTTGCACATAACCTTCTTTTCTTTGGACGCAGTATATAAGTCGGAACGACTGGGATCGGCCGACTATATCCTATAGCTGCCATATTACTGATTGATCGGATATGCTATAACTTTTGTGTTTTTAGAGTTAGACAGTTGGGATTTTGCATGAGTGCTACTTACTAAATTTCATAAGGACCGTCCGACTATATTCAATAGTTGCTTTATAACTGAACGATCGGAAATGACCCACTTTTCGTGTTTTTGAAGATAGAAACTTAGTACAGATTATATTTTTGGTCATTTTTGGTAATCCGACCAACCAAATTTCATAACGATCGGCCGACTATATCTTATAGCTGTCATATAACTGAACGATCGGAAATGGATTTTGGTAGAAATACCAACTTTGGTATTTTTGAAGATAGAAGCTTGGTACTTTTTTTTTATATTTTATTGTAATTGAATTATTTTATTATGATATTCTCATAAGGATCGGCCAACTATAACCGATGTTTGCGATATATATTTGGTTTTAACTGTAAGGGTATATCAACTTCGGCTCCGCCAAAAGTTAGCTTTCCTTTCTTGTTTTTAAGGTCGAATTGGCACCCAGTAAGAACACATTTTTTTTATTCTTACATTTTATTCCTAATATTTATAAATCCCTACATTTTCTAGTTGTACCCCTGAAAGGAGCCACACCGCAGGAGCAGCGCCACACCGCGGGATCAGATGGTTTAATTATAATCGGTGCGAGAAGTGGAATTTTCTTTGGAAGTAAGGTGCAAGTTAACTTTGTTGTATGTCGGTGAATTAAAAAAATATAACTTTTTATTTTAAATTGTTAAACTTGGTGTTAAACCATTATTTATTAAACTTTAGTAGACACTTAAACTTAACGTAAACACTTTCGTTATTCTTAATTATTTTCTGTCAACCGTTCGCGGTCTCGGTCAAAATAGGACTGGCTTCTTAATTCTAAATCTTATACAAAGAACCTCGACCATAAGTAGTGTTTATATTACAGGCTTAAGATGAAAATGTCGCATCTTATTGTGAAATTCGATTAAGCTGATCGATGCAATTTGGTGGGTACTTGAAACGCAAAAGGCGTAATTGATTGGGCTTTGGAGGGAAGCTGATGTTTAATTTTGATTTGTTTATGGGGAACCAAGATCGGACCTCAGAGCCAAAGACAAAGCCGAAGGCAAATGCAGAGTTTGAAAATATTGTTTATAAAATTCATAAGTGGCCTGTATTTCCGGTTGGATATCGTGCATGTGTCAATAATTTTTCCCTCATTAAATAAAACCCACCAATGGCCAGCATATGCACCCGACTTATTCCCATCGTCCAAGACAGTTATGCCTGTCCAAGGTTGTTTTCTGGAATTAATAATTTGATTTAGATTTCTTTTTATACCCTTGCAGAGGGTATTATAATTTTGTCCAAAAGTGTGCAACGCAGTGAAGGAGACATCTCCGACCCTATAAAGTATATATATTCATGATCAGTATCATCTCCTGAGTTGATATAAGCATGTCCGTCTGTCCGTCTGTCCGTCTGTCTGTCCGTTTCTACGCGAACTAGTCTCTCAGTTTTAAAGCTATCGTCTTGAAACTTTGCACACACCCTTCTTTCCTTTGCACGCAGTATATAAGTCGGAACGGCCGGGATCGGCCGACTATATCCTATAGCTGTCATATAACTGATTGATCGGAAATGGTATAACTTTGGTGTTTTTAGAGTTACAGAATTCAGATTTTGTACGAATGCTACTTTTGGCAAAATAATACTATATCTTATAGCTGCCATATAACTGATTGATCGGAAATGCTATAACTTCGGTGTTTTTAAAGCTAGAAAATTCGGCTCGGATTTCGGTACGAATGCTATTTTTGGCAAAATAATACAACATGCCGAATTTCATAAGGATCAGCCGACTATATCCTATAGCTGCCATATAACTGAACAATCGCAAATTACCCAACTTTGGTGTTTTTAAAGATAAAAAGCTGGAACTAAGTACAGATTCTATTTTTGGTCAGTTAATACAACCTACCAAATTGCATAACGATCGGCCGACTATATCTTATAGCTGCCATATAACTGAACGATCGGAAATGGTATTTGGTAAAAATACCAACTTTGGTATTTTCGAAGATGGAAGCTTGGTACTTTGTTTTAGATTTTTTATTGTAATAAATTGGTTATATTCTGATATTCTCATAAGGATTGGCCAATTTAATCCGATGTTTGCGATATATATCCGGTTTTAACTGCAAGGGTATATCAACTTCGGCTCCGCCCGAAGTTAGCTTTCCTTTCTTGTTTTATTTTGTTATTATTTATTTTTGGACCTTTAAGTTTAATAATGTAAGAAAACAATGTTTCCAGTTCCACTAATTTTGTATTTTGTAAACCATGCCGCTTGCAATTAAAATACAGAACTATAATACACTGAAAAAAAATTCTGGCGCGTGCATGCTCGTTTATTATATATATATTCCTTTTTTTATATTCCCCAATATTAAATTATTACGCAATGACATAAAAAAAAAATAATATAAAATTTATTTTTGCTCTTAAATTTGCTATAAAATTATGGAATCTTGGAATATTATTGTTATTGTTTTTTCTGTGTTCCAAAATTAAAAATATTTATAATGTTTATCTAAAGCCTTTTTCATCCAATTTGGATTGAAAATAATTAAGTTAACTTAGAGAAATTTTAAGAAAGTAAATTTAGGAAATAATAGAGAATACCCGTTATGGAATACAAGATTCTCTTCATAAAAATTTTTCTTAATATTACTTTTATATTACCCTTATATATAATTATATTATATTAATTCGACTTATTATTTCTTATGCCGACCAATGAAGATATAAATTCTAAGTTAATTTTTTTCGCGGCTAAGGATTTCCGACTATAACTAATCTACTAAATACATTTAGTTATCTTCTTAATTTAAATTTCCTTTTTTTTGCCTTATGCGCAATCCGACGAGCTTCTATTGTGTTGCTTCCTGAACCCAGTTCTGTTATTGTTTTTTTTTATATTTTTTTTTATTTACCGTTTTGGTTTGCCAGTCTCTTCAGCGGACAGGTGCTGGTACCTACGATTTAATATTTTTTTTAAATCGAACCACAGCGGCAATTCCTCATAATCCTCATAATATAAAGCAACTATTGGATATAGTCGGACGGTCCTTATGAAATTTAGTAAGTAGCACTCATGCAAAATCCCAACTGTCTAACTCTAAAAACACAAAAGTTATAGCATATCCGATCAATCAGTAATATGGCAGCTATAGGATATAGTCGGCCGATCCCAGTCGTTCCGACTTATATACTGCGTCCAAAGAAAAGAAGGTTATGTGCAAAGTTCTTTTTACTGGTTCTTTTACGTCACATGCTTTGTATCCCTAGAAAGGGTTTTGCTAGCGACGTCGATCGTAAGCGTTAGAACTAAAATTGGCTAGAGCATTATTTGACTCTGGGTCACAAATGACCCTATACCGTATGATGCAATCTTTTCAGTATTGTTGACAAAACGTTCTCAATTTGTCAGAGCTATGTCCGATACTTTCACAAGTCGAATTTTCATGTGGATCCACGAGCACTTTTGAGGGAGCCAGGACTTGAGTCAGGAGCGTAGTTCAGAAGATCAGCCCACAAGTTGGTGCCAGTTAGTTGAAGCCACCCGGAGGGTTCAGGATCGTTCAGTTATATACTATATGGTAAGATACAGTCGGCTGATCGTTATGAAATTTGGTAGGTCGGGTCAACTCACCAAATGCTAAAACACGAAAGTTGGGTCATTTCCGATTGTTCATTTATATGGCAGCTATAGGATAAAGTCGACCGATCCTTTTCCTTATGTCATGTCGCATTATGTCATAAAAAATTCTAAAAATTTTAAAAAACTCTAAAAACACCGAAGTTATAACATTTCTGATCAATCAGATACATGGCATCTACTTATACCGTTCCGACTTATATAACATACTGCGTGCAAAGGAAGAAAGGGTGTGTACAAAGTTTCGAGTCGATAGCTTTTAATTTGAGAGATAAGTTTGCGTAGAAACAGACAGACGGACATGCTCATATCAACTCATGATGTGATGGTGATATGGTCGGAGACGTCTAAAACTTTTGAACAAAAGTTAAACACAGAAGTTTTTTGATTCTCCACGCTCGCGTGCTTAAAAGTATAAAAATATTTCCATAAATATGCTGTCAAAATACCTCTGCCACGAGAAAAGCCGTTGTTTGCATGAATTTGTATCAGCATGAAAGATAATGTAAACGGTAAATTAAATAAAATTTGACATACACCTATGCAAAAAGTATCCAAAAATGCATAAAAGTATATTTTTTTTTGCTAAGAATATATACTATTGAAAGCTAGTAAATAAAAATCTTTTATCTTCTCCCTACTATGGGCTATTAAGGTCATATATGGAAAGATGAGTGTCAAAGTCAGAGATACGCTTTCGGATAACTTTCGAATGAGATCAGTAGTTCCATAGAGTAGTGTGCTTGGACCTTTTCTTTATTCTCTATATTTTGACGATATACCCAGCAACAAGAGTCAGCATATGGTAGCCTCAAAAGCAATTATTGCGACCTATGCAGATGACACAGCAGTCATCTACAATTCACCTACAAATTCTGCTGAAGGTAGTTACTCTAGAGCAGCTATAAAGTGTAATATACGGATCCAACAAATGCGCTGACTAGTAAACAGAAGAAACACTTTGCCGCTTAGATGCAAGACGGCTGTTAATAATATTGAAAATCTTTGGGTGTTGATTTTACAATTATTATTAATCTGGTATAATTAAACTGGTTATTATTATTAGTCATTTGTTTCACTCAATCCCGTTAGGGTTTGGCTACTATAGGGTTTGACAAAGATAAAATATAAAGATAAAATATAATCCGGTCAGCAACGATCTTTTTTTGCGCAAGTGCTCGAGCCGGTCCGCGGACAGCTGCCCTTTGAATGCGTAGTCAGGTGCTGACACCTCTTTCGTTACGCGTGCGGGCCACCGGATCCGGTGTGCAATTTGGCACTTTTCCTAAATTCTTTCCGCGTGTGTTACCTCCTCCCTCTTTTATATAATCTTCGTTCCGAGGATCCACTCGTTCTACATCGTCGTCGGCCCTCGATTTCATGCGGCGATTGGCCTTCAAGTGGTATTGGCCAATCCACAGGATTGCGCATAGTTAAAGGGCGGCCAGTAGAATAAGGCAAATGTGGCAAATGTGAGATGGGATCCCGATGAAAGTCTTTCTCTGAGGGCCTCAATGTGGTGTAGGTTACTAAGGATAAGCTCGTGGAGAAGCGGGAGACTGAGCCTGTGGTTGTGGTTAGAAGTGTCGTTTACTATCTTCATAGCCGATACGGCAGGTTTCTTCAGTGAGCTCCCGGCTGATTTATGAACCAGGTTCCGTTGAGCGCTACCTTTTCTGAGTATGTTAACAGGTATGTTCCGGATACCTTTTGTTCCCGGCCTTGGTCGTCAGTCACAGTTACGTTGGCATCGTTGATGATGAAGGTGCCGTGGTCCACAATGGTGACTGGATCTAGGTGACCTGGGAGCGTGGAGCAGTGCGCGATGGCCCCAGAAACTCTTTGTTGAGCTCATGTGCCGTTTTTTAGTTCCTTACTGAATGTGGCACCTACCGTTGTCTTGCAGTCGCCGATATTGAGGTTCCGTTTGGGCATTCGGCAACTAAATTTCCGCTCTCGAAGTTCAGGATTCTACTATGACGTTAAACCTGGTAGAGTGTTATTCTCTTACATACGAGCTTAGAATTAGGAAATTTAATGAGAAAATGCAGAATGTCAGAATTTTAAAAAACAGTTATGCTAGATACTTCTAATATTTCTACCAAACTAATATCAATATTAATAGGCTGTTTGTCTCTGAATTCCTCTACGTCGGCACCATCTAGAATGGCTGGGCCCATAAGAATGTTTTCTAGGTCTGTAATGATGATTCTATTTTTTGCTAAAATGATGGGGGTTAGGCCCATAAGAATGTTTTCTAGGTCTGTAATGATGATTCTATTTTTTGCTAAAATGATTTCTAACAAGTGTGTATATTTTATTTGTTTCGTATTTCTCAATCTTATTCATTGCGTTAGCAAGCTCATTTAGACGTTCTTGAAATTTTATATTTAATTCTGTCTGACCTTCGGCCGCCCTCATTAACCGGTTCTCATTAAATCCTACCTGCTACCAATCATTAAATTCAGGCGTACCTGGAATAACTTTGAGAGCCGTACCAAATAAATTAATACTTCTAGTAGCCCTGTGGTGGAACTTAAGGGTGGTCACCAACTTTCGAATATGTCTAAGGTCCTTTGTTATAACTGGTGTTCTCTGGTCGCCTGTGAATGTCTTCGTCATTGCTTCTTCCTGGTCTGCGTAGTCCTCGTAGGTCATCATGTTCGTTGCATGCTGTAGGTATCCGTAATTCTCCCACATTACAATGTCATTGTCTTCTATCGGGATATAGTCCGCGTTCGTGTAATCGTTTAGTTTTAATGTGCGTCCGTCTCAATAGCAGTTAGTATGAAAATTAAAAGAATATTTCCGTAACCACTTCTGAGCACAGTGGCGTAAGCTTATTCCCCAGGCGTTTGTTTGCTTTCAGGAAAACCTTATCGCCGACTTGGTGAGTTTTATTAGTCCTATCTATGTTTACGTGTTCGTGGGTTTCCTCCTGAGCTTGTTAATTTTTTTGCTAATTTCTGTCTCGAATTCTGCGGATTTTGGGTGTAAAATATCTATAGGTTTTTGTTAGTGAATGGTGAATGGATTTATTGTATTTATTAGTTGCCAGACGAATTATCTCGGTGACGTCAGTTAAATTGTTCGCTTCAAAGATCGTGCATTCAAACATTTCAGTCAGAGTGCTATGGAATCTCTCTATTTGGACGTTTGAGGTGGTGCTTTAGAAACGGTAATGGTATAGTTATTCAGGGGATTGGATTTTATGGTCTCAGGATTTATTTAGGGATTTATCGTTATCGCAGTAGATCGTTTTCGCTTTTGGAAAAAAGTTTGCTACTTGCATTATTGGCGCTTTCACGTTGAACTATTCGACAATAGCCATTCACCTGTATGCGATGACCTTTACTGTAGCGAATTTCGAGAATTTGTCCACACAAGTAAGGAAAAGATTTTTTCCGTCTGTGGAAAAAATGTCGATGTGGATGATTTCCCCCACATAAGTATGTTTAGGTGTTTGTGCAACTGCTTGCTTGGATGGGTGGCGTTTGTACTATGCCATGGAAAAGATTTTGCAGTTCGATGCTACATCTGTTGCTAGCCGGAACATTTTTGGAAAAAAATAGTCTCTTAACAATTTGGCATTAATCACTTCTCGAAAGGTATTCAGTATTCAGTTACCGCGGTCATTTACTCTTACTTTATGTCTAATCTTGCTTTTAAACAGGTCTGCAATGATGATTCTCGTGTTCACGGATAAGCTGTTACTCTCTTCAATTATTATTTGATTCCTGAAACAGTTAAAGGGGGTGTCCGTTGCGGCTATAGTATACGTTAACGATTCCTCGCTAAGTATGGTAGCCATATCAGAGCCTGTTTTTCTTCTACAGCGTTTTCGTTTTGATAACAGGACAACGCGTCAACCACAAAGTTTTCTTTGCCAGGTGTATAAATCACCTTTGTCAATAATTTCTTTCCACCGCTTTTAGCGTTAGGATTTTTATCAGAGACGGTAAGTGAGTGGCTGGTGGTCGGTGAAGATCTGTACATTTTTTACTCTATAAAAATAATTAATGTTTTTTAGTGCCCAAACTATAGGGAGGAGCTTCCGCTCCTTGGTTGCAAAGTTCTTTTCGTTATCACGCAGAGTGCGTGATATCATTTTAATTAGGCGACCACCCTGAGATAAAACCGCCCCTAGACCAAAACCTGAAGCGACCGTTGTTAGATCAAACGGTTTCTTATAGTCTGGGTAGGAAATTAAAACATCTTCTGATGCTAAGATTTCTCTTAGTCTCTTAGTCTTTCAATGCTTATTTTTCTCGATTGGTATTTGCTTATGGTATTATTCCGTTTTCGCCATTAAAAATGTTGGTAAGAGGTCTTGCAATGGCTGCAAAAAAAAAAAAAAAAAAAAGCATCTATAGTAGCTTGCTAACCCTGTGAAAGATCTGAGCTCGAAAAGTGTTTTTGGCTGGTGAAATTGCGTAATGGCCTTGACTATTTCGGGTGAAGTCCGTAAGCCTCCTTGCGTCACTATGAATCCGAAGTATTCAACGCTCTTTTTGAAGAGCCTTGATTTTTCTTGAGATACTCTCAAACTCAGTTAGACCCATGGGGTGCGGGTACGACTTTGAGTACACCGGCTCCTCATCTGTTTTAATTGTAGCAATAGTATTTATATTGAAAGGAAGTGACTCGCCTGGATCAGCGAAGGCTTTGTAATTTTCCCCTATAATTTTGTCAAAGGCAGCTTTACCTGTTACTCTGTTACTAGGCAGCGTTCTCTGCCTTAGCGAGCTCGATCTTTTCGGATCCATCACTAGTGGGAAAATATTTACAGTAAATTCGAGTTTCGCATTCACTTGTTTGAGCAATTCGAGTCCGATAATAACGTAAAAATCCTTCACAACTTTAAGAATGAAAAATGGCGATTTAACATTGAATATGGAAGCAAAACATTTTTTGTAAATTTTTGTAAAGCCGTGGTCCATAGCCACGACACCTTTCAACACCCGGGAGTGGAGTAATATAATTTTTTGAGGTACCTATATCGATTCAAAGCTTTATTTCCATCCTATCAGCGTACGTGTAATGTACGGGAGTAAGGACTTAAACATAAAAAATTAATAGAGTCTTTTGCATCCAGTCCATCCTCTATTTCTGTGGCGAATGCCTGCGCAACGGAATCGTAGTCTTCTTCGTCGAACTGTTTCTCGGACATGAAGTAGATTTTTTGTGGGTCCTTGTCGACTGCCCAGTTACCCGAAGGCTATCTAAAACGGGATGAGGTATCTACATCCATTGTCTCCGCCCTTGGTTGTCCCTGAGCGTTTCCAGTATTATTATATACTGGAAATTAGGAACGCCCTTGGCCTTTGTTTAGAATAACCGGGTTTATTATGTGGGGGTCGCTCGTTGGACCAAAACCAAAACAAAATTAAATAAAAGATTAATTTAAAAATTTTTTAAAATAGTAAAAAAAATAAAATAAAATATGGTCTTGTTTACCTATCTGACCCAATGCAGCTGATAATAAATATCGATAGGCTCAGCTGACCCCAACTGACATTCATACCCCCACAGCTGCTCCCCATTTTAAAATTCACCCACCCGCGCATGCACCTGTCAAAAGGTGACAACCATAAAGTGGCATTTCTGTCTGCCACCTGAGTTCACTTTTCTTCTGAATCTAGGATTTTTTTTATGTATTTTTTTTTATATTTTTTATATAAAAAAAAAATACAAAAGCACGTAAATTCATTCATAACTATCCCAGCGAAAAGCTACAAAGAAACCATGAAATTCAAATACCCTAACGTATAGTTAACCAAATGAAAAAGTTTTTTCTTTTTAATTTTAAACCTAAAAATCCATAATTATCAATTTTTATACCGTTTTTGAATACGCCTTGATTTATTATTTCTAAGCAATTCAATTAAAATTAAAATTATCAATTTTTGAATCATTTAATACAGTCATTTAATATAATTTAATAATTTAATTTTAATACTTCCTAAATTATTATTCTTAAGCGACTATTATTCTTATTCTTAAGCACTAAATTTGAATAATTATCTTTAAGCATCACCCTTGAATTTATAATTTATTTATTATAATTTAGATATATTTTTTTTATTCTTATGGTTAATGAAAACCACCTTCCTGAAAAACATGAATATTTAATTATGTTAATTTATTTTATAAGAGATTTACCTGAATTATAACGTTAACTAAAATGAATTTGTACTAGATCTTTTGTTTGGGCACCGGAAGGAATCTCGCCAACTATGTAGTTAAACAACATTTAGCCACCTCGAACATATCTCTTAGCCAAGAAATTTTTTTAGTTATCCCCCTCACAATGCTATTTGGGAATCCTTCTCCCAGTCCCTTTTCTACGATTCGATCTACGATGATTCGCGTGACGACCATGTCTCTACTGAAGGTACAAGAACCACTCCCACTTTCCCTAAGCACGGCTGGAGCCTGTTAGTAGATCGAAGTACCTTCAGGACATGTGCCAAACCGTTACAATTATTGCCTCCCTTTTAAGGTCTGTCAAAGTAAGGGTTCTTTTGCATTGCCCCCAAATTCCGACTTTGTTCTTGGTCTGTGGGCTAATTCTTCCAACCCGCTTGTCGCTGGTTTTTTGGTCTATTAACCTTTTCCTCGCAAACCTGTGTTGCGCATATTAACCTGTATTAACCTGTGTTGCGCAAAACTAGCCGCAAAAACCCTTCTTTCGTTGCTCGATTTGGCTTCTTGGGCCAGAGCCAATGCCGATGGAAAATCTTGTGGCTGTGCGGGAAATACGGCCATCTTTAATGATTTTTTTATGCCGGATATGAACGCATGCAGGGCGTCGTTCCTGAATTATGTCGTGGGACATAATAAGTTTATTTGTTAAAAGCGTAAGCTTCCGTTCTACCGCATCGTTACCAAACTTATTTCTTGTTTAATTAGATGTGTTCTACAGATTTTACTATATCTAGCGGTTTGGTGCACTCTATTTCTGGTACACTTTCTCCTGATACGTTTTGATAT
This sequence comes from Drosophila pseudoananassae pseudoananassae, assembly GCA_018153035.1. Classification (NCBI taxonomy): domain Eukaryota; kingdom Metazoa; phylum Arthropoda; class Insecta; order Diptera; family Drosophilidae; genus Drosophila; species Drosophila pseudoananassae. The sequence continues at coordinate 1,956,502 of JAECXR010000007.1, forward strand.
CTGGAGTTTTGATTTTTAATGAGCTTATTTCCGCTATCAATGTGGCTACCTTCTCAACAAATTCAAATATTTTCCCCTCGAGTGCGCCTTTCATGGCGTTCTCAATGGGTAGAAGATGTTCTTGAGACATTTCTATTGTTTGATTGGCAAATTCAGACGTTCTAGTTTCAAGGACGCTCTTTCGAATAAGAATGTTGGTTGCGGCCCTTTACTCCTGAGATTTCCTGTACTCTTCGAAAAGTTCTTCGTCCGATGACGCGTAATTTCCCGTGGACATGAGTCAGAATTAATAATAAAAATTGCTGATACAGAGTTAGACGGCCTAAAAATCGATTGCTGGGTTGGGAGGTCGTGGCTTCCCAGGCGGGATACGCTAGAAACCCGATTCAATCCCCAAGCGAGAAAATTTGGGTGCGAAGACAGATTTCTTTGTAGAACTCTTTTTGCTTCTGGATTTCGTCTTTCACTGCGAGGATGCCCAGATCCCGGTGGATGTTTTCGTTGCAAACATACCAAGATGCCCCAGTGATAGTTCTCAAGATTTTCGATTGTGCGAGCTGTATGATATCTACATATGTTGCTGATGCTCGCGTTCTGCCACAGCTGGGAGCCATACGGTCCAGATTAACTTAGGGACTTAATTGTAGAGTAGTAATTTGTAGTCCAGGCACAGTGGCGATCGTGAGTTTATGATCCAGTGGAGGCTGCTGGCTTTCAGTATTAGGAGGGCATGTTTGTCTATTAAGATTAACGTTATATGTGTACACTTTTGTTCGTTTATTTTAATGCGCCAGTCGGACAGCCACCTTTTCACTACTACTGTTCCGAGCCCAGCATCCCGAAGAGTTTCTTATCGGGGTCGTTTCATTTGGGGCGCTAAGATTTTGGTGGGTCCAGAAGGGTTCTGGATGTACCTCAGCTGTGAATTTTCTTCCTGAAGGGGAAGAGCCTGGTGGAGTGATCGGGTTGCTTCCTTAAGGAGCTGTTTTTAAGCTGGTGATCTGCTGTTTTGCCAATCCCGATGCGTGCGCCTCTTTTCTCGCATGAGCTGTTCAATTTCTAGTATTTGTTTCAGTCTACTTCCTTCTCTTGTGAAGTAGAGGTTTTAGTTTTTCCAGTTTTTCCAAAATCATTCATTCATGAGCGGAGAGACAGCCCGAGGTGTGCAGTATGATCTAGTGTGTCCATACTCTTGCATTTGCAGTGCATTGCACTGGACCGTAGCGTTTATGTGGCTCTTCAACCGTGATTTTCCGATGCAAAATATATTGCAGTTTGTAGATTGGGTGGACTTCGTTTTTCTCCAGCGACCTGCTTTCTGACTCGAGCTCGACCTTGAAGAGGGGTTGTCGCTTTCTATATATTTGTTAAGAATGTTAATAACATTCTTGGCTGCGAAGCCCTTTTCTTTAAGGCGTTTTTCATTTCCGCGGCGGTAACATCGTGTTCGATTCTTTTTACTACCACTGGTAGGCCCTTGCTGCTTTTCAGCTTGTACGTGTACAAGCTTTTCAGCTTGTTTCTGAGCATTGTCCAGATATTTGGACACGATTCGAAAGTGATCTTCAGTCTTGGTTTGCACATTTGTTTCATGCATGTTCCCTTTGATAAGCGGGACAACATGAAAGTTGTCACCATTCCCGATAAACGACGCAATTCGGTTTACCAGGGCATTGGAGCTTTTCTCCCCGATATAGATTGGAGGGGGCTTGGGTTTTTTTTTTCGGTGTCTTGGGCTGGTTGGGTTTTCTCAACCTCCGCCAGTATGGAAAATCTGTTAGTAGTGGATCTGTCTGGTTCTTTATCGATCTTCAGGACACGGTTAATTTTTGTTTTATTGCCTACCGGATTACTCTGCGGGCTAAGCTTGCGCTTAATTTGGATGTAGCGATCCATTCCAGTCTGTGTGGCCGTGGCCGCTTTGGCACTTTCCGAAGTTGTTGTTTTTGTACTCGCTGTAGTCGTTGACGTTGCAGTACTTTGAATTGCAGTGGTTTTTGCTGTGATTGCAGAAATTGTAGCACCGCTAGTTGTTGGAACTCCATGACGCGGGAGTCGGAGTGAGCTGAGCGGGTAAGCAAGACCGTGCCCTTTGGGTTTCAGAGGTCAGTAAAGTCGGGTTGCTCTTAGTCGCCGATTTTTCCACTTCGGTATTGCTGGTTGAAAAGTAAGAGTAGAAGCCGTTTCTTTGGTTCACTGAACTTCTACGCTCGTTCTTTTCATCGTTGCTCAATGAGCTCATTGCGTGGCACTTATTTAAAAAAAAAAATGCACTAGTTTTGGTTTAGCACATCACAACTGTTATATAAAGCTTGTCTATTGCTTTTAATAAATTGTGGTTCAGTGGTTTTGTGGTTGGTTGTATGAATAGTAAAAATGAGTTAGCTGCGCAAATGCTTTTATTCGTACTCAAATTTGAGAGAACAATTTACTTATTAATTCTCAGATTTTAGAGAAAAAAAATGTATATATATTTTTTTTTAATCATGTATTTCTTATTATTTTATTTTTTATTTTTTAGTAGTTCTCTTTCACAATAAGCTTGACAATATTTAAGCCTTTTAAAAAAAAGTTTAAGAGGAAAGAAAAAACAAGTTTAAATATTCTTTTAAATCATGTTATCACTACAGGCCAAGCGACTCTTTCTTATTTGTTTAAATTTTATTTTTTATTATTTTTCTTGCACTATAAGCTTGACAACAAACAACATACTTACATTTTCTTTTATTTATTTATTAAAATATTCTGCAAGTTGCCGTCGGCTTTCCTCCGCTTCAGCTTGTTGATTCCCACGGAGTGTGGCGAGGGTTACCCTACAGCTCCCTTTACTTTAGTTGCTCCCGCGGAGGATGGCGAGGGTTGTCCCTACAGCTCCCTTTCTCACTGTTTTGTTGGTTTTTTGTGTTTTATGCAATAATTAATTAAATAAAACTTTGCATATAATTTTTTTATTTTATGTTAGGCTTTTAAATTTTGTTTTCTTTTTATATTATTTTTCATATTTTTTTGTTCGGAATGTCTTGGAAGCTTTTGAGGGTTTTTCTCAGCTTCTATTTTTCACGTTGTATGTTTATTTTATTTTTTTCGACTACCTTTTTTTGCCAATTTTTGCACTTGTATTTATTTTATTTGTATGCCGTTTTTATTTACGGGATCTTTTTTTTTGAATGGGTGTTTTCAAAAAACAAAAAAAATTGGGTTTTTTATCACGTTTACAATTACAATTTTACAATTATTTTTTATTAAAAATTTCTTCTGCACAAGCCCGTTAGGGTTAGTGTTACTGAAAAAGATAAAATATAACGCGAGCTACGACTGCGGAGTTCATCTTAAGACTGAATTAAAATACTACCCGGGCTGTACTTCGAAGCCTTCGTTGTGCTGCGGCGCAGTTGCTCAGTTGCAGTGTCAGCTTTCCGTATCCGGCCAGCAACGATCACTTGTTGCGCAAGTGCTCGAGCCGGTTCGCGCACACTTGCCCTTTAAATGCGTAGTCAGGTGCTGAGACCTCTTTCGTTATGCGTGCAGGCCACCGGATCCGGTGTGCAATTTGGTAATTTTCCTAAATTCTTTTTGCGCGTGTTAACTTATATGCGCGTTGTATCCTGGCAATTTGGCTTTATGGAATATTCATTTGGGGGATCGTAGCCACATTTAAATAAAAACGCTTACATAGTATTGCAGAATCACATACTCAGAACCATCAGACTTCTCTCTCTTTCTCTTAAGCGAACGGTCGTGTTTTTTTGTGCGCACTGCGTTTATGATAAATTTTGGTAAACCGGTGTTTACATACTTGTGAATTAAATATATTGTGAATCTTAAGAATCTTAAAGCTTAAACCGTGTCGCTTCGCGAGTGCTGTGGTATATTTGGAGTCGAATTAATAATTTGTCTAAATTCTATTCCAAGCATAGCTCAGCTCTGCTTCTTCCCCGTCTTATCTGTATTTCTGCATTTCTTCTTGCACTCTCCAAAGCTGATATTTGGCACAGTGGTTCAAGGTATAGTGTTTTTTAACTTTTTGTATATAAATTTTGTTTATTTATTAAAAAATATGGAATTTAAACTTGTCTGTGCCATTAAGTCTTTTAACAAGGCAATTTCCTCATCCCAGCCTGCCATCCATTGCTGGCTTTGTGAGAACGTCGTACACGCCAAGTGTGCCGGGTTCACAGCATCAGTTTCGGATGCCATTTCCCGTAGGTCTGGGATACATTATTGTTACGAAAATTTTCGTGCTGTGCAAGGCGAAATGAGGTCGTTCATGAGACAGACCAAAAATGGATTTAAAGAGTTGATCACTGGTTTTCGTAGAATCAATGACCAGCTCTGTGCTCTCTTGACACTCAGTTTAGTGGCCTTCAGCTGCTAAATGAGTCCCCTAAGCGTAAGAAATCAGCTGTCTCTGATCCGCCTCAGCCTGCTCAGCCGAAATTAATGCAGCCGCTTATATCTCTGGCCACCCCAAGGGCTAGAACTGAGAAAAATTCGTCCGAATTTCTCAGGGATAATGAGCAATTGTCTGATATGTCCGCCATGGCATCCCTTCAAGTGATGCCACAGGTCCTAGGGAACGAAACCCCTATTAGAGTCACCCAAAAGGGTATTCCACAGTCCGGACCACCGGCACCGACTAATGCTGCAGTTCTCGTACCTGCGACACCAAAACCCTTACAGGTGATCCCTCCATCGAAACTTATATTTGTTTCTCGGCTTGCCCCTGATACTTCTGAGATTGATATCTTGGCTTATATCAAAGCCAAAACTAAAGCCGATATAAATGTGGAGGACATACAAAAATTTAAATATACATATTTAAGGCGCACGTCATCTTTCAAGATTCGGGTGCCCCCGCTGATGTTCAAGGCGATTTGTTCTCCCAGTTTTTGGCCAGAGAACATCTTCGTCCAAGAACATAGGCCTAGTACTGCAAAGCAAAAAGTTTTAAAACCAGTGGGAGTGAAACTTCCCCATATCGGAACCACCGACCAACCTTCCACTTCTTCTTTGCCCACTAACCCAAAAAACTAGTATCGTCACTAACACTTACCTATCAGAATACTAGGGGGCTACGTAGCAAACTCCCCAAGCTATATTCTGATAGTTCTTTCTTTGCATCCCATATAATAGCATTTACAGAAACTTGGTTAAATCCGGAGATCTTTAGCTCCGAAGTTTTTCCAAGTAAGTACACCACTTTTAGACGGGATCGATCTCAGCGAAGAGGAGGTGGAGTCCTCATTTCGATAGACTCTACTCTTGCTTCTGAAGAGGTGAAATCCCAAGAGTTTGGTGACATAGAATTTATTTGCGTTAAAATCACTATGTCCGTGAAAGCTTTATACATTACATGTTCATATATACCTCATATGTCTGAACCGCCCACATATTGGCAGCATTTGTCCGCTATTCGATACGTCTCTAATCTTATGACGGATCGTGACCAACTCGTAGCGGTGGGCGACTTTAATATCCCAGAATTAACGTCCAACGTCGATAACTCACCATCTTTGTCACTTGTAACTTACCATGACTTCACCGCGGGCATGTTTGACATGTCCCTAGGTCAGATTAACCATGTTAGAAATACGCTAGGTCGGCCTTTAGACTTATGTTTTTTATCTGAACTTACTTATGTTTTTTTTATCTTAATGTCACTGATGGTACTGCTCTCTCCAGAGCTTTTCCCTTTTCAACCCCAGAAGATCCATATCACCCCACGCTGGAGGTCTCAATCGAAACCACTCCTGGTATCGATCAGATGTCTCCACGCGTGGTAAATAAGATTCGCTGTTTCCGTAAAGCTGATTTTCACAAACTTAATAGCCTTATCGAGACATTTGACTGGTCTGATATTCTGGCGTGCACTGATCTTAATGTCACTTTAGAAAAATTTTATTTTACTTTAAATACATTTTTTGACTCATGTGTGCCTTGGAAATATCCGTCCGCTTCAACAAATCCTCCTTGGTGCTTCACTAACCTAACAAAAAAAAAAAAAAAATAAGCTTTTACTAAGATATAAAAAAACCTGCAGTAGTGTTGATTTCTCAAGATACCTACTAGCTCGGCCGAATTTTACCGTGCATAACGCGGAATGTTATAGGAATTATATTGACCGCTTCCGGATACAATTTACTAAGGATCCAAAGCAGTTTTATAATTTTGTAAACACTAAGCGTAAACACGTATCTTTTTCACCCCTGCTTACGTTTGAAAATTCCTCTGCGACTTCTGATCAGGTCATTGCCGATCTATTCGCAGAATTTTTTCAAACAACTTATTCTCCTCCTAAATTGACTGATCAGCCTTTCGCATATAACGTTCAAGCAGCAAATCTTATTTTCTGTCCGTTTTTTCTGAGAACAACTTATTATCTGGTCTTTTAAGGGTCAAACCCATTTATTCGCCAGGCCCCGATGGAGTATCAGGCTGTGTGCTAAAATACTGTGCCAGGGCTCTGTGCAAACCTCTTCTAAGACTTTTCAACTTATCTTTGCAAACCTCGATTTTTCCCCTTAAGTGGAAGGAATCATTCATAATTCCCCTACATAAAAAAGGGAAAATGTCTGAGGCTGCCAACTACAGAGGCATCTCTAAGTTGTCGGCAAATCCAAAGTTATCCAAAGAAAAATTAATTACCCCTCACTTGCAACACCTATGCTCTTCGATCATCTCTCCCTGTCAGCATGGCTTTATTAAGCGTCGCTCCACCACCACAAATTTACTGGAGTTGACATCCATTGGCATAGATGGCTTTTGTAAGGGACATCAAATCGATGTAATTTACACAGACTTCAGCAAAGCATTTGATTCAGTTAATCACTCACTCTTGTTGAGTAAACTGAATATGCTGGGTTTTTCTATAGACCTCTTAACGTGGATCTCCAGCTATTTAGATGGAAGGACACAAAGAGTCTTATTTAAAAACATACAGTCCCGTCGGGTCCGTGCTACATCTGGCGTCCCTCAAGGAAGTCATCTTGGCCCGCTATTATTCACGCTTTTTATAAATGACTTGCCCCCTGCTGTAACGAACTCTCAAGTTCTTATGTATGCAGATGATGTAAAGCTTTGTCTTCAGTACAAATCCATCTCTGCCCAATGCAGTCTTCAGTCTGACCTTGATAACTTTCAAGAATGGTGTTTAGCAAATGATTTAATACTTAATGGATCAAAATGCAAACATATGTCTTTTTATCGTTCTTGCCCTCTGCAAGCTACGTATTCCATTAATGGGATTGCCTTAGAAAAATTAACCCAGGTTAATGATCTCGGCATCCTATTAGACATAAAACTTAAATTGCCGACCATATTTCCTTAATGGTTAATAAGGCTAAAGGAGTCCTTGGTTTTATTAAAAGGTGGTCATAAGAATTTAATGACCCCTATATAACCAAAATATTATTCATTTCTTTGGTCCGTCCCATACTGGAGTACGGTTCATGTGTCTGGAGTCCCCAATATGGAGTACATCAGGACCGCATAGAATCCGTACAAAAGAATATCCTAACTTTTTCACTTAGAGGTCTAAACTGAGATGCAAATCTTCACCATCCATCTTATAATAGCAAACTCTTACTCATAAACTTACCTAGCTTAACAAATCGTAGGACAATGCTCGTTGTATTCTTTCTGCATAACCTTATTAACGGGGATGTAGATAGCCAGCATTTACTAAAACGCTTAAAATTTAACATTCCTAATAGAAGGACTCGAAACATTAGTCCTCTGTTCCTTAGCCGTTGTAGTTCGACATATGCACTGCATGACCCTTTTAGGGTACTATGTTCGAACTACAATGGCCTCTACTCTATAACATCTCTTTCCTGTCCCTCAAATTTAAAATATAGAATTTTAAATTTCCTTACTAACTCCTCCTAGCTTAATAAATTACAAATAGCTTAATATATTCTAACAAATCGTTTCTTGAGCGCCCCTCGGTCGTCTGGGCCTCTAAGCTTAATGATGAATACAGGAATGCTAGCTGATGCTCTTATTGATGCACCATTTCCAAATTCTGAAAGACCGGTAAAAACAAAAAGAAAAAAAAAAATAAAAATAAAAATAACAGGCTCTCCGTGGTACGTGCGGGGTTCCACTTTTCATAGAGATATAAAGCAACATACTGTGGGAGAAGAGATTATTAGGAAAAAGCCGATATAGCGATAAACTTATGAGACATCGCAGCGTACTTGCTAGAACATTACTTCCAGCTACACCTTTGAGGCGTCTTAAACGTCTAGATTTAACTATTCCACACTATTTAATAGACTATAAGCTTAGATATTATAGGTAATACTCAAATTGTATTTTGGTTTTGTCTATTTTTACATTTTTTCAAGTGATATTAAGATACTGTTTTTGCTGTACAGATTTACTAATAATAATGAAAAAAAAAACTAGAATTTATTTTAATAAATACAAGAAAGGAAAGCTAACTTCGGGCGTAGTCGATGTTGATATACCCTTGCATTTAAAACCGGATATATAGCGCAAACATCGGATATAGTTGGCCGATCCTTATGGGATTATCATAATAATTGGTTATAATTACATTAAAAAATCTAAAAAAAAGGTCCCAATCTTTTATCTTCAAAAATACCAAAGTTGGTATTTCTACCAAAAACCATTTGCGATCGTTCAGTTATTTGTCAGCTATAAGATAGAGTCGGCTGATCGTTATGAAATTTGGTAGGTCGGATCAACTGACCAAAAATAAAATCTGTTTGAAAGTTTCAACTTTCTATCTTCAAAAACACAAAAGTTGGGTCATTTCCGATTGTTCCGTTATATGGCAGCTATAGGATATAGTCGACCGATCCTTATGAAATTTGGCATTTCGTTTTATTTTTCCAAAAATCTAACGATTTTTCGGTTTTTTTTAACAATTTTTCCATTCTTACAAAGTGTGATTTCTCTGACTCTAAAAACACTAAATCACCAAATACAAATATTTCCTGCATCAAGGGTTTTTTCAGTATATACAGTTTTTTTGTATACTGCCAAAAAACTGTTTTTGTATTAAGTTATTTATTTTGTGTTTCGAAAAAGTCGTAACAATTTTTAAATTTAAAAAATAATCTATTTTCAGAAAGAGAACTAGAACTAGAAAGAGAAAACATATTAAATATTTTGTGTTTTGTAAAAAAAAAAAATTGTTTCTAGCTTTTCTAATTAAAAAAATAATTTGATATCGAACACAATTTTCAATAATAGTCTTATATTTTTTTTGTTGGCAAAACAAAGAATCGGAATAGAAGATTAAAAACATTCATATTTTTATGTCATTATTATTATATTTTTTAGAAGTAGACATCAAAATGCTTTTCAAAATGATCAAGAGGTCTTGGCGTATTGAAAAATTACCATTGGAAAGTATCCTTTTGCTTAAATTGTCACATGTTCTAAAACTTTTTTGGAAGTGCTTATTCACAAATAGTTTTTCATCTTTTTTTCATATTTAATAAAATTATATTACATCAAAATAATTTAACAAAACCCTTCATTTAGATTCCACAAGCACATGGTGGTAGCCGTTTGTAACTAGACAAAGCAAAATCATTACTGTATAATGACTGCAACCCTCGGTGAAGCCGCGACCAATCGGTAAGCAGTATTTATTATCCCCAGTTACCGGTGAAGTGTGGCGAAACTTCGTGCTCGAAAATACCGAGCCATAAGCTTAAAAGTTAGCTTCTAATAAAATCCTCAAGCTTGCTGTATTCTACTTCGGGAATTCGTTTTAGTCTCAAACTGACTTTGTAACGTGACGGTTGAAGTAAATTAATATTATAATCTATTTTGTAATGAGAGCCGTAAAAAACTTGTAAATATATCGGGACTTACCGCCTCTCAACGACTTAAATAACCGGAAAATTGTATTTTTTTGTTTAACTTCAAATGTCCAATTTTTAAAAAAAAAAAATTCCGGACAAAAACAATACAATTTCGTCTTCCTTCTATATTAAGCAAACTATAAAAAAAAAATTTTTAAAGTTAACCAATAAAGAAAAAAACCTGCGATATTGTATACGTTTAATAAAATTATATCTACCCATTCAAACTAATAATAAAACCTTAAAAAATGTTTACCGAATATTTATGAAATTAAACATATAAGTAAGTAAAATAAGTTGGTTGAATACAATACAATTTTTAATGGAAATACAATTTATTATATTAAAGAAGTCCAGAGTCCGACTTCTTTCATGTCTATTGGTTCTATTCATCCAAAAATGAAACCTAAAACTTTTTATATTAAAACAAAACCATATTTAGCCCGAAAATTATACTATAGTATTTACACTATAAAATATATATCGGATATATTTGGAAAATATTGAATATAATTGGTCGATTGTTACAAAAAATTTGACTATAGTACTACCGATCAGTTAAATGGCGGATAAAAGATTTTTTGGGCCGGAAACAACTTATTAAGATTTTGCCTATGGAATATAAGTTTTAATAGTATAAATATATATATTATATAATCTTGTATGATTAACTGATAAAGTCTCTGCGATGCTTCAGTCAAAGATTTGTGGAAGTGACCGACAAAACGAAGCAATAACCAACAGTTTCCTACAAGCCCAAAATTAATTAAAAGGCAAAATTTTCACAATTTTTTATTCCTACTGTAGTAAACAAATCCAAAGATGTCCTTTACTAATTGTAATGTTTTAATTAGCTGAAACCGAAATTCTAGAGAATTAAAAATCTTAATAATCTTAGATTATTAAAAAGAAATAGAAAGTAGTTTCAGTCCCTAAAATCTTGATAACATACGAGTTTAATAATACCAAAAAGTTCCAAACTTCTAACACAAAATACTCCGAAATTATCGTACTTCGCGCCATGTCAAGTGGGCTACTTTTAATTTTTTAATTGGTGAATTTTTTTAGAACACACACAACTTACTATTAAAAAAAATTGGGAAACTTTTTTTTTCAATTTTTTTTTTATTTATTATAAAATGATCGGCAATGACCTGTTATACTACCTTATTATAATATGCTAATATGGATTTAAAATCAAGGATTTAATTCCATCTAGGGATAATAAATGGGATAATAAAGGTTGTTCTTTTTAAAAATCTTAATAGTTTTAAGCTTAATAGTTTTAGCCGGCAACGATACGCCGAAAGGCAATTTTTGAAAGAAAATAACAGAAACTGCTTTTGCAAAGATTCAATACTTTTTTGATGAACCAAGTATTGAGGACCTTAAACTTTAGAACAGTATCCCAAGAGACATATAGAGTCTTAGTGGCGAAAGGATCATAAAATTCTTTTGACCAACGTTTGTTAAAAGGTAGCACACCCCTGGCTTTATTTACTGCCAATGATGTTTTTCAGTAAATATGTTCATTGAACGACAAAAAAATGACGTTATACCCAAGTGAGTACGAGATGATGTGAGGCACACTGCAATAACCTTACACTTTGAGCAGTTAAGTAAATGGAGATGCACAATGGGCGATTTGGTCTCGCTAGCGACATTTCATTAATAACTTTAAATTTAATTTATAACTTAATAATTTATAGAAAGGAAAGAAAGAATGTTTTCTCTTTATATTGATTTTGGGCTCTTTTCTACACAGATCGCAGACTTATTTTTTAGCTACCCTGGGCTGAGAATTTTTATTTTTCTGCAGCCACTTATAGGTGCCAGTTTTTAAGCCTGAATCTCTTACCACAGGGGGGAAAAGTTCAGGGTGCCTCGAAGGACCAAATGTTAGGAGGAGCCTCAAATAATAAGGTCTTACTCCAATGAGTTCCGTTTTGAAACTGTTTTTATTTTGTACAACTCTCTTACAAGAAAGATACATGAAAATCTTAAATCCATTTAAAACTACTTGTCAACGCATTGCATGCTGACCTGCCTTGCGACATCTTTGCGACATCCACAACCTTGGGACATCTGAGTAAAAGGGGAAAAAAACGGTTTTTGGCCAAATGAACAAGCCAATCGAAAATTTGTAAATTAGGTTTTATAATATTAGATTCGAAGTAAAAAATACATTTTTTTTCGAATAGATCGAAAACAAAATTGCGGCTGTGCAGCATTTCTTCGAAGGCCCTTTTTAAGGGGGTCCATGACCGGACAGTTAACGTCCCTAATTTTTGATTTAGAACAAAAAATCAAGTTTGGCTAGTTTCTATACATCAACAGCTATCGACACTCGTAGGATTTTTGCGATATATTGATTTTTAGCAAAATGGTGAGTGATTAAAAAAAGTTACAATTTTCACGAAGAAAAAACGTCACAAAATTGTTGATAAACAAAAGTAAGCAATATAAAAAAATCCTACGTGTATATATAGGTATTCTGAAGATACTGTCCAAATTTCAGATCGATTGATTAAGAGTTGTTCGAGTTAAGTATCCGGCAATATCGAATAAAGTGGTTTTTTAAAAAAAACGCGTTTAAAGTTTTAAGTACTGTGGTATATACCTCTGAGCCACCGCTGCCTCATTTTTCGATTTTTTTAAAATTATACTCAGATGTCCCCCCTTAAGTGCGATAAGCGCACCACTTATGTATGCATTTGTTTAGTCTGCAAGGGATCGGTTTTAACCCATGCTGTTTATCTCATATTTCCATTAGTCCGATCCCTTGAAACTCAATCTTTAGATTTTTTATCTAAAATCGTGTTCAATGCTTCAAAAACTTCTAAACTAAAATATATGTCTTCAATCTTTTTTTGTCACTGATCAGAGAAGGTAAAGGTCTTGCAGAGTACAGTGTAGTCCTATGGTTATATTTGGTGAAATATATTCTTTTAATATCGTTACTAAATTCTCCGGAGTATCATACTCAATAATATGTCTAATATTATTAAAGATATTTATTGATTTGTGGACTGTTAATCTGCCAGTAGTGATTAAGAGTTGAATTTTGAATTGGTTAAGTGGCTTATTAGTTTCTTCGATTACATTTTCAAAGCTGCTTTCTGCAGAATACATTTATTTTCATCTGAACTATTCTCTGACATATCTGCGTCTGACAAATTGTTAATTTGGACTCTGGATAAAGCATCCTCTACAACATTAATTGTAGACTTGTTCTTGTAGAATTAGTTTGTATTGAATTTTTGGTGTAAGACTTTGTATTGAAGAATACCAACTTTTCATATCTAAGTAGATTATATCCGGCCAACAAATCAGTTTCTAAGCCCGCGATTTCATAAAAGATGTATTTAATATTGAAAATTGTTATCATTTGATAATATTTTATTATCGAATATCCATTTACCGTTATCTTTTTATAAATGGTTTTGGTTTGTGCTAAAATTTGAGTTATATCTCTGGCGATAATTATTAGAGTTCGTTAAAGCAGGGAGCAAGTCATTAATAAAAAGTGTAAGCAGTAACGGGCCAAGATGACTTCCTTGAGGGATCCCAGATGTAGCACGAACCAAACGGGAATGTAAATTTTTAAGCGAGACTCTTTGTGTTTTTTCATCTAAGTAGCTGGAGTTCCACATAAGGAGGTCTGTATGAAGTCACACAAGATTCAGTTTACTCAATAGGAGTCAGTGACGCTATATTCGGCAAAATAATACGACATTATTTTTTTCGTATTTCATAAGGATCGGCCGGCTGCATCCTATGGCTTCCATATAACTGAATGATCGGAAATGGTATTTGATAAAAATACCAACTTTGGTATTTTTTAATATAGAGAATTTTAAGAATTTTTATTGTAATAAGTTTGTTATATTCTGATATTCTCATAAGGATCGGCCAACTATATCTGATTTTTGCGATTTTGGTTATAGCTGCAAGGGTATATAACCTTCAGCCTCGCTCTGAGCTAGCATTTCTTTCTTGTTATGTAGGGAATTATGAAAAAAAAAAACACTGAACCCAGTATTTAGCACACCTAAATTTTTACACACCTAAATTTTTACACACCTAAATTTTTACACACCTAAATTAATTATACCCTTGCAGAGGGTATTATAATTTTGTCCAAAAGTGTGCAACGCAGTGAAGGAGACATCTCCGACCCTATAAAGTATATATATTCTTGATCAGGATCACCTCCTGAGTTGATATAAGCATGTCCGTCTGTCCGTCTGTCTGTCCGTCTGTCTGTTTCTACGCAAACTAGTCTCTCAGTTTTAAAGCTATCGTCTTGAAACTTTGCACACACCCTTCTTTCCTTTGCACGCAGTATATAAGTCGGAACGGCCGGGATCGGCCGACTATATCTTATAGCTGCCATATAACTGATTGATCGGAAATGGTATAACTTTGGTGTTTTTCGAGTTACAGAGTTCAGATTTTGTACGAATGCTATTTTTGGCAAAATAATACGACCTACCAAATTTCATAAGGATCGGCCGACTATATCTTATAGCTGCCATATAACTGATTGATCGGAAATGCTATAACTTTGGTATTTTTAAAGCTAGAGAATTCGGATTTGGTACGATTGCTATTTTTGGCAAAATAATTCAACATGCCAAATTTTATAAGGATCAGCCGACTATATCCTATATCTGCCATATAACTGATTGATCGGAAATGGCATAACTTCAGTGTTTTTCGAGCTAGAAAGTTGGGATTTTCTATGAATTCTATTTTTAGAAAAATAATACGACTTATCAAGTTTCATATGGATCGGCCGACTATATCTTATAGCTGCCAAATAACTGAACGATCGGAAATGGTATTTTTACCAACTTTGGGGTTCTTCATGATAGAAGTTTGGGCTTTTTTTTAGATTTTGTCTTGTAATTTATTGGTTATATTATGATATTCCCATAAGTATCGGTCAACTATATCCGATTTTAGCGATATATATCCTGTTTTAGCTGCAAGGGTATATCAACTTCGGCTCCGCCCAAAGTTAGCTTTCCTTTCTTGTTTTTATTTAGGTTCAGTATTTTAGCACACAGCCTGGTACTCTATCGGGGCCTGACCAATAAACGGGTTTAACTCTAAAAAAATGGGATAGCAGCACAAAGGCCCTCCAACCGCCCAAGAGCCACTGACAGGGACATCCACTTTTGGTGGAACTCAAATTTAAAAAGCGACGACTCCGGAGAGTGTAGATGCTCTCGAGGAAACCTTTTGGAAATTGAAATTTGGAATCCAAATGTCTGTCAGAAACGCTGGCAAGACTAAGAAAGCAGGCCTTTGACAGGTTCGTCGAAAAACTCGAGCCAGGCGACCCTCAACATAACTTATGGCGAGTCACTAAATTTATCAAACAGCAACTGAAAAGGATCCCACTTGTACAAAGAACCGACGGCAGCTGGTGCAGATCGGAGATGGACAGGGCCAACGCTTTCGCCGAACACCTCGAACGTGTCTTTACGCCTTTCGATCGCTGCTCACCGAAGCATGCTGCTGAAACTGCCGAGCCTTCCAGGGACGCCGAACCAATACGACCAGTGACTGAGGAGGAAACAGCTGAGCTCATAACCATCATGAGCAACAGCAAGGCCCCGGGCGATGATGGTATCAATGCAATTGCATTAAAAATGTTACCACCTTCAAGCATTCAGATAATTACGAGGATCTATAATAGATGCTTGGTACTTTCCGTTCACATGGAAACGTGCCCTGGTAACTATGATACCTAAGCGGGAAACACGAAGTGAACCTTTCGTCCTACCGACCAATAAGCTTGTTACCAATGCTCTCCAAAATACAGGAACGAGTGTTTTTGAGCAGAGCACTGCCAGTATTGGACGAGGCTAGACTGATCCCTGACCACCAGTTTGGCTTCAGGCGGAGCCGAAGTTGATATACCCTTGCAGCTAAAACAGGATATATATCGCTAAAATCGGATATAGTTGACCGATTCTTATGGGAATATCATGATATAACCAATAAATTACAAAACAAAATCTAAAAAAAAATCCCAAACTTCTATCTTGAAGAACCCCAAAGTTGGTATTTTTACCAAATACCATTTCCGATCGTTCAGTTATATGGCAGCTATAAGATATAGTCGGCCAATCCATATGAAACTTGATAAGTCGTATTATTTTTCCAAAAATAGAATTCATAGAAAATCCCAACTTTCGAAAAACACTGAAGTTATGCTATTTCCGATCAATCAGTTATATGGCAGATAAAGGATATAGTCGGCTGATCCTTATAAAAATTGGCATGTTGTATTATTTTGCCAAAAATAGGAATCGTACCAAATCCGAATTCTCTAGCTTTAAAAACACCGAAGTTATAGCATTTCCGATCAATCAGTTATATGGCAGCTATAAGATATAGTCGACCGATCCCGGCCGTTCCGACTTATATACTGCGTGCAAAGGAAGGGTGTGTGCAAAGTTTCAAGACGATAGTTTTAAAACTGAGAGACTAGTTCGCGTAGAAACAGACAGACGGACAGACGGACGGACGGACAGACGGACAGACGGACATGCTCATATCAACTCAGGAGGTGATCCTGATCAAGAATATATATACTTTATAGGGTCGGAGATGTCTCCTTCACTGCGTTGCACACTTTTGGACAAAATTATAATACCCTCTGCAAGGGTATAATAAGATGAACCAGAATTGACTCCAACATAGTTGGAAAATGTGTATGTTTTTTTTAATACATTAAAATGTTTTAAATACCTCGAAATACCTTATGTACATGTGAAATCTTTAAGCTTCACGGAGCGAGCTAGGAATTCATTTTAGACACATTGTTTCATGGTGAAATTTTCTAAGAATTCTTCGTAGATTCAGATTATGGGGGACGATTTTCAGGACTTTTTGGACAGGAACAAATTTACCCGCCCTAATGAATATATATATTAATAAAATGACTTAATATCGGAAATCCTAAAAAAATTAGTTAAAGGATTTCTAAGATTCATAGCTGACTGACTACTGCTTCTATTCCAAGAATATCCACATTTTCTTAAGAAACTAATCCGTTATTAATTTCTGCTGTCGTATTTTGTATATGTAGTCCATGGTTAGGGTAGGCCAGTCTCTATATCTTTTTATAAAATTCGCCATTTCTTGGTTAAAATACCAAAAGCCATTGAATGCACTTCCTGGCGATCGATAATCTTTCATTGCACTTTTCAGTTTTTGCATTTAACTTCTTTCGAGGATATGGTATCATGAAATAAATTGCCAGTGGATCGGCTTCATCTCCAATTAAAAAGTTTGGCAAAATGATATTTGAGCCTGGTAGTGCTTATGGTGGTGGAACATTGAATTTCCCTGCTTCCAGCAATCGAAACAAAGTGGATCCACAAAATGTGCCACCTTTGCTTTCCTCTACCACCCACTTCAATTGTTATAAATTTTTTGTCATCATCAGCTACTTCTTGCAAAACAATTGACAAATAATGCAAATAATTTAAATAATGTTATCCAGTTTGAGATGGGAATTCCAAACAGACAGTTTGGAAACTTCCAACGCCTATAATAATCTTTCATAACTTTTTGAAGTATATCAGTTGTTGGTGTTGGCATATATTCCTTAACGAGTTATTTCCAAATTATAATGCTTGTTTCGCATATAATGTTTCTAAAAGTGCTTCTTCCCAATCGGAAATCAAATGGCAAGTCACGAAATGAATGACATGTAGCAAGGTACCTAAAAATAAAAAAATGTGCCTAACAAATTAAAACTAATATAAAATATAATAAAAAGATTAATAACAAGAAAGGAAAGCTAACTTCGGGCGGAACCGAAGTTGATAAACCCCTTGCAGTTAAAACCGGATATATATCGCAAAAATCGGAATAAATTGGCCGATCCTTATGAGAATGTCATAATATAACCAATTTATTACAATAAAAAGTCTAAAACAAAGTACCAAGCTTCCATCTTCAAAAATACCAAAGTTGGTATTTTTACCAAATACCATCTCCGATCGTTTAGTTATATGGCAGCTTTAAGATATCGCCGGCTGATCGCTATGCATTTTGTATTATTTTGCCAGAAATAGCATTCGTACCAAATTCGAATTCTCAAACTTTAAAAACACCAAAGTTATAGCATTTCCGATCAATCAGTTATATGGCAGCTATAGGATATAGTCGGCCGATATTTCGAGGTATTTAAGACATTTTAATGTATTAAAAAAAAAAACATACGCATTTTCCAATTATGTTGGAGTCAATTCTGATTCATCTTTTTATAACAAATTTTTTAAATTTATTTAACTTATAATTTATTTTTTTTCGAAAAAAGAGCCAAACTATCCATGTACTGAGCCTCATATAAGAAAGTAGGAGCAATGCGTCTGTAACTTTTTAACGAAGTACGGTACCGATCTCAAAAATGAAATATATATTCAAAGGCATTTTAAGCAACTGAATAAAAGTAGGCGTGGCATGATGTGTGCAGTTGTTAACACATGTCTCACGACGAGTTATGCCACAGGATCGAGATGCTGTTGTCATTGAGTTTAGAAAGTCGTTCCAAATTTCCTCAAATGGAGTCAAAGAAAGACTTGAGATTCTAATAAGATGACGTTATATTCCAAGTTGACAAAATGCAAAAATTACCTACTTGTTGGAAAGCAAATAAACTTTGTAATAAAAAATAAAATTAAATTCCGCCTTTGATCATGCCACGCCTACTTTTAGTTGCTTAAAATAAGATGAACCAGAATTGACTCCAACATAATTGGAAAATGTGTATGTTTTTTTTTAATACATTAAAATGTCTTAAATACTTCGAAATACCTTATGTACATCATAGTGAAATCTTTAAGCTTCACGGAGCGAGCTAGGAATTCATTTTAGACACATTGTTTCATGGTGAAATTTTCTAAGAATTCTTCGTAGATTCAGATTATGGGGGACGATTTTCAGGACTTTTTGGACAGGAACAAATTTACCCGCCCTAATGAATATATATATTTATTTAAAGTGTCAATTAATAAAATGACTTAATATCGGAAATCCTAAAAAAATTAGTTAAAGGATTTCTAACATTCATAGCTGACTGAGTACTGCTTCTATTCCAAGAATATCCACATTTTCTTAAGAAACTAATCCGTTATTAATTTCTGCTGTCGTATTTTGTATATGTAGTCCATGGTTAGGGTAGGCCAGTCTCAAAATCTTTTTATAAAATTCGCCATTTCTTAGTTAAAATACCAAAAGCCATTGAATGCACTTCCTGGCGATCGATAATCTTTCATTGCACTTTTCAGTTTTTGCATTTAACGTCTTTCGAGGATATGGTCTCATTAAATAAATTGTCAGTGGATCGGCTTCATCTCCAATTAAAAAGATTGGTAAAATGATATTTGAGCCTGGTAGTGCTTATGGTGGTGGAACATTGAATTTCCCTGCTTCCAGCAATCGAAACAAAGAGGATTCACAAAATGTGCCACCTTTGCTTTCCTCTGCCACCCACTTCAATTGTTATAAATTTTTTGTCATCATCAGCTACTTCTTGCAAAACAATTGAAAAACAAGAAAGGAAAGCTAACTTTGGGCGGAGCCGAAGTTGATATACCCTTGCAGTTAAAACCGGATATATATCGCAAACATCGGCCGATGAAAACATAAATTGGCCGATCCTTATGAGAATATCGTAATATAACCAATTTATTACAATAAAAAATCTAAAACAAATTACCAAGCTTCCATCTTCAAAAATACCAAAGTTGGTATTTTTACCAAACACCATTTCCGATCGTTCTGTTATATGGCAGCTATATAATTGGACGATCGTTATGAAATTTGGTAGGTTGGATCAACTATTTTACAGAAAAATATAATCTGTACGAAGTTCCAACTTTCTATCTTCAAAAACACGAAAGTTGGGTCATTTCCGATTTTTCAGTTATATGGCAGCTATAGGATATAGTCGGCCGATCCTTATGAAACTTGGCGTGTCGTATTATTTTGCTAAAAATAGCATTCGTACCAAATCCAAATTCTACAGCTTCAAAAACACCGAAGTTATAGCATTTCCGATCAATCAGTTATATAGCAGCTATAGGATATAGTCGGCCGATCCTTATGAAATTTGGTAGGTCGTATTATTTTGCCAAAAATAGCATTCGTACAAAATCCGAACTCTCTAACTCTAAAAACATTAAAGTTATACCCTTTCCGATCGATCAGTTATATGGCAGCTATAAGATATAGTTGGCCGATCCCGGCCGTTCCGACTTATATACTGCGTGCAAAGGAAGAAGGGTGTGTGCAAAGTTTCAAGACGATAGCTTCAAAACTGAGAGACTAGTTTGCGTAGAAACAGACAGACGGACATGCTTATATCAACTCAGGAGGTGATCCTGATCAAGAATATATATACTTTATAGGGTCGGAGATGTCTCCTTCACTGCGTTGCACACTTTTGGACAAAATTATAATACCCTCTGAAAGGGTATTCAAATTTATATATAAAATCAAATTTTTAAGAGCTGCAGCAAAGGCCAAATGGAAAAATTTAAAGGATACATACAGAAGGACATTGCAAAAACTACCACGCCTGCCATCGGGATCCGAAGCTCAACCTGTTAAAGTCAAATGGCCATACTTGGAGCTGATGTCTTTTTTAAAAAAGACAGTTGCTAATATTAACGGGTGCTGATTGCATTAAGGAGCTGATACAATTACATACTGACAATTACATATACAAAAGTCATATGCAACAAAAGTTGCATCCCATATAATAGCATTTACAGAAACCTGGTTAAATCCGGAGATCTTTAGCTCCGAAGTTTTTCCAAGTAAGTACACCACTTTTAGACGGGATCGATCTCAGCGAAGAGGAGGTGGAGTCCTC
Organism: Drosophila pseudoananassae pseudoananassae; assembly: GCA_018153035.1. Lineage (NCBI taxonomy): Eukaryota > Metazoa > Arthropoda > Insecta > Diptera > Drosophilidae > Drosophila > Drosophila pseudoananassae. The sequence continues at coordinate 1,977,247 of JAECXR010000007.1, forward strand.
ATTTCGATAGACTCTACTCTTGCTTCTGAAGAGGTGAAATCCCAAGAGTTTGGTGACATAGAATTTATTTGCGTTAAAATCACTATGTCCGTGAAAGCTTTATACATTACATGTTCATATATACCTCCTATGTCTGAACCGCCCACATATTGGCAACATTTGTCCGCTATTCGATACTTCTCTAATCTTATGACGAATCGTGACCAACTCGTAGCGGTGGGCGACTTTAATATCCCAGAATTAAAGTGGTCCAACGTCGACAACTCACCATCTTTGTCACTTATAACTTACCATGACTTCACCGCGGGCATGTTTGACATGTCCCTAGGTCAGATTAACCATGTTAGAAATTTGCTTGGTCGGCTTTTAGACTTATGTTTTGTATCTGATCCTGATGGTACTGCTCTCTCCAGAGCTTTTCCCCTTTCAACCCCAGAGGATCCATATCACCCCACGCTGGAGGTCTCAATCGAAACCATCCTGGATCAATCGAATGATCCTGGTATCGATCAGATGTCTCCACGCGTGGTAAATAAGATTCGCTGTTTCCGTAAAGCTGATTTTCACAAACTTAATAGCCTTATCGAGACATTTGACTGGTCTGATATTCTGGCGTGCACTGATCTTAATGTCACTTTAGAAAAATTTTATTTTACTTTAAAAAAATTTTTTGACTCATGTGTGCCTTGGACGGAATATCCGTCCGCTTCAACAAATACAAGGTTACTTACTAACCTAAAAAATAAAAAAATAAGCTTTTACTTAAATATAAAAAAACCTGCAGTAGTGTTGATTTCTCAAGATACCTACTAGCGCGGCCAAATTTTACCATGCATAACGCGGAATGTTATAGGAATTATATTGACCGCTGCCGGATACAATTTACTAAGGATCCAAAGCAGTTTTATAATTTTGTAAACACTAAGCGTAAAAACGTATCTTTTTCACCCCTGCTTACGTTTGAAAATTCCTCTGCGACTTCTGATCAGGTCATTGCCGATCTATTCGCATAATTTTTTCAAACAACTTATTCTCCTCCTAAATTGACTGATCAGCCTTTCGCATATAACATTCAAGCAGCAAATCTTATTTTCTGTCCGTTTTTTTCTGAGAACAACTTATTATATGGTCTTTTAAGGGTCAAACCCATTTATTCGCCAGGCCCCGATGGAGTACCAGGCTGTGTGCTAAAATACTGTGCCAGGGCTCTGTGCAAACCTCTTCTAAGACTTTTCAACTTATCTTTGGAAACCTCGATTTTTCCCCTTAGGTGGAAGGAATCATTCATAATTCCCCTACAGAGGCATCTCTAAGTTGCCAGCAATTCCAAAGTTATTTGAAAAATTAATTACCCCTCATTTGCAACACCTATGCTCTTCGATCATCTCTCCCTGTCAGCATGGCTTTATTTAGCGTCGCTCCACCACCACAAATTTACTGGAGTTGACATCCATTGCCATAGATGGCTTTTGTAAGGGATATCAAACCGATATAATTTACACAGACTTCAGCAAAGCATTTGATTCAGTTAATCACTCACTCTTGTTGAGTAAACTGAATATGCTGGGTTTTCCTATAGACCTCTTAACGTGGATCTCCAGCTATTTAGATGGAAGGACACAAAGAGTCTTATTTAAAAACATACAGTCCCGTCGGGTCCGTGCTACATCTGGCGTCCCTCAAGGAAGTCATCTTGGCCCGCTATTATTCACGCTTTTTATAAATGACTTGCCCCCTGCTGTAACGAACTCTCAAGTTCTTATGTATGCAGATGATGTAAAGCTTTGTCTTCAGTACAAATCCATCTCTGCCCAATGCAGTCTTCAGTCTGACCTTGATAACTTTCAAGAATGGTGTTTAACAAATGATTTAATACTTAATGGATCAAAATGCAAGCATATGTCTTTTTATCGTTCTTGCCCTCTGCAAGCTACGTATTCCATTAATGGGATTGCCTTAGAAAAATTAACCCAGGTTAATGATCTCGGCATCCTATTAGACATAAAACTTAAATTTGCCGACCATATTTCCTTAATGGTTAATAAGGCTAAAGGAGTCCTTGGTTTTATTAAAAGGTGGTCAAAAGAATTTAATGACCCCTATATAACCAAAATATTATTCATTTCTTTGGTCCGTCCCATACTGGAGTACGGTTCATGTGTCTGGAGTCCCCAATATGGAGTACATCAGGACCGCATACAATCCGTACAAAAGAATTTCCTAACTTTTTAACTTAGAGGTCTAAACTGAGATGCAAATCTTCACCTTCCATCTTATAATAGCAAACTCTTACTCATAAACTTACCTAGCTTAACAAATCGTAGGACAATGCTCGGTGTATTCTTTCTGCATAACCTTATTAACGGGGATGTAGCTAGCCAGCATTTACTAAAACGCTTAAAATTTAACATTCCTAATAGAAGGACTCGAAACATTAGTCCTCTGTTCCTTAGCCGTTGTAGTTCGACATATGCACTGCATGACCCTTTTAGGGTACTATGTTCGAACTACAATGGCCTCTACTCTATAACATCTCTTTCCTGTCCTTCAAATTTAAAATATAGAATTTTAAATTTCCTTACTAACTTCTCCTAGCTTAATAAATTACAAATAGCTTAATATATTCTAACAAATCGTTTCTTGAGCGCCCCTCGGTCGTCTGGGCCTCTAAGCTTAATGATGAATACAGGAATGCTAGCTGATGCTCTTATTGATGCACAGGCCATTTCCAAATTCTGAAAGAACGGTAAAAAAAAAAAAAAAAAAAAAAAACTTTGTCCGATATTAAGACTAACTAAAAATATTACTTACATTTACATATATGTATATAAACAGCCATGTTTGAAATTCACGCAGTATTTTTTATTTATTTTTTAGATAAATTACATAATGGCACAAATATGGGAATTTGAGCCGGCGCAAAAGCTGGAAAAATAAAATCAAGGGATCACCTCGTAAATCGAGATCATTGTATGTAATGAAATAAAGAATAATGAGTACCTGAAGATCCATCGATCGATTAATAAAATAGTAAGACTGGAACGATGATTATTATAAAGTTGGGCCTAAAAGCAATAGCTTATGGAATTGTTTTCTTACTTCATAGTATGTTAACCGCCTATGGAAGTCATATATTGCCCCACACTGGTAAATATAATGTTATACTTAAATATTTTTACCAACAGATAATTTTGAACTCTACCATTACCATTCACGTCATGAATCATAACAATTGAATTTACATTTTAAGTCTGATGAAAAGCAGTATTGCATGATTCCACTCTTTTGAGGTCATTTTTTTAGGTTTCTTTGACAGCTTAAGCTGAGAATCAAAATTGCCGGTACCTTTTTTTATACCTTTACCGGTAATGGTAGAGTTCAATATTTTATTGGTGTAAGGGTATGTAAAACTGAGGACGAATCATCTCTGACTCCATAAAACTCATTTGTTTTTGCAAATGCTCATGCATACGGTTGTTGTTGTGTGATAGTTGTGTGAGACTGCTCACGCCATAAGCTTTGTTACTCTCAGCAGGGCAATTACAATAACAATTTTTCGTATTTTCCCTTTACCTATTGTCCTCAATCGTTTTAATCTGAATGAATTTTGTTGTTGGAGTGCCGAAAACTTTTCACTGCAAAAAATTCATTCTTGTTTTTGTTTCTTCCAAAATGGTCAACCTGAAGCGATAAATTTCTTCTTTGCAGAACATTTTTTTAATAAGAAGCACTGCATTATTTGCCATATTTTCCATAAAAAATGGATGTCCTTTTTTTTTAATTGCTATAATAAAATGTAATTTGTATTATATTGATTTTTGTGAATGTTACTATAATTTTATTTTTCAATGCATCCACATGGATGGAAAAAAATTCTCTCGTACCAAAGTATTGGTGATTTTTGGCATGATTTTGATGATTTTTGGCATTGGTATGGGAGTTTGTTCCCCCGTTCAGAGCTTAGGCACCACTCTGCCTAATGCAACAGTGATTATGAACTTTTAAAGTGACAGTAGGAATTGTTTATCTGGTCGAATATAACACAAAACCGTAATTGAAATATTTGTAACTCCCTAAAACCGTTGATTTAATTAAATACAAATTTTTAAGAATTCCTAAACACGTAAATGTAAACCAATTTTAAATTTTTCATAGGGCGTTTTTAAATTTTTTTGACTTGTAGCTTTTCAAACATTTTAAATTTGCCACAGGTAACATGCACAATTACTAGTAGTGTCTCCTATAACCTTTCGAGGATCATTCGATCTAACTCATACCCATGATACCCTTAGAATCAAGCAGGATTAGAAAAAAGCACACAAGTCGAATTCTAAAAGAAATCATTAAAAACGAGACATGAAACTCCAGACTTCTAGACTTAACAAGTGGACACCAACCCCCGAATTTAGACACGTTCCCTCTTTCAATCAACAACATAAAATCAAATTTAAGAAGTCATAAAGATCAAGTACATTCATGAAAAAGGGTTCCGCAAAAGAACTTACCCCTTGTAAAACCGCGTGGTAACCAACGTTAAATAAATCCAAAGTGCATTCGCGATTAAAACCAAAAAGACATTCTTCTGTGAAACTGAGGTGGGCGACGGAACTGTCATATCACTTGTGTACATCGTGTGTAGGAACGGACCAAGTACACTTCCTTGGGGCACTCCTGCGTGAATGTGTGCCAAGCTGGATCGTGAGTACCTTACTGCTACAATGAAGGTTCGATCGGCAATGAAAGACCTCAGGATGGCAAAATAGGGTGCAGGGAGAAGTTCATTGATTTTGAAAAGAAGGCCCTCGTGCCACACCTTGTCAAAGGCTTGTTTTACATCAAGGAAGACGCCTACAGTGAGCAGTTTATGCTCGAGTCCGTATCTGATGTGGTTGACAAGACGATGGACTTGTTCTGGGCAGCCATGGGATTTTCTGAAGCCAAACTGGTGTTGAGGCCTTCTACTTGTGGTAGTTCCAATAGTCGACTGAGTAAAATTCGCTCGAATACTTTCGAGCAGAGCTTGCAAATAACAGTTGACAGTTTCTTGTAGTCACCAAAAAACTGTTTTTTGCATATCCGGTGCGCAAAAAGTCACACTAGAACCGTTCACCTGTGACTTTTGAACGAACGGTCTGTGCTCAACCAAAAACAAATTTTTCGTGTCCTTTTTGCTCGGGTCATTCGCTGATTATTTTGCAATGAGCGAAGAAAATAAAAGTCTTTTGCCTTTGTATGAGTGTATGTGTATGCGAATGACTTGTAATTTTCATGTTGCAAACCTCACTTGCTTTGGTGGATAACAAAAACAAGTGTTAACCACACACCAGCAGTCTGTGCTGCTTTTGTTAATATTTTTCGATCACAATTGCAATTTATGAAGTCCAGAAATACACGGGACTTTCCTCCATTTATTATTTAAGAGGGTTGTATAATAAAAATATAAAATAATATATAAAAATTTAACTATTTCTTAGTTTAAAAAAGTTTATACAATATGGATTTATTATCATTTAATTTTTCGGTCACGGTTGACCTTTCTGTGGAATTCCTATATGTTAAAGCTGTTACTAAACGTTATTTAAACTCTACTAAAAACAAAAGACCATTTACGATGAGTTTTTCGTTTTTTCGCTCATCAGCTGAGACTCAATGAGTGATCGTTCAGTTGAATCGCTCACTCTAGGTTGTTGTTGAGTGAGCATAAAAACAACCCCTAAACGGACAACAGTTAACCGAAAACAAAAACAAGGAGCAACAAAAAGTTCAGTTCAGAGCGAGAACACACGAGTATTGCCTTTTTTTGTTGTGTTAGTGAGCAGACCGAAACACGAAAAACGGTCAACTGTTATTTGCGAGCTCTGCTTTCGAGAAAGTGGGTAGCCGGCTGATTGGGCGGTAGGACTCGATTTGAGATAGTGGCTCGCTTGGCTTTGGGATCATGATGATCCGTGCTTGCTTCCACTGTCTCGGAAAATGTACCAGGCTTAGTATGGCGTTGAAAATTTTCACCAGCGCTAGCACTCCTTTGGGTGGAAGAGCCTTGGCCGTTCGATTGTCGATGCTATCGGGTCTAGGAGTATTTTTTTAAATTAAGCGCCTTTAACTGCAGCGTGACTTCTTGCGGCGTGGTGTGTCTGGTGGAGCACGCTGGCTGAAAGGAAGTGCGTAAGAAGTTTGCAACTTCATCGCGATGTGAAGCATCTGGAAGTTCAAAAGGAGTGAAGGTGGCAGACAGATGTTCAGCAAAAGGCTTTGGCCTTGTCGGAGTCGTTCCTCTCGTTAGATTTCATAATGAAAAATCGCTGCAATTGTCCGGGCCAATTGGGCTGCAATTGGGCGGCTTCTGTAATTGTGCAGGTGAAGCTATCTACGTATGCATTCAGATCGCTGCAGGTTGTTATTGCTGTGTTGAGCACGGTGTGAGTATCGATGTAGGACTTAAAAGTGGCAACGTTCATTTATTAGAAAGAGCAACGGGAGGTGGTCAGAAGATAGCTCGGTGAGTTCTCTGACAGAGATCTGCTGTTGTCGCGCAAAATAAGTTATTAATTTATACAACTACTATAAACTATATATTTTTTTTTTTTTGAGAATTTTTTTTAAGGTTTAAACTGATGTTTGCACGCATGTTGGCTCTAGTTGGTGGGCAAATGTTCGCCTGTGGATGGGCCCCTTTAGGAAAGATATTTCAACTAAATGAAATTCAAATTAGCTTCTATGGAGTTGGTATTATATGATGCCAATAAAAATAAACCCTACTTTAAATTTAATAAAGATAAAGAAAATAAAAATTAGAATCAAAATCAAAGAGATATCGGTTATAAATCACACTTATCTGAAACTTTTCAGAATTCACAGATCAATCCAAATACCCTCCATTACTATACCACAAAGAAATCTTTAAATCAAGACAGTCACAAAACCTACACAAAACCTCACTGAGATTGTTTTATCTCACACAAAAAAAAGGGGTGGCTGCTAATATTTAAAAATAACTGGGCGAAAACGAAAACGAAAGGTCTTGCCTCTTCAACGTTATAAATTCGAGTATATTTTCTAATCTTTCTCTAATCTTAAGCCTAACTTATCTATTGCGGCGAAGCGGGGCGAATTCGCACCAGAGCGAATATGAACTTTCGCTCCCGCTCCGCCCTAAGCTATCTAAGAGTAAATTTACAGAATAGCAACTAACAAATACAATTCAGCTATAACTATAATTCACAATTTTTGCCTTCAATAAAATACAAATCAATTTACACCGGCCCCGTTGAAGGCCTCCATCAGGCTTCAACTAACTGGCAGCCGCGCCAGCTTGTGGACCGCTCTCCTATATTCCGCTCCAGAGCTAGTTCGGACGACGGCGACCCTGACCCTTCCGTCCGCGCCGGCGTGTGTTGCTCCTACTCGTCCCGTGAGCCACTGTTGTGGCGGCTGGTGATCCTCTGCGATCAGGACCAGCTCGCCCGTCCGGATGTGGTCCTCTTTGTTCTGTCACTTCGACCGCGCCTGTAGGCCCAAGACGTACTCCCGGGATCATCGCTGCCAAAACATTTGCTTGATTGACGAGACAAGCCGCCATTCCGCAAGCACGTTAGACCCTGCTGGTCCGGGGTCCGCGGTGCTGGTGGGGCGATGAGCGGCCCGCCTGTCAACAGGTGCCCAGGAGTAAGCGCCTCGCCGTCGTTTGGGTTCTGACTCAGAGCCCCCAGAAGTCGTGAGTTCAGGACGGCCTCGACTCAAACGAGGATGGTCTGCAGCTCCTCCGCGGTCAGCCTGGCCTTCCCTACCGCTTATAGGAGTAGGTGTTTTGCAGACTTCACACCTGCCTTCCATAGTCCGCCCATGTGCGGAGCCCGCGGCGGTATGAACGCAAATACGCATCCGCATTTCGTGACCGCGTCGACCTCGTCCTCGATTCTCCGACGAAGGTCTGCGAAATGGCGACTTGCTCTGACGAAGTTCGTCGCATTGTCGCAATGAACGATCTGCGGACATCCTCGGTGCCCAACGAACCTTTGAAAAGCCAACAAAATCAGTTGAAAGGTCGGCAACTACTTCTAAATGAACTGCTTTGGACGCAAAACAAACAAATAAGGCAATGTAGGACTTATAGGGTGGCTGTTCAAGCATTGAACACTATTTTGTATAGAAATTCTTAAGTTAGAGATTCAAGGGCTCCTCTTAACAGTGGCCTACCACGAATTTTCAATGTCGTATCAATAGGGCCACAAAAATCAACACCACATATGGAGAATGGGCGGAGAGCACGAATTCTATCTAAGGGTAAGTCACCCATGATTTGAGTCATCAGACGAGGCTTGCATTTAAAGCAGCGTATGCATGACCGTACTGTCTGACTGCAGACTTCCTGCGCATTTACGATCCATATGCGCTGTCGCAAAAGACTCACAAGTGCTCGTGGACCCACATGAAAATTCGACTCGTGCAAGTATCGGACGTAGCTCTGAACAAATTGAGAGCGTTTTGTCAACAATACTGGAAACTTGGCATCGTACGATATAGGAGCATTAGCTAGTCGCCCCCCAACCCGCAACAACGAAAAGGTAAGCCCAGCCTCTGATGATTCGTGTAGAAAGAGATTTAGCTTTTGTAGACTAGGGCTAACACTTAAATTTTTTTGAATCTATTTCATCTTGATACTCGTGCTCTTGGACTATTTCGACTATTTTCTTAAAGGCTTCATTATATTCGACAGGTGAGGGAACAATATCAGAATTCACTACTAATTTCTTCGATTTCCTTATAAAGCGGAACATATAAACGAACACTCGCAGCAGTTTTAGGTGAGAGGAATAACCTTCTATCACTTCCAATAAATCTAGAGGTAGGTACGATTGCGGTTAATCCGACCGCATTCTTTTTCGCTTCCATCTGTAGAAGTTCTGGTGACAGATCAAACCGGGGGCTCGTCGGCCACTTGTCTTCCGGTTCCTTTAAAAACGATGGACCTGTAAACCAGATCGATTCTACAGTCTCTTTTACGTCTCCACCTCTGGACACTTTATCTGCTGGGTTCTGTTTAGTTGGTACATGCCGCCACGTGCTATCATCTGACCACGTTCGATACGAACGTTGACAACGACGATGGATGGGAACAAATCCAATGAAGAGTTACTTCTGAATCCGACCAAAATACACTTCGTTCGATCGGAACTTTTATTGGAGGCTTTATTTTGCGGCAGAGATCTGCGAGAAGGTGAGCGGCACATAACTCAAGACGGGGGAGCGTCTTTGTCTTGAGCGGCGCTAATTTAGACTTTGCCGTCAACAATGAAACTTTAATACCTTCTTCAGATTCGCAACGAATATAGACGCAGGCTCCATAGGCTCTCATCGATGCGTCAGAAAAGGCATGAATTTGAATCGGTGACATCGGCTCGGTACACACGAATCTCGGAATTGAGATGTCCTCTAATTGCGACAAGGCAATTTGTATTTTGTTCCACGCTGTTTCTAAGTGCAGTGGAATTGACTCCTCCCAATCTAGCTTATTTAGCCAAAGTTCCTGCAATAGAACCTTTCCTTTTATAAGTATAGGGCTTAATAGGCCAAACCCAGCGTTTTAAAGAACCTGAGTTACTTCAGACTTAATTGTCTTTAGCTCCTCAATGCAACCAGCACCCATTACCATGTCGTCAACGTAAAAGTCGGACCCAATAACTTCGGCAACTCGAGGGAATGTATTTTTTACAGATTCACTCAACCTCTTTAAACACCTTATGGCCAGGAATGGGGCTGGTGCAGGGCCATATTTAACGGTGTTGAGCTTGCACAGTTTCAAGGGATCTGGTCTTTCGAGAGGAAAGACTCAAGGTCTTTCCTCCACACTATCAACTGGTATCGCCTATCAGCTTCATTTACCATTACTTGGCGATACATCTTTTTTATGTCGGCTATCAGAGCCAATCTGTTCAGCCGGAACCGAAGAAGAGTTGAATACAACTCTTCCTGGATTCTAGGACCAACCATCAACAGATCGTTAAGCCACTTCTGTGTTGATATCTTACAAGACGCATCAAACACGACTCGCAATTTAGTCGATGTGCTTTGAGGCCGTAAGACACATCGTTGCTTGTAGGGGACATATGGTCTAAGAATTCGTATTCTTCCATAAAGTCCACATACATTCTCTTTAAATTCGGATCTCGAGATAATCTTCTCTCGAGCGACAAGAAACGGCGTTTGGCTACCTCGATGGTCACAAATCCAAAATTCCAAAACGCTTGGATCCGATTTAAATGGAAGTCTGACTTCAAATCGACCTTAAGGCAGTACAACTGTGTTTTTCTGATAATTTTCCTCACATAACTCTTGTTTAGGTGACAAAAGCTTTTTGGAAGTTGGTACTTCTTCCAACGACCAGAATTTTTTCAAATTGCCATCTATCGACTCGAGTAATTCTTCTTGGCAATTCAAGCTAGAGACAGGCTGTTGAGGAGTTGAGGTATTTGCCTTATATTTTCCCGATATTATCCATCCAAGGAGAGTTTTTTGAAGAATGGGATGGTTTAGCCCTTGTTTTATTTGGCCAATGGACAACAATTCGAAAAATGACTCAGCTCCAATTAACATGTCTATCCGCTGAGGTTTGTAGAAATATGGGTCTGCTAACGGAAAGTTCTTTGGTAGGTCCCAATCTTTCACGATCACTGACTGGTCAGGTTGATAACCTGAGATTGTTCTCAAAATCCAAAAGTCGAACGGAAACTCACTACCATTAATTGTTGACTTCACAACAGTGTGTATCTTTTTCTTAACCTGGGAATTAGCTTGACCAATTCCAAGCAAGTTGATACACGATTCCTCCCTACGGACCTGTAAGCGTTGAGAAAGTTCTTCAGTAATGAAGTTTATTTGTGACCCAGAGTCAAGAAATGCTCGGGCCAATATGTGCTCGTCATTTTTAGTTCTAACGCTTACGATCGACATCGCTAACAGAACCCTTTCTATAGATGACGCATGCAAAGCATGTGACGTAGAAGGGCCATCAAGATGTAGCGCTGGAGGAGGATGTTCATTTGGTGGTGGTAACGCCAAGTTATTTTCGGTCACAGTAAATCGGTGCAGAAGTTTGTGGTGCGATCTTGCACAAATTTGACATCTAGTCGATTTACACTTCGCAACCGAACTCCTATTGTGCTGCTTCCCAAACCCAGTTTTCTCCTGTTTTGGCTTGCCAGTCTCTTCAGCGGACAGGTGGTGGTACCACCGATTTAATATTTTTTCGAAATTGGACCATAGCGGCAATTTCTCATAATCCAGTGACTCTTCCCATTTTTCTCTGGTCACTTGATCTACTCTACTCAAAACTAAGTGAATGATCATTGAGTTTGCAATTTTAGTGTCATCTCCTATGGATAATAGTGACCCGTAGATCGATGACACTGTGTCGATGAGACCTCTCAACGACGACGCAGACGGCTGGGAAACTTTCGCTTATTATAATTTGCTTATAATTTGCTTATTTGGTTAGCAAAGATAAGACATTCTTTATCGTAAACTCTTTTCAGACTAGCAATAGCTTTGTCCTAATTACTCTCGGTGACTTGGAATGCCTTGATAGTTCCTAAGGCTTCACCAGAGAGGCAAGAAACTAATGTCTTAAAGAGACTCATGAAATTTTTAAACTCTGAATAGTTTCCTCTGAATTTTGGCAATGCCAAACTGGGAAGTCGAGCTCGAGTTGGGGCTGCAACCGGTGCAGAACTTGCATTAGCTGGTGGGGACTCTTCAGCTAACGTGAAGGCATTTAATAATGACATCACCCTTGCCCTAATTTGTCACCCTAATCACCCTAAATTGTCCCTAATTATCACCCTAATTTGTCTTTTCTCAACTTTCAATTTTTTGCACAAATACCTGCGGTTCTTCCTTGGGATCCTTTAATCCGGCATGGAGGTAGATGTATTTCCTGGTGGCGATGATCCTGCGGTGATGATCCTGGATTTCGGCTTGAGGCGGTTTCACGACGCGGTGAATTTTGTTTTTTATTCCGCACTTCACAGACGCGTCGCGAACAGCTCTTTGAATTGTAGTTCTTTTTTGTGAGTATAATAACACAGTGTCACTGTCACTTTTATGTAATTTTATTTTTATTTTTTAATATTTCGCACTATAGTCCACCCGGGGGCGCCAAAATGTTCAATGAGATTGCTTTATCTCACACTTTCAAAATAACAAAAAAGGGTGGCTGCTAAATATTTAAAAATTGGTCGAAAACGAAAACGAAAGGAATGGTCTTGCCTCTTCAACGTTATAAATTCGAGTATATTTTCTCTAATCTTAAGCCTAACTTATCTATTGCGGCGAAACGGGGCGAATTCGCACAAGAGCGAATATGAGCTTTCGATCCCGCTCCAATTCCCGATACAATTCAGCTATAACTATAATTCACAATTTTCGTCTTCAATAAAATACAAATCAATTTACACCTACCAAGCTACCAAGCCTCAACTTCAAATGAACGAAAATTAAAAGGTCTATGCAATCAAAGGATTAGTAGTGAAATTCGTTTTGGTTACGAATTAAAAAAAGGTTCCATTAAATAGCGATAGCTATACATTTTTCTACAGCACTCAAAACTTTGAAAAGGAAGAGACCGCAATCAATTGCCTTATTCCACTCTCAGTTGAAGATTAAGCTGCAAGCTTTGCAATTCAAAATGAGTTATGAGAATGTAATGAATTTCGACTCCATCACTTAAATGAAGGCATCGAAACCGATCACTTGAGAAATAAAAAATTTAAAAAGGATCCTGTTTGAATATAGAGACATAAAGTATGGATATGGTGAAAATTTGACTTTCACAAATACTATGAAACACACCAATCAAACCCAATATTAGGACCAGTATATAGAAAACCATATTAATGCCCCAGGAGAAGTTTAGATGAAAAAGTAAATAGGCAAATGAAAAATACAGGAAATAATTCAAAAGTCGAAATCTTCTTACTGTTTACCTATTTGGGTAGTTCCAAAGAAGGCATGTCGGTAAAAGCAGGTTTGTGCATAGAGAGCCTGCTGAGGTTATTGACCTCCTGGCTACTCTCCCTTTACCACAAACGCGATCATCAAAAAACCCTCAGTAAGGGGTGCCACTGGCGCCGTTACTTTTTTATCTTTACAAGCTACTATTTCTTTCCCCGGTTGCTCTCTGATGCGCTACGAAAAATAAATGGCGCGGGCGTTAATGGTAACGGTTGACGCTTTTTTCAATTCCTCCAACAATGTACTCCGTTTGCTGATCGAGTTTGCTGATACTATTTCCAAGGCGAGTTGTTTACATCTTATCTTCACTTGTGGATGTCCAGCAATAATATGACGATGTTAATCGAGACGTTGGCAGCGCATCGCTGCTCATCTTATCTCTTTTCGCTAGGCCACCCGATCGTACTTTCTTTTCGCAGAATGAATATGTCCAATTCCAATGTCCAAGCTGGGACCGTAGCTATAATTCGTCCTCGGACTTTAATAAATAGAGATTGTTTAATTTCCTTTATATGAGTGAAATAAGAAAGCCCTTTCTTTTGAAGAAATTCTTTTTTAAGGAGGCAACCTTTAATGTGAATCTGTTAGCTGTGAGACTAGTAAAAACCCAATTTAAATTGGGGGCCCGGGGCCCCGGGTGGACATCGTGCTAAATATTAAAAAAATATTTACCAAAAAAATGTTGGTTTTAAAAACATAAAGTGACAGTGACACTGTATTTGTTACACAAAAAATACAAACATTCAAACAAAAAAAAAAGCTGCTTGCGGCGCATAAGTGAAGTGCAACTTCAATTTCAACAAATTCACCGTGCCGTGGAACCGCCACAAGCCCGTGAAAGCCAGGATCATTACCACCAGGATCACCAGCGAGATCCATGTCCTGCACCTGCATCGACTGCAGGAAAGGAAAGTGGCAGCGGGATTGAAGGATCCTAAGGCAGAACCCCAGGTATTTGTGTAAAAAATTGAATGTCGAGAAAAGACGACTTAAATCTACATCTTGTGCTGAAATATTGCACCCTCCTTTCAGTACTTGAAAATTAGTAGAACTAACAATTTGAATAGTTTGATTAAAACAACTAACAAACTGCCTGTGGACAAAATTAATAAACACTGGCGGTCGAGCGCCTCACAGTTATCAAGGGTTGTCCACGTTCCCAACTAATTGTGGAAAAACTTAAAACGGTCGCCAGTCGACTCACAAACTTATGTGACTCCAAAAATCATAAGGTTAAACCGGGTCTTTATCCCATTATCTTACGGGTGGAGAAACCTAGCCAATTTACTCCTCCCTGCATTACTCATGTGAAACTTTACAATGGCAATGGCAATGCCTCCAATGTCAATACCTGCGCTATGTCGCCGCGCCAGTCTTAAAGGGGTGCAACCGATGAAAAATAATGCACGGCCGATTTGTTGAGAAAAAATCTCTCCTGCCAATGAGAAACAACTTACCCCATCTCCCCCAGACCCGAAAAAAGAGAAGGGGTGGGTGGGGAGGGGAAGCCTAATACAAAGCCATTCAAAATATATCAATTATAAATAATTTGGTGCTGGAGATGATGAGAAGAGTATGGGCCCTGGCGGTTGCCGAGAAGTTTCTTCCTTCTTTGCAGGAAGTTAGGGTGGGAGTTACTAACTCCCTTGAGGCACAGTAACCAATGCTTAATAAGTGAATTGACTTTAACGGCTGTGCCGGAGTATTGCATTCAAGTCCTCTTTATTGAGTGACGCTCTGATACAAACTGAAACTTAAAGCTAACAAAATGTATTTCATAGCGGCCATCTATGGCCTACCTAATATGGCATCTAAATATGCATCGTTCGCCGCTATGTATGGGCATCCGACCAGACTCTGTGTCAGCAGTTTGGCCAGAGCGAGCTCTTAAATAATCGGACATTGCCGTTGCGCGGTTAACTTCAGTTAACTACTGTCCCTTCAAGGATGAGGCCGCCCTCGGCCGACCCTATTTGGGCAATCATCTCACAGGCAATCATTGGGCAATATGCACAGCATATTGCTCTCGCTATGAACAGTATCTGATATAACTGATGGTGAATGATCTTCTTCCCGAACTCCTTAATGTGTTCCAGGTTCACTCAACCGGTAAAGGTAAGGAAGACTGAGAACGTTACGTTCCATAGTGACGTTCAGGAAAGGTGAGCTGGCCACTCCTGGAGCCCTCTTCTGGGCTTAGTCATGATTGACCAATCGGGTTTCATTGACAATGGCACTCTT
Organism: Drosophila pseudoananassae pseudoananassae; assembly: GCA_018153035.1. Taxonomy (NCBI): domain Eukaryota; kingdom Metazoa; phylum Arthropoda; class Insecta; order Diptera; family Drosophilidae; genus Drosophila; species Drosophila pseudoananassae. The sequence goes on from JAECXR010000007.1 coordinate 1,992,496, forward strand.
TTCAAAGTTGGCGAGATATGGGCCCATTATATGGACACAGGTGCCATTATCCACACACACGCAAGCCGGTCGATCATTTACAATTACTATCCCCTCATCAACATAAGTGATGGGGTGTAAGTCGGTTTGTTGGATTTCGCAATGCGCCGTGCCTCCAGCGTGAAGCTCTTAGGTCTGCATGATCTAAGATGCTAGTGCTAACAACATTAACCTTGGCAAGTGCCACTGCCAGCATTTAACCCTGCAGCTCCATTGCTATCATCCTATTTCGAGTTAAAAGCATTTCGAATAGGTGCCCTGTATGAATTTGGTACTTTTTAGCTGACCTCAGAAGTTGGTTGACGGTAGCGGAAATTTTGTTAATTTGAATTGGTACTTTATTGTTAATATTGACTTGCCCATTGATTTGCCCATTAATTGAAATTCTATAAATTTAATTTTTTCAAAGTCTTCCGCTACCCTATGATGGATGCTCAACGAGTCGAGCAGGTCGCGTAGATGGGCGACATCAACAACTAGGAGTATCTGCATGTTAGACTGAGGGATGACCAACATCCCATTAGTTTCTTCTATGACGCGCCTATATTCCCAGAGATTCGCTGAGTTTTTTACAAATGCGAATTCCTCCCGCGATAATATAGTCACGCTCGGCCTACCTAAGGTTGTCTTTGTGGACCACCCTCCCCTTAATGAGGACTGTGGTCCCCATGTCCGCTTCAACGGTTTTCTCTTCACATAACGGTGAGAGTTTGTTTCCTAGGCGTCTGTTGGACTTCACTAGGAATTTTTCGCCAACCTCGAATACTCTTTTTTGGCAGGAAGCGTTTTTCCTGTTTCGGAGCTTGTCTTGGGCGAGTTTTATCCTATCCTGTATTTCGTATTGTGGCTCACTTGTGGTTTTCCAGCATGGCCACGATGGTGTACGAGTTCAACGATGGTTCGTTGTCGCAATAGAGGGAACTGGTTGGAAAATTTTCGAGAAATTCCGTGAATTTCCGCAAATTTCGAGAATGTGTCGATCCACGTAAGGAAATATTTTTTATCCGTGGAGAAGGTAAAGCGTATTTCCGTACAGATATAAATGTCCATATTTAGCCTTGGGGCAAATCTTGCGAGAAGCGACTGTCTCGTTCGCTAGTTTGGTCATTTTCGGGAAGTAGTACTCGGAGTCTACCTGCTTCACGTTCTCTTTGGCAGATCTGTGAGGTCTGTTAAGCTCGACAGTGAGAAATTACCGCCTCTCGTCAATTGCAAAAATGTCCGTTACTCGGTTTTTGCAGTGCCAAAATTTGATGGCAGGGAACTGCCGAATCAATTTGTCCTGTATCACTGCTAGCGTGTGCAAATCGCAATGAATGGCGTTTACGCCTTTAGGAACTATTAAGTCCGCGAGCTCCTCCAGCAATGACTCCTCGCAAGTGAAGTCAATGTTATGCATCTTATGTCTTATGTTATGTCTCTTGTTTCCAAATAGAACGAAGCTGCGTTTAGAAGGGGAGCGTGCTTCCTCCAGAATTATCTGGTTTTGAAAGCAATTGAGAGGCTTGTCTGTGGATTGGATGGTATGAGTTAGCGACAGCTCACTGTGAATTGTGGGCGCGCTCGAAAATGCCTCTTCCTCTTCTACAACGTTGAGTTGTTGCCACGAGAAGGCATCCGCAACGAGGTTGTCCTTGCCAGGCATGTGGCACCACAGGCATGTGTCACCGCAATGGACTTTGGCACCTCACTCGTCGATGCGTTCTTTCCATCTTTTTATTTTCATTTTGTGTTCGGATTAGAGTCCGATACCGCGTAGGTCAGCGGTTGGTGGTCAGTGTAAACGTTTATATCTCTGACCCCATATAGTGACGCAGCTTTTCTAGCGCCCATACTATGGCTAACAGCACCCTTTCGTTGGTAGCATAGTAAACCTCTCTTTCCTTTAAGGTTCTAGAGATCATAGTAATGGGTCGTCCCTCTTGTGAAAGCACCGCGCCAATGCCATACGCTGAGGCATCTGTCGTTAGATCAAACGCCTTTTTATAATCGGGGTACCTGAGGATGATATCCTCAGAGGCCAGGATGTTAAGCAGCTTTTCAAAAGCTTGCCGTTGCGGCTCGGTAAACTGTATCTGGATGCTTCTGGATCTGTGTCTGCTGACATTTCCAAGCTCCCCTTTTATAATGTTCGAAATGGGCTTAGCTATTGTTGCAAAATCTTTAATAAAGCAACTATAATAGCCAGCCAAGCCCATGAATGATATTACTTCGAATCTTGATCTTACTTTTCCGGGTCTGTCGTGGTCCCCTTGCTGTTGACTACAAACCCCAAAAATGTAACGCTTTTTTTTAAGAAGACCGATTTCTGCGCTGACACTCTCATGTTAGCGTCGTGTAGGCTCTTTAGAACACAGTCCACGTGTCGTATGTGGACTCTTCTGAGAAGACGATAACATCATCGACATAGACGTAGCAAAATTTGCCAATCTGTTCTCGCTGTACGTCGTCGATGGTTCTTTGGAAGATGCTGGCAGCATTCCTTTACCCGAATGGCAGTCGGCGAAACTCGTATTTTCCCCCGTTTACGGAAAAGGAAGTTTTCTCACGAGCACGTTCTGCCAGAATTGGCATAGGGATAATTGGCATAGGGTAGCGATCCGGTATTGTCCTCTCGTTTAACTTTCGAAAGTCTAAGACTAGCCGCATTTTACGGTTTCCAGATTCGTCGGTGCCCTTTTTGTCTACTACCCATATTGGGTTATTGTAGGGGGATCTCGACTTCTGGATTATGCCGTTTTTTAGTAGGTCTTGGATTTCGTAATTGACGTAATCTGCCGCTCCCATCGGATACGTATAGGGTCTGGCATAAATGGGCTCCTCATCAACTGTCCTGATGGTGGCTACCACAGAAGTGTTGTAAGGTAACGTCTCATTTGGGTTTTCGAAGGCGTTTTTCCTGTCGCTTAACATTTTTGAAAATGCTTTTCTGACCAAAGGTGGTGCGCTGGAGCAGTCCACCTCAGTGAAATTTACATTGGGACATGATTGGAACTCTATCTTTTCGGTCTCGGAGCCCCATCTGAGGTGACCGGAAGCTAGGTTAAGTGATGCTCCTGCTTGTTTCAGCAGGTCAAGGCCTATGATGGCATCAAATGAGGACAAATCTGGAATGTTGCAGGAATCATGGTTGGCGATTGTACATCTGCACGAGAAATTGTGATTCATAGAAGAAATAACAATTTTCAGTTCATTGCGGACACACATCGTTCATATGACGCTCTCCAATATCCGCTAATATTCTGGAAGGGACAAGACGGATATTGAATAAACATAAAACAAAGAGATCCCGTATCAGGTAATTCATTGATTATAAATTTGATCATTAATCATTTCACAAAACAATTAAATTATTGAACGTAATAAATTTAAATTAATTTTTATGAACAAATATTACAGGAGCTAAAAATTATTTTGTTCAGAAATTATAAAGTCATCTGGTGGCAAAACAACGTTTGCCTGGTCTTACATATACTAATGTAAGTAAATATAAATGTTTTTGTGTGTTAATGTGTGATGGTTGGTTATCCCTCGCAGCAGTCAGCGATATCTCAGACGTTGGAGATATGTTGGGTTGATTATTTCTGGCGATTGCCGGGAGAGGGTTTGTCTTTCCTTATAGGTAGCGAGCTTCGCTTATATCCCTGGCGGTTGCCGAGGGAAATCCTCTTCAGGACAGAAGTTATGATGGGAGCACTTGCCCCGTTGACACGGCCCTTGAGGCGCGGTGACCAATTCAACCAAAATGAGTTTACAGTTTAACGGCTATGCCGGAGATTGGTTTTGATAGTGCTCTTTATTGAACGAGACTCTGACACAAACGGAAACTTAAAGCTAACAAAAAGTATTTCATAGCGGCCACGCAAATGTGCAGTGCTTTCCGCTATGTATGGGCATCCGGCCAGGCGCTGTGTCAGCAGTTTGGCCAGAGCAAACTCTTAAATAATCGGACATTGCCGCTGCTTGGTTAACTTCAGTTAACTACTCCCCCTTCAAGAACGAGGACGCCCTCGGCCGACCCTATTTGGGCAATCATCTCCTTCAACTGGGCCGCGGTTTTTCGGGCCTGAGTGACTCGCCGATAGGTCAAGCCGATCAAGATTTAGCGAGCCAGCCGGCAAAATGTAGCTCCTGATGTCGGGGAGCACTTTTCCACGGTGTGGATCCCACTGTCGCATTCGGCAATGACGTTGTCTTCCAGCCTGAGCATGGTGTCGCACTGGGAAAACGGTGATCTTGCTGCAGGCCGACTTTATCTTCGGAAACTTAATAATAAAATATAATATGTTATCGGACTGTAAAATCTTAACGGACGATACGGACAAAACATCTCTAATCGCGAGGCTCTTCCATCCACACACCTTCTAGGTCTGCATGATCTAGGATGCTGGGGCTAACAATATTAACTTTGGCAAGTGCCACTGCTAGCATCAATCCCTGAAGCTCCATTGCTATTATCCTATTTCGAGTTAAAAGCATCTCGAATAGGTGCCCAATATCAATTTGGGACTTTTTTGCTGACCTCAGAAGTTGGTTGACGGTAGCGGAAATTTTATTGATTTGAACTTGTACTTTGTTATTGATGTTAACCTGCCTATAGTTTGCATTTGTCAATTGGAATTCATTAAATTTTATTTTTTCAAAATCTTTTGCGCCCGGCGTTCCTGCCACCACCTTTAGCGCAGTCCCTAAGAAGTCTAAACTTCTTGCTACCCTATGATGGATGCTCAAGGAGTCGAGCATGTCGCGTCTGCATGTTTCTGCAGGATTGCAGGAACATGACGGTCATTCCATTAGTTTCTTCGATGACGCGCCTATATTCCGAGAGATTTGCTGAGTGCTTTACAAAAGCGAATTCCTCCCATATCAGGATTCGACCATCAACGATGGGAATGTATTTGGCTTTGGCATAGTCAGTGACGCGTGCCGATGTTGAAAATCAGGTTCAAAAATAAAATCAGGGATATGCTTGAAAACCTGTAATTTGGATGTGTTATGAACTTTGTTGAAGTTGGGTAGCCCACCACCAAAGCATGATTAAAATAATAAAGGGCTCAGACTTATGCCAAGTGGCTAGGAAAAAGATAATAAAAAGTGAAATTATCAGGCGAGCGATAACATGGTCGCGCTCGGCCAACCTAATGTTGTCTTTGTGGACCACCCGGCCTTAATGGCCTTAATGAGGACTGTGGTCCCATGTCCGCCTCAACGGATTTCTCTTCACATAACGGTGAGAGTTTGTTGCCTAGGCATCTGTTGGACTTCACTAGGACTTTTTCGCCAACCTCGAATACTCTATTTTGGCGGGAAGTGTTTTCCCTGTCCCGAAGCTTGTCTTAAGCGAGTTTAATTTTATCTTGTATTTCATATTGTGGCTCATCTGATTGAGCCTGCACCACGTCAGCCGGCCTCTTGTCGATGACCGAGTGGATAGATTTGCTATATCTGGTCGTGGACAGAAGAATCAGCTCTACGGTATCGCTGATGCCTTTGTCGATCTTAAGACATCTAGCAAGCTCTACTAAAGTGCTGTGGAAGCGCTCCACTTGTCCGTTGGAGACACTGTGTAGGGGCGGAGCATTTGAGATGTTAACGCCGAAATGGTTTTCCAGCATGATCACGATGGTGTTCGAGTTCAACGATGGTTCGTTGTCGCAATATACGACCTTGGCCCTGGGGAAAATATTCATCAGCTGTAGTAGCGCTGGTTTGAGATCCTCTATAGTTCTAGAGGGAACTACGGCAAATTTCGAGAATTTCGTAAGGAAATACTTTTTATCCGTGGAGAAGATGTCTATCTGTAGCATTTCCCCTACTTGATATGGGATTGGAGTTTCGCCAAGCTCTTGTTTCTTCGGATGTCTGTCGTATTTAGCCTTGGCGCAAGTCTTGCACGAAATGACTATTTCGTTCGCTAGCTTTGCCATTTTCGGGAAGTAGTACTTGGAGAGTACCTGCTTCACGTTCTCTTGGGCAGATCTGTGAGCTCTGTTGTGCTCGACAGTAAGAATTTCCCGCCTTTCGTCAACTGAAAAAATGTCCGTTACTCGGTTTTTGCAGTGCCAGAATTTTGTGGCAGGGATTTGTCGAATTAGTTTGCCCTGTATCACTGCTAGCGTATGCAGATCGCAATGAATGGCGTTTACGCCTTTTGGAACTATTATGGTTGCGAGCTCCTCCAGCAATGACTCCTCGCAAGTAAAGTCAATGATATGCCGTCTCTTGTTTCCAAAGACAACGAAGCTCCGCTTTGACGGAGAGCGTGCTTCCTCCAGAATTATCTGGTTTTGAAACCAATTGAGAGGCTTGTCAGTGGACTGGATTGTGTGGGTTAGCGACAGCTCACTTTGAATTGTGGCCGCGCTTGAAAATGCCTCTTCATCTTCTACAACGTCGAGTTGTTGCCTCGAGAGGGCATCCGCAACTAGGTTGGCCTTGCCAGGCATGTAATGGACTTTGGCACCACACTCGTCGATGCGTTCTTTCCATCTGTTAATTTTTGTATTCGGATTGGAGTCCGATACCGCGTAGGTCAGCGGTTGGTGGTCAGTGTAAACGTTTATATCTCTGACCCCATATAGTGACGCAGCTTTTCTAGCGCCCATACTATGGCTAACAGCACCCTTTCGTTGGTAGCATAGTAAACCTCTCTTTCCTTTAAGGTTCTAGAGATCATAGTAATGGGTCGTCCCTCTTGGAAAAGCACTGCGCCAATGCCGTATGCTGCGGCATCTGTCGTTAGATCAAATGCCTTGTTATAATCGGGGTACCTGACAATTTTAAGATTTTAAGATCCCCTTTTAAGATCTTCGAAATGGGCTTAGCTTCGGATGTCTGCATCAATATGCAAACTGTTTAACAAAGCACCTATAATAGCGAACCAAGCCCATGAATGACCTTACTTCAAAAAAGCTTTTAGGCTCTGGGAATTCCTTGATGGCCCTGACTTTTTCCGGGTCTGTCGTAGTACCATCGTTGGTGACTACAAACCCCAAAAAGTTGACGCTTTTTTTTAGAAGACTTATTTTTGCGCCGACACTGTCATGTTGGCGTCGTGCTGGCTCTTTAGAACCCAGTTTGCATATGTGCCGTATGTGGGCGTTTTCGTCTTCTGAGAAGACGATAACATCATCGACATAGAAAAAGCAACATTTGCCAATCTGCTCTCGCAGTATGTCGTCGATGGTTCTTTGGAAGATGCTGGCAGTATTCCTCAACCCAAATGGCAGTCGGCGGAGCTCGTATTTTCCCCCGTTTACGGAAAAGGAAGTTTTCTCACGGTCACGTTCTGTCAGTATAATTTGGTGGTAGCCAGACTTCAAATCGAGCGTTGTGATGTATTTGGCTAAAGGCTATTTGGCTAAGGCCTAAATTCCCTAGAATCTGGCATAAATGGGCTCCTTATCAACTGTCCTGATGGTGGCTACCACTGACATGATTGGGGCATGATTGGAATTCTAGCTTTTCTACCTTGGAGCCCCATTTGAGGTGGCCGGAAGATAGGTCAAGTGATGGCCCTGCCAGTTTTAATAGATCAAGGCCTATGATAGCATCAAAGAAAGACAAATTTGGTAAGATGAAGAACGTAGCCTTCAAGTTGAACAGGGATACGAAGCATTTTTTTGTTATTGTGGTAACGCCATGGATGTAATGTACCGAGAATGGCGAATCTACTGGGCGAACGCCTTTCAACCCTTCGTATGGACGGATAAAATTTTTGACGCGCCCGTGTCTGTTAAAAGCTTAATTTCTACCCCTGCAACTCTTCGTCTGATGACGGGTAGCAGGGATTTTCTCTCTAAAAATTAATGACGTCCGAATCGTAATCTTTAATAGCGTCGTCGTTAATTTCCTGAGCCGCGCTTAAAGCTGCGGCGGTATATTTGCTCCCGGTTTCGCTGGCGCCCTGCGCGACGTGATTAACCCTCTGCCTTTTGATCGATCGGACTCAGCCGGCATCCTGTTTTGGTATGCCGCGGCTTGGGATGGCTTAAGCATCTTGGACAGCGACGGGTCGATGTTCATGGGTTCAGGACGCCTCCACTGTGTGGGGCAGAGTGTACTTGCGCCTTGTGTTGTTTGACGTAGTACGGGTTTTTCCCAGCGCTTGCTTGTGCATTTGTTTGCGCAGAAGCCTGTCGGTATTCTTGCGCTTTTGGGTGCTGTTTTTTATCTTTGTCCTCTTGGCTTTTGGCAAATGAGGCCGCGAAGGAGTATCTTTCGTGGTTAGATTCCACTTCTTGTGCCATAGCGAGAGCTGAAGGCATATCTTTCGGCTTTGTCGAATAAAGGACATCCGTGAGGCTGCGCTTAAGCCCCGAGATAAACACTCGGAGTGCGTCATTCCGGAATTTGTCACACAAGACTTTTGCCGCCGAGGCTTCGTACGACATAGTGGCCTTGTTGGTAAGCAAGGTGAGTTTTTCTCGACCTCGTCATATTATTGTAGAAGGGTCATATTTCCCTGTCTAAGAGTACCCATTTCCTGCTCGATAACGTGCATCTGCCGCTTATCATTGTACGTAAAGTCGAGTCGATTTATAATCGCGTCGAAATTTAGTACAGTGCCAAACGAAGACAGTACGGCATCGGCATCGGCTATTTTCGTAATTTCTGAAAATATAATATGCGGCTACTGCCGCTTGTCTCTAGGAGACGTATGCGTCCTGTGCTCCCGTAAATTCGGGCAGGGACTTGACGGCGTCAAGGGGCTCGTCACACTTGATGTCGTTCCTAATCTCTATAGGTTCATATTTTCTTATTTGGGGAGCCTCCGCTTGGGCAGGGGCGATTTCTTTTGCGTCGACCCGTTCGGTCAGACGGTGTATTGCCAGGCGTATTGCCTGGTTTTCAGTATTGGCTTCTTGAAGAGCCAGGCGCACTTCGTTTTCTTTACGCTGGTGTTCGATATTGGCTTCTTGAACAGCATGTTGAACGGCCGCCTGTATGGTGGCTATCATCTGTTCCATGTTGAAAGCCATGTTCACGAGTTTGGGAGTGCTAGCGTTAGCGCTTTTAGGGGTTGAAAATCTAGCCTCCGCTTATGATCAACAGAGAAAAAAGAAATAAAAACAACAAAGTGCCACACACGGCATGTGCGGCCGTATCGGGTTCTCGAAAATGGAGTGGGGAAACAAAACGGAAAAGAAAAATAAATAACCAAAACTGCGCGGCTAATACCAAGAACTCTTGTGTAACAAAAAATACATATAAAAGCTGAATTAAATACACGTGATTATATACATTTTTTCCGATTGAAATTTAGAATTTTCTGCCAGCGATTTTTTGGTTTTGGTTAGGAATTTTTATTCCGCACTTTTTGTGTTATATAGTGTATTACCCGTACCAATAATGGAAACAATGGTTAATCATATTCATATGTATATTTATTCGCGGTGGTCTGTTCACTCCGGCTCAAAGAATAAGATTAGAATCAAAAAATAGAAAAGAGTCAAAGTATGGCCTTATTGAGAGTCATAATGGGTCGCTCTCTCGCTCTCAGAGATCACCGGAGGTACGGACTCCCACATCCTTCCCTTGTTCAGCTTCAATCCTTCTCCGGGTGCCGATGTCGTCGCAGTCGTCGATTCCATCTGTTCTGATTCATCCAGTGAAATTGAAAGGCTGCAGAACGTCCCCTGTGCTTCGGGAAAGTGAAGAGTGATCTTCGGTCTCAGCTGAAGGCTGTATTTGTGGAATCTTTTTCACATGGCTCACATTCCTTGTCAAAGTTTTTCCCTCGCCTGTTATTTTTATAATGTCTCCCTCTCTTCCTTTTACGACGTATTCGGTGGTGTCAAAATTTGGAGTAAGCTTGTGGGGAAAAATTACGTTTTTAAGAAAAACCTTGTCTCCCACTTGAACATTAATTTCTTTTGCTCCTCTCCTCTTGTCGGCATATTCTTTGCCTTTTTGTTTGTTTACCAAATCACGGTCTCTTTCTACTGAGTCACTGTATTCTCCCATTAAGTCCTGCACCCCCGGAATCTTGTCCCTTATTACTCGATTAAACTTTAATTCCGTTGGTGCAGACCCTGTAGTTCCATGGGGAGTCACATTATACATCATAACGAATGATTGTATGTCCTCCTTGAAATTCTTCTTGTTGGTGTATGCCTTTTTACTAACAATCGATTCATATTCTCAACTTCCCCACTGGCTTGAGGCCAATAAGGTGGCAATGTTACTTGCTCCATTCCGCATTGCTTACAATATTCCTTAAATTCTGCACTAACACATTGTCTTCCGTTGTCAGTTTTCAGCTTTTTAGGATAGCCTAATCTGGTGAAAATTTCTTTCATGGTACTGATTAACGCCATTGATGAGATCGATTTTAGAAACTTATATTCCATATATCTTGAATAATAGTCGATGAAAACTAGGATGTGCTCGTTGTTAGGTAACGGTTCCAAAAGGTTTGTAGCTACAAAAATCCACGGTCCTTCTGGAAATGTGGATCTTACTGTCGCATTCGGCAATGACGTTGTCTTCCAGCCTGAGCATGGTGTCGCACTGGGAAAACGGTGATCTTGCTGCAGGCCGACTTTATCTTCGGAAACTTAATAATAAAATATAATATGTTATCGGACTGTAAAATCTTAACGGACGATACGGACAAAACATCTCTAATCGCGAGGCTCTTCCATCCACACACCTTCTAGGTCTGCATGATCTAGGATGCTGGGGCTAACAATATTAACTTTGGCAAGTGCCACTGCTAGCATCAATCCCTGAAGCTCCATTGCTATTATCCTATTTCGAGTTAAAAGCATCTCGAATAGGTGCCCAATATCAATTTGGGACTTTTTTGCTGACCTCAGAAGTTGGTTGACGGTAGCGGAAATTTTATTGATTTGAACTTGTACTTTGTTATTGATGTTAACCTGCCTATAGTTTGCATTTGTCAATTGGAATTCATTAAATTTAATTTTTTCAAAATCTTTTGCGCCCGGCGTTCCTGCCACCACCTTTAGCGCAGTCCCTAAGAAGTCTAAACTTCTTGCTACCCTATGATGGATGCTCAAGGAGTCGAGCATGTCGCGTAGGTGGGCGACATCAACAACTAGGAGTTTCTGCATGTTTCTGCAGGATTGCAGGAACATGACGGTCATTCCATTAGTTTCTTCGATGACGCGCCTATATTCCGAGAGATTTGCTGAGTGCTTTACAAAAGCGAATTCCTCCCATATCAGGATTCGACCATCAACGATGGGAATGTATTTGGCTTTGGCATAGTCAGTGACGCGTGCCGATGTTGAAAATCAGGTTCAAAAATAAAATCAGGGATATGCTTGAAAACCTGTAATTTGGATGTGTTATGAACTTTGTTGAAGTTGGGTAGCCCACCACCAAAGCATGATTAAAATAATAAAGGGCTCAGACTTATGCCAAGTGGCTAGGAAAAAGATAATAAAAAGTGAAATTATCAGGCGAGCGATAACATGGTCGCGCTCGGCCTACCTAATGTTGTCTTTGTGGACCACCCGGCCTTAATGGCCTTAATGAGGACTGTGGTCCCATGTCCGCCTCAACAGATTTCTCTTCACATAACGGTCACGGACATCCGTGAGGCTGCGATTAAGCCCCGAGATAAATACTCGGAGTGCGTCATCCCGGAATTTGTCACACAAGACTTTTGCCCCCGAGGCTTCGTACGACCTAGTGGCCTTGTTGGTAAGCCAGGTGAGATTTTTCTCGACCTCGTCATAGCATTGTAGGAGGGTCATATTGCCCTGCCTAGGAGTACCCATTTCTTGCTCGATAACCTGAATCTGACGCTTATCACTGTACGTAAAATTGAGTCGATTTATAATCGCGTCGAAATTTAGCACAGTGCCAAACGGGGATAGCACGGCATCGGCAGGGCCTCTTATTTTGCTCCTAATAATGATGACCGCCTGATAATGGCGAGAGCTTTTTATGTATTTCCTAAAAATGTAATATGCGGCTACTGCCGCTTGTCGCCAGGAGACGTACGCGTCCTGTGCTCCCATAAATTCGGGCAGGCACTTGACGGCGTCTAGTGCTTTGATTTGGGGAGCTTCCGCTTGGGCGGGAGCGATTTCTGTTGCGTCGACCCGTTCGGTCAGTCGGTGTATAGCAGTGGTGGGCAAACTCTCATTTTACATAGCACGCGAGTATAGGGTAGGAAATTCGGCCGCAGCGCTGCCGGCACACTGACAGAGTGAGCATTCTCAATTTTTTTAGAAGCTCTCTCATTTGCTCTCATTTTAACTCATTTGACAGCCCAAACTTAAAAATCAAAATGTTTCCACTGAGAAAAATTTTCTCACAAATTGGGTTGAAAAAAGTTTTCTCCATAGAAAATAAAGATAGGGAAGCGTAGTTTTTCATTTTTTAAGAAATGTTGCTAGAAAAGATGTCTTTAAAATAAAATACACTATTTTAGTTCCCATTCAAACTTTTGAATAACGAAAAATTAAATAGAAAAATACGTTTTTTTCGCTCGGTGAATTCTCTGCTCTCATTGTTTTTCTCTGCTACGCACACACTCAAATTTTAAACATGTGTTAGTTTTGCCCACCACTGGTGTATAGCCAGGCGTAGTTCGTTTTCCCTACACTGGTGTTTAATATTGGCTTCTTGAACAGCATGTTGAACGGCCGCCTGTATGGTGGCTGTCATTTGTTCCATGTTGAAAGCCATGTTCGCAAGCTTGCGAGCTCTAGCGTTAGCGCTTTTTGGGGTGGAAAATATGGCCGGCCCTTCGGTCTCGGACTCAAAATCACTAGAGAGTTGTCTTGTGTTCCTACTACTGTATTGGAATTGGATTGATCATGTATATGAGCAATATATTGTTGAAAGGGATTGCTCATGTGGAGCTGTAGCTATAAAATCACCCGAAAAAATAAATTAATGCATGAATTATATGCCGACAGAGGCAATTAGGCTGGTAAGGGGGCCGCGGGAGCTGAGCTGCTCGTCAAATTGCGCTATTGCTGTGCCAAGTAGCGGCAAAGTGAAGGGTTGCGCGGGAACTGAGCCTCCGCTTATGCCAAACAAAGAAAAATAAAAGCAACAAAGTGTTACACACTGCATGCGCGGCCGTATCGTATTTCCAAAAACGGAGTGGGGAAACAAAACGGAAAAGAAAAATAAATAACCAAAACTGCGCGGCTAATACCAAGAATTCTTTTGTAATAAAAGAGACATATAAAATCAGAATTAAATATACACAATTATATGAATTATTTCGGATTGGAAATTAAATTTTTAGCCAGCGATTCTTTCGTCTTGGTTTTTTTCGCGATTCTTTCGCCGAACTTTTTTTGTTATATAGTAATATTTATTTATTCACACAAAAAATAAATGCAAGCAATATTGGGAAGTAACTACCAGTAGGGAGTAAATAGGCATTCGTCTGATTTCTTGCGTCATATCCGTGTATGCATGTATATGTTGGTGGGAACGTAAATCCACAATCCAATATACATTTATACATATATATTCCTACATAAAAAATACATATTTACCTTTCACCCGACCCTGTCATAAATATGTCCCCCGCAAGAATGTAATAAAAAGGAATCGTAGGTCAATTGGTTTTTTTTTCTTGACCCTTGAGGGTGGAATTTCACTTTCCTACGAAAAGGTTTTCTTGTGATATACTTACTCCTTGTAAAATTCTGTATTATATTTTATAATATAAAATTAAATTTCTTATATAAGTCCGAGCTAATTTTAAATTAATTACAAATGAATTGGATTTAAAAAAATCCTTTTAAATTTTTTTTATTTTTTTATATTTTTTTTAATAATTATTTGTTTATCATCATTAATTTGAAATTAATTACAAAAGATTTGTATTAAAATATACTTTGAAATGATTTGCAGCAACATGTATATAATTTTTTTAAATAATCATTTTTTGTTCATCAATTTTATTTATTTTTTTCACGATCCTGAATCTTACTTAGGTATCTTAAGTAGTGAATTGAATTTGTAGAGAATTAGACAACCATTTTTTCACGAACCTGAATTTTCTCCAGGCAGCGATCCTGAATTTTCTACAGGCGGCACAAGTGGTGAATTTTCCACAGTGTCGCAGGTGGTGAGTTGAATTTGTAGGGAATTAGGCAAACGGCGTACAAGCGGCAGAAAAATTTTAGTAGTATGTAATTAGGCAAACGGCGTACGAGGGGAATTTAGTGGCGCCATTTATGGGTCAAATTTGTGTCCAATTTGAATTTTTTTAGAATTGCCATCTATCGAAGTAATTCTTGGCAATTCAGGTAAGTGAAAGGCTGTTGAGGAGTTTGACACCTAGTCGATTTACACTTCGCAACCGTGTGACCTTTTTGCAGAGAATTTAAACCAGGGACCGTAATTATTATAATTTTTAAAATAAAAATTAAAAAATAAAAATTATTTGTTGATTTTTATGACAAAAATTGAAATATAACTCTTATTTTCAATTTTTATAATAATAATTCAGAATAAGAATTATTTTTCAATTTTTATTTAAAAAAAAAATAAAAATTATGATTCAATTTTTATTAAAAAAATTGAAAATAAGTGTTATGATTCAATTTTTATTTTCAATTTTTATAATAAAAATTGAATCGTGAATAAATCGTGAATTGAAGACTATGGTCGAAGCGAGGAAAGCATAAGTCTAGCGTACGCCGCAACGACTTCTGAAATCGCGACGAACAGGCGTGGTCCTGCACGGAAAGGAAAAGCCGACTCGTGAGCTCACGCCCGGTATTCCGAAAGACGTTAAGGACGAGACAAGAAAGGATCCGTTGTCGGTTCCTCTAAAGCTCAGGGTATCGGAGTCGAGTTGGGCCATTTCCTGACCACGGCAGGTAGCTTTGCTACGAAGCGAGGAAAGGATAAGTCTGGCGTACGCCGCACCGACTTCTGAAATCGCAACGAAAAGGCGTGGTCCTGCACGCCTGCAGTATTCAGAAGACGTGACAGACAAGCAAGAGAAGGATCCGCAATAACACAAACCAGAGTAGCAGAGTCAAGTTGGGCCATTTCCTGACACCGGCAGGTAGCTTTGCTATGAAGCGAGGAAAGGACAAGTCTGGCGTATCACAACAAATAGGCGTGGTCCTGCACGGAAAGGACAAGCCGACTCGTAAACTTGCGCCCAGTTAGGAAACCGATCGGGAAAACCCCGGTCAACCACCAAGCAACTCCCGATCCGGCCCCCATTGACGCGTACGCGCGGTGGTCGCCCGGCATAGCGGGGGAGCGACGCACGGTCTTCGACGGCGACTTCCGACCCTGTCGGGACTCTCGCTGGCGCGCAAGCACGGCGTTTCCCTGGCGTAGCGGAGCCGACTGTTAGCAGCTAAGTCCGAACCAGGCTCCGTGGCGCATATGCGCTGCGTCTTCCTGGTGTTGCGGAGGTGACAGTCAGATGCTATGTCGCAAACCAGACACGCTGGCGCGCATGCACGGCGTTTCCCTGGTGTAGCGGAGGCAATAGTCTGCCAACTCCCGAGCCTGGCTAGCTAGCGCGTAGACGCGGTATAACTGGCATTTTAGCGGAGGTTTGTCAGTGCACAGTCAACTCCCAAACAGAACAAGTCGCAGACGACTCAAGAGGGAATCCCGGGAGGTGGGAAGGCTCGCGTGCGGTAGACAACCCATTTCATACAACGAAAATGGACGCAAAAATTTCTTGCGACAGGCCCCAGCAGGCCCCAGAGAGGATTTCTTACGCTCATCGTTCGTTCATCTTACGCTCATTCTCTCATTAAATGTTTTCGGTTTTTCAGTCTCTAAACGGAGCGCGATGAAGAAGGTTGGCCTGCGCTTCGGTTGATCTTTGTATGTATGCGTGTCACACATTCACATACACGGGTGTATGTGTGCGTGCAATTTAGTTTCGAAGCCAGCGCACAAAATTTTGATTTTTCTTACTTTTCAGGCTTGCTACCCTAACAATATTCGGGTATTCGTTATTTGATGAAATGACGAAAGAAATTATATTATTTTTTATATTATATTTTTTATTATTTCAGCATACATTTTTAATTTATTTAGGAATAAGATTAAGTGTTGGTAGTAAAATGTTTTCTGTATATATATTTTTACGAATCATTAAAAATCAATATAGTCAGAAAGAGTCAGAGTATATTTCAGTCGGAGTCACTTAAAATCCAGATCGCTTTTAAGTTTTTGTTGTTCTTCATGTGGATTTTGCCTGCATACCCTACTGATGGATGAGTTTTAGGGGAGGGTGAAGACACGAAAACAAATTAAACAAATTAAATGTAACAAATTCATATCTGTAACAAGATAGATACATATCTGTAACAAATTCATGTCTGTAACAAGATAGATACATATCTGTAACAAATTCGAACGGCGACTTTTTTAAAGTACCAAAATATATAAGGAAATTATTAAATTAACGACAATAATTTAATTAAATCTCACAATAACCCAAATTAATAACAAGTGCCTGAAAAATTGTAAACAAAAGAGGTAAACAAGTCCATCAGCTGTTTTCGTGTCTTCACCCTCCCCTAAAACTCATCCATCAGTAGGGTAATCATATAGTAATCATACATTAACCATTTGGACAAATCGATAACTGTAAAACCAATGTAAATAGGCTTATCGTACATAATTGAAGTCTTTGTAGTCTCAATTGCTGCTAAACTTTCTCCAAAAATTTCTACACTATGAAAATTATTCCTTGCAACAAGTTGTCTAAACCCTGGAGAGTTTTGCGCAGATTCATACCGAGTTACTAGCGTTATTTCTCGACGCTTTTCTACGTTTTCCATGGTTTTTCCGTATACTGCATTGTTCATCAATTTATAAAAATTTTTTTCAATTTCATTTTTTGCTAATTTTCTATGTTTTGTATTTAAATATATAGGGCTTTACCCAGTATGATTGACTAACAGATATGATTCTGTGAATTTTCTTTAATTTTAATCCATGTGTTAGACATAGTTTTAAATGAATAATATAAAACTCCATCGAATTTAAATCTGCAATTAATTTGGGCTGTTTTCCTCCTGGCGGAACTTTATTTTCAGGACAAAATGGTAAACTATTATGTTTGTCATGAATTTCATCAGGATATTCTAAATCTACTTCTATAATATACCTAGTGTCTCCTGAGGAATCAGTATATTGTACATCAAATGAATTAGATTCATTTTCGTTTAAAAATTTAAAATTTGAAATTTGGAGTTTTTGGCTCATAGCCCAACCATATAAATTATTTGCGTCAATATACGACGAATAATTTGTCTGTTTCGTTTTATCATAATTTCTCATGTACTCATTATTTGCCTTTGCAATTCTTTGAGTACATTGAGTCAGTCCTCCACGTACACCTCTTTTTACAAAATTGAACATGTTAGGATCACTTATCAATTCTAGTTCTACTTTAGTATACTTCAGCATAGCATCCCATGAAATAGATGGGGCTGAAACATAATTAACCGGGTCTAATTTATATATTCTTGTACATATATTGCGGAAGTTTTCAAAAAGTCTGCTAAAATTAAAACATCACTCTCAAAATAAAGTTTCATGTAGTCTTTTAGAGTTCTACACTGGAACGAACTCCAAATTTCTTTAGCGAAATTGTATTCGCTAACACTACACTCTTTGCCTTTCTATGAATTATAAAAATATTCCCTAGGAGGAAGTTCGGTTTCATTGAATTTTTCAAAACTATCTAAATAATCATAGGGAAATACTCCCTTTCTTCTCATTTGCCTAAACTTCTCTCCACTAAATTTTGATTTTAATATTTTAAAATCTGTATCTTCCATGTTGTAAGCTAATTTTTCTAAACTAGAATTTAAAAACCTATTGGAATCTATGTACTTTATAGTATAATTAGTCTTTCCCTTTTCAAAAATTGTCTGATTTAGAGCAATACATAACTCTTTAGTAGAGGGTATTGGTTTCAATTTAACCCCTAGGGCATTAATAAAGAGGTGGATATCTTACCGGTCTTTCAGAATTTGGAAATGGCTTGTGCATCAAAAAGAGCATCAGCTAGCATTCCTGTATTCATCATAGAGGCCCTTAGAGGCCTAGACGACCGAGGGGCGCTCAAGAAACGATTTGAGAGAATATATTAAGCTATTTGTAATTTATTAAGCTAGGAGGAGTTAGTAAGGAAATTTAAAATTCTATATTTTAAATTTGAGGGACAGGAAACAGATGTTATAGAGTAGAGGCCATTGTAGGTCGAACATAATACCCTAAAAGGATCATGCAGTGCATATGTCGAACTACAACGGCTATTAGGAATTCTATTAGAATTCTATTAGGAATGTTAAATTTTAAGCGTTTTAGTAAATGCTGGCTATCTACATCCCCGTTAATAAGGTTATGCAGAAAAAATACACCGAGCATTGTCCTACGATTTGTTAAGCTAGGTAAGTTTATGAGTAAGAGTTTGCTAATATAAGACGGAAGGTGAAGATTCGCATCTCAGTTTAGACCTCTAAGTGAAAAAGTTAGGAAATTCTTTTGTACGGATTCTATGCGGTCCTGATGTACTCCATATTGGGGACTCCAGACACATGAACCGTACTCCAGTATGGGACGGACCAGAGAAATGAATAATATTTTGGTTATATAGGGGTCATTAAATTCTTTTGACCACCTTTTAATAAAACCAAGGACTCCTTTAGCCTTATTAACCATTAAGGAAATATGGTCGGCAAATTTAAGTTTTATGTCTAATAGGATGCCGAGATCATTAACCTGGGTTAATTTTTCTAACGCAATCCCATTAATGGAATACGTAGCTTGCAGAGGGCAAGAACGATAAAAAGACATATGCTTGCATTTTGATCCATTAAGTATTAAATCATTTGTTAAACACCATTCTTGAAAGTTATCAAGGTCAGACTGAAGACTGCATTGGGCAGAGATGGATTTGTACTGAAGACAAAGCTTTACATCATCTGCATACATAAGAACTTGTTCGTTACAGCAGGGGGCAAGTCATTTATAAAAAGCGTGAATAATAGCGGGCCAAGATGACTTCCTTGAGGGACGCCAGATGTAGCACGGACCAGACGGGACTGTATGTTTTTAAATAAGACTCTTTGTGTCCTTCCATCTAAATAGCTGGAGATCCACGTTAAGAGGTCTATAGGAAAACCCAGCATATTCAGTTTACTCATCAAGAGTGAGTGATTAACTGAATCAAATGCTTTGCTGAAGTGTGTGTAAATTACATCGGATTGATATCCCTTACAAAAGCCATTTATGACAAAGGATGTCAACTCCAGTAAGTTTGTGGTGGTGGAGCGACGCTTAATAAAGCCGTGCTGACAGGGAGAGATGATCGAAGAGCATAAGTGTTGCAAGTGAGGGGTAATTAATTTTTCAAATAACTTTGGATTTGCCGACAACTTAGAGATGCCTCTGTAGTTGGCAGCCTCAGACATTTTCCCTTTTTTATGTAGGGGAATTATGAATGATTCCTTCCACTTAAGGGGAAAAATCGAGGTTTCCAAAGATAAGTTGAAAAGTCTTAGAAGAGGTTTGCACAGTATTTTAGCACACAGCCTGGTACTCCATCGGGGCCTGGGGAAAAAATGGGTTTGACCCTAAAAAGACCAAATAATAAGTTGTTCTCAGAAAAAAACGGACAGAAAATAAGATTTGCTGCTTGAATGTTATATGCGTAAGGCTGATCAGTCAATTTAGGAGGAGAATAGGTTAGGTTAGGGTTAGGTTGAGGCGGCGATGTGGTGCCGATCAGTGTTTGAAAAGCTACGCTACTCCCGTAGTTTTTCGTTTTGCTATTGCTACCGCTCTAACTTTTTTCGAGAGCGGGAGCAGAGCCGTAGCAAGAAAAAGAAAACTGTCGGCTCTGCTCTGCTCCGAGCTACAAAAAGTTCAAAGCTATAGCTATAGCAATAGCAGAAAAAAATATTCTGTGCTCCTCGTAGCCGTAGCCGTAACCAAAAATCTAGAGCAAGAGCAGAGCAGAGGAGAAAATATTTTTTTTTGTGCTACTGCTCTACTGTGCTTAGAAGGGTAAAGAAATTGGGTAAATAAAAAAGGAGGTAAAGAAAGTGATCACACAGTGATCTGGGGTTGAAAGGGGAAAAGCTCTGGAGAGAGCAGTACCATCAGGATCAGATACAAAACATAAGTCTAAAAGCCGACCCAGCGAATTTCTAACATGGTTAATCTGACCTAGGGACATGTCAAACATGCCCGCGGTGAAGTCATGGTAAGTTATAAGTGACAAAGATTCTGGGATATTAAAGTCGCCCACCGCTACGAGTTGGTCACGATCCGTCATAAGATTAGAGACGTATCGAATAGCGGACAAATGCTGCCGATATGTAGGCGGTTCAGACATAGGAGGTATATATGAACAAGTAATGTATAAAGCTTTAACGGACATAGTGATTTTAACACAAATAAATTCTATGTCACCAAACTCATGGGATTTCACCTCTTCAGAAGCAAGAGTAGAGTCTACAGAAATAAGAACTCCACCTCCTCTTCGCTGAGATCGATCCCGTCTAAAAGTGGTGTACTTACTTGGAAAAACTTCGGAGCTAAAGATCTCCGGATTTAACCAGGTTTCTGTAAATGCTATTATATGGGACGCAAAGAAAGAACTATCAGAATATAGCTTGGGGAGTTTGCTACGTAGCCCCCTAGTATTCTGATAGGTAAGAGTTAGTGAGGAAACTAGTTTTTGGGTTAGTGGCCAAAGAAGAGGTAGAGGGTTGGTCAGTGGTTTCGATATTGGGAAGTCTCACTCCCACTGGTTTTTGAACTTTTTTCTTCACGGAACTAGGCTGATGTTCTTGGACGAAAAGATTCTCTGGCCAAAAACTGGGAGAGCAAATTGTCTTGAACATCAGCGCGGGCACACGAATCTTGAAAGATGACGTGCGCCTTGTATAATTATATTTAAATTTTTGTATGTCCTCCACCTTTATATCGGCTTTTGTTTTGGCTTTGATATAAGCCGAGATATCAATCTCTGAAGTATCAGGGGCGAGCCGAGAAACAAATATATGTTTCGATGGAGGAATCACCTGTAAGGGTTTTGGTGTCGCAGGTACTAGAACTGCAGCATCAGTCGGTGCCGGTGGTCCGGACTGTGGAATACCCTTTTGGGTGACCCTAATGGGGGGTTTCGTTCCCTAGGACTTGTGGCATCACTTGAAGGGATGCCATGGCGGACATATCAGACAATTGCTCATTATCCCTGAGAAATTCTGACGAATTTTTCTCAGTTCTAGCCCTTGGGGTGGCCAGAGATATAAGCGGCTGCATTAATGTCGGCTGAGCAGGCTGAGGCGGATCAGAAACAGCGGATTTCTTGCGCTTAGGGGACTCGTTTAGCAGCTGAAGGCCACTAAACTGAGTGTCCAGCGCACAGAGCTGGTCATTGATTTTACGAAAACCAGTGATCAGCTCTTTAAATCCATTTTTGGTCTGTCTCATGAACGACCTCATTTCGCCTTGCACAGCACGACAATTTTCACAACAATAATGTATCCCAGACCTACGGGAAATGGCATCCGAAACTGATGCAGTGAAACCGGCACACTTGGCATGTACGACGTTCTCACATAGCCAGCAATGGATGGCAGGCTGGGATGAGGAAATTGTCTTGTTACAAGACTTAATGGCACAGACAAGTTTAAATTCCATTTTATTTTTATTTATTATAAAACAAAAATTAATATTTAAAAAGTTTAAAAACACAATACCTTGAACCACTGTGCCAAATATCAGCTTTGGAGAGTGCAAAGGAGAAATGCAGAAATACAGATAAGACGGGGAAGAAGCAGAGCTGAGCTATGCTTGGAATAGAATTTAGACAAATTATTAATTCGACTCCAAATATACCACAGCACTCGCGAAGCGACACGGTTTAAGCTTTAAGATTCTTAAGACTCACAATATATTTAATTCACAAGTATGTAAACACCGGTTTACCAATATTTATCATAAACGCAGTGCGCACAAAACAACACTACCGTTCGCTTAAGAGAAAGAGAGGGAAGTTGTATCTAGATATATCGTATCTAGATAAATTTTGAAAAACTACAGAAAAAAAAGCTCTTAACTTAAAACTATCTTTACAACTTCTATGGATAGGGCCTTGCTATTTACCCGTGAACTGGTTAAAATATTGAACGTGCGTTCATCCGTACTTATGGCCTCTTCACACGCATAGCAGTTCCCATGCTCCTGGTAGTCGTAGATATCGAAGTTGTATATTGGTTTTTTTTTACCCTTCCACTATTTGTTATATAATGCCATTGTCTCCTCTTCCAAAGTTTTCACAAACACCTTCATACAGTCATGTCCTGTAATTTATAAAAAGGAATTAAAATAATATTATTATTAATTTTAAAACTTATAATTTAATGTTTTGAATTTATTTAGCTTCATAGGTCTATAATTTGTTCAAATGCGGATTGTATTTATGAGCCACATAAAACGAAACAGCACATGACGTACATGACGAAACAGCACATGACGTTTCTACACAAGTACCTTTCCGAATTTGAGTGATTTACTTGTGATTTACACAATGTTTTTATATTTGTTATGTATGCATAGTGCAAACAATTTTCTTTAGGATTTTCTATACCCAATATATCAATACGGTTGCTTTAACTTCTTTAGTCCTAATTGTAGGACCTTCTATGCGACCTTTATAAATTTCATATACATTTATGCTGTAATTCGAGTTATTTTTCTCGAACAGCTTTATTCGATCCTTTGTAATGGGAAACTCTATTCACGAAAAGTTTAATCTTTGTTAATCATATTTTATAATGGGTTGACTAACATCCAAAATTCCATAAAATGAAGTTCTGGGCAGTTTTCGCAAGCTGATTTTTTTTGAGCCTATGTATCAAAATTTAATTGTATGTGTTTCATGTATGCTATGTGAGCCAAAATACACTACTTAAAACAATAAATGTCATTATTTTTAACATTTATGAGTGCATTTCTTTTCCCTATACCATTAGGTGCTTCAATATATACCGACCCAAGAAGATGCTCCAGCTTCAATATTTGAATTTCATACAATATGAAATGCTTAATAGCCCATCCTAAATCCCTTTCCTGGAATTCATCAGCTTTTGCAATTAGTTCTTCATTATCATTGTTTAAAATTTCTTCTATGTCGTTGTATGAACTAGTGTAAATGGGTTTATACGTTGTTGAAAAATGTTTAGTTTCCTTATGAAGCTTATCAACCTCTTCAGTTGGTTTTATATACTTTCCATGAACTGATAGACGCACTTTTATAGCTCTTAGTTCGCTTAGTGCATATTTTATAATGTTTTTAAGATGAGTTTTACATTCAGTGAAAAAATCATTTAAATAAAGTTCGCGCTTTCCGAATACCTTATATTTTTTTGTGTAAAAAGTATCACTTTGTGTTATGGGAAAAATGTTAGCAATGTTGGCCTGAGATTTCCTGTTCATCTCCGAGAAGTCATTTCGCGGTCCTTCACATCGCTCATAATGAGTTATAAACTCATTCACACTAATAACTTTAGAGCACAAGTCAGTCACACGCAACTTTCAACTCCATTTTTAAGTTTTTAGGTTTTTGTTTTTTATTTTTTGGAAAAAGAAAAAGCGTAAAAAATGCTTTAACCGGCAAGGCAAGATTTAAGGGAGTAAATAGGCTTTCGTCTGATTTCTTGCGTCATATCCGTGTATGCATGTATATGTTGGTGGGAACGTAAATCCAAAATCCAATATACATTCATACATATATATTCCTACATAAAAAATACATATTTACCTTTCACCCGACCCTGTCATAAATATGTCCCCCGCAAGAATGTGATAAAAAGGGATCGTAGGTCAATTGTTTTTTTTTTCTTGACCCTTGAGGGTGGAATTTCACTTTCCTACGAAAAGGTTTTCTTGTGATATACTTACTCCTTGTAAAATTCTGTATTATATTTTATAATATAAAATTAAATTTCTTTATATAAGTCCGAGCTAATTTTAAATTAATTACAAATGAATTGGATTAAAAAAAAGTCCTTTTAAATGATATGCAACACCATAATATAATTTTGGATATTTTTTTTTAAATAATTATTTGTTCATCATCATTAATTTGAAATTAATTACAAAAAGAATTGTAGTAAAATATACTTTAAAATGAATTGCAGCAACATGTATATAATTTTTTTTAATAATCATTTTTTGTTCATAAATTTTATTTATTTTTTTCACGATCCTGAATCTTACTCAGGTATCTTAAGTAGTGAATTGAATTTGTAGGGAATTAGACGACCATTTTTTCACGAACCTGAATCTTATCCAGGCAGCTATCCTGAATGTTCTACAGGCGGCACAAGTGGTGAATTTTCCACAGGTGTCGCAGGTGGTGAGTTGAATTTGTAGGGAATTAGGCAAACGGCGTACAAGCGACAGAAAAATTTTACATTAATTACAGGCAAACGGCGTACGAGGGAAATTTAGTGGCCCCATCTATGGGTTAAGTTAGTGTCAAATTTGACATTTTACAGGCGCCCTTTACCGGATGGTAGATTAAATTTGACAGGATCATCGCCTAATTACAGTTGGGCGCCAGTTAATTATGTTATGGTGTAGTAGGGGTGTATATAGTGACGATGAGATGAGTACGGGCCCTGACGGTTGCCGAGGGGTTTTCGTCACTGGAGGTGATGAGAAGAGTATGGACCCTGGCGGTTGCCGAGGGATTTCTTTCTTCTTAGCAGGAAGTTAGGGTGGTAGTTACAAACTCCGTTGCTACTGCCCTTGAGGCACAGTAACCAATGTTTAATAAGGGAATTGACTTTAACGGCTGTGCCGGAGTATTGCATTCAAGTCCCCTTTTTTTTGAGTGACGCTCTGATACAAACTGAAACTTAAAGCTAACAAAATGTATTTCATAGCGGCCATCTATGGCCTATCTAAATATTGCATCTAAATATGCAGTGTTCGCCGTTTTGTATGGGCATCCGACCAGACTCTGTGTCAGCAGTTTGGCCAGAGCGAGCTCTTAAATAATCGGACATTGCCGTTGCGCTGTTAACTTCAGTTAACTTGTATATGCATTAGTTTGGCGCATTTTATTCAAACGGAATACCAAGTGACGTGCTACCTTACAAATATGTTGGGTATACTCCTTCTTCGAACGTTTAATGAACGTTTGGAAGTTCACCAAAGTTCACCTGGGTCAGTTCCTCAATATAGACGGAGATAGAGTGCAGGTTTTTGGTTTTAAATAGGACAATTTTTAAGGCAAATGAGTTGCAAGACCAGATTAATCAATTAGATGGGAAAGATGAATTTGGAGCCATGTTAGAAGAATTAGAAATAACGACTAAGGCACTATTAAAACGACTATTAAATGTCTTCACTGTAGCTGCAGAGTCCCCACCAGCTACTGCAATTTCTACAGCCCCAACTCGAGCTCAACTTCTCAGTTTGGCATTGCCAGAACTCAGTGAAAACTATTCGGAGTTTAAAAATTTATTTATTTCTTTAAAGAAATTTCTTAAAAATCTCTTCGAGACATTAGTAGACAAGGATGTGAACATTCCTGTTATTGAGAAATTTAATCATTTAATTTCTTGCCTCTCTGGTGAAGCCTTAGTGCCTGGCTATAACGAAGGTGTAACGAACACTTCCCTCTCTTTCTCTTAAGCGAACGGTCGTGTTTTTTTGTGCGCACTGCGTTTTATTATAAATATTGGTAAACCGGTGTTTACATACTTGTGAATTAAACCTTGTGAATCTTAACAATCTTAAAGCCTAAACCGTATCGCTTCGCGAGTGCTGTGGTATATTTGGAGTCGAATTAATAAATTGAATAATTTCAATTCCAAGCATAGCTCAGCTCTGCTTCTTCCCCGGCTTTTCTTTATTTCTGCATTTCTCTTTTGCACTATTCAAAGCTCCCGCTTTGGCTTCCTATTTGGCACAGTGGTTCAAGGTATTGTGTTTTTAAACTTTTTAAATATTAATTTTTGTTTTATAATAAATAAAAATAAAATGGAATTTAAACTTGTCTGTGCCATTAAGTCTTGTAACAAGACAATTTCCTCATCCCAGCCTGCCATCCATTGCTGGCTATGTGAGAACGTCGTACATGCCAAGTGTGCCGGTTTCACTGCATCAGTTTCGGATGCCATTTCCCGTAGGTCTGGGATACATTATTGTTGTGAAAATTGTCGTGCTGTGCAAGGCGAAATGAGGTCGTTCATGAGACAGACCAAAAATGGATTTAAAGAGCTGATCACTGGTTTTCGTAAAATCAATGACCAGCTCTGTGCGCTGGACACTCAGTTTAGTGGCCTTCAGCTGCTAAACGAGTCCCCTAAGCGCAAGAAATCCGCTGTTTCTGATCCGCCTCAGCCTGCTCAGCCGACATTAATGCAGCCGCTTATATCTCTGGCCACCCCAAGGGCTAGAACTGAGAAAAATTCGTCAGAATTTCTCAGGGATAATGAGCAATTGTCTGATATGTCCGCCATGGCATCCCTTCAAGTGATGCCACAAGTCCTAGGGAACGAAACCCCCATTAGGGTCACCCAAAAGGGTATTCCACAGTCCGGACCACCGGCACCGACTGATGCTGCAGTTCTAGTACCTGCGACACCAAAACCCTTACAGGTGATTCCTCCATCGAAACATATATTTGTTTCTCGGCTCGCCCCTGATACTTCAGAGATTGCTTATATCAAAGCCAAAACAAAAGCCGATATAAAGGTGGAGGACATACAAAAATTTAAATATAATTATACAAGGCGCACGTCATCTTTCAAGATTCGTGTGCCCGCGCTGATGTTCAAGACAATTTGCTTTCCCAGTTTTTGGCCAGAGAATCTTTTCGTCCAAGAACATCAGCCTAGTTCCGTGAAGAAAAAAGTTCAAAAACCAGTGGGAGTGAGACTTCCCAATATCGAAACCACTGACCAACCCTCTACCTCTTCTTTGGCCACTAACCCAAAAAACTAGTTTCCTCACTAACTCTTACCTATCAGAATACTAGGGGGCTACGTAGCAAACTCCCCAAGCTATATTCTGATAGTTCTTTCTTTGCGTCCCATATAATAGCATTTACAGAAACCTGGTTAAATCCGGAGATCTTTAGCTCCGAAGTTTTTCCAAGTAAGTACACCACTTTTAGACGGGATCGATCTCAGCGAAGAGGAGGTGGAGTTCTTATTTCTGTAGACTCTACTCTTGCTTCTGAAGAGGTGAAATCCCATGAGTTTGGTGACATAGAATTTATTTGTGTTAAAATCACTATGTCCGTTAAAGCTTTATACATTACTTGTTCATATATACCTCCTATGTCTGAACCGCCTACATATTGGCAGCATTTGTCCGCCATTCGATACGTCTCTAATCTTATGACGGATCGTGACCAACTCGTAGCGGTGGGCGACTTTAATATCCCAGAATTAAAGTGGTCCAACATCGACAACTCACCATCTTTGTCACTTTCAACTTACCATGACTTCACCGCGGGCATGTTTGACATGTCCCTAGGTCAGATCAATCATGTTAGAAATTCGCTAGGTCGGCTTTTAGACTTATGTTTTGTATCTGATCCGGATGGTACTGCTCTCTCCAGAGCTGTTCCCCTTTCAACCCCAGAGGATCCATATCACCCCACGCTAGAGGTCTCAATCGAAACCACTCCTGGTATCGATCAGATGTCTCCGAGCGTGGTAAATAAGATTCGCTGTTTCCGTAAAGCTGATTTTCAGAAACTTAATAGCCTTATAGAAACATTTGACTGGTCTGATATTCTGGCGTGCACTGATCTTAATGTCACTTTAGAAAAATTTTATTTTACTTTAAATAAATTTTTTGACTCATGTGTGCCTTGGAAATATCCGTCCGCTTCAGCAAATCCTCCTTGGTTTACAAAGTGCCTTACTAACTTAAAAAACAAAAAAAATAAGCTTTTACTTAGATATAAAAAAACCTGCAGTAGTGTGGATTTCGCAAGATACCTACTAGCTCGGTCGAATTTTACCGTGCATAACGCTGAATGTTATAGGAATTATATTGACCGCTGCCGGATTCAATTTACTCAGGATCCAAAGCAGTTTTATAATTTTGTAAACACTAAGCGTAAACACGTATCTTTTTCACCCCTGCTTACGTTTGAAAATTCTTCTGCGACTTCGGATCAGGCCATTGCCGATCTGTTCGCAGAATTTTTTAAACAACTTATTCTCCTCCCAAACTGACTGATCAGCCTTACGCATATAACATTCAAGCAGCAAATCTTATTTTCTGTCCGTTTTTTTCTGAGAATAACTTATTATCTGGTCTTTTAAGGGTAAAACCCATTTATTCGCCAGGCCCCGACGGAGTACCAGGCTGTGTGCTAAAATACTGCGCCAGGGCTCTGTGCAAACCTCTTCTAAGACTTTTCAACTTATCTTTGGAAACCTCGATTTTTCCCCTTATGTGGAAGGAATCATTTATAATTCCCCTACATAAAAAAGGGAAAAAGTCCGAGGCTGCCAACTACAGAGGCATCTCTAAGTTGTCGGCAATTCCAAAGTTATTTGAAAAATTAATTACCCCTCATTTGCAACACCTTTGCTCTTCGATTATCACTCCTTGTCAGCATGGCTTTATTAAGCGTCGCTCCACCACCACAAACTTATTGGAGTTGACATCCTTTGTCATAGATGGCTTTTGTAAGGGATATCAAACCGATGTAATTTACACAGACTTCAGCAAAGCATTCGATTCAGTTAATCACTCACTCTTGTTGAGTAAACTGAATATGCTGCGTTTTCCTAAAGACCTCTTAACGTGGATCTCCAGCTACCTAGATGGAAGGACACAAAGAGTCTTATTTAAAAACATACAGTCCCGTCTGGTCCGTGCTACATCCGGCGTCCCTCAAGGAAGTCATCTTGGCCCGTTATTATTTACGCTTTTTATAAACGACTTGCCCCCTGCTTTAACGAACTCTCTAGTTCTCATGTATGCAGATGATGTAAAGCTTTGTCTTCAGAACAAATAAATCTCTGCCCAATGCAGTCTTCAGTCTGACCTTGATAACTTTCAAAAATGGTGCTTAGCTAATGATCTAATACTTAATGGATCTAAATGCAAACATATGTCTTTTTATCGTTCTTGCCCTCTGCAAGCTACTTATTCTATTAATGGGATTGCCTTAGAAAAATTGACCCAGGTTAATGATCTCGGCATCCTATTAGACATCAAACTTAAATTTGCCGACCATATTTCCTTAATGGTTAATAAGGCTAAAGGAGTCCTTGGTTTTATCAAAAGGTGGTCAAAAGAATTTAATGACCCCTATATAACTAAAACACTATACATTTCTTTGGTCCGTCCTATACTGGAGTACGGTTCATGTGTCTGGAGTCCCCAATATGGAGTACATCAGGACCGCATAGAATCCGTACAAAAGAATTTCCTAACTTTTTCACTTAGAGGTCTAAACTGGGATGCAAATCTTCACCTTCCATCTTATAATAGTAGACTCTTACTCATAAACTTACCTAGCTTAAGAAATCGTAGGACAATGCTCGGTGTAGTCTTTCTGTATAACCTTATTAACAGGGATGTAGATAGCCAGCATTTACTAACACGCTTAAAATTTAACATTCCTAATAGAAGGACTCGAAACTTTAGTCCTCTGTTCCTTAGCCGTTGTAGTTCGACATATGCACTGCATGACCCTTTTAGGGTATTATGTTCGAACTACAATGGTCTCTACGCCATAACATCTCTTTCCTGTCCCTCAAATTTAAAATATAGAATTTTAAATTTCCTTACTAACTCCTCCTAGCTTAATAATAAAAAAAAATAGCTTAATATATTCTAACAAATCGTTTATTGAGCGCCCCTCGGTCGTCTGGGCCTCTAAGCTTTATGATGAATACAGGAATGCTAGCTGATGCTCTTATTGATGCACAAGCCATTTCCAAATTCTGAAAGACCGGTGAAAAAAAAAAAAAAAAAAAAAAAACTGTTAATCTGCTTCCGCTCGCCACAGTGTGCCGCGGCTAGCTCACAGAGTTCGCGGGTCTGTTCCACCGAATTTATAGTTCGACGTGATTGCCAGAGCCCAGAAACGATACAAATGGCGTTCAATAGTTCAAACTCTGCAATCTCTTTATTTTTCAATCTCTTTTCAATCAGAATAATGTTTAATCCTGGCTCCCGGAAACGGGCTCCACTCCAAATCTTCGTTGCTCGCCGATGCCTGCTTTGGCCGTTCCTGTGGTTCCGGCCACTGTCGCTGCTCCGTTGCTGTTACCGTTGCCGTGGGTTCCCCTAATCGTCGCCCTTTCGTTGGCCGCACGCGAGCCTTCCCACCTCCCGGGATTCCCTCTTGGGTCGTCTGCGACTTGATCTGTTTGGGAGTTGACTGTGCACTGACAAACCTCCGCTAAAATGCCGGTTATACCGCGTCTACGCGATAGCTAGCCAGGCTCGGGAGTTGGCAGACTATTGCCTCCGCTACATCAGGGAAACGCCGTGCATGCGCGCCAGCGTGTCTGGTTTGCGACATAGCATCTGACTGTCACCTCCGCAACACCAGGAAGACGCAGCGCATATGCGCCACGGAGCCTGATTCGGACTTAGCTGCTAACAGTCGGCTCCGCTACGCCAGGGAAACGCCGTGCTTGCGCGCCAGCGAGGGTCCCGACAGGGTCGGAAGTCGCCGTCGAAGACCGTGCGTCGCTCCCCCGCTATGCCGGGCGACCACAGCGCGTACGCGTCAATGGGGCCGGATCGGGAGTTGCTTGGTGGTTGACCGGGGTTTTCCCGATCGGTTTCCTAACTGGGCGCAAGTTTACGAGTCGGCTTGTCCTTTCCGTGCAGGACCACGCCTATTTGTTGTGATACGCCAGACTTGTCCTTTCCTCGCTTCATAGCAAAGCTACCTGCCGTGGTCAGGAAATGGCCCAACTTGACTCTGCTACTCTGGTTTGTGTTATTGCGGATCCTTCTCTTGCTTGTCTGTCACGTCTTCTGAATACTGGGCGTGAGTTCACGAGTCGGCTTGTTCTTTTCGTGCAGAACCACGCCTGTTCGTTGCGATTTCAGGAGTCGGTGTGGCGTACGCCAGACTTATCCTTTCCTCGATTCATAGCAAAGTTACCTGCCGTGGTCAGGAAATGGCCCAACTCGACTCCGATACCCTGAGCTTTAGAGAAACCGACAACGGATCCTTTCTTGTCTCGTCCTTAACGTCTTTCGGAATACCGGGTGTGAGCTCACGAGTCGGCTTTTCCTTTCCGTGCAGGACCACGCCTGTTCGTCGCGATTTCAGAAGTCGGTGCGGCGTACGCTAGACTTATCGTTTCCTCGCTTCGTAGCAAAGCTACCTGCCGTGGTCAGGAAATGGCCCAACTCGACTCCCCAACAGCCTTTCACTAACCTGAATTGCCAAGAATTACTTGAGTCGATAGATGTCAATTAAAAGGAATTCTAGTCGTTGAAAGAAGTACCAACTTCTAAAAAGATTTTGTCACCTGAACAAGAGTTATGTGAGGAACATCATCAGAAGAATACTATTGCACTGCCTTCAGGTCGATTTGAAGTCAGGCTTCCATTTATATTGGATTCAAGCGTTTTTGGAAACTCGTTCCAAGTAGCAAGACGCCGTTTTCTGTCGCTCGATAGATGATTATCTCGAGATTCAAATTTAAAGAAAATGTATGTGGAATTTATGGAAGAATACGAATCCTTACGTCATATGTCCAGTACAAGAAATGATGTTCTTGCTACTCTACACTATGTCATATGCCATCATTGTGTCTTACGGCACCAAACCGCATCGGCCAAACTACGAGTCGTCTTTGACGCGTCTTGTGCTAAACGATCTGTTGATAGTTGGTCCTACAATCCAAGAAGAGTTGTATTCAACTCTTTTTCGGTTCTGGCTAAAGAGATTCGCTCTGATAGCCGACATAAAAAAGATGTATCGCTAAGTAATGGTAAAGGAAACCGATAGGCGATACTAGTTGATAGTGTGGAGGAAAGACCCATCCCAGTCCTTAAAACTGTGCAAGCTCAACACCGTTACATATGGCATTGCTCCAGCTCCATTCCTAACCATAAGGTGTTTGAAGAGGTTGAGTGAATCTGTGAAAAATACATTCCCTCGAGCTGTCGAAGTACTTTTACGTCGACGACATGTTAACGGTTGCTGGTTGCTTTGAGGAGCTAAAGAGAATTAAGTCTGAAGTAACTCAGGTTCTTCAAAACTCCGGGCTTAAATTGAGCAAGTAGTTTTCAAACTCGCCTGAATTTACCAATAACACTTTCGGACTCAGAGCTGACTTAAGCATTAGGAATCGCTTGGGTTCCTAAAGATGGTGTGTTTAAATTTGAAATTGATGCTTTTTGAATTTTGAAATTGAATCGAAGCATCGAAGCTATTTGCTGTGACATCGAAGTGGTTTGACCCCCTTGGCTTATAAGGCTCCATACTTATAAAAGATCAGGATCTTATGAAAGATCCTGTTGTAGGAACTTTGGCTAGATAAGTTAGATTGAGATGAGTCAATTACATTTGAGTCAACATTTCTTTGTCACAATTAGAGGACATCTCAATTCCGAGATTATTGTTTACCGAGCCGATGTCACCGATTCAATTTCATGCCTTTTCTGACGCATTGATGTTAGTCTATAGAGCCTGCGTCTATATTCGTTGCGAATCTGCAGAAGGTATTAAAGTTTCGTTGTTGACTGCAAAGTCGAAAGTAGCGCCGCTCCCTCGTCTCAAGTTTGTGCCGCTCACCTTCTCGCAGATCTCTGCCGCACGATAAAGCCTCTAATAAAAGTTCCGACCGAACGATCGATCTGGTTTGCAGGTCTATCGTTTTTAAAGGAACCGGAATATAAGTGGCTGACGAGCCCCCGGCTTAATCTGTCACCAGAAACTATACAGATGGAAGCAAAAAAGAATGGGGTCGGATTTACCGCAATATCTACCTCACATTTATTGGAAGTGATAGAACGATATTCCTCTCACCTAAAACTGCTGCGAGTGTTTGTTTATATTTTCCGGTTTATAAGGAAATCAAAGAAATTCGTAGTGAATTCTGATATTGTTCCCTCACCTGTCGAATATAATGAATCCTTTAAGAAAATAGTCGAAAAAGTCCAAGAGCACGAGTATCAAGATGAAACAGAAAAGATGCGAAAAAATTTAATTGTCTACAAAAGCTAAATCCCTTTTTACACGAATCCTCAGTGGCTGGGTTTACCTTTTTGTTGTTGCGGGTTGGGGGGCGACTAGCTAATGCACTAATATCGTACGATGCCAAGTTTCCAGTATTGTTGACAAAACGCTCTCAAATTGTTCAGACCTACGTCCGATACTTACACGAGTTGAATTTTCATGTGGGTCTACGATCTCTTGTGAGTCTTTTGCAATAGAGCATTTGGATCGCAAACCCCGGACCAGTAGGGTCTAACGTGCTTGCGGCGATGGCGGCTTGTCTTTTCAATCAAGCAAATGTTTTGACAGCGATGGTCCTGGGAGTACTTCTTAGGCATACAGACGCGGTCAAAGTGGCGGCACCAAAAGGAGGACATACGAATGGCGAGCCGGTCCTGATCACGGAGGATCACCAGCCACCACAACATTGGCTCAATGGAAGGGTCGGATCAACGCACACCGGCGCGAACGGAAGGGTCAGAGTCGCCGTCAGGACTATAAGCTGGCGCGGTTGCCAGTGAGTTGAAGCCCAGTGAGTTGCCAGTGAGTTGAGATGCAGGCCTTCAACGGCGCCGGTGTTAACGGATTCGTCGTGGTTTATTGCATTTATTATAATTTAGAATTTGTTTTTAAGCTGAATTATATTTTTTAGTTGAATTGTTAAAGCGAAAGCTCATATTCGCTCTTGTGCAAATTCGCCCCGCTTCGCCGCAATAGATAAGTTGGCCTTAAGATTAGAGCAAATATAGATCGAATATAACGTTAAAGAGGACACATCTTTCGCTTTCGTTTTCGTTATTTTTTATATTCACCCCCACCCTTTCTTATTTATTTTTTATCATTTATTGTGAGAGATAAACTAATCTCATTTAACAATGGCTTTAAAAACTAAAAAAAACAAATTGAAATATCTTGCTAACTTTTTGAGTTAGCATGTTATTTTGAAATATGGTGCGGTGCCATGCTCGCAATTTTTTCTAATCTGAGTTCTTTTGACCATATAAACTCAAATCAAAAATCTGAATATAAATATCTTGCTTAGTTTTTGAGTTGGAATGCGTCTCCTAAAAAGTGGGCGGTACCATGCCCACATTTTTTTGAATTCTAAATCTATTGACCATGGGTGTTTCGTTCTTGAGATATTATTTTGTCCAAAAAAAGTGGTCAAATTTCTTATAGTGCACTGCAATAACCCTAGTTTTGGTTTGCCAAATAAAAGATCGTATTTATTTCTGGACAGCACGACACCTACTTTAAACATAAGTGGACCCCAACTCTGCAAGAAAGGTCATCCGATACCGAAGCAGTGAGGCCTGCATATATAGTATGTGCAACACTTCCAAAAATTTATAATTTTCATATAAATCACATAAATGTGTACATAAATCAAGGAATTATTTCCTTAAAAAAGAAAATTTAGTTTTTTATTTAAGTACATATTTACGTTCTTGAATTAGGTACAAAATTCATTATATTCCTGCAGATAATTTATATATTGTTATTTTTTGTAGGACAAAGCGAAACAAATGACCTTGGTCCCGAATTTTTAGCTCAATTGACTAATTTTACAGTACCCCAAGGACGGGACATATCATTTACTTGCGTTGTGGACAATTTAGGACCATATAGGGTAAGTACTCTAGCTACCGCACCCGATCTGTTTCCAATGTTAAAAATAGGCGTTATTTAAGATGCTTGATAAAAAAAATTAACGGCAAAAACACGATACATTTTAAATGCAAAAATACCAATCGCCTTTAAACAATCAGATGCGGTTGTTATTATTTAAACTGGCCATATGTTAATGCTTGGCCATGTTGTAAAATGATTATCGATACATAGCATAATGATGGTAATTCTTATGAATTTTTTTTTTATCTAAACTGTAGATTTAATATACTTTCTTTGGAAAAAAAATTTATATGAGCAAATGTGCTGAAATCTTTTATTGAACAATTTAGCCTATAATAATAGTCATCCGATCCCGGCCGTACCGACATGTGTCCAGCATGCAAAGAAAATATGTGTATGTGTTAGGTTGATAGCTTTAAAACTAAGAGACAAGTTCGGGTAATAACAATCAGACAGAGCGACGGACAGACTTCGACTTAGTAGGTGATCCTGATCAAGAAGACACATCAGAGAACGGCACGGGTGGCACTTTTCGACACCCTATGCGTACCCACAAGTATTTGTGTGTGAGTGCCATTCGACTATGAGTACAAAGTGTGTTTTGCCTTTCTTGCACTCGTGATTTTGTTCCTGTGTTTCTTAAGATGCAAAACACACGGGTATTTTCGGCAGCTTGAGCAAATTATACCTGCCACCCTCAAAAAGAGTGGCTAGAGAGAATAAGTAAAAAATATTATCTTTAAAATAGAGCAGTGGAGGGCAACTTTTCATTTTCCACGTGTGCCCCCTACTGCTCTATTTCATATTTTCTCTTTTTCCAGGCACGCGTGTATAGGGTCGGGAAATTTTGTATAGGGAAATATAGGGAAATTCTGCCGCAGCGCAGCCGGCACACTGACAGTGTAAGCACTCTCAAAATTTTTAGAAACTCTCTCTTTTGCTCCCATTTTGCCTAATTTGTCAGCCCAAAATTAAAAATCAAAATTTTTCCACTGAGAAAAATTTTGTCAGAAATTGGCTTGGAAAAAGTTTTCTCCATAGAAAATATAGATAGGGAAGCGTAGTTTTTCATTTGTTTAAGAACTATTCCTACCAAGCTTTCTTTAAAATAAAATACACTATTTTAGTGTCAATTCAAACTTTTAAATTAACGAAAAATGAAAAAAAAAAACTAAGTTTTCTCAGTGAAAGCTCTGCTCCCATGGTTTTTCTGTGCTACACATACACTCAAATTTTAAATATGTGCGCGTTTTGCCAAATAAGAAACACATCTCGCGTGTTTCGGCAAATACCCGATAGAGCAATAGATAGATGAATTTTATATTATTTTAATTTTGCCAGTTTTATTACATTTTATTATACCAGGGGTGCCCAGCCCCATTGCTCTCGGAGCTCCTTTGTTGTTGGAATTGCTCTTTATATGGGAAATGAAATTTCATATACGTGTGTGGCTCGTAGTAGGCAAGGGCTAAATACAAAAACAATTTTTCGTTTTTTCGAGTTAAGCAACAACAATTGTATAGTGTCTCAGTTTTTCGTACTAATACAAAGGCACTTTGTTTTTGTATTACCGAAAACTTTTCACTGCAAGAAATTACTTTTGGATGAGATCTCAAAAAGAATGGTTAACATCTGAGCTATGAATTTCTTTTATTTATAACTTTATTACAGTTTTTAACTTTTATTTCATAAATATTTTTGTATTACTATTTTCCATTGAAAATTGTACCATAATTTTTTTCAGTATACCGACATGACTTGCAAAAAAAAATTTCTAGCTTGAATGTATTGGTGATTTTTTGCATTGGTATTCGAGTTTGCTCTGGCGTATGCTGAGCTTGGGCACCCCTGTATTATACCATTGCAGAGGGTATTATAATTTTGGTCAAAAGTGTGCAACGCAGTGAAGGAGACATCTCCGACCCTATAAATTATATATATTCTTGATCAGGATAACCTTCTGAGTTGATATAAGCATGTCCGTCTGTCCGCCTGTCTGTCCGTCTGTCTGTTTCTACGCAAACTAGTCTCTCAGTTTTAAAGCTATCGTCTTGAAACTTTGCACACACCCTTCTTTCCTTTGCACGCAGTATATAAGTCGAAACGGCCAAGATCGGCCGACTATATCCTATAGCTGCCATATAACTGATTGATCGGAAATGGAATTTGGTAAAAAACCCAACTTTGGTATTTTTGAAGATGGAAGCTTGGTACTTTGTGTTCGATTTTTTATTGTAATAAATTGGTAATATTATGGTATTCTCATAAGGATCGGCCAATTTAATCCGATGTTTGCGATATATATCCGGTTTTAACTGCAAGGGTATATCAACTTCGGCTCCGCCCGAAGTTAGCTTTCCTTTCTTGATTTATTCTCATTTTTATTAGAGCATATAAGTTTGAAAAAAAATTTTAATTTTAATTTTGTTAATTTAATTTTTATAATTTAATTGATTTTAATTTTTAAATTAATTTAATTTTTAACTTTAACTTTTTTTAAATAATTTTCTTAATTTATTATTTTATTTAATTTAATAATTTTAAATTAAATAAAAAGTTTTTTTTCTTTAACATTTTATATTTATTTAACTTTTTTTAACTAAATTTAATATGTACAATGCAATGTGACAAAGTGACTTGTAAAAAAGAAAAGCAAAACAAGAAAGGAAAGCCAACTTCGGGCGGAGCCGAAGTTGATATACCCTTGCAGTTAAAACCGGATATATATCGCAAACATCGGATTAAATTGGCCGATCCTTATAAGAATATCGTAATATAACCAATTTATTACAAAAAAAAAAATCTAAAACAAATTACCAAGCTTTCATCTTCAAAAATACCAAAGTTGATATTTTTACCGAATACCATTTCCGATCGTTCTGTTATATGGCAGCTATATAATTGGCCGATCGTTATGAAATTTTGTAGGTTGGATCAACTATTTTACAGAAAAATATAATCTGTACGAAGTTCCAACTTTCTATCTTCAAAAACACGAAAGTTCGGTCATTTCCGATTTTTCAGTTATATGGCAGCTATAGGATATAGTCGGCCGATCCTTATGAAATTTGGTAGGTCGTATTATTATAATGCCAAAAATAGCATTCTTACAAAATCCGAACTCTCTAACTCTAAAAACACCAAAGTTATACCATTTCCGATCAATCAGTTATATGGCAGCTATGAGATATAGTCGGCCGATCCCGGCCGTTCCGACTTATATACTGCGTGCAAAGGAAAGAAGGGTGTATGCAAAGTTTCAAGACGATAGCTTTAAAACTGAGAGACTAGTTTGCGCAGAAACAGACAGACGGACAGACGGACATGCTTATATCAACTCAAGAGGTGATCCTGATCAAGAATATTGTCGCGTCAGGCAGCAGACATACTTTTAATTTTTATGTTTAAATAACATTTATGTAATGTTTAGTGCAATGCTTAGTGTAATGTTTATTTA
This sequence comes from Drosophila pseudoananassae pseudoananassae, assembly GCA_018153035.1. Lineage (NCBI taxonomy): Eukaryota > Metazoa > Arthropoda > Insecta > Diptera > Drosophilidae > Drosophila > Drosophila pseudoananassae. The sequence continues at coordinate 2,030,811 of JAECXR010000007.1, forward strand.
TTAGGCTTAAGTTTGTACAAAAGCTTAGTTGATCGCAAGCCGACTCTCTCTCGGCCGCTCGATTCAACGGGCTTTCTATAGAAAGTTTTAGCTCGCAGTGTCTAGGTCGGGCCGCCCTCTCCATTATCGAGAGCTTTAGCTTCGCAATGACTAGTCGGGCCGCCCTCTCTGTACTTTACTTGAGTCCCTGCATGCACCATAAGCTGGTCTATCTGCGGATCATCCGGCTTCATCTGCATGCAGGAATAAACATTTTTTATAACGTTCAAAATTAATTAATTCGTCTTTTTATTTACGGCATTGAAAACGCTCAATGACCAAACAAATATATATACTTTATAGGGTCGGAAATGTCTCCTTCACTGCGTTGCACACTTTTGGACAAAATTATAATACCCTCTGCAAGGGTATAAAAAGTATTTATATCAGAATACCAATCATAGCAGAATTAGGTCATATGACCCCTACAAGCAATAGTGTTCTTGCTACTCCACACTATGTCACACCCCATCAATGTGTCTTACCGCCTCAACGCATATCGACCAAGGTCAATTAGTGTTTTTTTTTTCGTGGTCTTTCAGAATTGAGGCAATGCACACTGGACGCAAAATGAAGCTACAGACTTGAAACTTGGCACACTGTTTATATATTATATACTATATTATATTATTATATCGGGCCACGCCTTTTTTTCCGCCCCATAGAAACCAAACTCTGGGACAAAAACTTACAAAATATCCATGAAAATTGGGCCAATATTTCCAATAAATTTTAAATATATTTAAAATAACTTAAGTTAAAATATCCCTTTAATCCCATATTCTTTCCCGCACTATTAATCTTCAACTTTCCAACTAAATAATGCATCTTGCACAATTATAATATATTTAGTTAATTAATTTTAAATCATTTTAACATAAAAATTAAAGTAATAGGCATCGACATATTCAAATGTATCTGAAGTTAACGGTACAAGCTCAGTTTTCGTGGTTGCTTCGTCCACGAGCTTCAAGCACGCTTTCTTGGCAGTGATAGCATTTTCTTGAGCAACGAAATTGACACTATTATCATTTTCTGCTGAAACGTCAAAAACTTATCTATGCTTTAATCGATAGCCCTTTATCATAGCTTAAGTGTGGCCGTCCTCAACCATTGGGGGATTCTTTAATATAGTCTGATGGGTGAAATTTCGCTTTAAAACTAAATGCAAGAAAACTTTCTTTCTGCGCCTTATACGTTGGAACTATCCGAGAGAATTTTTTCATCAACATAAGCAACAAAGTTCTTAATCCTCTTTTTCAAAAGATCCTATATGTTTCGCTTTAAGTTTCCAATTCGATGCTGCAACACAAAGTTATGAGGTCTTTTAATTAGACTGTTATAAAATTGGCCAGCACATGGATGCGAATGTGCTGGCCAATTTTCTAACATTTCTGCATAACTTACAAATGTTTATGATGTCTGGTAAAAAGTTTTTTTTTTTTAAATGGAGCAAAAACGAGCCAAAAAGGTTTATGTCATCGTATTTTAAACAATTTCAAGAACAAAACTGCGTTAATAGTTTTTTACAATCCGGGACAATCCAACCTACTTTTATTCCATGAAACACAAAAAATGCTGGTTTAAAATTGTTTAATATACATCTTTACAAAAGCACATATGCACAAAGACACATCACATTAAACAAACATTGCATTAAGCATTTACATTTAATATAGCTTCACTAATATTTTACTTTGTTTTAAAACAGTGGTGGGCAAACTCTCATTTTACATAGCACGCGAGTATAGGGTAGGAAATTCTGCCGCAGCGCTGCCGGCACACTGACAGTGTGAGCATTCTCAATTTTTTTTAGAAGCTCTCTCATTTGCTCTCATTTTGACTCATTTGACAGCCCAAACTTAAAAATCAAAATGTTTCCACTGAGAAAAATTTTCTCACAAATTGGGTTGAAAAAAGTTTTCTCCATAGAAAATAAAGATAGGGAAGCGTAGTTTTTCCTTTTTTAAGAAATGTTGCTAGAAAAGATGTTTTTAAAATAAAATACACTATTTTAGTTCCCATTCAAACTTTTGAATAACTAAAAATTAAATAAAAAAATAAGTTTTTTTCGCTCAGTGAATTCTCTGCTCTCATTGTTTTTCTCTGCTTAGTTTTGCCCACCACTGTTTTAAAATGTGTAAAGATATGCTGAAATGTCCCTGGAGTAAAACACCAACACACTGCTTTCAATAAATCTTTTATTTATTCTGTTTAGCTCTGCTCAAGATCATTGCTGGTGTTCGACTGACTCCGCTCTCAACCTGCGATCCGCATCATCCCTCATAACTCGGTGAGGGAGAAAATGAGAGCGATGAGAGCACAAGAGAGAGAGAGAGAGAGACCCAGAACCGAAAACAAGCAGCAACACCAACTTACATTTATGTTTACAGTTATGCTATACAATAGTTAATATAAATATAATAATAAGTAGCAATCCTGCTACAATTCGACCTTCCTGACATTTTAAGATCTCCTGATCTTGTGATATTTTACAATTGATTCTTACATATATTTGACTTAAGGGGCCCATCCACAGGCGAGCATGTTCGTCGAACATGCTACTTGAATGTTCGCCTACTTGAATTTCATTTTCCCACTAACTAGAGCGAACATTCGTGCGAACATCATTTTTCGATAAATTTTCAAACTATTAACATGTCATTATTACGCAATTGCTTGTTTTTATATGCATCGCTTTTGGCGTTAGGCTATCAATAAAATCTAGAAGGAATGTTTTGTTCATTTTGCTCTACCAAAACGTTTTTCCAACTGACGTTCGTGCCAACATTGCCATCCATTTACGAGCATGTTGTTGCCAACGTTGTCAAAATAGAACGATTTCTATCTCATTCGAACATTTTGACGAACACAAAATATGACAACGAACACTACCATCCACAGGAAAAATTTCGGCGAGCACAACATGTTCGACGAACATGCTCGCCTGTGGATGGGCCCCTTTAGATACTATTAGTGATTTTATGATATTTTACTATTGATTCTTATATATATTTGACTTAGATACTATTGAATTTATTTACAAAAGTTTACATAAGATTTTAGGTTTATTTTTTTTGGTTTACCTATTCAATGTTTAATTTTCTGACAACTCCAGACACATTGATATGGAATACGTGACAATTGAAAACCTTTAACATCTTTATTTTAATACCTATAGTTTCTTAAAACTTTGTCTATTACGAATGGACTCTTATGTTTGGGTATTAACTTTCTTGCAACTCCAACAGGACAATCAAAATATTTAACCATGATATAATCACCTACCTTGTTTTTTGAATTCTCTTTCTTTTTCTCATTGTATTTTCTTTCATTATCTCTCTGTAACTTTGTTTGAGACTCTGTTCCTTCTTTTCTAATTTTGTCTAAATTCCTAACATTATCGGTATTATCTAATTCTTCTAACTTTTGTCTTAATGCATCTATAATCGTTCCTTTTTGTGCGATTCCAAAAAACATTTTCCTCGGAATTCGCGCAATGCTTCTCTGCTTTGTATTGTTTAAAGAAAACTTAACATCTTCAATAACTGTATCCCAATGCAATCCCTTTTTTTGAGTCTGCCAATTTTTCTATCATCGGTCCTATTATTCTATTAATTCTTTTGCATTATTTATGAAAAGTTTATTAATTTATTAATTAAATTTCTTAACATCATCAGAGAACTGCCCCTATCCGAGACGATACAAGTCGGTATACTATACGATCTAAAATAATATTTCAATGCTATAATAACTTTCTTTGTGTTTGTTGTTTTTGTTGCATATGACGTGACATATTTTGTAAACCCGTTATGACAACAAAAAGATGTTTATTTGACCTTCTCTTATCCACTAGCCCGTAGTGATCAATATGTATGATCTCAAATGGTACATTCCCTTGGAATGCTGTGTAATAATCCTTCTCCTTTTTCTGACTTTGGTGAAAACGCTACATACCTCAAACAATTATTAATACGTCTAACAACTTTCTCTTTCATATTTGCAAACAAATACGTCCTAACAATTCCATCCATAACCTTATCTCTACCTAAGTGTCCTAACTCATTATGATATTATTACAGTATCTTGTCTTCAATTTTTTCTGGAACATAAAACAACAATTTTCCATAATTTGCTTTCCTATAAATTACTCCATTTCTCATCTCGAACATTTTGTCATCTTCTTTTTCTAACTTCATTCTAATTATACCCTTGCAGAGGGTATTATAATTTTGTCCAAAAGTGTGCAACGCAGTGAAGGAGACATCTCCGACCCTATAAAGTATATATATTCTTGATCAGGATCACCTCCTGAGTTGATATGAGCATGTCCGTCTGTCCGTCTGTCTGTCCGTCTGTCTGTCCGTTTCTACGCGAACTAGTCTCTCAGTTTTTAAGCTATCGTCTTGAAACTTTGCACACACCCTACTTTCCTTTGCACGCAGTATATAAGTCGGAACGGGCGGGATCGGCCGACTATATCCTATAGCTGCCATATAACTGATTGATCGGAAATGGTATAACATTGGTGTTTTTAGAGTTACAGAGTTCAGATGTACGAATTTGTACGAATGCTACTTTTGGCAAAATAATACGACCTACCAAATTTCATAAGGATCGGCCGACTATATCTTATAGCTGCCATATAACTGATTGATCGGAAATGTTATAACTTCGGTGTTTTTAAAGCTAGAGAATTCGGATTCGGCACGAATGCTATTTTTGGCAAAATAATACAACATTCCGAATTTCATAAGGATCAGCCGACTATATCCTATACCTGCCATATAACTGAAAAATCGGAAATTACCAAACTTTCGTGTTTTTGAAGATAGAAAGTTGGAACTTCGTACAGATTCTATTTTTGGTCAGTTAATAAAACCTACCAAATTGCATAACGATCGGCCGACTATATCTTATAGCTGCCATATAACTGAACGATCGGAAATGGTATTTGGTAAAAATACAAACTTTGGTATTTTTGAAGATGGAAGCTGGGTACTTTGTCCAGTTTCCAGTTTAACTGCAAGGGTATATCAACTTCGGCTCCGCTCGAAGTTAGCTTTCCTTTCTTGTTTTCTTTAATTTTTCATCGTTCTCTTGACATATAACTAAATTGTCTTCAAAACTTACCGTTTCTACTACACATATGTTAGTATTCCTACTTAAAGCATCTTCTTTCGGAACCTTCGTAGGGCATAAATAATAGCTAACGTTTCAAGTTCAAAGCTTTGCTTCATCTTTTGTTGTAGCTTCCGAAAAATAAAATAAAGGATGAAATTTCTCATCCTCTTTTCTCTGTAATAATACCGCATCAAAACCATGTGCGCTAGCGTCTGTATGTAGTTCTACCTCATCCTTGTAATAATATAATCCTAGTACCGGTGCTTCCATTAGCTTCTTTTTTAGCATCTTAAAAAAATCTAGCTCTTTTTCTTGAAACACAAATTCGCAATCTTTTTTCAACAAATCATATAATGGTTTTGCAATCATCGAAAAATCCTTTATGAATCTTCTAAAGTATGAACACAATCCCAAAAAGCTTCTTACTCCATGCATTTTGTTGGGGACTGGATAATCTCTGATGGCTTCAATACTTTTATCATTCGCTTGTATTCCTTTATTCGTCACCAAAAAGCCTATGTATTGAACACTCGCATTTATCCATTCTTAATTCTAATTTGTTTCCTGCTAATCTTTCAAAAACTTCTTTAAGTACACTCAAATGCTCTTCAATTTCTTTACTTGCGATCATAATATCGTCCATGTATATAACAACCTTTCCTTCTCTTATCATGTCTGCAAAAATCTTTTTGATAAATCTTTGAAACACCGCCGGTGCGTTTTTTAAGCCCATTGGCATCCGCATGAATTCTAACTGCCCTAGCGGAGTCATAAATGAAGTATATTTAATTGATTCATTCTCAACAAATACATGAAAGTATCCATGTTGAAGGTCTAATTTTGAAAATATAGTCTTATTTACTAACCTAATAATACCTTGGTTAATTATTACCTATTAATTCATTTGTTTAAGTACTCGTCTAATATGTTCTGTAACTTTTCTTTCTCTGTATAAGCTAACCGTCTCGGAGAACTGCTAAAAGGTTTCAAGTCATGCAACCTCAGCTTTATTTTACACTTAACCTCTGGTTCCTTTGTTCTTTGTTTATTAACATAACAATTTCCTATAATTTTAATAAATTGCTGTTTAACCTTATAATCCACTTGTACACCAATTTTGTATTCTACAGATTCACTTCAATATTAATATTCATTAGTTCCTTTTCTATTACATTTATGTCAAATTTCGTTCTTGTAACCAAACTGCATTTCCAATTTTTTTGTTTATTACTAACTATTGCTTCTTTTACCTCTTCGCTTATTATTCGACTACCATCATTAACCTTACTAACATCTCTAATTCTTCTCTGTTCAACATCAACATCACTACCTATTTGCTCTTCATCACAGACATCATAATATTTATTTTAATACTTTTAATTTTTTCTAATTTTTCTACAGTAACCAACTTTAAGGTGTCAAGGTTCAGATTTAGATCACATGCTTCCATAAAATCCCTTCCGAGGATTACATCATTTAGAAATCGAAATCGAATCGTCGCATGCAGACGTGTATTTATTGTGCCCCGGAAAAAGTATTCAATAGTATCAAAAATGTGCAGTGACTGGTTTCGTAAATCAACAACAACGCGAAAAGAAGCTTTCAGCGATGAAATCGCTAACGTTTATATTGATTACATTGATTACATTGATTACATTGATTACATTGATTACATTGATTACATAAAACATAACATTTAAAACTTGAACCAACTCAACCTCGATTGCAATGAGTCTAAACGACGTTCGCACACAACGTCAACGTGAGCAAGACGAGAGACGGCTCTCAGTACAAAGAAACAACGCTTACTTCACTTTCAAAGCAACCGAAAGTAATGCAAGCTCATACCAAACACGGTCAATTACCCCAAACTTGACCGAAGTCTTAAACGTAGAGAGCGAGAGAGTGCGTTCTTGTTCCCCCTCGCTACCATCGATGATTCTGCAGCCAAAGAGTGAAGTAACTAGCACCGCAACTTCTTTGACAACATCAACCGTAACAACAACAACCGCAACTGTAACGACAGTTACAGTTAATCAGCTAAAGCAGCAAGGGCCTTCAAGTCGTACCCAAGGGCATAGAGTCCGAAGTATCGCCTGCAGAGATAACAAAGGCGCTACAAGAGAAGGGATTTAGCGCTAAGACAGTCTTCAATATCCTTAACAGGAATAGAAAGCCGCAGCCACTCTTTAAGGTTGAGCTCGAACCACAAATTAAGCCCCTAAAGAAATACGAAGTGCACCCTATATACAATCTACAGTTTCTGCTGCACCGCAGAATTACATTTGAGGAGCTGCACAAACGCAAAGGCCCGGTACAATGTGCGAACTGTCAAGAATATCGCCATACAAGGTCTTACTGTAAACTGCACCCGGTGTGTGTAGTTTGTGGTGAGCTTCATGACTCCGCACACTGCCCAGCGAGCAAAATTGACCACAACTCGAAAAAGTGCGGCAACTGCGGTGGAAATCACACTGCTAACTATAAAGGTTGCCCAGTTTATAAGGAGCTTTAAAAGTCAGTCCCAGTCTTTAAAAGTAGCATCCACCAGAGGGGATTTACTGCCCGCACCCAAAATAATCAGTTCATAGCCTCCAGGTCAAACCCTGAAGTCTTCTTCTCGACTGCAGCCAGATCCTCACTAGGACCCATAAGCTCTGCCAAAAATGTCACATACGCATGCGCTTTAAAATCAGGACTGGCTACCCTAGCCTCAAAAAGCTCACTGCCGCAATCAGCACACCAAGAATCGAACACGGCTCAGCAGCATTAGCCGCATCAACAGAATTAATACAAATGCTGGTCTCACAACAATCCAAATAATGAGTTCCAATCCAATCAACTCGACGTAATGCTGCTTTCAGAAACACATCTTACAAACAGATACAATTTCCAACTACGAGGATATTCATTCTATGGAACAAATCATCCAGATGGTAAAACACACGACGGGACTGGAATTTTTATCGGAAGCCGTATTAAAATACAAAATTTGCTAAAAACTACCTGCATCCATAAATATACACCTAAATACTGGCAAGCAATTAACTCTAGCCGCCGTATACTGCCCCCCACGCTTCACCATTGCCGAAGATGAGTTTATGCAGTTTTTCAACTCACTCGAAGACTACTTCATACCATCAAGACTTTGTTTCTTCTGGCACACCAACTTACGATGTAATAGACTTTGCGATTACCAAAAACATTCCTAAAAATCTGATAAGCCCGAATGCCTTTTGGATCTTTCATCTGATCACTCGCCTTTTCTTTTTTACTCTATTCCAGTGGTGGGCAAATACTCATTTTACAAAGCACGCAAGTATAGGGTAGGAAATTCTGCCGCAGCGCTGCCGGCACACTGTCAGTGTGAGCACACTCAAATTTTTTAGAAGCTCTCATTTTGACTCATTTGACAGCCCAGACTTAAAAATCAAAATGTTTCCACTGGGAAAAATTTTCTCACAAATTGGGTTGAAAAAAGTTTACTCCATAGAAAATAAAGATAGAGAAGCGTTTTCATTTGTTTAAAAACTTTTGCTAGCAAAGCTTTTATTAAAATAAATTACACTATTTTAGTACCCATTCAAACTTTTGAATCAACGAAAAATGACATCAAAAGCTAGGTTTTTTTGCTCAGTGGATGCTCTGCTCTCATTGTTTTTTTTCTGCCACGCATACACTTAAATTTTAAACATGTGTGCGTTTTGCCCCCCACTGCTCTATTCCGGCACCCAGGGATCATTCATCAAAACTGACCTCACACATTGAGCTGAGTGACGAAGCGACGAAGCCAATGTAGACAGTTTTGTTAATTCACTGGAGTCTGTACTCGTCTCTGCATCTCGAGTTTCAACACCTCAAACTATAAACACATAATGCATTCAAAAGAAGACAAATCTACAAATCGAACAGCTCGTCCTCGAAAAGCGACGCTTACGTCGAGAATGGCAATGTCACAGATCGCCATCTGCTAAGCAACGCTTTAAACATGCCTCACGTTAACTTGATCAAGCTCTACAGCAAGAAGAAACGTATGTCCACCACCGCTACATAGAGCAATTGTCAACTAACAGTACGAAACACTCACTATGGAGAGCTCACCCAACTCTGAGCTCACCTAAAGAAACCGTGATGCCTATTAGAAATTCCACAGGCGGGTGGGCGCGCAGCGACGCAGACAGAGCCAGCACGTTTGCCAAACACCTTAAAAATGTCTTCCAACCAAATCCAGCCACCAATGCGCTTAGTTTGCCGACTCTATCAGATGAGCCCCAGCCTCAACATGAGCCGATTGAGTTTCGCCCAAACGAAATCGTTAACATCATCAAACGACAATTGAATCCGAAAAAATCCCCAGGCTGCGACCTCATAACTCCCAAAATGATCATTGAGCTCCCATACTGCGCCGTTTGCACTCTCACCCTATTTAATGCCATCGCAAAACTTGGCCACTTTCCAGTGAGATGGAAACAGTCAATTATAATAATGATAGCAAAGCCGGGAAAAGACCACACTATCCCCACGTCGTATAGACCTATAGACCTATACTCTCTTGCTTATCTAAACTCTTTGAAAAATGCCTAATGACTCGGATAAACACATACCTGAGAATCCAGGAAGGAATCCCGTCACACCAATTTGGGTTTCGTGAAAAGCATGGATCAATTGAGCAGGTCAACCAGATAAAATCCGAAATTCGGAACGCGTTCGAAAAACGAGAGTACTGTACTGCCATATTTTTAGATGTCTCTCAAGCATTCGATAGAGTCTGGCTAGAAGGTCTAATGTACAAGATCAAGACAATGCTCCCCTACAGCACCCACAAGATTTTAGAGTCTTACCTTTACGACAGAAAATTTGTCGTGAGGTGCAACACTGCTATATCTGATGATTACACTGTTGGAGCTGGAGTTCCTGAAGGTAGCGTGCTACGGCCAATATTATATGTCCTCTACACAGCAGATATCCCGACAAGCACACGTCTAACAACATCCACGTTTGCCGATGACACAGCTATTCTTAGCCGCTCAAAATGCCCGATTCAAGCAACTGCGCAGCTAGCTCTTCATATGGTTGATATTGAAAAGTGGCTGTCAGATTGGGGAATTAAAGTGAACGAAACTAAAATGCAAGCACGTTACGTTCACTCTGAACAGGAAAAACTGCCCTCCGATTACATTAAACAACACTCTACTCCCACAAGCAAACGAAGTAACATACCTAGGAGTACATCTCGACAGAAGACTCACATGGCGCCGGCACATTGAAGCCAAAAGAACACACCAAAAGCTAAAAGCCAGCGGCCTTCATTGGCTTATCAACGCTCGGCCACCTCTTAGCCTTGAATATAAAGTCCTGCTGAACAACTCGGTACTAAAACCTATATGGATGTACGGCTCCTAGTTATGGGGGAACGCCAGCAATAGCAACATTGACATAGTTCAGAGAGTTCAGTCGAAGATCTTGAGAACTATCGCCGGGGCACCGTGGTACGTTCGCAACGAAAACATACACCGCGACTTAAACATTGTAACGCATGTATCTGTAAAAAGAAAGGTATTTAGAAAAGGTGCGCCATCTAGGAGACAAGTTTTAAACTAGAAAGGGGCATAGAGAGATTAGGATGAGTGCAACCGGTTAAAATAGCAACTTTCCGTTGGGGCATTGTCTCTCCGGGCAATGGCCATGGAGGATTCAGCGTCAAATTTCATATTTCAAATTTCATTCCCTCATTGCACTTCCTCAGAGTTAGTTAAGTGGATTTGGTTTTTCCTAAGTGTGGTGTAGTGCAAAGAACGGCGAACAAGGAGCTTGTGTCCAGGGCCAAAAATATCAAAAGAGCCCACCTTTTTTGTGGCCAAGGGTGAATCCGAAATGAAGGGGTCTAAGCGGATCCAAGAGACCCCGGGTTTCCCCAGAGAAGAGTTCCAGCTTGTACCAAAAATATCAGGAGATAGACCAAAACCGATAAGATGAGGGAGGAAGAAAAAAAAAAAACTCAATCGGCGGGGTTGAGATTGACTCGATAGGTCCACCATTAAACCCTCTGAAATCAATCGAAAAGACTACCAGTTTTCCGGTGTAAAAGTGACCCGGAGTACTTCGGAGGCATCCGGCGAACTTTATCCGGGGAAAACCAGTACCGCCGAATCCACGTGGGATTTCGGAGTTTGGATAGGTGTTAGATTAAGTAGTGTTAGTTCTATTAGTGAGTAAGTTTTATGTTTTGTGGTGTATGAAGGCTAAAACCGAGCAGTTAAAAAGGGCATATGGCATGAGATACGAATGGGAGGAAAGAAAGCAAAGAAGATAAAATAACAAGAATAAGGATTTCCATGGCCTCAAAGTGTGTTTCACAATAACAAATTTTCCTTGTTTTTTATTAGTGTTAAGTCCAAAATTTCAGCCCCCTCCAGTCCGAGAAAGCGCTTTCAACGATGGATTTACCAATGCTGGGGTGAGTGTGAAGGTACTTACATAATACCAATTTTAATCATAAAAAGAAAATAAAGACCGTAAGAACAAACATATGGTAAAACAAGGAATATTTCCTAAACATGATGGCCGACTTAAATTAAAAAAAAAAAAAAGGAAATTTTATAGTAAATTGTTAATCCGCTAGTCCAAGTCATTCAAACCATTTCGTTGGCGAGTTTTTTCGTTCGATGTAATCTCCATAAAATTTTATTTTTTTATGAAGGTCTTGTTCATGTCTAATTTGTTTTTATTGTTTTGAAAAGCCAATTCTTTTAATCAATTAGTTTTAATTCTTTTAATTTCTTTTTGCCCAGTATGAATATTTCTGGTATTATTATTTATTCTATAGAATTAGATATAGTGGGCATGTACATTTTAGGTTTAAAGCAAATTTTTATTCTATTTTTTTTAGTGCTTAAATAAATTTTTATAATGTGCTAAAAAACACTATTTTTTGACCAGAGATAACAGGCCCCCTTGAGACCTTCGAACGCAGGGGCTATTATTGACATAATGGATCCAGGATTTTGATAGCCACTGGAAGAGCCCAATGCGAAGGAACCTTTTTTTAGCTGGCGAGCCAGAGCCGAAAGATTAGACATATTGCGTGCGTCACCCCTCCCAAATTTGACACCTCGCCTGGCACTTGAATTTCCTATCCTATACGACTTTCAAGCACACAATCATTATTGTTATAAATGGCGTCCAACTTTAGGGCCACGTTATGCAACGTAGCTCACCATCACAACTACTCATTTTGAACAGAGTTTGCAAAACAGATCTCACATTAGGAGAAATCAATTAATTTATTGGTTGATATAGCCATAAATGGAGTTTGATCTCGTTTTGTAGCTCATACTATTTTCAACATCGTTCGAAATTCGATCAGCCGCATAGGAAACGGATAGACCAAGTACTGAGAGGTAGGGTCGTCTGGGCACGGTTTGACCTAATCTCGAGCGAATGCGAAAAGAAAAATCCTTTTAGAATACCCTCTATTCACATCAGGTCCATAAATTTTATTATCATATGCATAGGAATTGCAGGCATTGATGGGCTACTTACAACCGCATTGCCTAACCACGGATGATACTAAAACGCAGTGAAATACTCAAATTAAAAATAGAAAAGTATCAGCATTAATTTTCTCAAGTAAAATGTCGCTTTGGAATTGCAGCAATTATTTTCATGATGAAGTATTAGCTGACCACGAAATAATGGGAAAACAAAGTTTTTAGCGCAGTGTTCGAAGCTTGGAATATAGGCAAAAGCGATCGATCGAAATTACCTAACCGCTGTCGGAAAGCAGCATTTGTTGTTGGTTTGAGCGCACAAGCAACAGGTGTTAGGCGCCACTCATGTTTATTTTTCATTCTTCTTTTCTTTTCCTTTGCATGCAGGTCTTATCTCAAGGGGTGTAGTTATGCTCAGGGTCAATTATTTTATGATATATTTGTCGTTGTCGATATTAGTTTTTTTTCGGTCTTTGCCTTGATTTGGAAAAAAATAACTATCAAAAATAAAAAAAAAAAAAATTTTTTTTAAATCAGGCGATCACAGCAGTTGATTCGTTTCAACGGTTAGATCAAACCCTTACCGAATCTAGATCAACTTCTGGGCGGTTCGATCAAACCGAAGTTAAGCTAGGTCAGTTCAGTATTGGTTCGGGTAAAATGTTGTGGAAGCAAAAGAATCAGCTGATCCAACGGAAAGTTCATCGACCTTTTTTGGTTCATTGAAATCCCTTATTACATCTGTTTGAATTCCTTGTTTTCATCTTTATTAATATTTTTAGATTTATTCGTAAGTTAGTTTTAATACTAATATTAATATTTAAAATACTAATATATAAATATTTTTAATATTGTGTCATTAAATAGTCGTGTCGGTAATTTTTTATACATATTATTTTTTCTGTCCTTGCTAAATACTAAAATTAACCAGTCATGCCAGATCCCGAAGAAAATGTGACACAAAAGTGTCCTTTATGTGATTCCACCTTAGAGATTGGAAAAACGTACAAAACCAAATGTGGTCATGTTTTCCATCAGTCCTGCATTGCAGGCTATGCCAAAAGTAAAACAGCGTGCCCTATTTGTAACACAGTATGCTTCGAAAAATTTGATAATCCATCTCAAAACACTAGGTGAAATTGACTAGACTAGAGGGTCTAGACTAGACTAGGACTAGAGGGTAGATGTTAGATTCTTAGACTAATCAGGGGCAGCAGCGTTGGGACTGGCTCAGAAACAGTTAATCCAAAGCACAATTTTAGACGCTGTAAAGTCCATGCAGAATGAGTTGATGACAGAATTATCTGAAAGAATGGCTAGGTTGATTGAAGCCAATCTTCCGGCATTATTTCCAGCGGTAGAAGTTTCAAATCCGGATGTAGCACTTGGAAGAAACTCTTAAAGCCACTTTTGGTCCAATCGCAAAACACCCAGTAGTAATCACTCAGACCTAAGCTAGAGGCCCGACAACGTAGGCCATATTTTAAATAGTTGGAAATTGCGGTTTAGTGGTAATCCGGAAGGTCTTTGTGTCGATAATTTTATTTACCGAGTAGAAGCCCTCACTAGACAAACGCTGGAAGGTAATTTTCAATTCTAAGCAGAAATGCTAGCCTTCTATTTGAAGGAAAAGCGAGAGAGTTCTTCTGGAGGTAACACAAAAATACCCAGGAATTGTGTTGGGACTTTCTTTGTACTGCGCTAAGGAGGCGGACTCAGATATTCTAGAAGCCATTCGAGATAGGAAGCAGCGGGAAAGTGAAGGATTTGATTCGTTCTATGATGCAATAGAGTAGTAAATGGACCACCTGGACATGCCGCTAACCGAAATGGTAGTGGTGGAAATTTGAAAAAGAAATTTAAGGCTAGAGATAAGGCATGAAATTCTGAATATTCCAGTCCGGTCGATAAAAAATTTAAGGGCAATATGCCGGCGCAGGGAAAGTTTCTTAGAAGATGTCCAAAAATCGCAGGGATATCAGAAGGTGGTGCCGTTCCGCAAGCAAGTTTCCGAGTTGGTTTAGGAAATGATGGATGCTGAGGAATTCGCAGAAGGCGAAACGAATGGCGAGGTCTGTGCAATGGCGCTAATATGCTGGACCTGTCGCAAAGGAGGCCATCGACACAAGCAATGTCGAATGAAGCGCAAAGTGTTTTGTTTCGGCTGTGGCGCCCCAAAAAACTACCAACATACTTGTCCGAATTGTTTAAAAAACGGGAAAGCGAAAGCTTTCAACGGTCGACAGCAGGCAAGTGTTCCGAAGCACAAGTCGACAAACGGGGACCTGAACTAGTATGTTCAGGTCAGACCTTAGACGACCCTGCGAGATCACCTACATCTGAATTTTGGCCAAATCTGGTGGTTCGTGAAGGAAAAAAGGGTGTCTAGAAATACTAAAAGAATTAGGTTCTATTTTTTTTTTTTTTTTTTTTTTTTTACCGGTCTTTCAGAATTTGGAAATGGCTTGTGCATCAATAAGAGCATAAGCTAGCATTCCTGAATTCATCATAAAGCTTAGAGGCCCAGACGACCGAGGGGCGCTCAAGAAACGATTTGTTAGAATATATTAAGCTATTTGTAATTTATTAAGCTAGGAGGAGTTAGTAAGGAAATTTAAAATTCTATATTTTAAATTTGAGGGACACGAAAGAGATGTTATAGAGTAGAGACCATTGTAGTTCGAACATAATACCCTAAAAGGGTCATGCAGTGCATATGTCGAACTACAACGGCTAAGGAACAGAGGACTAAAGTTTCGAGTCCTTCTATTAGGAATGTTAAATTTTAAGCGTGTTAGTAAATGCTGGCTATCTACATCCCCGTTAATAGGGTTATGCAGAAAGACTACGCCGAGCATTGTCCTACGATTTGTTAAGCTAGGTAAGTTTATGAGTAAGAGTCTACTATTATAAGATGGCAGGTGAAGATTTGCATCCCAGTTTAGACCTCTAAGTGAAAAAGTTAGGAAATTCTTTTGTACGGATTCTATGCGGTCCTAATGTACTCCATTTTGCGGACTCTTGACACATGAACCGTACTCCACTATAAGACGGACCAGAGAAATGAATAATGTTTTGGTTATATAGGGGTTATTAAATTCTTTTGACCATCTTTTATAAAACCAAGGACTCCTTTAGCCTTATTAACCATTAAGGAAATATGGTCGACAAATTTAAGTTTTATGTCTAATAGGATGCCGAGATCATTAACCTGGTTTTCTAAGGCAATCCCATTAATGGAATACGTAGCTTGCAGAGGGCAAGAACGATAAAAAGACATATGCTTGCATTTTGATCCATTAAGTATTAAATCATTAGCTGAACACCATTCTTGAAAGTTATCAAGGTCAGACTGAAGACTGCATTGGGCAGAGATGGATTTGTACTGAAGACAAAGCTTTACATCATCTGCATACATAAGAACTAGAGAGTTCGTTACAGCAGGGGGCAAGTCATTTATAAAAAGCGTGAATAATAGCGGGCCAAGATGACTTCCTTGAGGGACGCCAGATGTAGCACGGACCCGACGTATGTTTTTAAATAAGACTCTTTGTGTCCTTCCATCTTAATAGCTGGAGATCCACGTTAAGAGGTCTTTAGGAAAACCCAGCATATTCAGTTTACTCAACAAGAGTGAGTGATTAACTGAATCAAATGCTTTGCTGAAGTCTGTGTAAATTACATCGGTTTGATATCCCTTACAAAAGCCATCTATGGCAATGGATGTCAACTCCAGTAAATTTGTGGTGGTGGAGCGACGCTTAATAAAGCCATGCTGACAGGGAGAGATGATCGAAGAGCATAGGTGTTGCAAGTGAGGGGTAATTAATTTTTCAAATAACTTTGGAATTGCCGACAACTTAGAGATGCCTCTGTAGTTGGCAGCCTCAGACTTTTTCCCTTTTTTATGTAGGGGAATTATGAATGATTCCTTCCACTTAAGGGGAAAAATTGAGGTTTCCAAAGAAAAGTTGAAAAGTCTTAGAAGAGGTTTGCACAGAGCCCTGGCACAGTATTTTAGCACACAGCCTGGTACTCCATCGGGGCCTGGCGAATAAATGGGTTTGACCCTTAAAAGACCAGATAATAAGTTGTTCTCAGAAAAAAACGGACAGAAAACAAGATTTGCTGCTTGAATGTTATATGCGTAAGGCTGATCAGTCAATTTAGGAGGAGAATAAGTTGTTTGAAAAAATTCTGCAAATGTCAAAACTATAAATACAATTAGGTTCAAAAATAATGATAATCGTCCGTATGACGAAGTTATGCTCCTAGATAGGGTAGTGGTTGGTCTGTTAGACACGGCACAATGGGCCCAAACGCCTTTTTTTTGGCATAAACTCCAGTTTTAAAGATACTGGGCTCAAATTTTGTATATATGCTTGAACTATTTTTGTCGAATTTCGAATTTTATTGTTTTGGAAATTTGACCACGCCCACTTCGGGCGGAAATGCCGTTTTTTTGCATAAACTCCAATTTTAGATATACTGGGCTCAAATTTTGTATATATGCTTGAACTATTTTTGTCGAATTTCGAATTTTATTGTTTTGGAAATTTGACCACGCCTATGCCCGCCGCCTACATTAAGAGTTGGCTATACTGGAATTTTTACTTAATTTTTACATAAACTTAAGTTTTTCATAAAAAGAACTAAAACTTTTATTAAATATGGTTCTATTATTTATAATATTTAATTTAAACCTCTAACAGCGTCGTCTTTCCGGTGGCTCTCCCCCGAAACTTCGAAGAGAGCTGCATGAGAGAACTAATAAACACTTGCAACATCTATTGTTTTTTCGAAAACGAGCAAAAACGAGCAAAGAAGACCAATTAAATTTGAATTCCTATATTTTTATAAGTAACTTCACCTGGTTAGTTGCTTTTAGAATACCCTCTATTCACATCAGGTCCATAAATTTTATTATCATATGCATAGGAATTGCAGGCATTGATGGGCTACTTACAACCGCATTGCCTAACCACGGATGATACTAAAACGCACTGAAATACTCAAATTAAAAATAGAAAAGTATCAGCATTAATTTTCTCAAGTAAAATGTCGCTTTGGAATTGCAGCAATTATTTTCATGATGAAGTATTAGCTGACCACGAAATAATGGGAAAACAAAGTTTTTAGCGCAGTGTTCGAAGCTTGGATTATAGGCAAAAGCGATCGATCGAAATTACCTAACCGCTGTCGGAAAGCAGCATTTGTTGTTGGTTTGAGCGCACAAGCAACAGGTGTTAGGCGCCACTCATGTTTATTTTTCATTCTTCTTTTCTTTTCCTTTGCATGCAGGTCTTATCTCAAGGGGTGTAGTTATGCTCAGGGTCAATTATTTTATGATATATTTGTCGTTGTCGATATTAGTTTTTTTTCGGTCTTTGCCTTGATTTGGAAAAAAATAACTATCAAAAATAATAAAAAAAAAAAATTTTTTTTAAATCAGGCGATCACAGCAGTTGATTCGTTTCAACGGTTAGATCAAACCCTTACCGAATCTAGATCAACTTCTGGGCGGTTCGATCAAACCGAAGTTAAGCTAGGTCAGTTCAGTATTGGTTCGGGTAAAATGTTGTGGAAGCAAAAGAATCAGCTGATCCAACGGAAAGTTCATCGACCTTTTTTGGTTCATTGAAATCCCTTATTACATCTGTTTGAATTCCTTGTTTTCATCTTTATTAATATTTTTAGATTTATTCGTAAGTTAGTTTTAATACTAATATTAATATTTAAAATACTAATATATAAATATTTTTAATATTGTGTCATTAAATAGTCGTGTCGGTAATTTTTTATACATATTATATTTTCTGTCCTTGCTAAATACTAAAATTAACCAGTCATGCCAGATCCCGAAGAAAATGTGACACAAAAGTGTCCTTTATGTGATTCCACCTTAGAGGTTGGAAAAACGTACAAAACCAAATGTGGTCATGTTTTCCATCAGTCCTGCATTGCAGGCTATGCCAAAAGTAAAACAGCGTGCCCTATTTGTAACACAGTATGCTTCGAAAAATTTGATAATCCATCTCAAAACACTAGGTGAAATTGACTAGACTAGAGGGTCTAGACTAGACTAGGACTAGAGGGTAGATGTTAGATTCTTAGACTAATCAGGGGCAGCAGCGTTGGGACTGGCTCAGAAACAGTTAATCCAAAGCACAATTTTAGACGCTGTAAAGTCCATGCAGAATGAGTTGATGACAGAATTATCTGAAAGAATGGCTAGGTTGATTGAAGCCAATCTTCCCGCATTATTTCCAGCGGTAGAAGTTTCAAATCCGGATGTAGCACTTGGAAGAAACTCTTAAAGCCACTTTTGGTCCAATCGCAAAACACCCAGTAGTAATCACTCAGACCTAAGCTAGAGGCCCGACAACGTAGGCCATATTTTAAATAGTTGGAAATTGCGGTTTAGTGGTAATCCGGAAGGTCTTTGTGTCGATAATTTTATTTACCGAGTAGAAGCCCTCACTAGACAAACGCTGGAAGGTAATTTTCAATTCTAAGCAGAAATGCTAGCCTTCTATTTGAAGGAAAAGCGAGAGAGTTCTTCTGGAGGTAACACAAAAATACCCAGGAATTGTGTTGGGACTTTCTTTGTACTGCGCTAAGGAGGCGGACTCAGATATTCTAGAAGCCATTCGAGATAGGAAGCAGCGGGAAAGTGAAGGATTTGATTCGTTCTATGATGCAATAGAGTAGTAAATGGACCACCTGGACATGCCGCTAACCGAAATGGTAGTGGTGGAAATTTGAAAAAGAAATTTAAGGCTAGAGATAAGGCATGAAATTCTGAATATTCCAGTCCGGTCGATAAAAAATTTAAGGGCAATATGCCGGCGCAGGGAAAGTTTCTTAGAAGATGTCCAAAAATCGCAGGGATATCAGAAGGTGGTGCCGTTCCGCAAGCAAGTTTCCGAGTTGGTTTAGGAAATGATGGATGCTGAGGAATTCGCAGAAGGCGAAACGAATGGCGAGGTCTGTGCAATGGCGCTAATATGCTGGACCTGTCGCAAAGGAGGCCATCGACACAAGCAATGTCGAATGAAGCGCAAAGTGTTTTGTTTCGGCTGTGGCGCCCCAAAAAACTACCAACATACTTGTCCGAATTGTTTAAAAAACGGGAAAGCGAAAGCTTTCAACGGTCGACAGCAGGCAAGTGTTCCGAAGCACAAGTCGACAAACGGGGACCTGAACTAGTATGTTCAGGTCAGACCTTAGACGACCCTGCGAGATCACCTACATCTGAATTTTGGCCAAATCTGGTGGTTCGTGAAGGAAATAAGGGTGTCTAGAAATACTAAAAGAATTAGGTTCTATTTTTTTTTTTTTTTTTTTTTTTTACCGGTCTTTCAGAATTTGGAAATGGCTTGTGCATCAATAAGAGCATAAGCTA
Organism: Drosophila pseudoananassae pseudoananassae; assembly: GCA_018153035.1. Lineage (NCBI taxonomy): Eukaryota > Metazoa > Arthropoda > Insecta > Diptera > Drosophilidae > Drosophila > Drosophila pseudoananassae. Next base: position 2,050,869 of record JAECXR010000007.1, read on the forward strand.
GCATTCCTGAATTCATCATAAAGCTTAGAGGCCCAGACGACCGAGGGGCGCTCAAGAAACGATTTGTTAGAATATATTAAGCTATTTGTAATTTATTAAGCTAGGAGGAGTTAGTAAGGAAATTTAAAATTCTATATTTTAAATTTGAGGGACACGAAAGAGATGTTATAGAGTAGAGACCATTGTAGTTCGAACATAATACCTTAAAAGGGTCATGCAGTGCATATGTCGAACTACAACGGCTAAGGAACAGAGGACTAAAGTTTCGAGTCCTTCTATTAGGAATGTTAAATTTTAAGCGTGCTAGTAAATGCTGGCTATCTACATCCCCGTTAATAGGGTTATGCAGAAAGACTACGCCGAGCATTGTCCTACGATTTGTTAAGCTAGGTAAGTTTATGAGTAAGAGTCTACTATTATAAGATGGCAGGTGAAGATTTGCATCCCAGTTTAGACCTCTAAGTGAAAAAGTTAGGAAATTCTTTTGTACGGATTCTATGCGGTCCTAATGTACTCCATTTTGCGGACTCTTGACACATGAACCGTACTCCACTATAAGACGGACCAGAGAAATGAATAATGTTTTGGTTATATAGGGGTTATTAAATTCTTTTGACCATCTTTTATAAAACCAAGGACTCCTTTAGCCTTATTAACCATTAAGGAAATATGGTCGACAAATTTAAGTTTTATGTCTAATAGGATGCCGAGATCATTAACCTGGTTTTCTAAGGCAATCCCATTAATGGAATACGTAGCTTGCAGAGGGCAAGAACGATAAAAAGACATATGCTTGCATTTTGATCCATTAAGTGTTAAATCATTAGCTAAACTCCATTCTTGAAAGTTATCAAGGTCAGACTGAAGACTGCATTGGGCAGAGATGGATTTGTACTGAAGACAAAGCTTTACATCATCTGCATACATAAGAACAAGAGAGTTCGTTAAAGCAGGGGGCAAGTCATTTATAAAAAGCGTGAATAATAGCGGGCCAAGATGACTTCCTTGAGGGACGCCAGATGTAGCACGGACCCGACGTATGTTTTTAAATAAGACTCTTTGTGTCCTTCCATCTTAATAGCTGGAGATCCACGTTAAGAGGTCTTTAGGAAAACCCAGCATATTCAGTTTACTCAACAAGAGTGAGTGATTAACTGAATCAAATGCTTTGCTGAAGTCTGTGTAAATTACATCGGTTTGATATCCCTTACAAAAGCCATCTATGGCAATGGATGTCAACTCCAGTAAATTTGTGATGGTGGAGCGACGCTTAATAAAGCCATGCTGACAGGGAGAGATGATCGAAGAGCATAGGTGTTGCAAGTGAGGGGTAATTAATTTTTCAAATAACTTTGGAATTGCCGACAACTTAGAGATGCCTCTGTAGTTGGCAGCCTCAGACTTTTTCCCTTTTTTATGTAGGGGAATTATGAATGATTCCTTCCACTTAAGGGGAAAAATTGAGGTTTCCAAAGAAAAGTTGAAAAGTCTTAGAAGAGGTTTGCACAGAGCCCTGGCACAGTATTTTAGCACACAGCCTGGTACTCCATCGGGGCCTGGCGAATAAATGAGTTTGACCCTTAAAAGACCAGATAATAAGTTGTTCTCAGAAAAAAACGGACAGAAAACAAGATTTGCTGCTTGAATGTTATATGCGTAAGGCTGATCAGTCAATTTAGGAGGAGAATAAGTTGTTTGAAAAAAATTCTGCAAATGTCAAAACTATAAATACAATTAGGTTCAAAAATAATGATAATCGTCCGTATGACGAAGTTATGCTCCTAGATAGGGTAGTGGTTGGTCTGTTAGACACGGCACAATGGGCCCAAACGCCTTTTTTTTGGCATAAACTCCAGTTTTAAAGATACTGGGCTCAAATTTTGTATATATGCTTGAACTATTTTTGTCGAATTTCGAATTTTATTGTTTTGGAAATTTGACCACGCCCACTTCGGGCGGAAATGCCGTTTTTTTGCATAAACTCCAATTTTAGATATACTGGGCTCAAATTTTGTATATATGCTTGAACTATTTTTGTCGAATTTCGAATTTTATTGTTTTGGAAATTTGACCACGCCCATGCCCGCCGCCTACATTAAGAGTTGGCTATACTGGAATTTTTACTTAATTTTTACATAAACTTAAGTTTTTCATAAAAAGAACTAAAACTTTTATTAAATATGGTTCTATTATTTATAATATTTAATTTAAACCTCTAACAGCGTCGTCTTTCCGGTGGCTCTCCCCCGAAACTTCGAAGAGAGCTGCATGAGAGAACTAATAAACACTTGCAACATCTATTGTTTTTTCGAAAACGAGCAAAAACGAGCAAAGAAGACCAATTAAATTTGAATTCCTATATTTTTATAAGTAACTTCACCTGGTTAGTTGCTTGCGCCGATATGCGCTGAAAAAGTAATACTCCACAAAACACAACTACTTTTGTTACACATTGCTGCTAAATAGACACTTACAAAACATTTGACAACACAGATACAAATATAATGATAACACGAAATAGTTTTATTATTGATTGTTCATACCTTGATCTTTGTTTTCCATATTTAATCTAATATTTTTACTCAATTTAAGCCAATTGAAACACAATTAAAAGTTGCCCTAAAGTTGCCGCCAATTTGCAAGTTTCAGGGTTGCAATAAATCAGCTGGTTAAATGACCGCGCTAAATTAACAGGGTTGCAATAAAGCTCAAAAAATTATATATTTATATTTATTTGGGATGTCTATTAATTAAAAATTTGTTCATATTCAAAAAATAGTTTCATCATTTTTTCGACTTTATGCCGCACTGGGACCATAGTGCACGGGGGCGGCTATTAATGTGATTGGTGTAAAATTGGGTTAATACGAGGGAAAGTTCCGTTCAAAAGAGTAACAAAAGTTGCTACCACGGCAGATGGTCAAAAACAGGTTGTGGTAGGAAAGCTTCAACAGCCGTAAAGTACAAGGAAGAAACCAAGGATCTCGAGTTCCATATCATACTATCCCTGAATCAGGATTTTAACTTGGGTATTACGTTCTGGACAGCCATTAGTTTGCTGCCATCTTCCATGCAAATATCAGAAATAGCGTCAAATTCGCATAATCTGACGGAGGGTCAACGATGCAGCTTAAGCAAAGTAATTGTTTGCCTTCGTTTGCCTCGTCGGGATAAGGAAAAACAACTTTTATTTCTCACGAAATCGACGTTGGGGTTGCTATGCCAATCACACAACATCACTTTCCGGTGTCACCGGCTGTTGAAGAGCTTCTTTACAAAGAAATCGACAGAATGATGGAAATGGGGGTTATTGAGGAGTTTCAGAGTGCGTGGTCTTCGCCCGTTGTCCTAGTACAATAACCCGGAAAAGTACGGTTGTGTTTGGACAGTCGTAAAGTCAACGCTGCTACCAAAAAGGATGCTTATCCTTTACCCCAATTTGATGGAATTTTATCTCGACTTCCAAAGGCAATATACATCTCCAGCCTCGATTTGAAAGAAGCCTATTGGCAGATCCCGTTGGACCCAAAATCTCGGGATAAGACAGCCTTTACAATTCCGGGAAAGCCGTTGTATCAATTCAAAGTAATGCCATTCGGTTTGAATAAAGCATCTCAAACGATGACTCGGTTAATGGACAAAGTTATCCCACCTGAGCTTAGGAACGAAGTCTTTATCTATTTAGACGATCTCCTAGTCGTCTCAGATACATTTGAAACACACATTTTCCTGCTTTTAGGAAGAGTTTTCTTTAGTTTTCTCTTGCGTGACTAGGCTCGGCAACAGGATAGACACTACCGGAGGGAACTTCAGGCAGCCCCAAGGGGTCGAAGCGGATCTAAGAGACTCCGGAAGCCCACGGCACAAAGCAGCAGGAGCAGCGTTCGCCGGAAGAGTTCCAGCTTGTACCAAAAATATCAGGAGATAGACCAAAACCGATAAGATGAGGGTGGAAGACAAAAAAAAACTCGATCGGCGGGCTTGAGATTGACTCGATAGGCCCACCATCAAACCCTCTGCTCGAACGGGCAGTTTGGTCCCAACCGCGCTCGATAGAGCATAAGTTTTCCTCGCCGCGAAGCTTAGAAAAGACTAAGAAGAAATCAATCGAAAAGACTACCAGTTTTCCGGCGGAAAAGTGACCCGGGGTACTTCGGAGGCATCCGGCGAACTTTATCCGGGGAAAACCAGTACCGCCGAATCCACATTCGGTGTTTGGATAGGTGTTAGATTAAGTAGTGTTAGTTCTATTAGTGGTGTTTTTTGGTGTTTTTGGGTGTTTTGTGGTGTATGAAGGCCAAAACAGATTCCGAGCAGTTAAAAAGGGCATATGGTATGAGAAAAAAATGGGAGGAAAGAAAGCAAAGAAGATAAAATAACGAGAATAAGGATTTCCATGGTCTCAAAGTGTGTTTCACAATAAAAAATTTTCCTTGTTTTTTATTAGTGCTAAGTCCAAAATTTCAGCCCCTCCAGTCCGAGAAAGCGCTTTCAACGATGGATTTACCAATGCTGGAGTGAGTGTGAAGGTACTTACATAATACCAATTTTAATCATAAAAAGAAAATAAAGACCGTAAGAACAAACATATGGTAAAACAAGGAATATTTCCTAAACATGATGGCCGACTTAAATTAAAAAAAAAAAAAAAAATTTTTTTTAATAAATTCTTAATCCGCTAGTCCAAGTCATTCGAACAATTTCGTTGGCGAGTTTTTTCACTCAAGTTCGAGCGCATGTTCGTTTATATGTTCGATGTAATCTCCATAAAATTTTATTTTTTTATGAAGGTCTTGCTCATGTCTAATTTGTTTTTATTATTTTGAAAAGCCAATTTTTTAATCAATTAGTTTTAATTCTTTTAATTTCTTTTGCCACCTATGAATATTTCTGGTATTATTAATTATTCCAAAGAATTAGATATAGTGGGCATGTTCGTTTTAGGTCAAAAGCAAATTTTTATTCTATTTCTTTTAGTGCTTAAATAAATGTTTATAATGTGTTAAGAAACACTATTTTTTGACCCGAGATAACAGGCCCTCTTGATACCGTCTAACGCAGGGGCTATTATTGACATAATGGGTTTTGACCCCAGGATGTTGATAGCCACAGGTTGGGTGGGCAAACCAAGCCTCGCAACATCTGAGATCTTAGGTGCTCGACGATAGAGCCCGATGCGAAGGAACCTTTTTTTTATACCCTTGCAGAGGGTATTATAATTTTATTATAATTATAATACCCTTTTACCCTATAAAGTATATATATTCTTGATCAGGATCACCTCCTGAGTTGATATGAGCATGTCCGTCTGTCCGTCTGTCCGTCTGTCTGTCCGTCTGTCTGTCCGTCTGTCTGTCCGTCTGTCTGACACGAAAATAATACGACCTACCAAATTTCATAAGGATCGGCCGACTATATCTTATAGCTGCCATATAACTGATTGATCGGAAATGCTATAACTTCGGTGTTTTTAAAGCTAGAGAATTCGGATTCGGCACGAATGCTATTTTTGGCAAAATAATACAACATTCCGAATTTCATAAGGATCAGCCGACTATATCCTATACCTGCCATATAACTGAACAATCGGAAATTACCCAACTTTCGTGTTTTTGAAGATAGAAAGTTGGAACTTCGTACAGATTCTATTTTTGGTCAGTTAATAAAACCTACCAAATTGCATAACGATCGGCCGACTATATCTTATAGCTGCCATATAACTGAACGATCGGAAATGGTATTTGGTAAAAATACAAACTTTGGTATTTTTGAAGATGGAAGCTGGGTACTTTGTCCAGTTTCCAGTTTAACTGCAAGGGTATATCAACTTCGGCTCCGCTCGAAGTTAGCTTTCCTTTCTTGTTTTTCTATGTAAATTCCCTGAATCAATTTACCAGATGGCCGAGATGAGCAGCTGATCTCTTACCAAGAGAAGCTTGCCGCATGCACTCAGTTTTTTTATGGGATAATGAGCAAAAGGCACCTTGGGGGGCGTGCAAGAACACCACTCCATTAGCTGGCGAGCCAGAGCCATATTGGGTGCGGCAGCCCTCCCAAATTTGACACCTCGCCTGGCACTTGAATTTCCTATCCTATACGACTTTCAACACCCAATCATTATTGTTATAACATTCTACCAGTCAAAGAAGTGATCGCAGAACAGAAGGTAAAGTACTTAACTAAGCTATCGCTGCACACTAACCACTTGGCGAGAGGTCTAACAATATTGACCGCCAATCACGCAATGACTAACCCACCCAGCGACCGACCTGAAGGACGCGCAACCAGAACGCTGTCTTAGTATACTGTTAGTTAAATTTTAATGTTAAGATTCGTTAACTTATTGTTAGTCTCAAAAATAAGAGTAGATTCAATAAATAAAAGCAAAGCTATACAGGACTAAATCATGACTCATAGATATATTTACCACAACAACTAAATGAAAATGTACTTTATTAAATTTTTTTTTTATATATATGACAGTCTGCCATAAGTTTGTAGAAAACTTTCATTTATTCCATGATATGTACTTAAAACTGGCATTTTCCAAACATTTCCGGGTACTTTAGAAATTTTAATAAACAAATTTGGACTTCCTTTATCTATGAGCAAAGATTATAAAGTACATAGATGGGACATCAGGGCCCAAAACGGTCAACTGTTTTCGTCGAGCTTGTTGGTGAGGGGGGAACGCACATACATACGATTCTATTTTTAGAACTCTTTACATGTATGCGTAAAAAAAGGGTGCGTCTTTGTATGTATGTGTGACTGCTCGCAAGACGGCGTAAAAATTTTTTGGCTTCAAATTTTCATTTTCAATTACTCATCGATTCTTCTTACAATGCGTCGATGTAATAAAGGAACAAATAGTGATTTTGTTCGCTGTCGATCGACTAAGGATGGTAGCCTAATCATTAGGCCCTAATGCGTAGAGTAGTCGCTCTCTGTATAATTTTTCAAGGTTCGAATCCTGTCTAAGGATATTGATTTTTTTATTTTTTTTTTAATTATTTTTAAACGATATCTTTAATTTCAGTATTAAAGAAACAAAATTTTACGGAGAACCAAGGAGGTAAATAAAATTCCAAGGGAGTCCGTCAGTCATTTTGTCACCCAACACGTCAGTCAGTATTTTCCCCATCCGCTAATTTCTCATAATTTTAAACATAATTATTTTTACAACAATAGTTATAAAATAAAATTAAAAATAATAATAATAAAGTAAATTAAAAAGAATTAAAAGAATCACAAATCTAAAAATTTTTAAAAATTGAAACAATTTAAGTTGAATTATTATGGAATTATCGTCCTTCTTCACTGCTGCCTCCTGTTTGTCACCATATGGTTTAGGTAACTTCACCTCTGCAAATGCACGTTTTATATGTGCAACATTTTCGAAGCATTGAATATGTGCTTGATTCCGCAGCCCTTGATTAGAAATACCCTCTATGATGACTTAACATTTCTTCTGCATCTATGTCAGTGGTGGGCAAACTCTCATTTTACATAGCACGCGAGTATAGGGTAGGAAATTCTGCCGCAGCGCTGCCGGGGTAGCGCTGAGCATTCTCAATTTTTTTTAGAAGCTCTCTCATTTGCTCTCATTTTGACTCATTTGACAGCCCAAACTTAAAAATCAAAATGTTTCCACTGCGACAAATTTTCTCACAAATTGAGTTGAAAAAAGTTTTCTTCATAGAAAATAAAGATAGGGAAGCGTAGATTTTTTCATTTTTTTAAGAAATGTTGCTAGAAAAGATGTCTTTAAAATAAAATACACTATTTTAGTCCCATTCAAACTTTCGAATAACGAAAAATTAAATAAAAAAATAAGTTTTTTTCGCTCAGTGAATTCTCTGCTCTCATTGTTTTTCTCTGCTACGCACACACTCAAATTTTAAACATGTGTTAGTTTTGCCCACCACTGATCTATGTTGATGCTCTGAGCAAGCATCACTTTATCGTCCACGTAATTTGTAAAACTTTCACCGGAACTCCATTTACGGTTTTCGAATTGACGATTTGCCTCTAACTTCGGAACTTCGTATGAAAACATTGAAATTAGCTCAGCATTCAACTCCTCCAGCGGTAGCATGATACGTTCCGGGTTTGCATGCAGCCTTTTTTTGGCTTTTCCTTTGACTTTACCAATCATCAACATCTTAACATATTGTCACCTAATTCCATAAATGGTTCCAATATTATTCATTTTCGTAATCCATTTTCGTGCGCAAGTTTCACCAAAAAAATCACTCACAACCTATGTTGCCATACCCAACGAAATGTCGTTGCTTGGGTTGTGAAATTCCAAAAACTTCCACTTCACAACTGACTTTTTTCACTTCTTCACTGGCGCCTTTTCTTGCACCGCTGCTGCTAGCTTCGTTCCTGTAATTTCGTGCATCATTTTCCTCCTTGTTTTCTCCTTCGCCGCCGTCAGTATTGTTCTCTTCGCCGTCTTTGCCGCCGTCATTATTGTTCTCTTCGCCGTCTTTGCTGTTGCTTTCGTCTTCATCTTTGCTGTTTCTTTTGCCTTCGTTTCGATCAACGCCAACTTTGCTCCTATTTTCATCGCCATCTTTTCCCTTAGTTTTGCCTCCGTCTTTGTCGTTTCCTTCGCCTCCAGCTTGGTCGTCATTTTGCCTCCGTCTTCGTCGCCATTATCGTTGTCACCTTAGTGGTTCTCTAATTCCAGATCTTCTTCATATTCGTCTTGATTGATTTCAGATAATTACGCTTTTCGTTGAAATTTTATTCAAGCGCAATATTAATTCGCGCTTGTTTCCCGTGGTTGGTAGCCGTAACACACTTAACCACCTTTTTAATTGCGCAATTGATGCGTTGTTCATGTCCATTGATGTTTTATTTAATTGTTTTTAATTGTTTATTTGGAACGAGATCGGCTCCCTTCTGATTTTGTAGGGATATGATGAAATGTCTCTAAAGTAGAATACCAACACACTGCTTTCAATAGTTCTTTTATTAATTCACTGCTGGTGTTCGACTGACTCCGCTCTCGACCTGCGATCCGCATCAACCCTCATAACTCGCTGAGAGAGAAAATGAGAGCGATGAGAGCACAAGAGAGAGAGACCCAGAACCGAAAACAAGCAGCAACACTAACTTACACTAATGTACACAAACACTTACACTAACAATAGTTAATATATATATAATAATAAGTAGCAATCTTGCTAAAAATGTTAAGTAGAACTCTTGAAATCTTACTTTAAAATGTGCTATTATTTAGCGCGCCTAAAAGTCAATGTATCTGATCAACGAACAGCTAACTTTCTGGGCCACCGAATTTAACAGGGCTGCAATTTCTGTAACAATATTGCGAAAAAGACAGAAAGATAACTAAGAGGAATTTGGTGGGAAATTTAAAATACTTGTTTTTAAATTTGAGAGACAAGAAAGAGGGATGATAGAGTGGAGTCTATTGTAGTTCAAACCAAAAATTATACAATACATCATAGATGGGCACGAAATCTAACGGTCGGAGCGGCAGCTCGGCCATACAACAAATTACAACAACTACCGTCGCGATGGTTGTCGTCGCGTTGTGCGCAAACGCACCCTTAATACGTATTATATTATTACAAGTATACTTGTTGTTGCAAACTCGGGACCGCGGCGTCGGGGCCGCTACCTGCCTCGGAATTTGTGTAGCATTGTTTTTGTAAATTTCACGCCTCACTGACCGCGCGACTCGATCGTCTGCCCCGATTTTCTGGCGCCAAAAATTACGAATAACGGGAGAGCCCGAGGAGCCATGGGCTTGTCCATCTATGCAATACATAGATGGGACATTAGGGCTCAAAACTCTTAGGAAAATTTGTATGTATGTGTGACTGATCGGACGACGGCATAAAATGTTTCGGCTTCAAAATTTTAATTTCAATTTTTCATCTTTTCTGTTTACAATGCGCCGATGTGGTACTAGAACAAATAGTACTTTTGTTTCAGATAAGGGTCAAGGTGGTAGCGTAATGCATAGAGTAGCTGCTCTCTGTACAATTTTTGAACCCCCACAAGGTTCGAATCCTCATTGGAATTTCGATGTTTTTCTTTTTTTAAATTTTATTTTAGCTCTTTCTTCAAAATGAATTAAATGAAAATGACCTGGAATATACCGAAAATACTAAGCATATTAAAAATAGTACTAAGAACCAGATAAATAATATCCTAATATCCTAAATTTAGACATCGTTGGAAAAATTTGTCTTAAAGGAACAGGTATTACTAACTTAAAAATATGTAAGGAAAGCTCCTAACAAAATTTTTAATTGGTCTATGGCAGTGGTCGGCATGGCCCTATCCCGAGGGCATAAGAAATTTCTCTGCCCGAGCTCTACCACACACACACAGTATAAATGTGTGAAACGTCATGATCACAGCCTACTTTCTGCTATTCGTTACTAATACTAATGCGTTAAAATCATATCAATGTATTGGGATGCCGACCACTGGTCTATGGTATTAGATGCGACAAGATGAGGGGAACAAACAAAAATTTAGCAATTTTTGGTATCAAAAATTCAATCGAACTACCGAACTAAGCGGAAGTGCTTACCCGAGCTACGGGAAAACTGCAAAAAATCGCAGTTAACCAAACAAAAAATCTGGGGTAACCCAATATAAGCGAAAAGACACTGAACATATTAGAATATGTTATATATATTAAAACAGAATATATTAAAAGCAATAGACAAGCTTTATATAACAGTTGTGATGTATTAAAACACAAACTAGTGCAAAGTTGTTGTAAATAAATAAGTGCCACGGAATACGCTAATTGAGTAACGATCAAAAGAACGAGCGCAGAAGCTCAGTGAACCAAAGAAACGGCTTCTACTCTTACTTTACAACCCGCGATACAGAAATTGAAAAATCGGCAATTAAGAGCCAGCGGTTCTAGTGACCTCTGAAAGCCAAAGGGCACGGTCTTGCTCACCCGCTCTGCTCACTCCGACTCCATGGAGTTAGCTGTGTAAAACCCCCACTAGAATGGCGGTAACCAATTTCGCACCAACAACAAGCAGTGCTACAATTTCTGCAACCACAGCGACAACCACTGCAATTCAAAGTACCGTAACGTTAACGACTACAGTGAGTACAAAAACAACAACTTTGGAAAGTGCCAAAGTGGACTGGAATGGATCGCTACATTCAACACAATAGACAGACAATAAAAAAAAAATTAACCGCGTCCAGAAGATCGACGAAGAATCAGGCAGATTCAGTAGCAACAGATTTGTTCTACTGGCGGAGGTTGAGCAAACCAACCAGCCCAAGACACCGCAAAAAAACCCAAGTTCCCTCTAATCTATATCAGGAAGAAAAGCTCGAGTGCCCTGGTCAACCGAATTATGTCGTTGATCGGGAACGGTGACAACTTTTATATTATCCCGCTTATCAAAGGGAACATCCATGAAACAAAGGTGCAAACAAAGACCGAAGAGCACTTCCTAATCGTGTCCAAATATCAATGCTAAGAATAAAATATTAACCGTACAAGCTGAAAGGCAGCAGGGCCTACAAGTGGTAGTAAAAAGAATCGAACACGATATTACCATTGCGGAAATAAAAAACGCCTTAAAGAAAAGGGCTTCGCCGCCAAGAATGTTATTAACATTCTAAATAAAGACAAAAAGCCACAACTCCTCTCCAAGGTCGAGCTCGAGCCAAGACCACCCAATCTACCAGGTGCACTATATTTTGCATCGGGGAATCACTGTTGAAGAGCCACATAAACGCAACGGTGCAGTGCAATTGACAAGAGTATGGACACACTAGGTCATACTGCACACCTCGGGCTGTCTGTGCAGTCTGCGGGGACTCCCACAACTCCGTTCACTGCACTACAAACAAGGACAGTACCGTGAAGAAATGACGAAACTGCGAAGGCAACCATACGGCAAATCATAGAGGATGGTGTACAAGAAGTTTCAGAGTCAAAATCAACAATGAATGTGTACATTGTGTCAAAAGCTACGCCAGACGTCTTCTTCGCCCAAGCAGCTAGCTCCCCATTCGGTCACCTAAACACCACCAACGGCTTCTCCTATGCCGATGCTCTAAGATGTAGAATGGAAAATCCAATTCAGCCTAACTCACAAAGCGCTCCACAGACCCCAGAACAGCCATATAGCAAAACGGAAACTATGATGCTTACCCTTCAACAAAGTGTGATGGAGCTTATGTCATTCATGAAAACGAGCAATGGTGTCTCACGGCATAAACTAGAATTGTCACAATTCTTGACTCAAAGCCATATTGACGTTATGCTACTGGTGGAAACGCATCTTACAAGCAAATACAACTTTCAAATAAGAGGCTATACAATCTACCGCACAGATCGAATTTCTAATCAGAGAACACATCAAACATTATTGTCACAAAATGTTGTCAAAAAACTTCTTGCAGACCTCATCGATACAAATTCAGTCAAGTAATGGAAGCCTTTCATTCGATGCCGTTTACTGCCCTCCTCGCTTCTCAATCTCGAAAGGACAAGGAAAGGAAGTAGACCGAAAAAAATGCTACAAATTGAAAAGCTCGTGGCGCACGCATCGGGATTGGCAAAACAGCAGATCACCGCTTAAAAACAACGCCTTAAGCAACCCAATCACTTGTCCAGGGTCTTCACCAACAGGAAGAAAATTCACAGCTGAGGTAAATCCAGAATCTTTCGCCAATAAGCACAAAGTATTCATTGTGAAGGACCCACCAAAATCTTAGCGCCCCAATTGATACGACCCCGATGAGAAATTCGGGATGCTGGGCTCACAGCGACGTAGACCGAGCTGAAAAAATCGCTACACATGCGACAACCCTGCCTCAAATTCATTCCTCCTACCACTAATTTAGCCAGAGGCTATCCCTCAGACAACAGTACCCTCATTCCGGCCGAACGAAATCGTAAAAGTCATAAGAGGGCTAAAACCAAAAAAGTTCCCGGCCCCGGTGAAAAAAAAAGTCCCCGGTGGTGACTTACTGACGCCAAAGATGTTGATCCAACTTCCAAAATGCGCTATAGAGGTCGTCTGCAAACTATTTAATGGGATCATTAATCTTGCTTATTTCCCAAAAAAAGTGGAAGAAATCCATCATCATAATTATACATCGTACAGACCAATAGCCTTTTATCTTTATTGTCTAAATTGTTTGAAAATGCTTGTTAAGGGGGGAAATACAATTAAAAAGCCTAAAATGAGGCCTATCTTTGGGAGTGGATTGCAAGTATGGAATTGAATGAATCTTAGCGATTCTTTTTGCATGTTATTAGGAAATTATTGGGCAATGAAAATCAGTGGAATTTCTTTTCACTTCTTTTCTTTTCAAAGTGAATCATAGGAATTTTTGCAGTAGTACGCAGTAGTCTGTAGCCCCCGTTGGCGTGCAGTGGTGTAGATCTGACTTGGTATGTCCATAGTCAGTCCATTTCCATATGCCCGTCTCGCGTAGCCTGATTGCCGATAGCGTGGCTATCTTGACCCCCATTATCTCTACTGGTAATAGGTTGAGTATGAAGTCTAGGGCATCCGTCGGTGTAGTACGTAGGCTGCCTGTGATGCAGACCTCCGCCATGCGTTGCGTTTTCCTAAGTTTCTCTCTAATTGTGGAGTTTGTGAGAGCAGGCCACCAGACCAGCACCCCGAAGAAAAGGATGGGTCTTATGACCGCTGTGTGAAGCCATCTTACTATTTTTGGGGACATTCCCCATTTAAGGCCAATGTCTTTTCGGTATGCATAAAACGCGATTGTTGCCTAGTTAGCTTTATCCATAGTGTTTGACTACCAGTCTGGTTTCCTGTCTAGCGTAATCCCTAGATACTTGGCGCTACCGCTAAGGAAGAGTGTTTCTCCTGATAGTTTTGGAAACCTTAAGTTTGGTATTTTGTACTTCCTGGTGAAAAGAACAAGCTCGGTTTTGGACGGGTTTACACCTAGTCCATTTCTAACTGCCCATGTTGAGAGGACCCCAAGTTTGTCCGTCATGCGGTCACATAGAGTCTGGGGAAATTTTCCGGAAAAGGCAATTGCGACATCATCCGCGTAAGCGATAACTTTGCAGCCACCACCTTCTAGGGATCGCAGTAGGCTATTAACCGCCGCGTTCCACAGTAGGGGTGACGGTACGCCTCCTTGCGGAGTGCCTCTTCTGACGTATCTATGAATAGATTCTCCTCCTAGTGACGCCTCAACAGTCCTGTTTACCAGGATCTGCTTTATAAGGCGTACGGATTGATTGTCTTTTCCCAGTCCCGTCAGCGCATTGATTATCGAGCTTGGTAGGATGTTGTTGAACGCACCTTCTATGTCTAGAAAAGCAATGAGTGCGTATTCCTTGTCACTAAGTGCCTTTTCGACAAAAGTAGTGATCTCGTGGAGTGCCGTTTCCGTGGATCGGCCCTTCCTATACGCATGCTGTGATCCCGAGATATCATCTGGGTTGATAGTAAGATTAATATGGAGGCTAATTAATCTCTCCATTGTCTTGAGAAGGAAGGTCTGAAGTCCTTAGAGGTGCAGTGCGATGGTTTTCCCGTCTTGGGTATAAATACGACTTTCGTCGGCAACCACATTGCGGGTACGATGCCTATTCTGAAAATTGCTGAGAAAGCTTTTCAGATTGGGTCCGGCTTTTATTAGTTGAGACGGGACAATGCCATCTGCGCCTGGGGATTTGAAAGGCTTGAAGCTATTTATCGCCCAGCTTAGATACCTGTCATTCAATAGGTATTCAAGTTGGATAAGGAGGGAGGGGCTATCCCTCTGTCTCTGCATTTCCATGGTTGTTTCTTCTAAAGAGCATCCCGGGAAATGCCTCTGTGAGAGCCTCTAGGGTTTCTTTCCTGGACGATGTCCAGTTACCTTCTGAGGTTTTAATATATCCAACATTTGGTGCAGTAGTTGCGAGGACCTTCCGGAGTCGGGAGGTCTCTGATGTTTGCTGAATGTTCGTACAGAACTTGGTCCAGGCGTTCCTTTTTGCCTTGCGAAGTTCTTGGTTATATTGCCTAAGGTTCGCTTTATACGTCTCCCAGGCTGTCTCCGAGTTTGTCTTGCTGGCAAAATTGCGGGCCTTGGTCTTAAAGGGCTCAAGTGTTTGCGACCACCATGGTGGTTTCTTTGACTTGCTATTGCCCGACCTGCTTTTGGGACAAGCTTTATTGAATGCCCTGGCGCACGCTGCCGTAAGCGTGTCCACCATGGCATCCAGGGCTTCCCTACTGTCAACGTCCCTAATTGGAGGGATTCAGAGTAAAGAGTGACTACGAAGGTGGGTTCTGTACCCCTGTTACTCAACAGAAGATTGGAGCCTAGGATAAAATCGAAGATTGACTCACCCCTATCGTTCGTGTCAGTACTTCCCCACTGATGATGATGGGCGTTAGGATCGCAACCTATGATCAGGTCGATCTTGTGCTTCTTGCTGTCTTCCAGCAGCTGTTTGAGTAGCGGGTGCGGAGGGAGGGCCTCCTGGTCGTGGCCCATATACGCCGAACATACCCTTAGAGGGCCATTTGGGCTCTCTATGGCTGCGACTACGTGGTCTTCATTGCTGAAACTGGGTAGCAAAAAGTGGTCAAGGTTCTTTTTTGCAAGGATGCAGGCTCGCCTTTTTCCTGTTGTATCGGCATTGCAGAGCCTATACTCCGACGCCCCCAATCCAAGAATCCTGTCTCCAAGGATCCAGGGTTCCTGGATGAGTGCCACAGCAGCTCCACTTTCGGCGAGGTGGAAGATCGTCAGGGGCATTCTTACAATTCTCCACCACAGTAACTTCTGCCTCCGTTTCGGAGCTCAGCAGAGAGTCCTTCTCCATTCCGATTCCACTAAGTGCCCTTGCCAAGTCGCTTTCCTCCGAGGTGTACCCTTGGCCTTCGATGTCCTCCTCCTCATCCAAAATTCCATCCGGGTGCCCCTCTTCGGTCGGCTCCTCCAAGTCTGGCTCTAGCGTGTCTGCCTCCAGCCCGATACCTCCTGGCTTGGCCTTCGCATCGGATTTGTAGATACGGACCGAAACGTGTTCGAATCCGTACTTCAGCCGGTGCTCCGAACTTTCCAGGGCTTTTACGGTCTCCTCGTTGAGTGTGAGGACGACCTGCCTCCGCAGTCCCACTGCATAGTGGTTGCTCCCATAGGCCAAAAATAAAAAAATTGATAACGGCAAAAATGTACGAAAAGTAAACAAATCACCTTTTTTTTCATCACTAACCCGATTTTTCTATAACTCTAAGGGGATTTTTGTAAAATTATATTTGAAGATGTGAACAGTTGCTAATTTGTAAAGCGCAGCTGCGCGCATCGCGAATATTTCACAACTAAACCGAACTTTGAGGTCAAATCCATAATTACGTGTTCAAATTAAAATCATTTGTAATAGATTTTGAAGTATTTTCTATAAAATTAGATATAATTTGATATATTAATAGTAATTATTGTTATTATTATATTATTGTGAACTAATACATGTTTTTTGCCAATATTTTGAGCATCCTTTTCATGATTAGCTGAAGTTTTAGTAAGGATCCCACAAAATTCCACAATTTGTTTATATACCAATGTGTTTGTCGGTCTTCAAAGGTAACAAATGTGTAAAAATTTTCTGTCAAAATTTGCCTATTTGCCTAATATTGTAAAAATACTAACACCATCTTATCTTTTTCAGGGTCTGTTTTGCCGTTTAGTTACTTGTTATACTGTTGCTCTGTATTCGTTTTTCATTCTTGTGTTTACCTTTATAAAACTATTTGTTCATTTACTAATAGTTTTTATTTTATTTTTTAATAATTTTATATCACTATGTGTTGTGTTATTTTTTAAGATTGTGTTTCAATTAGTGTCCAGTGGCGAATTTTTGTTTATACATAGAATTAAGAAAAAGTTGTGATACCTGTCATTCCCTTTAATAAAACTGATTTATTAATACCAGTGAATGTTTTCTTAGACTTTGTTTTAAATTTGAGCTGTAACTTTTGGACAATTTTTGACTTATTTCCTTTTTTGCGTTCGATCAAATTTTGTGTTTTATTGTTTTCGTGCATATTTTGTGTTTTGTTCTGTTCGTCATATTCGTCCGTCAAAACCGGATATATATCGCAAACATTGGATATAGTTGCCCGATCCTCATGAGAATATCATAATAAAACCAATTAATTACAATAAAAAATCTAATACAAAGTCCCAAGCTTCCATCTTCAAAAATACCAATGTTGGTGAAATACCAAAACCAAAACCATTTCCGATAATTCAGTTATATGGCAGCTATAAGATATAGTCGGCCGATCTTCAAAAACGCAAAAGTTGGGTCATTTCCGTTTTTTCAGTTATATGGCCACTATAGGATATAGTCGGCCGATCCTTATGAAATTTGGAATGTCGTATTATTTTGCCAAGAATAAACTTCAGACAAAATTGGAACTTTCTAACTCTAATAACACCGAAGCTATAGCACTTCCGATTAATCAGTTATATGGCAGCTACATGATATAGTTGTCAGATCTGGCTTTAACATATTATTTTAGAATAAAAATAAAAATATTTTGTGCCAAGTTTCAAATCTCTACTTCAAGTAGAAGTATTTTTGGCCGCTCTTATCATACAAGCCGGACCACTCTCCAGTCCGGTCCTAAGCATAGTTAGGATAGTGGCTTTTCATTGAGCCACACTCACGCCCTCGGTTTGCTTGGGATCTCCTCCCAGTCAACCGCCACTAGCTTAGCTCCAGGGTAGACCTCTCCAAGCGATGCTACCATACGCTTGTAGGTCTACCATACCAATCGCGCGTCTTGACGCTATCCTGATACCATACTGCGTCTTCCCATTCTGGTGGGGGTCCTCCGCATCGCAGCATCTCCTCCTCGAAGCGCCCATGCAACTCGTTTACTACTCGTGGCCAAAGGTCCTTGGGGATGAGCCCATCCTTGGAGCCCTTGTCCAGGACGCCAATTAGGGTTCTTCCCTTCGTCACTTCGGCGAACGAGCGGACGGCTGCGGCTGGCCTTCCTCTTCTTAGCCTGGGGGGCTTCTCCCTCCGTGGACCTCTGCCTTTTCGCGCTTTGCGCGATCTCCTTGGCAGTGTCCCTTGCCCACTTAATGATCGCGGCCTGGTTCGGGTTGGCTTCGGCCGATGGGTCCCCCCTCACCAGAATGAAGGCTGCTCTTCTCCTATCTTTGTAAGAGCCTTTACGCTGCGTCGAGTGAGACGCTCCCGGGCCAGGGTTCGCCTTAGGGACCCCGCCGGTTGGTTTAGAGGTTGACCCTGGGGTCTTCTTTTCTACGCCGTTCGGTGGTCCCATGACTAGCCCCGCTTTGGAAGAAGAAGCCTCCGCACCGGCGCGTCCCGCCTCCAGATGTTATTCCTCTGTGGGGGGCTTCTCCATCTCAAAAACTCCTTGGCTTTTGAGGGCCTTGGAGTTTGACGGGTCACTGACCCATTTCCTGACCCATTATCCTTCGGCATATGCTGTTCCACCTTGGATTGGGGTGATTAAAGGAAGGGAGTGTTCTTCTCCCCACCCGACTACCATTAGACAGCATCCTCGGCAGAGTCATGACCTTACCGGGACCTGTTACCAGCCGCCCTCACGTGGAGAGTATAGTCGCACTACCAGCGGAGTACACAGTTACGGCACGCAACTGCTTGCGTGAAGGTCCCCCTGTTTTACCCGTTGGCTGACGGCCGGGCCACAACATAAAAATATTAGAATATTATTTTATTATTAGTCGAAATACGACTATTATTAGTCTAAATAAATATGCGTGTGGGGAATAGAAAAATGTAGTATTAAAGAAAAAAAAAATTAAAAATGATTACATATAAATTGTGACATACACATATACATATGTCCGGTTAATTCGCGGGGCGAATTCGCACCAGAGCGAATATGAACTTTCGCTCCCGCTCCGCCCTAAGCTATCTTAGAGTAAATTTAGAGACTAACAACTACAAATACAATTAAACTATAAACTACAATTCAAAATTTTCGCCAACTTCAATAAATAACAAATCAATTAACACCGGCCCCGTTGAAGGCCTCCATCAGGCTTCAACCAACTGGCAGCCGCGCCAGCTTGTGGACCGCTCTCCTGTATTCCGCTCCAGAGCTAGTTCGGACGACGGCGACCCTGACCCTTCCGTCCGCGCCGGCGTGTGTTGCTCCTACTCGTCCCGTGAGCCACTGTTGTGGCGGTTGGTGATCCTCTGCGTTCAGGACCAGCTCGCCCGTCCGGATGTCGTCCTCCTTGTTCTGCCACTTCGACCGCGCCTGTAGGCCCAAGACGTACTCCCGGGACCATCGCTGCCAAAACATTTGCTTGATTGACGAGACAAGCCGCCATCGCCGCAAGCACGTTAGACCCTGCTGGTCCGGGGTCCGCGGTGCTGGTGGGGCGATGAGCGGCCCGCCTGTCCACAGGTGCCCGGGAGTAAGCGCATCGCCGTCGCTTGAGTCCTGACTCAGAGCCCCCAGGGGTCGTGAGTTCAGGACGGCCTCGACTCCAACGAGGACGGTCTGCAGCTCTTCCGCGGTCAGTCTGGCGTTCCCTACCGCTCGTAGGAGTAGGTGTTTTGCAGACTTCACACCTGCCTCCCATAGTCCGCCCATGTGCGGAGCCCGCGGCGGTATGAACGCAAATACGCATCCGTTTTTTGATGCGTATTGCGTGACCGCGTCGACCTCGTCCTCGATTCTCCGACGAAGGTCTGCGAAGTGGCGACTCGCTCCGACGAAGTTCGTCGCGTTGTCGCAGTGCACGATCTGCGGTCATCCTCGGCGCCCAAAGAACCTTTAAAAAGCCAATAAAAAGGAATCAGTTGAAAGGTCGGAAACTACTTCTAAATGAACTGCCTTGGACGCAAAACAAACAAATAAGGCAATGTAGGACTTATAGGGTGACCTACCACGAATTTTCAATGTCGTATCAATAGGGCCACAAAAATCAACACTACATATGGAGAATGGGCGGAGAGCACGAATTCTATCTAAGGGTAAATTACCCATGATTTGAGTCATCAGACGAGGCTTGCATTTAAAGCAGCGTATGCATGACCGTACTGTCTGACTGCAGACTTCCTGCGCATTTACGATCCATATGCGCTGTCGCAAAAGACTCACAAGTGCTCGTGGACCCACATGAAAATTCGACTCGTGCAAGTATCGGACGTAGCTCTGAACAAATTGAGAGCGTTTTGTCAACAATACTGGAAACTTGGCATCGTACGAAATAGGAGCATTAGCTAGTCGCCCCCCAACCCGCAACAACGAAAAGGTAAGCCCAGCCTCTGATGATTCGTGTAGAAAGGGATTTCGCTTTTGTAGGCTAGGGCTAACACTTCAATTTTTCCGAATCTTTTCTATTTCATCTTGATACTCGTGCTCTTGGACTATTTCGACTGTTTTCATAAAGGCTTCATTATATTCGACAGGTGAGGGAACAATATCAGAATACACAACTAATTTCTTCGATTTCCTTATAAAGCGGAACATATAAACGAACACTCGCAGCAGTTTTAGGTGAGAGGAGTAACCTTCTATCACTTCCAATAAATCTGAGGTAGATACGATTGCGGTTAATCCGACCGCATTCTTTTTCGCTTCCATCTGTAGAAGTTCTGGTGACAGATCAAACCGGGGGCTCGTCGGCCACTTATCTTCCGGTTCCTTTAAAAACGATGGACCTGTAAACCAGATCGATTCTACAGTCTCTTTTACGTCTCCACCTCTGGACACTTTATCTGCTGGGTTCTGTTTAGTTGGTACATGCCGCCACGTGCTATCCTCTGACCACTCTTGAATTTCAGCTATTCTATTCGATACGAACGTTGACAACGACGATGGATGGGAACAAATCCAATGAAGAGTTACTTCTGAATCCGACCAAAATACACTTCGTTCGATCGGAACTTTTATTAGAGGCTTTATCTTGCGGCAGAGATCTGCGAGAAGGTGAGCGGCACATAACTCAAGACGGGGGAGCGTCTTTGTCTTGAGCGGCGCTACTTTGGACTTTGCCGTCAACAATGAAACTTTAATACCTTCTGCAGATGCGCAACGAATATATACAGGCTCCATAGGCTCTCATCGATGCGTGAGAAAAGGCATGAATTTGAATCGGTGACATCGGCTCGGTACACACGAATCTCGGAATTGAGATGTCCTCTAATTGCGACAAGGCAATTTGTATTTTGTTCCACGCTGTTTCTAAGTGCTGTGGACTTGCTTATTTAGCCAAAGTTCCTGCAATAGAACCTTTCCTTTTATAAGTATAGGGCTTAATAAGCCAAGGGGGTCAAACAGCTTCGATGTCACCGAAAGGATGTTCCGCTTGGTCGCCCTTTGACCCATGACTGAAGCATCAATTTCAAATTTAAATACATCTTCTTTAGGAATCCAAGCGATTCCTAATGCTTTAGTCAGTTCTGAGTCCGAAAGTGTTATTGGCTTAACCGTGCTCTCGGATGCAGTAACTTCAGGCGAGTTTGAAAACCACTTGCTCAATTCAAACCCAGCGTTTTGAAGAACCTGAGTTACTTCAGACTTAATTGTCTTTAGCTCCTCAATGCAACCAGCACCCGTTAACATGTCGTCGACGTAAAAGTCGGACCCAATAACTTCGGCAGCTCGAGGGAATGTATTTTTCACAGATTCACTCAACCTCTTCAAACACCTTATGGCCAGGAATGGGGCTGGCGCAGTGCCATATGTAACGGTGTTGAGCTTGCACAGTTTCAAGGACTCTGATGGGTCTTTCCTCCACACTATCAACTGGTATCGCCTATCGGCTTCATTTACCATTACTTGGCGATACATCTTTTTTATGTCGGCTAAGAAGAATTGAATACAACTCTTCCTGGATGGTAGGACCAACCGTCAACAGATCGTTAAGACACTTATGTGTTGATGTCTTACAAGACGCATCAAACACGACTCGTAATTTGGTCGATGTGCTTTGAGGCCGTAAGACACACTGATGGGGTATGACGTAGTGTGGAGTAGCAAGAACATCATTGCTTGTAGGGGACATATGACCTAAGGATTCGTATTCTTCCATAAATTCCACATACATTTTCTTTAAATTCGGATCTCGAGATAATCTTTTCTCGAGCGACAAAAAACGGCGTTTGGCTACCTCGAACGAGTTTCCCAAAACGCTTGGATCCGATTTAAATGGAAGCCTGACTTCAAATCGACCTGAAGGCAGCACAACTGTATTTTTCTGATAATGTCCCTCACATAACTCTTGTTCAGGTGACAAAAGCTTTTTGGAAGTTGGTACTTCTTCCAACGACCAGAATTTTTTAAATTGCCATCTATCGACTCGAGTAATTCTTCTTGGCAATTCAGGCTAGAGACAGTCTGTTGAGGAGTTGAGGTATTTGCCTTATATTTTCCCGATACTATCCATCCAAGGAGAGTTTTTTGGAGGATGGGATGGTTTGGCCCTTGTTTTATTTGGCCAACGGACAACAATTCGAAAAATGACTCAGCTCCTATTAACATGTCTATCCGCTGAGGTTAGTAGAAATATGGGTCTGCTAGCGGCAAGTTTTTTGGTAGGTCCCAATCTTCACGTTCACTGACTGGTCAGGGTGATAATCCGAGATTGTTTTCAAAATCCAAAAGTCGAACGGAAACTCACTACCATTAATCGTTGATTTCACCACAGGGTGTATCTTTTTCTTAACCTGGGAATTAGCTTGATCAATTCCAAGCAAGTTGATACACGATCCTCCCTACGGATCTGTAAGCGTTGAGCAAGTTCTTCAGTAATGAAGTCAAGTAGTGCTCGGGCCAATATATGCTCGCCATTTTTAGTTCTAACGCTTACGATCGACGTCGCTAACAAAACCCTTTCTAGAGATGACGCATGCAAAGCATGTGACGTAGAAGGGCCACCAAGATGTAGCGCTGGAGGAGGATGTTCATTTGGTGGTGGTAACGCCAAGTTATTTTCGGTCACAGTAAATCGGTGCAGAAGTTTGTGGTGCGATCTTGCACAAATTTGACATCTAGTCGATTTACGCCTCAACGCCTATGGGACGCCTCAAGCCTCCAGGATCATCACCGCAGGATCATCGCCACTCATTGAAGACCATCTACTTCCATGCCGTGCACCTGCATCGACTGCAACAGGAATGTGGCAGCAGGATTAAAGGATCCCAAGGCAGAACCCCAAGTATTTGAATTCGCACCAGAGCGAATATGAGCTTTCGCTCCCGCTCCGCCCTAAGCTATCTTAGAGTAAATTTAGAGACTAACAACTACAAATACAATTCAACTATAAACTACAATTCAAAATTTTCGCCAACTTCAATAAATAACAAATCAATTAACATTCCCGATTCCTCTAATTTCTCATAATAAAATTAATAACAATATAATTATTTTTACAATTGTAATAGAATGAAATTAAACAAAATAATAATAAAGTAAATAAAAAAATGTAATAATAAAAAATATTAAAAGTAAATATTGCACTTTAACTTTAAAAAATTTTACTTTAAAAAATTGAAACAACCTCAATCATAAAATCGAACCCTGCGCGCTTTCCATCTACCGGGCTTTCCAGGCTACCCTCTAAGTTTATTTATTGAAACTTAACGTTGGTATGGAGAATCAACCAATAATCGAGAATCAATGGCAAAAACAGAGCTGAAGAGTAAAGACAATGAAAGATATTTCTGATATATTAAATTAAGATATATTTTTTACATAACATAACATTAAAAAAAAATTAAATTTCTGTTGTTTGGTCATTGGGGGTTTTCAATGCCAGTAAAATAAAAAGACGAATTTATATAATTTAAAACGTTATAAATGTTTATTCCTGCATGCAGATGAAGCCCGATGATCAGTAGATAGACCAGCTTATGGTGCATGCAGGGACTCAAGTAAATACACTGAGAGGGCGGCCCGACCTAGACATTGCCGACATTGTATTGCTCTCTATAGAAAGCCCATTGAGTCGAGCGGCCGAGAGAGAGTCGGCTTGCGATCAACTTAGTTTTTGTACAAACTTAAGCCTAATAATAAACATTACACTAAACATTATTTAAACATCAACATTAAACGCCGTGATGCTGCCTGACCCGACATCTGTAATGCATAGGTTTTTACTGGCAAAAATAAGCTTGTTTACCGGTTTAGGTTTGAGAGCGGCGATCGGAAACTATGGAATCGGCCCTACTAACAAAATGAAAAACGATTGTTTAGAGCTGTTTTAAAATAAAACATTTAAATATAATTTTTTAAATTACCCTAAAAAAAGAAATAAAAAAATCATTTTTGTGATTTGATTCAAACCTGATTTTTTCTCCTTTTTTAAAAAGGTGAGATTTTTTTTTAATGGATTCGATGCATCGATTTTTTTTAAAACTGAATCGATGCATCGACCGAAAAAAAGAGTCGATGTTGACGTCGATTTCATCCCAGCTCTATTGGGCATGGATTGGGATGGATTTGTACTGAAGACAAAGCTTAACATCATCTGCATATTTAAGTACTAGAGAGTTCGTTAAAGCAGGGGGCAAGTCATTATTAAAAAGAGTAAATAATAACGGTCCGAGATGACTTTCTTATGGGACGCCAGAAGTAGCACGGACCAAACATTTCTAAATCAGACTCTTTGTGTTCTTCAATCTAAGTAGCTGGATATCCACGTTAAGAGGTCTGTAGAAAATTTCAGCATGTTCAGTTTACTCAAAAAGAATGAGTGATTGACTGAATCAAATGCTTTGCTGAAGTCTGTCTAAATAACATCGGTTTGATATCCCTTACGAAAGCCATCTATGACAAAGGATGTCAATTCCAGTAAATTCGTGGTGGTGGAGCGACGGTTAATGAAGACATGCTGACAAGGAGAGATGGTCGAAGAGAAAAGATGTTACAAATGAGGTGTAATTAATTTTTCATCGGACTTTTTCCCTTTTTATGTGAGGGAGTTGTAAAAGATTCCTTCCACTCAAGGGGAAGGAAAGTCGAGGTTTCCAAAGATAAGTTGAAAAGTTTATGAAAAGGTTTGCACTGAGCCCTGGCACAGTATTTTAGCACACAGCCTGGTACTCCATCGGGGCCTGGCGTGAACCATCGAGGCTATCGGCAATGCCCTGATCAGAGGTCGCAGATAAGCTTTCGATGCAAATTCAATAAATCCCGAAGTTCACTTTTAAAAAAATAATTTTTTATTTTTTATTTTAAAAAACTTTGTTTATTATTTCTTATTTGTTTCACGAACTTTATTTAAACGCTTAAGGCTAGACCGATTGTAGATGAAAGGCTTGCTCTCGGAATAAGACTGCCAATTTTTTAATTGCCAGATAACAAACAAACCTCGGCTTAAGAGAAATAACCCAAAAGGGTACTTGGAGAGAATAATCATTGCGCTAAGAGATTCTAAGAGAAAGGGATTTGCTGATGCAGTAGTTGAGTCATTCGTGAAGAGTGATAAGATCGGAAGATCGATCCAATTCGGACTGGTGACGGCGAGTCGGCTCTAATGTTTATGTCTGGCTTGGGCCATGGAAAATTTTATGGGAATGTTTATAAGTGAAGCTTGATGTTTAGTCTGGATAATCTTTTGGGGATCATCAGAAACGAGTGAGGGGAAATTAGGAGACAAGATAAGAAATGGCATGACGCATTCAGCAGGGGCTACTGCGTTTTGCAAATAATGTTTACATTGCCTATTTGGTGAGGCAATTTATGAGTTGGATAACGCACCCCCTTTTAAATTGAAGCGTCCCGATTCAAATGATGGTGTAGTCATAGAGTTTAATTGAGCTGTTAATTCTGCTACGATTATTTCTTTATGCGGGATTTCTTGATCGGACAAATTACTGGTTTTTAAAATATTGCTAAGCCGTGGTTTAATGGTTTTACAATATTTTCTTAATTTATAAATTAATAACCAAATTATATTTGTTGAAATTAATGTGTTTACAATTAATGTTAGTGGAATTCTGGTTTGTTTAATTTGAATAAAAGGATAAAGGGCATTTATGTTATCAAATGATAGTTCCGAATTGTTGGATATTATATACTCGGTTATTTCAAAATTATTATAATTGTGGGCTGTAACATATTCTAATATTTTATTATCTACGTTTGAATATGATATATTATTAATTATTGTGGTGCCATTAAATGTTATTAAATAAGACCCTATTAGGCAAGAGTCATTTACAATATTATTTCCATTTACTAAAATAGCACCTTCCTGAATTATATCTATTTGTTTATTTTTTTCTCTTATTTTATTACATATTGATTTTTCACCGTTCAATAAGCGAGTGAAACATGATTTCTGTGCTAAGAACACAATAATTATTAAATAGTTCTTTTTTGAAATTATTTATTTCATAATAAATATTGTCGCATTTTGCAACCTGATTGCTTAACAGTAATTTTCCATCATTATGAGAAATAGCTCTTGCGTAATAAGTATCGCATCTATTTTTATACCCTTGCAGAGGGTATTATAATTTTGTCCAAAAGTGTGCAACGCAGTGAAGGAGACATCTCCGACCCTATAAAGTATATATATTCTTCATCAGGATCACCTCCTGAGTTGATATGAGCATGTCCGTCTGTCCGTCTGTCCGTCTGTCCGTCTGTCTGTCTGTCTGTTTCTACGCAAACTAGTCTCTCAGTTTTAAAGCTATCGTCTTGAAACTTTGCACACACCCTTCTTTCCTTTGCACGCAGTATATAAGTCGGAACGGGCGGGATCGGCCGACTATATCCTATAGCTGCCATATAACTGATTGATCGGAAATGGTATAACTTTGGTGTTTTTAAAGCAAGAGAATTCGGATTCGGCACGAATGCTATTTTTGGTAAAAATAATACAACATTCCGAATTTCATAAGGATCGGCCGACTATATCTTATAGCTGCCATATAACTGATTGATCGGAAATGCTATAACTTCGGTGTTTTTAAAGCAAGAGAATTCGGATTCGGCACGAATGCTATTTTTGGCAAAATAATACAACATTCCGAATTTCATAAGGATCAGCCGACTATATCCTATAGCTGCCATATAACTGAACAATCGGAAATTACCAAACTTTCGTGTTTTTGACGATAGAAAGTTGGAACTTCGTAAAGATTCTATTTTTGGTCACTTAATAAAACCTACCAAATTGCATAACGATCGGCCGACTATATCTTATAGCTGCCATATAACTGAACGATCGGAAATGGTATTTGGTAAAAATACAAACTTTGGTATTTTTGAAGATGGAAGCTGGGTACTTTGTCCAGTTTCCAGTTTAACTGCAAGGGTATATCAACTTCGGCTCCGCCCGAAGTTAGCTTTCCTTTCTTGTTTTTTTTTTATTATCAATCAATCAATAGTTATATTTAAAATCTGTCCAGAGTTATGGACAATAATTAAATTTTATAATGGGACCTTAACTTAATGAAATAATGAGTAGTTCAATGTTTGCTTATCCTGGGAATCTAATTTTAACAGTAAACCTTAGCGATAGAATTCAAGTTATTTATTGTCGGGCCCTTTAGTGGGCCTTGTTGGTTTTACAACTGCAGCTCAGTCCCGTTCACCCGAGTGGCAGAGGTCCAGTGGGTGGGTCCGTTTCAGCCTCTTTGTAGTGTAGCTGTTGTCCAGAAGATTGATGGCCTCAGGGTTAGGATGTCGGTCCAGCCTTTCCACGTACCTATTGGCGAATCGCTGCACTTCTTCGCTCACGTATGGGACTCTCAGTTGGGCGTGGATTGTCGCATTGTCGTGGAACGGATGAGCTCCAGTTAAAGTTCTTAGGGCCTTGTTTTGGGCGGTCTGGATGATCCTTCGGTTGCTTAGACACGCCGTCCCCCATAGCTGGATACCATAGGTCCAGACTGGCTTTACAATGGCCTTATATATAAGGAGCTTGACTCTAAGCTTCAGCCTGGACCTCCTTCCAATGAGCCAGTTGAGCTGACGCAGCTTGATCCGGATCCGGCTTGATCCGTAGCGTCCGTTTGCGCAGCAAGTGAGTTCTCCAGGTGAGCCTTCTATCCAGGGTCATACCCAGATATTTGGGTGTAGGGCTAGCTGGAATTTGGGTGCCTCCGAGACTGACTCCAGGACAGTCGCCTCTCCTCATTGTAAACGTCGTTTGGCCTGACTTCTCATGGTTGACGACGATGTTCCACCTTCGAAGCCACGGGTCGAGGATGTCCAGCAGGCGTTGGAGTCGTGCAGAAGCCTTTTCTGGCAAGATTGAAGAAGCCAGAAATGCCGTGTCGTCGGCATAAGTAGCCACTAGAAGGCCCTCCTCCAACGCCAGCTGGATATCCTTGACCCGTAGCTTCGAAGGTGGAACATCGCCGTCAACCATGAGAAGTCAGGCCAAACGACGTTTACAATGAGGGTCAAACTGGGTATGACCCTGGATAGAAGGCTCACCTGGAGAACTCACTTGCTGCGCAAACGGACGCAAATCCGGATCAAGCTACGTCAGCTCAACTGGCTCATTGGAAGGAGGTCCAGGCCGAAGCAAAGGGTCAAGCTCCTTATATATAAGGCCATTGTAAAGCCAGTCTGGACCTATGGTATCCAGCTATGGGGGACGGCGTGTCTAAGCAGTTGGAGTCGTGCAGAAGCAGCGTTTAAAAAACTGCGGCAAATTTCCGTTCATATGATTTTGCTACTGCTACTGCTTCTGAAAAAATCAGAAGTCGCAGTCAAAGCATAGACAAAAATCAAACAGCTAAGAAAATCAGAAAGCAGTATAAGTCACCGGTTTTCATTTTTCAGCTTTCTGCTTTGCTGTTGCTTCTGATCGTATACATAAGTTGTCGCAGCAGCTATCGACAATTTTTGACTGCTGCGGCAGTCACAGTCTCGAAGAGTAATGATAGTAGGCTTTTTCCTACTTGTGATTTTTGTCGCTTTTGCTTTTGTTCAGCAGCGTAAGTCGAAAAAGCAAGAAGCGTACGATTCGTGGAAGTCATCAGCAGTCGCCGTCAGATTCAGATTCACACGTGTTCAGCTATGTCGCAAAGTGCAGTGTGGAAATATTTTGAAAATAAAGTTGCCGAGGGTATTGCAATATGCAATATATGCAAAAGTTCTCTTAAAAACAATAGAGTGTCCAATTTAAAAACTCATTTAATAAAGCAACACAAAGTTGACTTAAATTCAACTCTGGAAAAGATGGAATCGTCATCAATTTCCACGATTAAAACTGTGCGAAAAAAAAAAATTAAAATTGAAGTCAACAAAAAACAACTGCTAAGATCGTACATTGGATTGGTAACGAAAGATAGCATTCCTTTTAATGTCTTAAATTCACAAAACATGAGGAATATTCTAGACCCAATTTGTGAGGGTCTTAAAACTGCGGATGGACAAATAATGAGGTTAAATGCATTAAACTGCAAAAATACATGCACTGAACTCCAAACTTAAATTCAGAATTATCTCAGCATACATAGCTCCTAACAAATCATTCTCACTACAAAACCTTCAGGCCGTATTAGACACCTCACATATACCCACCTTGATCATTGGCGACTTTAACGGTTGGCACAAAAACTGGGGCTCAAATCAGAACAACGCAAGAGGAAAAACATTAGATAAATTCATAACTCAATCAAACTACATACTACTAAACGACATGTCACCTACTCATTTTAGCACTCACCACACACTAACAAACGTCGACCTAACCTTCAGCAGCCCAATTCTCCAAATCGACAACTCTTGGCACACCGAAGATAATCTTTTTGGCAGCGATCACTTCCCCATATTAATAAACCTTTTCAACTCCGACACAACGAGCCCCCAAGTCACTTCATGCAAACCATCTTTTTTAACCGACAAAGCAAACTGGCCAAAATTCTGCAAGCTCACTGAAGTATACTTCGCACAGAGAAAAAAAAGCACAAACATAAACAAGGAAGCCGCAACAATTCACACAATCATCATCTCCAGCACTCATAAGGCTATACCCCAGACACACCCGACAAAAAAGCCCCAAAATGTACCATGGTGGAATAGCAAACTTAACCAATTGAGAGACGATAAAATGAAGAAATGGAACGAATTAAAAAGAAACATATCCACAGAAAACATTCTAAAGTAGAAAAAAGCTAACGCCCTATTTAGACTAACATTAAAACAAGAAAAGAATCGAAGTATAAACAATTTTACTGCACAAATCTCACTCGAAACACCGCCAAAAACAATCTGGAGTAACATTCGACGCTTTTGTGGACTCAACCCACAAAAATACATAGACTGCATATTTAACCCAACCGCAAATCAAAACACCACCCACAAATTAGAAATCGCAGACTTATTTTGCAAACATTTTTCAGAAATTTCATCCGACTTAAACTTTACTCCATCATTCATAAATCAAAAACAAACTTCAATCAGTAACTCACACAACCTATCGTACACTCCCTGCAAAAGAGCAAAAGAAATAGAAAAACCCATAACTTCAATAGAATTCTCAGCAGCTTTAAACACACTAAAAGGAAATACACCTGGACTGGACAGAATTAACTACGCAATGATTAAAAACATAGATATTACAACAAAAAATAGAATTATAAGCCTACAAAACTGAATCCTCAACAACTAAATCCCACAAACCTACAAAAATAGCCTAATAGTACCAATTTTAAAACCAAACTCAGACAAAACCAACCTAAACTCAACCAAATTCCAAATTCAAATTCCATTCTTAATAAACTCATGCCTTTCAAAAATTCTGGACAAAATTATTGCCAAACGACAGGGGTGGTTTGTATTAAACGACAAACTCATCCAAAACAGCCAAACTGGTTTCCGAAAAGGTAAGTCAGCTATGGACAGTTACTCAGGCGCCCAGCTTTCAACCACAAAATGCAAACACTTGCACGTTTGCAGAAAACACAACTGCAACTGCACCCTATCCACTGGCAACATACAAATACAAAACGTAACATCACTTAAAATACTCGGCGTACATTTCAATAACAAATACAGGTGGAAAACACACACAGAACAACCTCAAACAAGCAATAAACATAATAAAATGCCTCTCAAGCCCAAAATTCAACTGCAACGCATCCACACTTCTAAACGTCACAAAAGCAACTATCACCGCAAAAGCAGACTACGGTCTCCCAATCTACGGATATTGCCCACAAACAAACCTACGGAAGGTAAAAGCAACAATAAACACCGCTTTCAGAACTGCTCTTGGCGCAATTCGAACTACACCTATTAACAACATCTTGTACGAAGCACGCGCAGACACTCTAGAAGACAGACGTGACCTCCTAACAACAAAAATAATCAAATCTTTGATGAATGCCAAAAACTCCCCATTATTAAAAATCCTTAAATCATACCGACCCCCAAAGCGATCACAATACAAATTAACACTAGACCGCATCATAGAAAAATCCGAAGCACATAATCTCACACTTAAGCTGACTAGTCAACACTCACAGACCACACCACCCTGGAACACTGATATTTTAAAAATTGACACAACATTAAGCACGTACAACAAAAAAAACACAACACCACAAACATTTCGGACACTATTCACAGAAATCAAGTCCAAAGACAATTACAAATACACCTACATTTATACAGATGGATTTCACGCAAACTCTATTACCAGTCTCGCAATCACGAACGAAACAGAAGTCATAAAAATAGGCCTTTTGCCACACTACTCCTCATTATTCTCCGCCGAGCTTCTAGCAATAATAGAGGGAATCGAACTGCGAAAAAATAAAAGAGGAAATTTTTGCATATGCTCCGACTCCCTCTCCGCAATCGATGCAATAAAAAACCCGAACAACAGCGAACACTATACCTCACACGCACGGAACCTGCTCCAAAAATTCAAATCCAAATTCAAATTCAAATTCTCACCAAGAAAAAACACTATCAAACATAACGAAGACATCAACTTGGTACCAATCAATTAACCAACTCAAACTCAACAGCTACCACATCACCAGAAACAACCACCCAGCCATCTTACGTCTTGACCAAATAAAAACAAGAAAGGAAAGCTAACTTCGGGCGGAGCCGAAGTTGATATACCCTTGCAGTTAAACTGGAAACTGGACAAAGTACCCAGCTTACATCTTCAAAAATACCAAAGTTTGTATTTTTACCAAATACCATTTCCGATTGTTCAGTTATATGGCAGCTATAGGATATAGTCGGCCGATCCTTATGAAATTCGGAATGTTGTATTATTTTGCCAAAAATAGCATTCGTGCCGAATCCGAATTCTCTTGCTTTAAAAACACCAAAGTTATACCATTTCCGATCAATCAGTTATATGGCAGCTATAGGATATAGTCGGCCGATCCCGCCCGCCCGCGTGCAAAGGAAAGAAGGGTGTGTGCAAAGTTTCAAGACGATAGCTTTAAAACTGAGAGACTAGTTCGCGTAGAAACGGACAGACAGACGGACATGCTCATATCAACTCAGGAGGTGATCCTGATCATGAATATATATACTTTATAGGGTCGGAGATGTCTCCTTCACTGCGTTGCACACTTTTGGACAAAATTATAATAATAATACCCTCTGCAAGGGTATAATAACAAGACTCAGACTTGGACACACCAAATTAACCCACACACACTACATCGATCCAAACCACAACAACACTTGCCCTTTCTGCAACGATACTGTAACAATAACGCACCTACTTTCCACCTGCAACGCGCTTTACATCCAAAGACAACAAATGTTTCAAAACACCAACCCACTGGAAGCACTTTCAAACCCCACACCACCAAACATTTCAACAATCCTACAATTCTTAAAAAAACACAAATTTATACCACCGCATATAACTTTATTCTATCTTAGCCGATCATATAAATAAATTTTTTTTTTGCGCTTATCATTGTCTTGTTTACCATTTGGGAGCTTTAAGCTCACACGCATAGCCGAAATTGCAGTGCAATGCGTTAGTATTAGAACATCACGCGATCGTTTTTCACTTCTTTTTCTGCACGTTTTGCAAGCCGGCCGCACTCTCTTTTTGACATTAACCGCTGATAGAAACCCCGCTTAAAAACATTGTAAACCCGCTAAATAGTAAAAATAAATGCATAAAACTAAAATAAAACCATAATACAGTCCACTATTCATAAACACCCTTTATAAATAAATAAATATATCTTGGTTTTAGTTTGTTTCTTTTCCCATATTTCTTTTCATAAATTATTTCTCCTAAATTATAATTTTTTTGTTTCTTGCCTTTGTAATGCGTTGCTATCATA
The DNA here is from genome assembly GCA_018153035.1 of Drosophila pseudoananassae pseudoananassae. Taxonomy (NCBI): domain Eukaryota; kingdom Metazoa; phylum Arthropoda; class Insecta; order Diptera; family Drosophilidae; genus Drosophila; species Drosophila pseudoananassae. Next base: position 2,084,143 of record JAECXR010000007.1, read on the forward strand.
ACTGTTTGAGCTTGTTGGAGAATGTTAGGTATTTTCTCATGGTTTATTTTGTTGTATAATATGTCTAATGGCTTTTCATTGGTAACTAAGTGAATGCTCTGATTATATTTTTGAGCTGCTCTTATGATTATTTCAGAGTAATCTGTTAGATTGTATTCATCTTTGATACATTTAGCGATCTCTGTGAGTGTTGAATGTGAGTGTTGAAGGAGACATCTCCGACCCTATAAAGTATATATATTTTTGATCAGGATCACCTCCTGAGTTGATATGAGTATGTCCGTCGGTCCGTGTGTCCGTCTGTCTGTCTGTTTCTACGCGAACTAGTCTCTCAGTTTTAAAGCTATCGTCTTGAAACTTTGCACACACCCTTCTTTCCTTTGCACGCAGTATATAAGTCGGAACGGCCGGAATCGGCCGACTATATCTTATAGCTGCCATATAACTGCTCGGATTGCTCGGAAATGCTATAACTTCGGTGTTTTTAAAGCTAGAGAATTCGGATTTGGTACGAATGCTATTTTTGAAAAAATAATACAACATGCCAAATTTCATAAGGATCAGCCGACTATATCTTATAGCTTCCATATAACTGATTGATCGGAAATGCTACAACTTCGGTGTTTTTGAAGCTAGAGAATTCGGATTTGGATTGCATTCGGATTAAAATAATACAACATGCCAAATTTCATAAGGATCAGCCGACTATGTCCCATAGCTGCCATATAACTGAACAATCGAAAATTACCCAACTTTCGTGTTTTTGAAGATAAAAAGCTGGAACTTCGTACAGATTCTATTTTTGGTCAGTTAATACAACCTACCAAATTTCATAACGATCGGTCGACTATATCTTATAGCTGCCATATAACTGAACGATCGGAAATGTTATTTGGTAAAAATACCAACTTTGGTATTTTTGATGATTGTATCTTGGTACTTTGTTTTAGATTTTTTATTGTGATGAATTTGTTATATTTTCATTCTCTCATAAGGATCGGCCAATTTAATCCGATGTTTGCGATATATATCCGGTTTTAACTGCAAGGGTATATCAACTTCGGCTCCGCCCGAAGTTAGCTTTCCTTTGGCCAAATAATTTTGGCCAATAATAATGTTTAGTTATTTTTTTGTAATTTTCGTCTAATCCTCTATGGGCGCGACAATGAGTCTCTTCAATAATAATTGCCTTATCTTCCTAATTTTCTACGTCTTTATATTCGGTGAAATATACGTTATATTCGGTGAAATATATTCTTTTAGTAACGTTACTAAATTCTCTGGAGTATCATACTCAATAATATTTCTAACATTATTGAAGACATTTATTGATTCGTTGACTGTTAATCTGCCAGTAGTGATTAAGAGTTGAATTTGGAATTGGTTAAGAGGTTTATTAGTTTCTTCAATTACATTTTTAAAGCTGCTTTCTGCAGAAAGAATTGTATTTTCATCTGAGCTATCCTCTGATATATCTACGTCTGACAAATTGTTTATTTGGACTCTGGATAAAGCATCCGCTACAACATTAGTTGTACCTGGTTTGTATTGAATTTTTGGTGTAAAACTTTGTATGAATGAATACCAAGTTTTCATGTCAATATTTGGGTTTTTGTCAGATATTGAATACTGATATTGATATTGAATGGCTGATGATCGGTGTGAATTTCCATTCCAACCACTCCATATAAGTAGTTTCTTATGTTTTTTAATGTCCAAACAATTGCTATTAATTCTTTTTTGTTTGTGGCGTATGCTTGTTCTGTTTTATTGAGGGTTTTTGATATAAAGGTTATAGGTTTACCCTCTTGTGACAGAACCGCTCCTAATGCTATATTTGAAGCGTCTGTTGTAAGAACGAATTTTTTACTATAATCTGGTTGTAGTAATTCAAGTTGATTAGTAAGGTTTTGCTTAAGTTCATTGAATGCTTTTACAGCTGGTTCGTCCAACTGTACCGACATTTTTTTCGACATATTTTTAGATATTTTAACATTATGGTCTCCTAAATATGAGGTGAGTGGTTTTGCTATGTAAGCGTAATTACTGAAAAACTTTCTATAATAACCTGTTAGGCCAAGAAAGCTCCTAAGCTCTCTGATATTTTTTGGAATTGGGTAATTTTGTATTGCTGCGATTTTAACTGGGTCTGCTTTGATTGCATTATAAGAGACTACGTATCCAAGAAAATTGGTTTCTTGCAAAAAAAATTTGAATTTTTCTAAAGAAATTTTCATATTAGCTTCTAAAAGGATATTTATTATTCTAGTTAAATCATTAAAATTTTATTCTACTGAATTTGAGAAATATATTATATCGTCCATATAGACAAGTTTTTCCAACCTGATCTCTTAAAATGTCATCCATTGCTCGTTGGAAGATTTTTGGAGCGTTAGTTTAGCCAAAAGGCATTCTTAAAAATTCGTATTTACCGTTATTTATAGAAAAAGACGTTTTTTGAATGTCGGATTCTCTCATTAATATTTGATGAAAACCTGATTCCAGGTCAATTGTGGAAAAACATTTTGCTTTTCCCAGAATAGCTAATATAACAGATGGATCCTGCATAGGGTATCTATCGGGAATTGTGTTTTCATTTAATTTTTTTAAATCAATGACAAGTCTTTGTTTTGGACTGCCACCTTCATTGTATCCTTTTTTCGGAACTACAAGAACTGGAGAATTATACGGACTCCTGCTAGGTTGTATGATTTTTTCAGACAACATTCTTTTAATTTCTTTATTAACAAATTCTGCTACGGATTGGGCATATGGGTATTGTTTTCCATATATGGGTCTATCATGATCTAAGTTTATTTCCCCTCTAATGTCAGTGCGGAAAGGAATTTGCATATTTATTTTAGAGTTTTCATCTTTGATATGGTTTATTATTATATTTCTTAATTCTTCCATATCATTTTCTGATTTTAATTTTATGTTTTTTAGGCAATGTTTTTTATTTTTTTTGTTGCCTGAAGTAGATTGTGACGTTAGATCCTTAGATCCTCATTTTTGGATTGGAAGGATTTTATTGAAATAAAATCTTTTGAAAGCTCTGATTCGGAGCTGTAGTCGTAATCGCTTGTTTCGACGCAGACTGAATTTGATTTAACTTGTTTTAACTGGTTAAAATATTTGTTTATTAAGAATTCGTTCAGAGGCTTATTACATTTTTCCTTGGTGTGGCATAGATTTTCTTTACACACTTTATTGTGAAAAAGTAATTTTTCCTCTTTCCCATGATATTGTATAACTCCCTTTTTGGTGTCGATTATAGCACCAATTTTTTTAAGTAGATTTTAACCGACTAACAAGTCAGTTTCTAAACCCTCGATTTCATAAAACATATATTTAATATTGAAAATTGTTAACATGTGATAATACTTTATTATCTTGGCCAACTTGGTTTTGGCCGTTTCCCCATTGATTTTTCGGTTTATTAAAATTTTGTTTTGGTTGGACCGAATTAAACCTTAGGTAATTTTTTTGCCTTCGGTTTTCATTTTGAAAGCCATAATATCTATTGGCGAATTGTGCTCTAAAATTATTAGATTCTAGTTCTTGCACTTTTGCTAAGGCGTTTGGAAGGTCGGGTGGGTTTAGCGAAAAAAGCGTCTCTGCTATTGATCCGTTTATACCAGAAATAAAGATTCTTAAAGCATTGCTCCTAATTACCTAGTAATAGTTCCTAGTTTCCTAGTTACTTTTGTAATTTCGCTTTCTTTACCATATGTCATTATGGTTTTATTAATCAGTAGGGTCATCTTTTTATTTACCTCGTTATAGAACTCCGTAATAGACAATTTACCTTGTCTAAGAATACTTAGTTCAGCTTCTAGAACGTGGATTGGTCTTCTATCATTATAGATAAAATCCAATCTAGACAAAATTGCATTGAAATTAAAAACTGTTCCATGGTTGGTCAGGGCGTCATGTGCCGCTCCCATGATTTTGTTACGAAGTATGGTTAACGCTATAAAATATTGTTCACTGTTTATTTTATATAAGCTCATTGCTGTCTCTGCAGCCTCCCTCCAGCTTACATACTGAGTTTGCTCCCCGTTAAATTTTGGCAGAGCTTTAATCACTTCTAATGTTGTATCACAACTTATATTTGGATCAATTGTCTGAATTTTATGATCTTCTACCGTTTTTTCCTTACTTTCTAATTTTGCCGATAGATCATTAATTTTAGTTGTCAATTCATTTATCTGGACGTTTATCAATCTATTTATTAATTCTGTTGTAATAGAACTGGATCCAATTCCACTACCTAACATGTTTGGTCCACCACCAATTGCCATGTTTAATTTTTGAAAATTATTTGTTATATCTTCCAGAATGTTTAATCGTTAAGTATTTAATTTTTCAAGAGATTTTACTTAATTTTTTGAAATTTTTTGTTAGTATTTTTTAATTGTAATGTAAATTTAATAATGTAAATGTAACTAAGGATAAGCTTTTCTTTAATTTCTCACGATGATGTTGTATCCTGTCCTCCTAAGTTAGATGTCCTTGTTTGGTTTCTTCCTTCCTGTTATTTGTATCCTTTTCTCTTTGGTTAGATGTTCGGTTGGATTTCTTCCTTCTTTCTTTCGTTGGATCAGTTAACCAGCTTTTATTATTTGAATTTATTTGAATTTACTTTGAATTTTTTTGTATATTGTTTTTTTTTGATTATTTTTTGTATATTGTTTTTTGTAGTTTTATTTTTTATTAAACTTTTCTGCTTATAAATCGTTTTTGCTTCATTGTTTTTTTGCTTATTCAGGTCTCTTCAAAAGTTCCAAATCACTGACGCATTTTGTAGATTTGTTTTTGTTTGTGTTGTTTTTCAGGAACCACGATTGTTTTTCATTTGTTAATTTATTTTTCAGTGACCACGGTTTTTGTTTTTAATTTTTGAACCCTGAAATTTTTATTTTAAAGTTTTAAATATATATATTTTTTTATTTTTTATTGGAGTCTTTGCCAATCACTAGTCGTCGGTTTGCCTGTTCAACGCGATTAAATTGGGATTTATATGAGTTTTTAGTGCCACGCTGGTGCTTTCTTTCTAATTAATTTGTTTGTATTTTAATTAATTATTTTTTAGAATCATCTTTTATTATTTCCTATTTGTTTCACGAACTTTATTTAAACGCTTAAGGCTAGACCGATTGTAGATGAAAGGCTTGCTCCCGGAATAAGACTGCCAATTTTTTAATTGCCAGATAACCAACAAACCTCGTCTTAAGAGAAATAACCCAAAAGGGTACTTGGAGAGAATAAACAATTGCGCTAAGAGATTCTAAGAGAAAGGGATTTGCTGATGCAGTAGTTGAGTCATTCGTGAAGAGTGATAAGATCGGAAGATCGATGCAATTCGGACTGGTGACGGCGAGTCGGCTCTAATGTTTATGTCTGGCTTGGGCCATGGAAAATTTTATGGGAATGTTTATAAGTGAAGCTTGATGTTTAGTCTGGATAATCTTTTGGGGATCATCAGAAACGAGTGAGGGGAAATTAGGAGACAAGATAAGAAATGGCATGACGCATTCAGCAGGGGCTACTGCGTTTTGCAAATAATGCTTACATTACCTATTTGGTGAGGCAATTTATGAGTTGGATAACATGCACGGTAAATTTGACCGAGCTAGTAGATATCTTGAAAAATCTATACTACTGCAGGTTTTTTTATATTTAAGTAAGAGCCTATTATTAGTATTTTTTAGGTTCGAGAGACACCTTGTAAACCAAGGAGGATTTGTGGAAGGGGGCGGATGAACATATAATGTATAAAGATTTAGCGGACAAAGTGATTTTAATGCAAATAAATTGTATGTACCAAACTCTTGTGATTCATTCACTCTTCAGAAGCATGTTGGGAGTCAACCGAAATCCACCCCCCAGCACTCCACCCCCCTTCGGAGAGGTCGATCACGTCTAAAAGTGGTATACTTGGAAAAACTTTGGAGCTAAAGATCTCCAGCTTTAAACAAGTTTCTGTAACGGATATAAAATGAGATGCAAAAAGAGAACTATCAGAATATAGTTTAGGGAGTTTGCTTCGTAGCGCCCTAGTATTCTGATAGGTATGTGATAGTGACGATATTAGTTTTTTGGATTAGTGGCCGAAGAAGAGGTGGAAGGTTGATCCGTGGTGCGATATAGGGAAAGTTTCACTTCCACCTACTCTGGCCAAAAACTGGGTGAACAAATCGTCTTGAACATCAGCGCAGGCACCCGAATCTTGAAAGAAAACGTGCGCCTTATATAAAATATATGTATTTAAATTAATGTATGTCCTTCACCTTTATATCGGCTTTTGTTTTGGCTTTGGCAGAGGCCGAGATATCAATCTCCGAAGTATCTGGGGCAAGCCGAATAACAAATATATGTTTCGATGGAGAAATCCTGTAATGTTTTGATGTCGCAGGTACGAGATCTGCAGCATCAGTCGGTGCCGGTGGTCCGGCCACCGGCTTTAAATCCATTCATTGTCTGTCTCATGAATGACCTTATTTCTCCTTGGACAGCACGACAATTATCACAAACATAATGTAAACTAGACCTACGGGAAATGGCATCCGAAACTGAGGCAGTGAACCTTGCACACTTGGCGTGTACGACGTTTTCACATAACCAGCAATGGATGGTAGGCTGGGATGAGGAGATTGTCATGTTACAAGACTGGTCGAACAGACCAGTTTAAATTCTAAATTAATAATTAACACTATAAAAAAATGTTAATTATTAAAAAATAAAAAGTTAAAAAACACTGAAATTGAAATTATATAAATATTAATTCGCCTCCAAATATATCACAGCACTCGCGAAGCGCTACTGTTTAAGTTAAAGCTGAAGTTTCTCAAAATTGATTCTCAAATATGTATGTAAACACCGGTTTACGGCAATAATTCTCAAAAACGCATAGCACACAGAAAAACACGACCGTTCGCTTAAAAGAAGAGAAGAGAAGTGAACCATTCAGGCTGACCCAGGGTTAAGTCAAAGTTTTTAAGCGTTGCCTCCTCTGCCTCTCCCTACCTTCAGCGGTGGATACTCGGAAAGGGCTGAATTCTACTCGATTTTCTCTATAATCGTCGGCAGCAATCCTCGTATAAGTAAGATGGACAAGATGCAAAGGTTGCGATCGTGCCTTTGGGAGTCCGCTTTCAAAGCAATTCGTTCCTTGGAAGTCTCCGACGATAATTATGATTTAATTTTTTATTCATTTTATTTTTTTTTTTTTTTTTTTAACCTTGCTTTTATTTCTTGAATCTTCTCTTTGCGAGACTAACAAGAGGTGTATCAAATCTTATATTTTTAACTTAACTAACAGTCATATTGACTGATACGGAGTTAGACGGCCCTAAAAATCGATTGCTGGGTTGGGAGGTCGTTGCGTCTAAGGCGGGATACGCTAGAAACCCGAGTCAATCCCCGAGCGAGAAAATTTGGGTGCGAGGACAGTTTTTCTTTGTATGACTCTTTTTGCTTCTGGATTTCGTCTTTCACTGCGAGGATGCCCAGATCCCGGTGGATGTTTTCGTTGCGAACATACCAAGGTGCCCCTGTGATTGTTCTCAAGATTTTTGATTGTGCGCGCTGTATGATGTCTATGTTGCTGCTGCTCGCGTTCCCCCACAGCTGGGAGCCATACGTCCAGATTGGCTTTAGGACTGAATTGTACAGTAGTAACTTGTAGTCCAGGCACAGTGGCGATCGTGAGTTTATGATCCAGTGGAGGCTGCTGGCTTTCAGTTTTAGATGCATCTTTTTGCATTCGATGTGCTTACGCCAGGTAAGTCGTCTATCAAGGTGAACGCCAAGGTACGTTACGTCGTTAGCTTGAGGGATCTGCATACCGTTTAGTAAAAGCGGAGGGCATGTTTGTCTATTAAGAGTAAACGTTATATGTTTACACTTTTGTTCGTTTATTTTAATGCGCCAGTCGTACAGCCACCTTTCCACTATTGTGAGATGATTAGCCAGTTGGGTTGTTGCCTGCGTTGGGCATCTGGAGCGACTAAGAATAGCGGTATCATCGGCGAACGTTGACGTTGTTAGTTGTGCGCTCGTAGGAATATCCGCAGTATACAAAACATATAGACACGGCCCGAGTGCGCTTCCCTGTGGAACTCCAGCTTCGATGGTGTAGTCGTCCGAAGTAGCTGCGTTGCATCTCACTGAGAATACCCTATTGAAGAGGTATGATTCCAGTAGCTTGTGGGTGTAAGTTGGCAAATACGTTTTAATTTTGTGCATGAGTCCGATGAGCCAAACTCGGTCGAAAGCTTGAGATACGTCGAGGAAAATAGCGCTGCAGTATTCTCGTTGTTCGAAGACTGAGCGTATTTCGGATGTTAATCTGTTCACTTGTTCGATGGTTCCATGGTTTCTTCGAAAGCCAAATTGGTGTGCCGGGATGATATTGCAAGCTTCCAGATGTGGTATTATGCGAGTTAACAAGCATTTTTCAAACAGTTTAGACAAACAAGATAGAAGGCTTATTGGTCTGTATGATGACGGAATTGTGTGGTCTTTTCCAGGCATCGGTATCATTATAATAATGGATTTCTTCCACTTTTTTGGGAAATAGCCAAGATTAATGATTCCATTAAATAGTTTGCAGACGACCTCTATAGCGCATTTTGGAAGTTCGATCAGCATCTTTGGGGTCAATAGGTCACCACCGGGAGCCTTTTTTGGTTTTAGCCCTCTTATGACTTTTTCGATTTCGTTCGGCCGGAATGAAGGTGCGGCTGGCTGAGGGGAGGACTCTGGCTGAATTACTGGCAGGAGGAATGAATTTGAGGCTGGGTTTGGTTGGAAGACACTTTGGAGATGTGTGGCGAATGTTTCAGCTCGGTCTTCGTCGCTGCGAGCCCAGCATCCCGAAGAGTTTCTTATCGGGGTGGTCGTTTCAATTGGGGCACTAAGATTTGGGTGGGCCCTCCACAGGGGGGTACTTTGTGCTTGTTGGCGAGAGATTCTGGATGTACCTCAGCTGTGCATTTTCTTCCTGTTGGTGAAGAGCCTGGTCGAGTGATCGGGTTGCTTCCTTAAGGCGTTGTTTTGAAGCTGGTGATCTGCTGTTTTGCCAATCACGACGCGTGCGCCTCTTTTCTCGCACGAGCTGTTCGATTTGCTGATTAGATTTGAAGTGTTTGTTTCGGTCTACTTCTTTCCTATGAGGAGTAGAGATTTTAGCTGCCGCAACGAGTACTTCTTCCAGGGCGCTCGTAGTGTAGTCGATGTCCGATTCCATGTTAAAATCCGGGGCGAGTTCTATGTGGGCACTCACGTACTTTTTGTATTTTAGCCAGTTTGTTTTTGTCGTCGTCAGACTGAAGGGGTGTTCGGTTATTTCTGGGCTTTGAAGAAGCGTTAGAAGCACAGGCGAGTGGTCTGATGATAAGTCCGAGACTGCTTTGGCACTTATTAGATTGCGAGGTATGTTTTTTGTCACTGCAAAATCAATAAGGTCTGGGAGCTTTCGTGAGTCTGTTGGCCAGTATGTGGGACTTCCAGGGGAAACGTAGTCCAGTTTATTTTTCACATTTATAATTGCATTGTACAATTGTCTTCCTTTGGGAGTCACTAGACGTGATCCCCAGTGCGTATGTTTGGCGTTGTAGTCTCCTGCGGCTATAAATCGATCCCCAAGTGAATTGTAGAAGTCCATGAATTGTCCTTCCGAGATTGAGAAGCGAGGAGGGCAGTAAACGGCAGCAATTGAAAGAATTCCGTTGCTCGACTGAATTTGTATCGATGTGGCCTGCAAGAAGTTTGTTGCAAACCTTTTGTGAAAATGGTGTTTAATTCGTTCTCTGATTAGAACTCCAGTTCCGCCGTGGGCTTTCCCATCTGGATGATCTGTGCGGTAGATTGTGTAGCCTCTTATATGAAAGTTGTATTTGCTTGTAAGATGCATTTCCACCAGTAGCATAACGTCAATATGGTTTTCGGTCAAGAATTGTGACAATTCTAGTTTATGCCGTGAGACACCATTGGCGTTCCACATTGATATTCGTAGCGCCTGCATAGATTATTTGGACTGTTGGGCTACGAGCAACTGTATCACCATGTTCTGGTTTTGAACAAGCGTTTGCATGGTCGTTTTCATGAATGACATAAGCTCCATCATACTTTGTTGGAGGGTTAGCATCATAGTTTCCGTTTTGCTGTGTGGCTGTTCTGGGGCCTGTTGAGCGCTTTGAGAGTTAGGCTGAATTGGAATTTCCCTTCCAGATCGTAGAGCATCGGCATAGGAGAAGCCGTTGGTGGTGTTTAGTGGACCGAATGAGGATCTCGCAGCTTTGGCGAAGAAAACGTCTGGCGTGGTTTTTGACGAAACGTACGCATTCTGTGGATTTTGGTTGCGCGTTGCGGTCGCTTGACGCATGCGACTCTTTAACTCCTTATACACAATACATCCTCTATAGTTTGCCGTATGGCTGCCTCCCGCAGTTTCCACATTTCTTCACGGTACTGTCCTTGTTTGTAGTGCAGCAAGCGGACTTGTGGGCGTCCCCGCAGACTACACAGACAGCCCGAAGTGTGCAGTAAGACCTTGTGTGTCCATACTCTTGACAATTAGTGCATTGCACTGGACCGTTTCGTTTATGTGGCTCTTCAACAGTGATTTTCCGATGCAAAAGATATTGCAGGTTGTAGATTGGGTGGACTTCGTTCTTCTTCAGCGACCTGCTTTCTGGCTCGAGCTCGACCTTGAAGAGGGGTTGTGGCTTTTTATCTTTATTTAGAATGTTAATAACATTCTTGGCGGCGAAGCCCTTTTCTTTAAGGGCGGTTTTTATTTCCGCGGCGGTAACATCAGGTTCTATTCCCTTTACTACCACTTGTAGGCCCTTACTGCTTTTCAGCTGGTACGTGTAATTGTTTTTATGTACAGTGTCCAGATATTTTGAAACTATTCGGAAGTGCTCTTCAGTCTTGGTTTGCACCTTTGTTTCATGGATGTTCCCTTTGATAAGCGGAACAACATGAAAGTTGTCACCGTTCCCGATCAACGACGCAATTTTGTTGACCAGGGCACTCGAGCTTTTTTCCCTAATATAGATTGGAGGGGGCTTGGGTTTTTTTGCGGTGTCTTGGGCTGGTTGGTTTTCCTCAGCCTCCGCCAGTAGGGCAAATCTGTTAGTAGTGGATCTGTCTGGTTCATTATCGTTATTCAGGACACGGTTAATTTTTGTTTTGTTGCCTGCCGGATTACTCTGCGGGCTAAGCTTGCGCTTAATTTGGATGTAGCGATCCATTCCAGTCTGTGTGGCCGTTGCCGCTTTGGCACTTTCCGAGGTTGTTGTTTTTGTACTCGCTGTTGTCGTTGACGTCGTGGTACTTTGAGTTGCAGGGGTTTTCGCTGTTGTTGCAGAAGTTGTAGCGCTGCTTGTTGTTGGTGCGAAATTTGTTTCCGGTATTGGAGGGGGGGTTTTACACTGCGAACTCCATGACGCGGGAGTCAGAGTGAGCAGAGCGGGTGAGCAAGACCGTGCCCTTTGGGTTTCAGCGGTCAGTAAAGCCGGGTTGCTTTGAAGCGCCGATTTTTCCACTTCGGTATCGCGGGTTGAAAAGTAAGAGTAGAAGCCGTTTCTTTGGTTCACTGAACTTCTACGCTCGTTCTTTTGGTCGTTGCTCAATGAGCTCATTGCGTGGTACGTATTTTTTTTTTTCAACAATGCACTAGTTTTGGTTTAGCACATTACAACTGTTATAAAAAGCTTGTCTGTCGCTTTTAATAAATTGTATTTCAGTGTCTTTTTGCTTATATTGGCGAAAATATAAGCAAAGTGAAGTTTTCCCGGAGCTCGGACAAAGCACGTCCGCTCAGTTCGGTAGTTCGATTACCAAATTATTCATTTTATGATTTTTAATTGTGAGAAACGATATACATAATAACCGTCGCTTAATATTTCAGGCACATGTAAACGAGATTCTTGGCCTCAGTCTGTTGGAAAGTGGCTCAATAGCAGCTCTTCGAGGTATTTCGGACAAATTCAATGCCCATATCTGAGCCCTAAAGAATTTAAGTTCGTCAAATCAGATCGCCAGCTGCATCATCGTCCAGGTTCTGCTTCAAAGGTTGGACCCAGCTACCCAGGCTAAGTGGCAGGAGAGTCAAAACTCCTCTAGTTCAGACGCCATCCCTACTTGGGAGTCAATGGACGAATTTTTGGAGAAGGAGGCTATGGACGAAAAGGGAAGGCGTCGAGGATCAAATAACAGTAGATCCCCTTTTAGTGTTACTAATTTGCTTACCTCTGCCTGCACTTTATGCGGGGAATGGTCCCATGTAATGCATGAATGCACGCGATTTCTTTCAATGCCTCCTGAGATCCACCTAGGTGAGGCCAGGCGACTCGGTCTTGTGCGCCGAGCCTGAAGCTTTTTCGCCGTCTACTGCTAATGCACTAATTGCTCAAGGTTTAAGGAGCAGCAAAACTGACATACATATACGACCGACATGTGTAGTGATGACTACACGCTCGATCGATCGAGCTGTTTTCTCTACGGACAATGGTGCAAATGTTGTTGTGGCATTTAAGAGCTTTAAGCGCATATCTTGTGCTCTTCAAAATCTAAACCTTGTTATGGATGACGTCATTGAAAAAAATCCTCTTGCGAAAGTGAAGGCTTTAACAGGTTGCTGAAAATCACTAGTGAAATATTTTAAACAGTCTCAGCTTAACAGTAATCTCTCAAAAACGCTGAAAAAAACGTTTTTTTATGCTCTTGAGTATATTTGATGTAAAAAATTAAATAAAATCTCTAATACTTAAAAAATACTTCTTAAAATCTTTTATGGCCTGCTCTAAAGCTCTTAGCACTGACAAGAAACAAAAAAGTCTGAAAAAATTATCTAAACTTCGTAGAACTAGCATACTTGAACCCCAAACAATAACTGAGTTTAAAACAATGACCATAAGCGCATTAGATGGCAGGTTTCTTCCGGCAATCGCTCATTGGGCTGGGCTTTTCCTTATAGAGAGATGACTTTCCTCTCAGGAGAAAAAAAGGCAATATAATATTATAAGCCCAAAATATTCCAAAAATGGAATATGAATATGTTTGGTGAAATTTCAGAATTACGTTATAGAAAAAAACGAAAAGTTTGGAAAAACGCTATCGACATAGAACTTGACAAATATTTAGCCTATCCAGCAGATCCAGGCACACAAATTTTAGAATTCTGAAATACTTAAAATACCTTCCCAAATTAAATCGGATTATTCTGACTATTCCAGCCAATTCGTCTACGAGCGAAAGGCTTTTTTGAACATCGGGCGATGTTTGAAATGAAAAGCGCACTAGGCTAAAAAGAAACAATTTTAGAAACTAGGCTAAAAAGAAACAAGAAAACAGCACAAATTTAGAAACAATTTTGTTTTTTAATAAAAATATGACATAGTTTGTTTTTTATTAAATACAAAACATTATGTAAAACAAGAATGTATGACTTTATAAATACGAACATATATGTAGTCTTATATGTAGCATGTAGTCTTTGAGTGCCGCCGGTTTGCACGTGAGTGCCACCGACTGGAGACGACGGTGGGTCACTCCATCCAGGAAACCTTGTGGAGATAATGGAGAATCAGAGGCTTTTTTACATCAAATATACTCAAGAGCATAAAAAAACGTTTTTTCTGCTTTTTTGAGAGATTACTGTTAAGCTGAGACTGTTTAAAATATTTCACTAGTGATTTTCAGCAACCTTTTTAAAGCCTTCACTTTCGCAAGAGGATTTTTTTCAATGACGTCATCCATAACAAGGTTTAGATTTTGACGAGCACAAGATATGCGCTTAAAGCTTTTAAATGCCACAACAACATTTGCACCATTGTCCGTAGAGAAAACAGCTCGATCGATAGTTTCATATAAAATTTCGCTGCGTGTAGTCATCACAACACATGCCGGTCGTATATGTCAGTTTCTAGGGTTTCAAACTTATGATAAGTTAACAAGGGCGTAGGCAGGGGGGTGCAGGGGGTGCACTTGCCCCCCCTGATCAACCGAGGCAGTTGATGAAAATCGATAAAAATGAATCAAAATATATTTGAAAGTGGGAAATTTGAAAGGTTGAATTACTTTACGTCAACCAAGACAATGTTGACTATTTTTATATATATTATTTTTTAATAAAATTTTTTAATAAAAAAAATAAAAATTTTTGTCCCCCCCCTGTGCAAAATTCTGGCTACGCCCTTGTAAGTTAAGTCTTCAACTTTTCGTACTCTTTCTCCATAATGGTAGTGCTTTTCACTTTACGGGATATAGCCAAATCATCAAAAGAAGGACTTCCAAGGCGAGAAAAGTGTTTATTAATCCAAGGTGGTTTTTTTTGACAATGACGATGAGACTTCACAAACAAATTTATTCGAAGTGTCGGGTCAGGTAGTAATCTGTGTGTACAAATCGCCTAGTTGGTCGCAAACCGACTCTTTCTCTATTTTTAAAAAGTTTTAGCTCCGCAATATCTAGGTCGGGCCACCCTCTCCGTTATCGAGAGCTTTAGTTTTGCAATGTCTTGTCGGGCCGCACTCTCTATATATAACTATAAGGCACTTCTTAGCACCATAATCTTAGGATTATTTAGTTTCATCTGCCTGCTGAATAAATAACTTATACGTTATAACGTTTGTAATTATTTATTTCGACATTTATTTTGGAGCGGATTGTCATTGAAAAACCTCAATGACCAAAGACAACGCATTATAAATTATTATTTATTGTGGGTTCTTGTATCGCTTGCAGAGAAATTGATTTTGAGATGCGGACTTCCAACCATAAAATACCTCAGCTAATAGGCATTGAAAACCCCTATTGCCAAACGCAATACCTCCTGCTGAATGCATTATGCCATATCAAATCTTGTTTAATCTTGCCTAATTTCTTCTCATTCGTTTTTGAGGATCACCAAACGAGTATCCAGACCAGTGGTTGGCACTCAATACATTGATTTAATATGAATGCATTAGTGACGAATAACAGATAAAAGGCTACGAACATGACGTTTCATACATTTATACACTCACAGTGTGCGGCAGAGTTCGGGCTGACAAATTTCCTATGCCCCTGGGATAGGACCCTGCCGACCCTCATTGCAGTGGTTTAAAGGTATAACACTAACGCCCTCTACTTATCCTAATCAATTTTCCATAGCTCGCACTTCAAATGTATCGTCTGTTATAAACAATCTCAACGCCAAAAACAGTGGCTTAACGTGGTCTTGCCTCCCATGCCCCGAAATAGTGTTGGAAATGCGCTATTCTAATTTCTCCTCTGGATGTGGTTCCTATGAAACCATGGTCCTACTTGCTGACCTAATTCCTATTGGTTTTTCTGTTTTCTATTAGTTTATTCGTGCGTGTCACGTCCCTAGTCTACTCATAGGCACGTAGGTATGACGCTGCAGTGTCTTTCTGATCGGAAAGAAAAAAATAAAGAAAAATGTTTGGCCATTGAGCGTTTTCAATGCCGTAAATAAAAAATCAGAATTTAATTAGGTTCAACGTTATAAACTTTATTCAGGCCGCATATGAAATTAGGATTTATGAGAATATATTAACAATATGGGAAATCCAATTTAGGATGCGAGCGCGGTAAGAAGATGAACGAGAGTGGCGCCAACCTTGCAGAATAGGCTGAGCGGATGCTCGCTAACTATAACGCCGAATTAGCAAAGCCGAGCGGCCGAAAGAGAGTCGGCTTGCGACCAGCAAAACATCAGTTACTAATTAATTGTTGTGTTTAACTTAGTTGCTTGCTGCTTGACCCGACATTCTCCCCCCAGTTGGGGCTTCTACTTCAACTTCATCCTTAAGGGGCAAAAGGCACAGCTTAGTCACTGCTCGCTTAGTAATTCCAGATGAGGTTTTTATCACCGCCACTCGAAAGATACCATCCCGACCAGGGATTAACTCCATTATTCTCGCAAGCGGCCATTTCATCGGAGGTAGATTCTCGTCCTTTACTAGCACCACATCGTTCGGGGCCAAGGCAGGACCGGAGGCGCGCCATTTGGAGCGCTGCTGGAGAAGGCTTAGGTACTCCTCCTTCCATCGGGACCAGAAAGACTGCTGCAGGAAAGACACGCGCTGCCAGCTGTCCAACCGGTTGAAGTTCAGCTTTGTGACATCAGGCTCGATAAAGCTGACTGACGGAGTTAAAAAATGAGCCGGGGTCAGAACATCAAGGTCTGCAGGATTTTCTAAAAGAGACAATAAGGGTCGTGAATTTATAACAGCACCAATATGGCACAGCAGCTTTCGCAGCTCCTCGAATCCCAGAACTGCAGATCCGACAGCTCGGTAAAAATGGTGCTTGGCGGTTTTAACAGCCGCTTCCCACAGACCACCGAAATGCGGAGATCGAGGAGGAATAAAATGCCATTCGATGTACTCCATAGAACAAAACTCCAGCAGTGCCCGTTGATGCTCTTCGCTTAGAAATAATCGGCGCAGCTCCTTCAGCTCGTTTTTGGCTCCAACAAAGTTGGTTGCGTTGTCAGACCAAATATGTTGAGGGCTTCGGCGGGTGCATATAAAACGCTTCAAAGCCTGCAAAAAAGACATTGTGGACAGATCCCTCACAAGCTCCAGGTGGACGGCTTTGGTAGCAAAACAAATGAAAATGCTAATGTAACATTTTACTGGAGCCTTATTACGCACTTCCGGCTTATAATAGAACGGTCCACAAAAATCCACACCAGTGACTCCGAAGCCCTGGGAGCCGCTAACTCTTTGCTCCGGGAGATCAGCCATAATGTGCTCCAACAGCCGAGGCTTAGTCCGGAAGCATCGGATGCATTTGTGTATTGCCTTCGTCACGGGTTTTCTCCCCCCAATTGGCCAATATTGGGACCTAATAATTGCCAACAGTGCGCGAGGTCCCGTATGCAAATTTCGCTCATGGAAGTCAACAATTATAGCCTGCGTAACTGGATGGCTTCTTGGAAGTATAATTGGATGCTGACTATCAAACTCCAACGACGAATTTTTTAGCCGACCGTCTACGCGCAACAGTCCAAATTTGTCCAAGAAGGGAGAGGATGAGGCAAGGGCTCTGGATACCGCTATGTCTTTTCCATTTTGAAGAGCCTTTATGTCCTCCCAAAAATGCACACGCTGCACTAGCCGCAATAACAGCTGTGTCCCAGATTTTATGTCACTAGCCGTAACACCGTTGTGGTGAATTCGTTGAGAAAACTTGTATACGTACGCGAATACCCTCTGCAGTGCTGGAAACGAATTGGCGTACTTAGAAACCGCTGTTATATCCACGTAAGGAGATTGAATGAGCAGGACCCTTGCACGTAACTCCAGGGTTGATCTCTCAGATGGAACCGCGGTTGGCCACGCCTCTTGGGATCCAATGAGAAACGGAGGACCATGAGACCACAGCTTATTCTCAACCAATTCATTGGGAAGAGCACCACGCGACAGGATATCTGCTGGGTTCAAAGAAGTGGGAACATACCGCCACTCCATTTCTCTAGTTAGCTTCTGAATGGTCGAAACTCGACTGGCGACGAAAACATTAAACCGAGAGGGTTCTTCTCGAATCCAAGACAGAGCCACAGCAGAATCGCACCAGCAAAAATACTTTCCAACGTAGACCTTCAACTGCTCTACTTCCGACATAAGTCGAGCCAACAACTCGGCTCCCGATAACTCCAGCTTAGGCACCGTAACAGTCTTTAACGGCGCAACTCGGGACTTCGAACAGAGCAAATAGCTTGCAGATCCTGCGCCCTTGGACACGACATAAACGCATGCCCCATACGCCTCAATGCTGGCATCACAGAATCCATGGACCTCCACCTCGGATTTCGATGTTAGCACCCATCTAGGGAATTCGGCGCGCTGCGTACTAACAAAGCTGCTACAAACCATATTCCAGTCGCAGTGAAGAGCTTGAGGAAGACTTTCATCCCAGGACAACTTCTCACGGCACAGTTTCTGGAGAAAGATCTTTGCCTTTGAAATTACAGGACCAACCAGGCCTAATGGGTCATAAAGCCGAGCGACTGAAGAAAGCACGATGCGCCTAGTGGGCTTTGAGATTGACTGAATCCCTTCAAAGGAAAATAGCAGGCGGTCAGTTGCAGGATCCCAAGCAAGACTCAGTGTCTTTGTGAAGTTGCTGCCATCATCAAACCTTAGGAAAGACTCCCGATCTTCTTCAGGCACCTTATCCAGCACGTCAGCAACAGTGGAGCACCACTTCCTTAACCGAAATTGGCCTTTGGCAAGGATCCCAGATGTTTGCTGCATTATGCTAATAGCTTCATCTATAGAGTCGCCTCCGGAAAGCAGATCATCCACATAAAAGTCGCGACGCAGAATTTCGGCCCCCTTTGGAAACATTATTTGCTCATCATCTGCCAACTGATGCATTGTCCGAACTGCTAAAAATGAGGCAGGCTTCGTTCCATAGGTGACCGTGTCCAGCTTAAAAACCTGTAACTCATCCTGGGTGGAATCCCGCCAAAGAATACACTGAAGATAGCTGTCCTCAGGAAAAACCCTGACGCAACAATACATTTTACAAATATCTCCAGTAATGGCCACCCAATGGCATCGGAACCTTAACAGAGTATGCAATAACTTTGGCTGAATAACTGGGCCAGACATCAACACGTCATTCAATGAATATCCAGAAGTTGTGACAGCAGATCCATCAAAGACAACCCTCAGCTTGGTTGTTGAACTGTCCTCCTTTAAAACACAATGGTGTGGAAGAAAGTATTGACCAGTGACACTCGCATCAGAAGGGACTGGAGACATGTGACCCAACTCCAAATACTCCTTTATGAAGGCAGCATATTGCTCCTTTAATTGAGGACGGCGACAGAGCTTCCTTTCGAGGGAAAGAAATCGCCGAACGGCTTGGGGGTACGACTCTCCCAGCAGCTTAGAACCGCATGTTAACGGAAGCCTCACAGCGTAAGCGCCGGAATCCAGCCGAGCAACATGTTGCACGAAATGCGCATCGCAATCTAGCTCTTCCTTCGTCCGCTTCACAATAGGCTCGGAGCAGTCTTCGATTTCCCAAAACCGGCGGAGCAAAGAATCCAGCTGATCATCCAGCATTGTTGCGCTCTCCGGAACATCGTTGTGGGCAGTGGAAACGAGTGATCTTCTCTGGACATGTGAACCGCCTCCACACACGACCCATCCAAGTCGAGTTTTCTGCAGCAATGGCAGGCCGGCTGAGAGCTTGATTTGCCCAACACACAACAGCTCATAAAACAGACTGGCTCCGATAAGAAGGTCGATGCGCTGTGGGCGGAAAACTTCAGGATCAGCCAAAGAAAGAGAAAAGAGGAATATTCCAGCTGGAGACATCCAAACTGAAGCTAGGCTGCAGGTCCGTGATATTGGCGGCGATGACGGCGTTAACCAGGGCCGAGTACTCGGAACAGTGGTAACGTAGAACATCAACAGAGAATCCATTTGTCGCAAAGCCGGTATCCCCAATACCACACACCGCCATGAATGATTTGTACCTCCGGAGCTGCAGCTGACTTGCCAGCCGGGAAGTGATCACGTGCACCTGAGATCCAGAATCCAACAGAGCTCGGCATGGAACAAGGGATCCAGCGCGACTACGAACAAAAATGTTCGCTGTAGCAAGCAACGATATATCGCCGCTGTGACCTTGAGCAACTAGTGCATTAGCAGTGGACGGCGAAGAGGCTACAGGCTCGGCAACCTCGGCTCTGGCTGACGTGGGAGGACCAACCAAAGGCTGGCCGCTAGATGCCGGCGGCTCCAGGAAATGCAGCAGGCTGTGATGCCTCCTTCCACAACGGCGACAACTAGCAGCGAGGCACTCACGCATGTGATGGCCCGTTTGCAGACACTTCCGACAAAGACCGAGTCGCCTGGCCTCACCAAGGCGAATCTCAGGGGGCATTGATAGAAGTCGGGGGCATGCAGACATTATATGGGACCATCCACCGCATAGAGCACAGGTAGAGGGAAGCGAATTAGTAACAATAAAGGATGATCTACTATTATTTGCACCTCGACGCCTTCCCACATGAGCGCCCGGGGCGTATGCAGCCATGGCCACGTCCATAGCCTCCAGCGTCCTACACCGCTGTTCCAAAAATTCGGCCATCGTCTCCCAAGTAGGGATGGCGTCTGAACCTGAGGAGTTTTGACTCTCCTCCCACTTGGCCTGGGTAGCTGGGTCCAACCTTTGAAGCAGAACTTGGACGATGATGCAGCTGGCGATCTGAACTGAAGTACCCAAATTCTGTAAGGCTCGCATATGGGCATTGAATTTGTCCGAAAGACCTCGAAGAGCTGCTATTGAGCCACTTTCCAACAGACTGAGGCCCAGAATCTCGTTCACGTGTGCGTGAAATATTAAGCGACGGTTATTAAATCGTTTCTCCAATAAATTCAGCGCAACATCATAGTTCTCGTCGGAGACATCCAAGGAACGAACTGCTTCGAAAGCGGACTCCCGAAGGCAAGATAGAAACCTTTGCAACTTTTCCACCTTACTAATACGAGGATTGCTGCCGACGATGGTAGAGAAGATCGAGTAAAATTCAGCCCATTCCGAGTATCCACCGCTGAACGTAGGGAGCGGCAAAGGAGGCAGCACTTGAAAACTTTGACCTAACCCTGGGTCAGCCTGCATGGTGGACATTCCGTTGGCAAGGGTGGAGTGGGCAGCAATTCGAGATGAGCGAAGGGTCGTCTCGTGCTCAATTTCCGCCTGCATCGTCGCTACGAGCTCCGAAACAGTCCATCGAAGGTCACTGCTGATCTGCAAAATGTCCAAATCCTCAAGCTCCCTGTGGATGGCCTTGAAGTCGCTGAACATGGTGGCTATCTGACCATGTCGCACGTGTAGCATGGCATCATCCACCTTGGAAATAGGCTGAAGAGCTCCTTGGATCCCCTGTAAGTCCTGGAGAATACCCAGGGCCTTGCACTTTAAAATAGCACTCCGGGTTGGAGTGGGTGCTCCTGTGACGGCGCCGCTGGAGTTCATGATTTATTATATTGAGTTCCGAACAACCCGAAATAAATTTTATTTGCTCGCGGCGAACACGATCTGTCCCACTGTGCGCTCAGAACCGTAGCGGAATTGTGGAATGTATATATATGAAGCTATGTGCGAGCGAATGCACTTGCGTTGTGGATCGTATGTTTGTATGAAGTCTATGCGCGGGCGAATGCACTTGCGTTGTGGATCGTAAATATGTATGTGTGCTTGTGAACTAACGTTTATGTATGTATGTATGTATAATATAATAATATATTATAATTTGTTTATTATTGTAAACAACTTATTAGCCACGTATGATAATTTTTCACATAACACTGTTTACAAATTTGTTTTGTTTTGTTTTAGTAATTTGTTTATGTGTATATAAATATATTAACGATCACGTCGGGGTTCACCAATGTTTGGTCATTGAGCGTTTTCAATGCCGTAAATAAAAAATCAGAATTTAATTAGGGTCAACGTTATAAACTTTATTCAGGCCGCATATGAAATTAGGATTTATGAGGATATATTAACAATATGGGAAATCCAATTTAGGATGCGAGCGCGGTAAGAAGATGAACGAGAGTGGCGCCAACCTTGCAGAATAGGCTGAGCGGATGCTCGCTAACTATAACGCCGAATTAGCAAAGCCGAGCGGCCGAAAGAGAGTCGTCTTGCGACCAGCAAAACATCAGTTACTAATTAATTGTTATGTTTAAATTAGTTGCTTGCTGCTTGACCCGACAAAAAAAAAAAAAATATGTCTAATAGTAGAGATCTTTAATTTATTTTTCACTTGTCTCCATATTCCTCTTTTAGTTGAGAATAGTATTTTTTTTTTATCTTTCAAAAAGTTCAAACCCATACGATCTGAGCTTCCTATGTTAATAGCCAATCCATACAACATATGTTTTGTGAATAAGACAGTGGTGTCCAAAACCCTATCACAATACGTTGAAAATTTCGCTACTTGGCCTCTGCCGGCACACCGTCACTGTATGATGAGATACATTGATGATTGTATGAGATAGATTTTCTTTCACACTTATTTTCGTTGAAAATTCTCAATGACCAAACATTGGTGACCTCGATGTGATCTAGTTAATATAATTAAAAATATAATAAAAAACAATTAGACCCCCGCAAATATGTGCTGTCGATTAAATATTGCATGAATAGTATTTGGTCAACAAATTTCATACAAATTAAACAATCAGTTTTTATTAAAAATAAAATAAACAAATTATAATTAATACATAAGCATAAACATACGTAACGACAGTTCAATTGTTGCCTGATGCTTAGCTTAATAACACACACTTACATACATATATATAATATATATACATATAATATATATATATGCGTGGCAGCCTCATAAGCTTTAATATTTTACATCGCTTAGTCGCACATTGCTCAATGCGTGGCCTTAGAGGTTACACGTCGCCATGGCCTAACACGCGCCGGGCGCTCAGGTGGGAAGGCGTAGAGTCGCAAATAAGTGTAGATCGTTCTTTATGATTACTAATTCACCTCCTTCTGCCTATAGCTTATGCGGTGGGTGGTCTCATGTCATGTGTGCCTGCCTTCGATTTCTGTTAATGCCCCCTGAGATCCGCCTTGGTAAGGCTAGGTGGCTCGGGCTTTGTCTCCAAACCGGCCTTCACATGCGTGTGTGCCTCGGTGCTAATTGTCGTTGCTATGAAAGGAGCCATCTCAGCCTGCTTCATTTTTTAGAATAGAAGTCTTCTTGTGGTTCACGTCAGCCACAACTGAGCCAATAGCCTCTTCGCCGTCCACTGCTAATGCATTTGTTTTCCAAAATGGTTGCCGCAGCAAACATTCTTGATCGTAGTCGCGCTGGACCCCTTCTTTCATGCCGAGCTCTGTTAAATTCTGGATCACAGATGCATGCGACTTACTGGCCAATACCTCCTACCACACCATTGCGTTTTAAAAGAGGGCAGTTCATCAACAGAATTTCCCTCCAGGGTGAGTTGCAGGCTATTATTTAATTCAATTATAAAAGCTAGTCGGCTGTCAAAATCGTTCGGGTTTTGGTCCCCTAATTTCAGTGCGTGCCTACTTGTAAAACTGAAAGGTTGTGTGCTGACGATTTTTCTTCCGAGCTTTAACCTTTAAGTGGTCAATCAAAAAAATTACCTTTTGCAGTTTTTGTCGCAATTACGTACTAGGCGTAACAATTTGAACTCATATTTTTACATATTGTTAAACATTGTTAAACGCCTCATCATAATCATCGAACTACCGAACTGAGCGGACGTTGTTTTAAAAAAATAAGTGCCACGCAATGAGCTGATTGAGCAACGATCAAAAGAACGAGCGTAGAAGTTCAGTGAACCAAAGAAACAGCTTCTACACTTACTTTTCAAGCCGCGAAGTGGAAAAATTGGCGACTAAGAGCAACCCGGCTTTACTGACCGCTGAAACCCAAAGGAACGCTACAATTACTGCAATCACAGCGAAAACCACTGCAGCTCAAAGTACCGCGACGTCAACGAGTACAAAAACAACAACTTCGGAAAGTGCAAAAGCGGCCACGGCCACACAGACTCGAATGGATCGCTACATCCAAATTAAGCGCAAGCTTAGCCCGCAGCGTAATCCGGCAGGCAATAAAACAAAAATTAACCGTGTCCTGAAGATCGATAAAGAACCAGACAGATCCACTACTAACAGATTTTCCCTACTGGCGGAGGTTGAAGAAAACCAACCAGCCCTAGACACCGCTAAAAAACCCAAGCCCCCTCCAATCTATATTAGGGAGAAAAGCTCGAGTGCCCTAGTCAACAAAATTGCGTCGTTGATCGGGAACGGTGACAACTTTCATGTTGTTCCGCTTATCAAAGGGAACATCCATGAAACAAAGGTGCAAACCAAGACCGAAGAGCACTTCCCAATCGTGTCCAAATATCTGGATACAGAACAGAAAAACTATTACACGTACCAGCTGAAAAGCAGTAAGGGCCTACAAGTGGTAGTAAAGTGAATCGAACCCGATGTTACCGCCGCGGAAATAAAAACCGCCCTTAAAGAAAAGGGCTTCGCCGCCAAGAATGTTATTAACATTCTAAATAAAAATAAAAAGCCACAACCCCTGTTCAAGGTCGAGCTTGAGCCAGAAAGCAGGTTGCTGAAGAAGAACGAAGTTCACCCAATCTACAACCAGCAATATCTTTTGCATCGGAAAATCACTGTTGAAGAGCCACATAAAGTACCGTGAAGAAATGCGGAAACTGCGGAGGCAACCATACGGAAAACTATAGAGGATGTATGGTGTTTAAGGAGTTAAACAGTCGCATGCGTCAAGCGACCGCAACGCACAACCAAAACCCACAGAATACTTATATTGCGTCAAAAACTACGCCAGACGTCTTCTTCGCTAAAGCTGCGATATCCTCATTCGGTCCACTAAACACCACCAACGGCTCCTCCTATGCCGATGCTCTACGATCTGGAAGGGAAATTCCAATTTAGCCTAACTTTCAAAGCGCTCAACAAGCCCCAGAACAGCCACACAGCAAAACGGAAACTATGATGCTAACCATCCAACAAAGTATGATGGAGCTTATGTCATGCATGAAAACGACCATGCAAACGCTTGTTAAAAATCATAACATGGTGATAAAGCCGCTCGTAGCCCAACAGTCTGAATAATCTATGCAGGCGCTACGAATATCAATGTGGAACGCCAATGGTGTCTCACGGCATAAACTTGAATTGTCACAATTCTTGACCGATAACCATACAAGCAAATACAACTTTCATATAAGAGGCTACACAATCTACCGCACAGATCATTCCCGAATTTTGAAAATCTGACTTCAAATTCGTAATCAGCGACCCCAAAAACCCCTGGGTACCCAGTTTCATGAAAATCCAATAAATTAAAAATAAAGTCCCATACCTCCAAAAATGTAAAACTTTTTTTGAGGTTAGGAAGAAACGTACACGTGCAGGACCAAAACGGACTTCAGATTCGTGTTCAGCGGTCCAAAATACATGGGGATAGGGTACTCTGATCTCCCAACCCGGACACTTTTTTTTTTTTGTGTGGCTGTGTTATTAGCCTTGTGCGATTCTAATTACAAGGCATTGCTTTGGTCGACTATACCCTGGCACGCGCCAGAATTTTCGGTTGTCAATTTTCGGTTTTGTCTTGCCTCTCCCCTTCTCTTTGCATTTAATGTTCAAGTTGCATATGAATTACACGCGTTTGTTTGTTGCGTTTGAAGTTAAATTTTTTAAAAAACATTTAAGTGACCTGGTGATAATAACTAATTCTGGTGAGTAGTGGTGGTGGTGAATATAATGAACTTATTTATTAAGTTCCGAGCGGCCGTTCAATATATGTAAATATGTACATATATTTATTAAAAGGCATTAGCCGCTCGGAAAAGTGTTTAATATTTATATATGTATGTACATATGTACATATATTTATTAAACGGCATTAGCCGCTCGGAAAAGTGTTTAATATTTATATATGTACAGTATGTCAAGTAATTGTTTGCAAACTAAAAAAAAAATATTAATTTTTGAATTAAATTAAATTAATTTAAAAATTCTTTAAAATACATTTTTGTGCCATTTTTATTTAGCAAACAATTACATGACAATTTGTATGTACATATATGTACATATATTTATTAAACGGCATTAGCCGCTAAAAATGATAAAATGATACTAATATATTTTCGTCGAGGACGTGATCGTCTAGTACTATATTGACAGAGTTAGTGGGAAGAAGAAATTGAAGGCGTTCCCAAATTTCTATGGAGTTTTGATCGGTATGTATTTTAATTACAAATAATGTAAGCAATATCTAATTTCTATTTATTTTATTTACAGATAGTATATCCAAAGTGGTTCCGGGGACCTCGGCTGAAAAGATGTTGGGGCACGCTTTGACGGCCATAAAAAATAATAATAATAAAAAAAAAATTAAAATAAATAAATAAAATATGTTGAATAAATGTTTAGAATAAATAAATTGTATTTATAGACAATTAATAACAATTAATAATTTCTATAATAATAAATAATATTAACATTAAAAATAAAAAATTCTAATAAAATAATAATTTTGGTTGGAAAGGGAGGGGGGGTGGGGGGGGTGAAAATCCTTACAGTTCCTCAGTGATTCCTCAGGGATTCCTTGGGGTATTTCCTCAACGATTCCTCAGCGTATACCTCAGGGATTCCTTGGGGTATTTCCTCAACGATTCCTCAGAGTATACCTCAGGGATTCACTGGGGTATTTAGTTCGAAATGCTCTTCGAATAACTGCAGGAATCGTGCAGTATTCCTCGAGTTGTTCGAATTCCTCGATGTGAGGAACTCTTCTATGGAAATTCCTTGATGGTTTGTATGAAACATACCTAGAGGATTCCTCGGGTGGCAATACTAGTACCTAGACGATTCCTTCAGTAATCCTTGAGGTATGGTACTGAAGGGTTCAGATGGGAAAGAACACGGCGGAACTGGAGTTCTAATCAGAGAACGCATTAAACACCATTTTCACAAAAGGTTTGCAACAAACTTGTTGCAGGCCACATCGATACAAATTCAGTCAAGCAACGGAATCCTTTTAATCGCTGCCGTTTCCTGCCCTTTTCGTTTCTCAATCTCGGAAGGACAATTTATGGACCTCTACAATTCACTTGGGGATCGTTTTATAGCCGCCGGAGACTACAGCCCCAAACATACGCACTGGGGATCACGCTTAGTGACTCTCAAAGGAAGAAAATTGTACAATGCAATTATAAATGTGAAAAATAAACTGGACTACGTTTCCCCTGGAAGTCCCACATACTCACACGTGGTCCCTTATTGATTTTGCGGTGACAAAAAACATACCTCGCAATCTAATAAGTGCCAAAACAGTCTCTGACTTATCATCAGACCACTTGCCTGTGCTTCTAACGCTTCTTCAAAGCCCAGAAATAACCGAACACCCCTTCAGCCTGACAGCCAAAAACGAACTGGCTAAAATACAAAAAGTACGTGAGTGCCCACATAGAACTTGCCCCGGACTTTAACATGGAAAAAAGAGTCGCACGCGACGTGATTGGCAAATGATCAGATCACCAGCTTCAAAACAACGCCTTAAGGAAGCAACCCGATCACTTAACCAGGCTCTTCACCAACAGGAAGAAAATGCACAGCTGAGGTACATCCAGAATCTCTCGCCAACAAGCACAAAGTACCCCCTGTGGAGGGCCCACCCAAATCTTAGCGCCCCAATTGAAACGACCACCCCGATAAGAAACTCTTCGGGATGCTGGGCTCGCAGCGACGAAGACCAAGCTGAAACATACGCCACACATCTCCAAAGTGTCTTCCAACCAAACCAAGCATCAAATTCATTCCTCCTGCCAGTAATTCAGCCAGAGTCCTCCCCTTAGCCAGCCGCACCTTCATTCCGGCCGAACGAAATCGAAAAACAGTGGACAGTGGAAAAAGTCATAAGAGGGCTAAAACCAAAAAAGGCTCCCGGTGGTGACCTATTGACCCCAAAGATGCTGATCAAACTTCCAAAATGCGCTATAGAGGTCGTCTGCAAACTATTTAATGGAACCATTAATCTTGGCTATTTCCCAAAAAGAGTGGAAGAAAACCATCATTATAATGATACCGAAGCCTGGAAAAGACCACACAATTCCGTTATCATACAGACCAATAAGCCTTCTATCTTGTTTGTCTAAATTGTTTGAAAAATGCTTGTTGACTCGCATAACACCATTTCTGGAAGCTAGCAATATTATCCCTGCACACCAATTTGGCTTCCAAAAAAACCATGGAACGATCGAGCAAGTGGACAGATTAACATCCGAAATACGCTCAGCCTTCTAACAGCAAGAATACTGCAGCGCTATTTTCCTCGACGTATCTCAAGCTTTCGACCGAGATTGGCTCATCGGACTCTACTACCCACAAGCTACTGGAATCATACCTCTACAATAGGGTATTCTCAGTGAGATGCAATGCAGCTACTTCGGGCGACTCGAAGCTGGAGTTCCACAAGGAAGCGGACTCGGCTCGTGTCTATATGTTTTGTATACTGCGGATATTCCTACAAGCGCTGATACCCGCTATCCTTAGTCGCTCCAGATGCCCAACGCAGGCAACAACCCAACTGGCTAATCATCTCATAATAGTAGAAAGGTGGCTATCCGACTGGCGCATTAAAATAAACGAACAAAAGTTTAAACAAGATCCTTCAAGCTAACGAAGTAACGTACCTTGGCGTCCATCTTGATAGACGACTTACCTGGCGTAAGCACATCGAATGCAAGAAGATGCACCTAAAACTGAAAGCCAGCAGAATCCACTGGATCATAAACTCACGATCGCCACTGTGACTAGACTGTGTCACAGTGACGATCGCCCTGGACTACAATTTACTATTGTACAATTCAGTCCTAAAGCCAATCTGGACGTATGGCTCCCACAGCTGGGTACAATTCAGTCCTAAAGCCAATCTGGACGTATGGCTCCCACAGCTGGGAACGCGAGCAGAAGCAACATAGACATCATACAGCGCATACAATCAAAAATCTTGAGAACTATCACTGGGGCACCTTGGTATGTTCGCAACGAAAACATCCACCGGGATCTGGGCATCCTCGCAGTAAAAGACGAAATCCAGAAGCAAAAAGAGTCATACAAAGAAAAACTCCCAAACTCAAGAAATAAAAGCAACATTAAAAAAAAAAATGTTTACATATTGTTAAACAATATTGTTAAACAAACAAGTATATCAGTTTCACTCACACTTACTATTCAACGCTATTTCACTCGCACTTTTATTAAGAGACTATAATTCTGACAAGTGGACTACCTTGTACAATTGTATCATGTTGCAGGCTTTTAAACTGGATACTGTCGCCTATGGAACAAAGTAGGCCAATTTTTCTAAGTTCGGGGCAATGCATCAGATGGTTGATGAGCAATTAATGTTTCCAAAAGGTCCGAAATTTTGCTTCGGGACTAATTTCCGGAGGTGACTCTATAGATACAGCTTTCAGCCTAATGCTGCCAACACCAGGGATCCTCGCCAAAGACCTAAATCGGTTAAGAAACTGGTGCTCCAACTTTGAGCCGTGCTGGCTAATGTGCGTAAAGATTTCGGTAGTCTTTCCTAAGGTTCGATAAAGGAAGCAATTTTACGAAGATTCTGGGCTTCGCTTGGGATCCGTGACTTAAAACTTGTTTTTTTCATTTGAAGGGATTCAGTCAACCTCAACTAGGCGCATCGTTCTTTCTTAAGTTACCAGGGTGTATGACTCATAAGGCTTTGTCCGTCCTGTTACTAAAAAGATCCTGTTACTACAATAACTTTCTTCTGAAGCCTGGGATAAAAGTGTTCTTCAGGCTCTTCCTTTCCGACAGGGATATGATTTTTTGCAGCTTTTCCAGGGCACAGCTTGGTCGCTAACTTTGCGGTCCGAGATAGATTTACATGGATTCTGTGGCACCAGCGTATGGTGCTGTGTTAAGACGGTTATGGTGCGGAAGATACCGTTATCGAGAGTTATCGGGTTGTTGGCTCGAATTATGTCGGAGGTAGCGCACCTTAAGGTCTACGTTTGGAAGTATTTTTGCTGGTGTGATTCTTCTGGCCATGTCTTGGATTCTAGAAGAAGGAGCTAACTAGATCTCCCTAAGCCCGCCGGACATCCTGTCGCGTGGTGCTCTTCCCATAGAATTGATCAAGCTTCAAAACGGAAAGGACGATATCGTTATCCAGTTTACTTCCGTCACCCTCACCCTCTCTTCTTAATCAGCATCAAACTACACAAATGAATCCAATGCCTGTAAGCCTCGGTTGCTGGCTTATAGCAGATTTCCCGGAGCAAAGTGTTAATGGACAGGTCTTGGGAGCCACTGGGGTGGATATTTTGGGGTCCTTTTATTAGACCGCCAGCTTTTTTTTATTTGTTTTTCTACCAAAGCCACCTGGAGCTTGTAAGGAATCTTTCCACAAATTCGTTTCTGCTGTGCCAGTTGCCCCTTAAGAATGAAGTCGGAGTGCAACTGGGGGGTGCCCCAACTGGGTGAAGAATGTCGGGTCAGGCTGCAGACGACTCTTAGCTTTTAAATAAGGCCTAGGTATTTTTTTTAGTTTTTTGTAATTTTTGGTAATTTTTTTTGTATTTATTTACTCATTGTTGGTCGCAAGCTCACTTTTCTTTACCGCTCGGCTTCAACTGGATGATTTAGAATCTTTAGCTAGCAAGCTTTCGCTCAGCCTAATATCAAGGGCGGGTGCACTCCTTGTTTCTTTGCGCTCATGAGCCAATATAAATTTTTTAAAAATTTGTTTTTTTGGACTTATTATTCTGGACTGGATTATTGTCGTTGAAATATCTCAATGACCAAGCTTTCGCTCAGCCTACATCAAAGGCGGGCGCACTCTTGTTCCTAGTTTTTTTTGTTCATGAGCCAATATCAATTTTTTTAAAATTTGTAATTTACGAATTTTGGAGTTTTTATTCTGGAGTGGATTATTGTCGTTGAAATATCTAAATGATCAAAGCGCACCGGCCGGAAAATCTGGCCGGCAATATTTTATTGACCTCAAGAAACACCTGTGACGTCACTTGGTTTCACTGCCAATAGTGCCCTAAAGGCCTTCTCCAGTGTTTATTGTGTCATTATTATATCGGGGTCCCACTCAAAACCAAACAGGAAGACTTCAGTACATATATACATTTTTCTATAATTCTTATTACTTCGTGTTTGTTTTAACATAATGCAACGTACCTATGCCAATCAGCAATTCAAGGATGCTGAGATATTCAATATATATATATAAATATATCAAATATTTGATTTTCAAACCGCTGCATAAAATAAAAAAGGTCCGCTAAATTTCTTCTTAACTGATGCTGAGCTCTGCAATACCGTTTCGAGGTATTGTTTTTTTATAGTATAATATATATTATATACACTTTTTACTTCTTCGGCTATATACAGTACCTCATCGCGCCCTCTACAGTAGGCGGTTCGTTAACTACTTAAAAGGCCGTTCATAGTGATATTTTCAAAGTTAAATTTCATGTTGTTTTCCATGCAGGTGGCCTGGATTAAATCTGATTCCAAAGCAATACTTGGAATACATACACACATGGTATCACTAAATCCTAGATTGGCAGTAACTCACAACGGCCACAACACCTGGAAGCTTCACATATCCCGCGTGCAAATAAACGACTCTGGTAGCTACATGTGTCAAGTGAATACAGACCCAATGAAAAGTCAAGTAAGTCTTCTTTTTCTCCAAAGACTTAGGTAAGTATAAAGCTACTGCCTATATCTTCCAGGGTTACGCTGGTATGTACATTAATTTTACCGATGATTTTATGAACTTTTTTTTGTATTCATGGAAAAAAGTATATTTTTTTAAAGAAAAATTTCTTTTATCTTAAATAAAAAACGTTTTTTTTTCAGTCAGGATATTTGGATGTGGTTGTTCCACCAGATATTCTTAACCACCCGACTCAAAATCTTGAGGAAGGTGTTAGCACAGAAGGTGGCAGCATTGCTCTTGAGTGTAGCGCAACCGGCGTTCCAGAGCCAAAAGTTCAATGGCGGCGTGAAGCAGGAAAAGATATTATACTTCGAGCAGATAGTCGCGAAAAACAAGGTAAAAGTAGTTACGAATTGCGCATTCTTATAAGAGTCCTAAATAACAATATTAGGGGAGCTACACGAAACACTTCCACTCAAATTTCGTTTCACTTTAGGCAGCCACATATGCCTGTTCTAGGGATTTTAAAAAGACACACAACTTTCTAGTTAAATAATGTCATATTTTTTTAGGTTATTTAGATTTACGGTCATGGGCCTTATTTGGTCCGAATTCGTAGTAGAAGTTTAAAAAAAAAATGTATTTAATAAAGTAAAATTTCATTTTCCCCTTTTTATTATAAATTCTTTATTGGATTTCATTTAAATCAATTTTTCCACCATTAATTACTTACTTACGTTTATTAAACACAAAAGGAAGCTTGAAATTTCTCCAAATCACTAGTGTTTTTTGTGGCCCCTGTATATATTTTTTCAAGTAAGACTTAAAAATAATTTAAATATTCGTCCTGGAAGCACAATTGGCGCAACATTCGAATTTTTTATTAATTATATTTATATTAATTATATATTATAATAATTAATAAAAAAATATTTTATATTTTTGGTATCGGTTCTTGGCATAATTTAGAATTAAAACTTTGCAAATATACTTTGGAGCGAACTGTTTTTGATGCCTTTTCACTCGCAACATTGGTGGCCGTTCAAAGAGGTAGGGGGGGCGGTTAACCAAATTCATTGATTTGACATGATTGCCCGATTCCAAAAATAATGCAAATAGCTTCTCTTTAAATTGTGCCTCATTAGTTCAAAGGCCTCACCTATTTACAATGGGAAACATTTGATTACGAAGTAGCTATGACGACGCTTTTCTGTCGCATCCTAGCTGTTCATCATCTAATCCCGCTGGGCAGCCGGTTCAGGCCGTGGATCCCTTCGATCGGACTCACGCGCTTGTGCCGCCTGGCCTGCGTGGCCTTACTTCAACCTTAGCTGCTCCTCTAAGAGCTTGGATAGGTCTGTATAAGAAAACAATAGTTATTTTCCGACTTCGGCATCTTAATTATAATTGACTAAAATTTTTATTGTTGTGGATGATTTATAACAGGGGTGCCCAAGCTCAGCACACGGCAGAGCAAACTCCAATACCAATGCAAAAAATCACCAATACATTAAAGCTAGAAATTTTTATTAAAGCAAGTCATGTCGGTATACTTTTCTCATTTTCAATGGGAAAAAAGTAATAAAAAAAATATTAATGAAATAAAAAATAAAAACTGTAATAAAACTATAAATAAAAGAAATTCATAGCTCTGATGTCAACCATTCTGTTTGAGATCTCAACCAAAAGTGATTTTTTGCAGTGAAAAGTTTTCGGCAATACAAAAAAGAAATGCTTTAAAAAGCAATTCCAACAACAAAGGAGCTCCGAGAGCAATGGGGCTGGGCACCCCTGATTTAGACTATCTGCAAAAAAATATTTCCTCAGTGATCGTGTATAGGGGTCTAGCTACTAATGATGACATAACCTCAAAAACTTGATAAAATTTTTGTTTTCCGAGTTCTGGGCTCAGATCATGTTTACTATATGTTTTTGGAGTCTCTGAATCCGAATCCATCGTTCAAAAAATCCCAGGTTATGTCGTAACCCTGACATTCTGGAGTTTTTTAGAACCTCGGATTCGGATTCAGCGACCCTGAAAACATATAGTAAACATGGTCTAACCTCCAGACCCGAAAAAATATTTTTTTTTTTGTGGCTGTGTTACTATTACTAAAATTAAGGAGCTATGACCTGACACATGAGGAAAATCGACATTTTTTAACTCTAAATTTTGTGCTTTCAAATCTTTAATTTGTTTGGCCAGGTGAGCTATTTCTATAGTCACTATACAATTGTTTTTAACAATTAGATCGGCAACGGAGGCAACGAACGAAGAGAGTAAGAAAACAATTTCTCTAAAATTTTTTTTTGAATTTGGGCTTTGCTTATGCTGTGAGCAACACACGTATATGAAATTTCATTTCCCATATGAAAGAGCAATTCCAACAACAAAGGTGCACCGATAGCAATGGGGTTGGCATCCCTGATTTATAATGTTGAGATTCAATACTAATATTCATACTGGCATTAAAGCATTTGCTGATGTAACTTTTTGCGCAAGCTGCATTTCGGAATAATATAATCTTCGAGTTCATCAAGGAGAATATTAACTCTAATAGGTTTCTTGGATTAGACCAAAGATTATTCATTACATAAATGGGACATCTCATAGAAACAAAAGTGTACCTATGGCGGGTTTCACAAAGCGACAAGCTAAATTTTTAAATTTCTAAATGAATTTTTGACGCGACAACGATTAAGGGATAGCCGTGAGGTGAAGTGCTCGGCTGGTGTGCGGAGTGAAATGAGTTTGAATGAAAACATCCACATCTTTGTGGATTTTTTTTAAATTGGTTATATTATATTAAAAAAAAATTTTTTTTAATCACATCATCACATCACATTTTTAACATCGCCTCAATTTGTATTGGAACTCTTGGCAGATGAGAGACGGAAAGACAGAATTCTATTTTTAGAACGCAACATCTTTGGAACGATGAAAGTTTGAAACATTCACATCGAACCAGTGTGAGAGCAAAGAGATCAGAAAAATCTTCTACTATCTTAAGTCTTTAGCTCTGTTTTTGCAATTAATTCTCACTTTTACCAACTGAAACAACTTTAAGTATCACTAAAACAACATGAAGGGTAGCTTAGATGGAAAGCACGCGCTCCGTATCCTTGGGGAAAAGGGTTCGATTTTATGAAAAAGATTGTTTCAATTTTTTAAATTACATTTTTGTATTATGATTATTTTTAAAATATTTACATTTATTATAATTATACCCTTGCAGAGGGTATTATAATTTTGGTCAAAAGTGTGCAACGCAGTGAAGGAGACATCTCCGACCCCATAAGGTATATATATTCTTGATCAGGGTCACATGAGTTGATATGAGAATGTCCTTCTGTCCGTCTGTATGTCTGTTTCTACGCGAATTAGTCTCTCAGTTTTAAAGCTATCGACTTGAAACTTTGCACACACCCTTTTTTCCTTTGCACGCAGTATATAAGTCGGAACGGAAATGCTATAACTTCGGTGTTTTTAGAGTTACAGAGTTCGGATTTAGCATGAGTGTTATTTTTAAATTTCATAAGGATCAGCCGACTATATCCTATAGCTGCCATATAACTGAACAATAGTAAATAAACAAATTAACAGTGTTTTTGAAGATAGAAAGTTGGAACTTCGGACAGATTCTATTTTTGGTCAGTTGATCCAACCTACCAAATTTCATAACGATCGGCTTATTATATAGCTGCCATATAACTGAACGATCGGAAATGGTATTTGGTAAAAATACCAACTTTGGTATTTTTAAAGATGGAAGCCTGGTACTTTGTTTTAGATTTTGTATTGTTATAAATTGGTTAAATTATAATATTCTCATAAGGATCGGCCAACTATATCCGATTTTAGCAATATATATCCGGTTTTAACTGCAAGGGTTTATCAACTTCGGTTCCGCCCGAAGTTATCTTTCCTTTCTTGTTTTTTATTGCATTCTATTAGGAAATTTGGAAGCCAAAACATTTTGCGTGGGCACTGAACACGCAAACAAAGGCACACATTTATTTTGACATATACATGTAAATAGTTCTAAAAATAGAATCGTATGCATTTGCGTTTCCCAAAAATAGTTGACCGTTTTGGGCCCTGATCCCATCTATGTATTATATAATCTTTGGTTCGGCCGAATCACACACAACACATTGGCTTCTTTTGCATCGCTTTTAGCCCAAGAGCAATCTTGGTCCCGCAGCGTTATTTCAGGCTTATATTCGGATGAGTTTTCCAGATCGGGGAACCAATCGGGCTTAGGAAATTTTAGGAAATGCGCAAATGGGTTTTCGATGATAGTAAATCGCGCAGTACTGTAGACACAGTAAGTCTTACCGAAGTACCCTTCGTTTACCCTTAAGATATCTTTTTAACTAGTATACCACTGGTCCCAGTGCCAGTGCCCAGTGCTTGCATTGCGACTTCCCTACTTTGTACTAGGAAATTCCGTTTGAATTCAAAAAACCATCTCTTGGAGAGAACATAATTTATTTTTCTGGCTTTAAAGAATTTGTAGCAGTTAATTTGGGATTCAGAGAGAACCAGATGCCATCTGGTTTTTGTTAAGCGTTTGTGTTTGGGCATGTAGTAGAATTATTTGTTAAGATATTTTAGATAAAGTTTTGCATCTTGGGAAAGAAGTTGAGTTTTGTATTTTTTCTTTCCTATCTACACTTTAAAGAAAGTGACTATAAAAAAATGTATTATTAAATTTAGTTTCATTTTTCACATTTTTATTAGTTCTACATCTTTCCTATCTACACTTTAGAGAAAGTGACTACAAAAAAATTTATTATTAAATTTAGTTTCATTTTTCACATTTTTATTAGTAACTTAGTGTTATTATTAGTTATTAGTGATTAGTAACCACACTTACTAATCGCTCTCTTTATAGCAGGGATGCCGAAGCTATGCATACAGCAGAGCCAATTCCAATACCAATGCAAAAAATCAGCAATACATTGGTGCGAGATTTTTTTCTGCAATTCATGTCGGTACACTGAAAAATAAATTATAGTAACATTCAAAAGAGGTTTGAAAAATTATCATAGTACAAAAAATAAATTTTAAATATTTAGCAATTAAAAAAAGTCCCTTTTTTTTTACAACAGCCTAGTCGTAGCACGATTGAAGAGAATACGGATAGACGGAGAATATCAAATCTTATATTTTAAACTTAACTAACAGTCATATTGACTGATACAGAGCGGCCCCTAAAATCGGGTGCTGGGTTGGGAGGTCGTTGCGTCGCAGGCGGGATCCGCTAGAGACCCGAGTCAATCCCCGAGCCAGAGTATTTAGGTGCGAAGATAGTTTTTCTTTGTAGGACACTTTTTGCTTTTGGATTTCGTCTTACACAGCGAGTATGCCCAGATCTCGATAAATATTTTCGTTGCGAACATACCAAGGTGCCCGTGATAGTTGTCAAGATTTTTGATTGTATGCGCTGTATGATGTCTATGTTGCTGCAATCCGTGTTCCTCCACAGCTGGGAGCCATTCGTTCGCCTGAGGTAACTCCATACCGTTTAGTGACATGGAAGAGCATGTTTGCCTATTAACAGTAAATATTAGATCTTTATTCGTATGTTGGCAAATACGTTTTAATTTTGTGCATGAGTCCATTAAGCCAAACTCGGTCGAAAGCTTGAGATACGTCGAGAAAAATAGCGATAGAGTATTCTTTCTGTTCGAAGGCTGAGCGTATTTCGGATGTTAATCTGTTTACTTGCTCGATCGTTCCATGGTTTTTTCGGAAGCCAAATTGGTGTGCAGGGATAATATTGCTAGCTTCCAGAAATGGTATTATGCGAGTCAACAAGCATTTTTCAAACAGTTTAGACAAAAAGATAAAAGGGTGATTGGTCTATAGGTTGTCGGAATTTTGTGGTCTTTTCCAGGCTCCGGTATAACTATGATGATGGATTTCTTCCACTTTTTGGAAATAGCCAAGATTAATTATACCTTTTGCAGACGACCTCTATGGCTCATTTTAGAAGTTCGATCAAAAAATTGCCAAAAATGTGGGTTTTTTGAATTTTCGAATTTTTTCAATTTTTTTCCACACCTAAAAAAATTTGTTTTTTTTCTATTTTTCCCACTTTTTTTCCATTTTGATGGCCATTGCTCTGCCACTTTGTATTCGATCAGGAAATAAAGTACCATTTTGTAATGAGCAAACCCAGAAGCGACATTCCTTATTCATAACATTTTCCAAATATGGTTTTTAAGTTTGTCCAAGTTTTCCAAGGGTTACCTGTATAAAATTGTGGGTTTTTCCAATTTCCCCACTTATTCATTGTTGCATTTTTCAAATTTTCCTTACTTGTGCCATTTGTTCCACTTTTTCCCATTGTCTGTTTCAGCTATGTTTCAGCTATCAGCTATGTCTGTTTGTATCCAACCAGGAAATAAAGTACCATTTCGTAGCAAACCCAGAACCGAAATTCTACAGTGATTTTCCGATGCGAAAGATATTGCAGCTTGTAGATTGGGTGGACTTTGTTCTTCTTTAACGACCTGAATTCTGGCTCGAGCTCGACCTAAAAGAGGGTTTGTGTCTTTTTGTCATTGTTTAGAATGTTAATAAAATTCTTAGGGCGAAGCCCTTTTCTTTAAGGGCGGTTTTTATTTTACTACCACTTGTAGGCCGTTGCTGTTTTTTAACTGGTAAGTGTAATAGTTTCATTTAGCATTGTCAAGATATTTGGAAACGATTCGGAGTGCTCTCAGTCTTTGCTAACACCTTTGTTTGATGGATTTTCCCCTTGACGAGCTGGACATATTGAAAGTTGTTATCGTTTCCGATCAACACCATAATTAAGTCTTCTGAACGCGGCTAATATTTATATTATTGACTGCCGGATTACTCTGCGGGCTAAGCTTGCGCTTGATTTAAATACGTCGATCCATTCCGGTCTGTCCGGCCTGGGCCACTTTGGTACTTTCCGAAAATTTTTTTATGTACTCGCCGTAAACGTCGCGGTTGCAGCAAATGTAGCACTGCTTGTTGTAGGCGCACAATTTTTTTTATTAAAACAACTTATTTGAAACAACTATCCACTAGTTTTTGTTTTAACACCTCACTACTGTTTTATTAAGCTTGTCTATTTCTTTTAATAGTTTATGGTTCAGCGTTTTTTCGTTTATATTGGGTTACCCCGGATTTTGTTTGGTTAACTGCGATTATTATGCAGTTTTCCCGGAGCTCAGTTCGGTAGTAATCAGTTATCAGAATTTCATACGAATATTTTGTAAAGAAAATTTAAAAAAAATTCCGAAACGCCTATCTTCAATAACACCAAAATTAGTTTATTTCCTATCGTTCATTTATATGACCATAGGATATGGTCAGCCGATCTCGGCCATTCCGACTTATGTTCTGCGTAAAAAGAAGGACGTGATACTCTTCATATACTTAATATTCATTATACTTGTTATATATCAAACTTGGCTCCGCCCTTTTCTTGTTTTTGTATTAAATGCGAACGAACGTACGTTCGAGAATTAAGTTCTGCGAAGAGGAAAATAACTCCCTATTTCGGTATACTCCAATTTCGCTTCTAAGAGGTAAAATCACATGAGTTCGGTGCATGAGTTTCGTGTATTAAAATCATCTTGTGCGGTCAATCTGAATGTATTACCTGTAAAATACACATGTGAGAAATTTATTAGGCCGGCTGCTGGACTTGTTATTTACAAATTTAAAATACATAAACTGTGTTCTCCTCCTGTTTTTTGTTCTTTGTCTCTTGCTTGCCATGAAAATAGCCGTTCGTTTCAATAAATCCGACTTGACCATATGTTACCTAACTAAAGGACATAAATTAAACATCTTACCGAGATCTCTTACCGAGATCTCGCGGATTATTGTAGGAGTTTTATTCGCCGCTAACGCATTTAGTTTACTCATAACCCAATTACGATTTTCTTATCCTACATATAATGTTTCAAAGTTAAAACTAAAAAGTTCAAAGATTGTACTGTTTCCGATCCCGTAGCGATGATGCATGCCGGGAATGAGTACGAGACGTCACTTCGTCACCTTGCCAACGGAATGTCCATCACACAGGCTGCCCCAGGGTTAAGTCAAAGTTTTTAAGCTTTGCCTCCTATGTCTCTTCCTACCTTCAGTGCTTGATACTGATAGGAATGGTCTTAGTTCTACTCCATTTTTTCTACAATCGTAGGCGGCAATCCTCGTATCAGTTAGGTGGAAAAGCTGCAAGGGTTGTGTTTTGCCTTTTTGGGAGTCCGCTTTCGAAGCAGTTTGCTCCTTGGAAGTCTCCGATGAGAATTTTGATGTCGCGCTGAATTTGTTGGGGAAACGATTTAATAACCGCTTAATATTTCAGGCCCATGTGAACGAAATTCTGGGCCTAACTCTATTGGAATGTGACTCAATAACAGGTGATAAAGGGTTATCCTACATATTCGATGCTCATATGCGAATTTGGGTATGACAAATCAAATCGCCGGTTGGATCATTGTCCAGGTCCTTCTTCAAGTAAATTTGTAAAGTTCATTTATTAGGCTTAAGTATATAGAAGTCGCTTAGTTTGTCGCAAGTAGACTCTTTTTCGGCGGCTCGATTTTAACCTTTTTTTAGAGGGCTTTAGTTCCGCATGTCTAGGTCGGGCCACCCTCTACCTTATCGAGAGCTTTAGCTTCGCAATGTCTAGTCGTGCCTGCATGCACCATTTATGTTTATCTTCCAGCTTCTCTACATTCTGACTTTTCACCATCATTGAAAAATATTACTAACCAAACAGTTCGTCATCCACAATTAACAATTCGAGTGCACCAATTCGTCAATTATAATCTTTGTTTCTATGTGCAAACATTTTTTCCACCACCAACTCCATTTAAACTTACAACACAATGTCGCGGGTCATCTATATTTTTTTGAAAATAACTTGCGGATCAATGTTCTAGTACTATATAATAACAGACGCTACTATCGTTGCCGTTTACTAAAATTTGTTTCACGATGTCCGAAATGGCCATTGAGATTACTTTTTATACCCGATATTTGTAATGTACTGTAATGTGTCTCGCCGTCCAGGGATCCCATTCAGTTTGTATTAAGTAGATTTGTGGGTATATTGTTCTTTTATTATTTAAAAGTTTATTATTTGATCATTATTTTTTAAGCAGCCGTTGTTGCCGCTCCAAGCTCCCAAAAGGTTCATCATTTCATTTTATCCAGACAGAAATTCTGAAGGGATGATTAATACTCTCTGCTAAAAAATTATCACTTTAGCTACAGTAACCCGTTCTTGGCTCCCACGAAGTAAGTTGCGTGTTCCGACCAAATCTGACAGGGCCTTCGCCTGGTGCAAATTAATATCTTCAGGGCGCCCAGAAAAGATCTCCAGGTGTATCCTTGACCATGGCTGATTATGGCTGATATCACAGGGTGGCCTTGTGGCAATATGATCAGATTCCGACCATCAAGGTCTAGTGAGGAGTTCCGAAGACGCCCATCAACGCAAAGCAGACCACCCTTGTCGATAAATGGAGACAGTGAAGCAAGTGGACTAGACGGAGGCCAACTGCCCAACATCTCAGACAGGGCCGTAGCTGGCATGGGGCAGGTGGGGCGGTGCCCCAGGGCCCCCGAAGCAAAGGGGCCCCGCCGGGGCAAAAGACTTTCGTATAGGGGGCCCCAAATTTACTTGTTGCCCCAGGGCCCCCGAGGCTCTAGCTACGGCCCTGATCTCAGCACCCGAAAGCTCCAGCTTCGGAATGGCTAAAAGCTTTATTGCGGCGACACGATACGTTGAATATAATAATCGGCTCTGTTCCATAAGCTCCGATGCTCGCATCACAGAACCCGTGAACTTCCAAATCCCCTAGATTAATAACGGACAAAGTCACAGAAAGTCACAGATTTTCATTCAGTCAAACAGAAGGAGTTGAGGAAGGCTTTCGTTCTATGATAACTGCTGCAACTTTTCTCTCGACATAAGCTTTGCAAAAGTAAGACGACAAGACTGACCAATCCCATCGGGTCATAGAAACACGCTATAGATGACAAAATTGAGCATCTAGTTGGGCTCACGCTGGGCTGATAGATTCGAATCCTTATTAGATAATCCTTAGTGGGATCCCAAGCTAGTCCCAAAGGTTTTCCAGTATGAAGCTATGTATAAGTGACCCTTATTTAAGAGGTCCGTCGTTTGCTTCATTATTTCGACGGCTTCCATCTGACGCCGGATATCCCGCCGCAGTATTTAAGAACCTACTGAACAAGAGGACTCTTCATCCTTTGTTAAATGATGCATCGCGCGGACTGCTAAGTATGAAGCGGGCTTTGTGCCATAAGAAACGGTGTCAAGCTTGAATATTGATATCTCATTCTGAATAGAATTTTCCCACCCGGTGCATTGCAGGAAAATATCGCCGGGAGCTACACTTACACAGCGATAAAAAAGATCACATCTTAAAGATGTCTCCGGTTGTGACTACCACATGAAACCGGAACTGCAGTAAAAGATGGAACCTCTTAGATTGTATGACCAGGCCATACATCGTTGAGGGAGTAGCCTGAGGTAGTTGCCTCAGTTTGTAGAATACAAACCTAAGTTTTGTCATAGAATTGTTGAGGTCAGTTCACAGAATCGACGAAGAAGACCATCAAGTTGTACATCAAGATTCCTGGATTTAGTAGAGCGCAAGTGACAAGATGCGGTTAAGGTGGCTTCTCCAGATCGGCCGACCCCACCCAACCAAGTTGCATTTTTAGTAAACTTGCAAAAGCCCGGTCGCAACTAGACTTGTCCATCTAACAACAGATTGAAGAAGAGACAAGCACGAATCAATAAATCGACGTGATGAGGCTCGTGGAAGCTGGATGCGCGAGCACCAAGATGGTGCTCGCAGAGAGATGTGATGCCTTCGACGACAAATTCGGCAGTGGGCATCCAGCCAGTGGGCAGTGGGCAGCTGCATCCACGAACAAAGTGATTGGCTCTTAAGCACACAAAAAAAAAATACTGTCTTGTTGCTTTACTCCATCGCTCTTTAATTGATAGGGCATTAAAGGCGGATATGCTATGAGCTTTAGCCCCACACACAGGGCACACAGAGGGCGATACAGGTGGTAGGATGGTAACTAACCATACACGGTATTTTGTTAGTTAGTCTACATCTTCCCACCTAGTAGGTTGGCGCATGGGAGGCCATTTGAATATCCACAGTCTCGAGAGTCCGGCAACTCGGCTCCAACCGGACCATAGATTCCCACATGAAAATCGTATTCTTTGAGGGCATTTTGTGTTTCATGCTACTTGGCCTGTACTAAAGGATAAAGATTCTGGAATAGGATTTATAGCTCCGTATTTCCTTCTGCAATCTAGAACTCAACAATGCCCGCATGTGACCATTCTACTTTTCTGACAACTCATGAAGGGTTGCAATGGATTCGGGTTCCATAATCATAAGTTGAAGGAACTCATTTTTGCGGGTCTGGAAGATTAATCGACAATTATTAAGCCTGGTGCAAAATAGGTCAAGAGCCACCGAATCAATCTCATCTGAAATATCCAAAGCTCGGACCGTTTTCAGCGCAGAGCCTCGCAAGCAAGAAATGAGCCGGCGCATTTTCTCCATCTTTGTGAGTGCCTGTCGCGAACTTCCTCTACTGAACTTATCGCGTTATCATATATCGCGTTATACTCTATCCTCTACTGAACTACTGAAAGGGCAACGGTGGTAGCAGGGGCGGGCTTGGAGCACACAATTGAGGATGCACTGGCACCTTCCAGCAATGTAGAATATGCCGCCAAATGAGTGGACCGATTGGCCATCTCGTTACCCAAAGACAAAATTTTCTTAGTGGCCAGACGGGACAACTTCTAAAACAATGAGCTACCAATTTTTTCTTGACATTTTTCTTTCAGTGCGGTATGAAAGACAGCGAATTTGGCAGAGAGGATTTTCTCCAATGCTAATGGTGGAACGGTAAACAACACACGAGAGTGCAGCTCTTCTAGTTCCATTTAAACAGTGTCAGCCCTCTTTTTCAAATATAGCTCCCTGTTGGAAGCGTCCGCAGCGCTAGCCTCGACTGCAAAATCCATTTTTTAACCACTGCAGAAACACACATATGGGTTGTGTCGAAAGTCTGTTGGCAAGCGAGTAACTCTTCGCGTCAATGACCAGCTCTATGCGCTTGACACTTAGTTTAGCAGCTTTCAGCTGCTTTCAGATAAAGAAATCCGGTGATAGTGCTTCGCCTCAGCCTGCTCAGCCGCTCATATTTGAATTTCTCAGTCCAGCAATTGTCTGATATGTCCTCCGTCGCATCCTTTCCGTGGCAGATATTGAACGAAACCCCCGTTAGAATCACCGAACAGTGTTAACCACAGTCCGGTGTGGTCCGGACCACCAGTACCAACTGATGCTGCCGTTTTCGTACAAAAACCTTTACAGGTGATTCCTCCACCGAAACATATATTTGTTCCTCCGATACTGTAAAGATTGAAATATCGATAAGCCGATATAAATGTGGAGGAAATAACTAAATATATAAGACATACGTTTCTGCGCATGTGCCCGCACCGATGTTCAAGACGATTGTTTCTGGTCTACTTTTTGGCCAGAGAATATTTTGGTTCAAGAACATCAGCCTAGTACCGTAAGGAAAAGAGTTGTAAAACCAGAAATTTACCTCCGACGTTTTTCCATGTCGACACACCATTTTAGACGTGATCGACCTGTGCGAAGTGCTCATTTGGACTTTGGAGTCTGGTGATTTAGAATTTGTTTGCATTAAAATCATTCTGTGCCCTAAATTATTATATAATACATTACCTCTTCATCCTTCGTCTGAACCGCCCACATACTACCATCATTTTTCCGCTATTTAATGCATTTTTTTCTATGCCTGATGGTGACTAGATTGTTGATCTGGGTGACTTTAATATCCCAGAATAAAAGTGGTCTAATGTCGATAACTCATCATCGTTATCACTTATGACGCACCACGACTTCACCGCGGACATGTTTAACATGTCTCAAGGTCCAAATTAACATATTATAAATTCGTTAGGTCGGCTATTAAAATTGTGGTTTGTATCTG
The DNA here is from genome assembly GCA_018153035.1 of Drosophila pseudoananassae pseudoananassae. Lineage (NCBI taxonomy): Eukaryota > Metazoa > Arthropoda > Insecta > Diptera > Drosophilidae > Drosophila > Drosophila pseudoananassae. The sequence continues at coordinate 2,128,527 of JAECXR010000007.1, forward strand.
ATGCTGATGGTACCACTCTTTCCAGAGCTTTCCCCCTTTCAACCCCAGAGGCTCCATAGAGGATCCTCACGCTATGTTTACTAATGTACAAATTTAACCATACGGAAATATCCGTCCGCTTTAAAAAATCCTCCTTTGTTTACAAGGTGTCTCACAAATTTAAAAAATACTAAAAACAGGTTATACCAGAACTAAAGTAGTCTAATGGCGATAGCTCACGCTTGGGGTTGAATCCATTCTTTGTATCGATCAGAAGTTTCCATGCGTAGCAAGCTTCCTTGTTTCCGTAAGACTGATTTTCATAAACTTAATAACTTTATAGATACATTTGATTGGTCCGATATTCTGGCGTGCACCGATATAAATGTAACCTTAGAAAAAATTAACCATACCTTAAATCAGTGGGGGGCAAAACGCACACATGTTTAAAATTTTAGTGTATGCGTAGCGGAGAAAAACAATGAAAGCAGAGCATCCACTGAGCGAAAAAAAACGTAGTTTTTGATGTCATTTTTCGTTAATTCAAAAGTTTGAATGGGCACTGAAATAATGTATTTTATTTAAAAAAAAAGCTTTGCTAGCAACACTTCTCAAACAAATGAAACACAATAAATGAAGTCGAACCAACCACCAGCAAAGCAGCAAGAGCGGCATTGAAAGCTAATATTGAAAGTAATTATTATGCTATTCTATCTGATCTTGAAGATGAAGTTTTAGACAACGGCACGGAAGCGGTCGATGATGAAGAAGTACATATGTCTTCTAAGTCCCCCAAGAAGAAGGAAATCAAGCCACCACCGATATTTATCCCAGATGTCTCTAACATTGCTGCTCTAAATTCCTGCATCGAGGACATCGTTTGCAAAAAGAAGGACTTCTCCTACCAAGCCGCCAATGACAATCAGGTGAGGATTATGATGCCGGATAAAGAGTCGTACTCTGCCCTCAAATCCCAGCTTGATAGCGCCGGGAAAAGATATAACACATTCCAGTCCAAGGAAGATAGAGTCTACAGAATTGTATCCACACTTTCGGAAGACTTTCGGCGTCAAGGACCTGCAGCCCGTGATGTGCACAATGCCATAGGGCAAATCACCAAGAATCCATTACCTATATTTTTTCTTAATCTAGAGCCGTCTAGCAACAACAAAGAGATCTTTAACGTGAAAAATGCATGGACTGCCATGGACCCCATCCTGCCTCCTACAAAAGCTGCCCAGCTTACAAGAAAGCCAAGGCCAGCATGGCCCCTAAATATCCACGTCCAGCTCAACCACGTCGTTTAGCTTTCCAAACCGTTCAACACTATCCAACAGTGGACACCTTATCAAGGAGCTATGCAGATATAGCCAGGGGAGGAGCCTGTTCACAACAGCAAAAAGCGGCAGTCTTTAACTTTACTCGGCGAAAGCGGGCATAAGATCGCCAACTGCCCCAACGAGAGCACCTGCTTCGTTTGCGCATCAAAAGGCGAGAAGGAGGCAAAACACCTAGCAGGAAGTCGACGGTGTCCGCTTTCCAATGGAGCTGTTAAAGATAAGACAGGATGCAAGTGATCCAGCTGAACCTGAATCACTGCAGAGCGGCGCAGGACCTCCTGCGACACACCGTAGGCGAGGTGAATGCTGACATAGCTATTCTCAGCGAGCCGTACAGCGTCGGGCCAGGCGAGGAGTGGGCGACCAACAATCAGGGCAAGGCGGCCATCTGGATCTGCAACAATTCCGCGGAAGGGCCATTTGAAGTAAGGAGAGGCGAAGGGTTCGTGAGAATCCAGTAGGGAGGTACATGGGTGTACAGCTGCTACCTAGCCCCAAGCATCTCACTCGATGCTTACTGCAAGGCTCTAGAGGAGCTTGCGGTAGATGCCAGAGGCAAGCACCCAGCTAATAGCAGGTGATTTTAACGCGTGGGCACAGGAGTGGGGGAGTACCACCACGAATGCTAGAGGCAGAGCCTTGCTGAAGATCCTAGCACCCCTGGACCTCGCCCTTCTCAACGAGGGCAACCAGGAAACCTACAACTGAGCAGGCGCCGGCTCCATCATCGACCTGACCTTCGTCAGCAGTAGTCTGGCACGGACATCAAAGTGGGAAATCGCCGACATCTTCACGGCCAGTGACCACGAGGCCATACTTTGCTCGCTGGGAACCAGCCAGGCGATCTCGAGCATTCCCCCTGCGGCAAGGCGTTTCGACAGGATACGCTAGTAGTCCAACAATTGGAAACCCATATACGAACGGCGGAGCTTGATCTCCACGAGACAGCCAACGAATCGGCGGAGGCGCTTGCTACGGCCCTTGATGCGGCCTGCAAGGCAAGCATGAAGGAGCGCACGACCTTTGCTCGGCATCACAGGCCGGCCCCGTGGTGGACAAGCCAAATCTCGTCTCTACGCAAAGAGTGCCTAAGGTCGAGACGATCCCTGCAGCGAGCTCGAGGCACCGACGCGCAGGAGCAAAGGCACCTTGAGTTCAAGGCAGCTAGGAAAGCGCTGAAAACAGCCATACGAGACAGCAAGCGAGAGTTGTTTCTCAAGCTATGCGATGAAGCGGATCACGACCCATGGGGACAGGCGTACAGAATGGTGTCAAAAAATGTCAAGGCGGGGAGCCAACCCCCCTCCGACCCGGTAGCACTGAGGGCGATAATTGACGTACTGTTCCCAAGCAGTAGAGCGGAGGGAATCCGCCTGGCTATTGAGGATTTGGAAGACGAGCCGGTGGAAGCCGTCACAGCAGAGGAGGTGCTAGTGGCCGCTCGGAACCTAGCCTCTAAGAAAGCTCCCGGTCCGGACGCGGTGCCAAATAGAGCGCTAAAAGTGGTTCTGGCCCAAATACCAGAAAAGGTAGCAGCCATTTACAACCAGTGCCTGTATGAAGGATCGTTCCCGAAGGTGTGGAAGAAGCAGAGGCTCCTTCTGCTAATGAAGCCAGGTAAGCCACCCGCAGAGGCCGCATCTTACCGACCAATCTGCCTTCTAGACACGGTAGGCAAAGTTCTGGAGAAGATCCTGGCCACGAGACTCCAGGCGGCGATAAGCAGGGAAGGTGGACTGGCAGAGGAGCAGTACGGGTTCCGGAAAGGGAAGTCAACGGTGGAGGCCATTATGAGGGTAAAGAACCTGGCAGCAAGCGCCATCCAAGGCACCAGATGGAATGGGGGTGTCAAGCAATACTGCCTGGTTACCACCCTGGACGTGAAGAACGCCTTCAACACGGCGAGCTGGTCGCGGACTCTCCAAGCCCTGAAGGAGCTGAGGATCTCGGCATATCTGCTAAAGATGGTGGACAGCTACCTGAGCGATAGAGTACTCCTGTACGATACGCGGGAAGGGCAGAAGGAGCGAGTGATCTCCGCGGGAGTGCCCCAGGGCTCTGTACTGGGGTCGCTCTTGTGGAACACTATGTACGATGGAGTCCTCCGATTACCTATGGAGGAGGGTACTACCATCGTAGGATTCGCCGACGATATAGCCCTAGTGGTGGTGGCGAAGACAGTTCGTGGGGTGGAAACCCTAACCAACTCTGCGGTGGCGAAAGTGGAGGCATGGATGTCTAGCGCCGGCCTTCTCCTCGCCCCACATAAGACGGAAGCAGTGCTGATTTCGAGACGGAAGAAGGTCGAGACTGCGACCGTACTTGTAGGAGGAGTGGCCGTTACCTCGAGGAGAGCCATAAAATACCTAGGGGTCTGGCTGGACACAAGGCTCTCGTTCCGGGTGCATCTTGAGTACGCCCACAGGAGGGCGAGCGAGACGACGAGAGCCCTATCGCGGATGCTCCTCAACATCAGAGGCCCGAGGCAGGAAAGGAGAAAGCTGATCACTAGCGTGGTGAGCTCCCAAACGAGGTCCTACGCGCGGGGAATCGAGGCAGACCACCGCCTCTGCGCGTTACGGACATCCTGCGCCTTTAGGACGGTATCGGACGACGCGGCCCTAGTGATCGCAGGGCTGATACCCATCCAAGAGCTGGTCCGAGAAAGGAAGGAGCTGGCCAACATGGCTCAAGACAGCCTTTCTTCAGTGTCGGTCAGGAAGAGGGAAGTGAGAGCCACAAGTCTGACAAACTGGCAACGGCGATGGGAGGAATCTTCCAAGGGACGCTGGACGTTTCGGCTCATTCCGGACGTGGGGAAGTGGACCGATAGGAAGCATGGCCAGGTAGACTTCTACCTCACGCAGGCCCTTAGCGGCCATGGGTGCTTCCGAAGCTACTTAAAGCGCTTTGGCCACAAAAGCGAGGACTTTTGCCCGTCGTGCGGCAGTGGAGTCACAGAGGACCCTCTCCACGTCCTCTTTGAATGTAGGAGATTTGTGGAGGATCGCCTAACCATGGAGGAGATCCTGGAAGAGCCCTTCACACCCAGCAGCATGGTGCCTCTAATGCTGCAGACGCCGGCAAAGTGGGAAGCCATAGCCGTATATGTGGCCAAGACCATGATGGAGCTGAGAGCCCTGGAGAGGGCACGTTACGGGCGGGAGGAGTAGGGCGTCAGAGTTGTGCGAAGCATTGCTTCACGGCCGTACCGCACGACTTAGGTCCAAGCTCTTGCAGCCCAGTCATTGAAAAGAAAAATGTACAGTAGGTCTATAAGATAGTTTGTTTCAATTTGATTTACTGCTGAATCAACGCACATATCGACAAATTCATACTTGCAGGTGATTTCAATGCCAAGCACCAATGGTGGGGCTCGACCCCGAGCACAACTTGTGGCAACTGACAAGTCACATCAAGCGTCCAAAGAAAAGGGTGGCTCAGGTTAGGAAACCCGACGGTGAGTGGTGCCGCTCCGATCAGGAGAGGGCGGACGCATTTGCTGCTCATTTGGAAGACGCCTTCACTCCATTCAATAGATGCTCGGAGGTGGACCAAGCTGAGACTGAGAGGTTTCTGTCTCTACCCTGCACGGATTTCTGTCAATTGGAGCCAGTCTCGGAAGAGGAAGTTAAAGAGGAGGTCGCTGGCCTTAACACCAAAAAATCCCCGGGTGCGGATGGCCTTGAAGCACTTGCCATTAAACTTCTCCCCCCATTAGGTATCCAAAGGCTTACGAGCATATTCAACGCGTGCTTGGAGATCGGCCACTTACCCGCTGACTGGAAAAATGGCGGAGGTCATCCTCATTCCGAAGCCAGGAAAGCCTGAAGCTGATCTTACCTCATACAGGCCGATAAGCATTTTATCAGTACTATCCAAGCAAAGATTATAAAGTACATAGATAGGACATCTCATACATAGAAAAATGTTCTATGGCGAATTCCAGCGCAGGAACCCGCTGGAACGAGCGGGTTCCATTGCGCGACAAGTTAAGTTTGAGAAATTTTTCGCTCATTTCATTTCAACGAATGAGGAATAGCCTAGTGGTAGAGTGCTTGACTGATGTGCAGAGTAAAATGAGTTCAAATCAGGCACGGGAAGTTCACTTTTTTTATTTTCAATCTATTTATATTTATATTTTTATTGTTTTAAACTTTTTAAAAAAATTTATAATCAAATCAAGAAAAATACAAAATTTTAAAATCACTTTTTTGTGATTGCGCCGGTAGAATACGGGAGTCAATGATTAGCAGAAGTCTGCTATGGGGACTTTGCTGTTGCCGTTTTATAAAAAACACAGGGTTGGTTTCAAGTATGTCACTGAATTTAATTTTAATTGATTTTAGAGATCAAACAATGTTGGCAGTATAACAAAAATGTGTTTCAGTCGTAATAATTGGATGAAGCTTAGAGATGTCCCGCTTTCCAAAGGGACCGGGGTCTCGAGATCGATAGACATCAAGCAGGTATCGATTGTAGGATTGTGGTATGCACTAACATTACGTAATGAACATTACGACAAAGAAAATGACAGTACATGCCGCCCCGCAATGCTGGGTCCAGCATTAAGACATCTTTCTAATGGTAACTGAAAGAAACAGGTGAAATGTTTGCTGTGGTATGGATGTGAGATCAAATGCGTGTATGACTATTGTTCAAGATTAGCTTCCTCGACTTTAGCTTCCGTGTAATTCGGGATGGGTAATCTGCAGATCTTGGATACTGATCGCTTATATGTACCCGAACCTGTATAGATTGTTGCAACTCGTACCATCCCATCGGCTCCAAGGTGTAATTCTATAACACGACCTAGTTTCCAATCGGTTGGACCTGTCCTGTCGTCCTTGATAATAACTAGGTCATTGGCCTGTAGGTTTTCTTCCTCTTGTCTCCACTTAGGGCGTACCTAAAGGTGAGACAACCAATCTGAGCTCCACCTTTTCCAGAACTGGCGTAGGATCCGTTGTCCCTCCATGAACTGTGTGTTGAGCGACTTGTCCTTGTCACTGGGGGTAGGAAGCGATTGCATGGAGTCTCCGATGAGAAAATGAGCTGGAGTCAATACTTGCAGATCGTTAATATCCACGGTTATCGGGCATAATGGCCGAGAGTTAAGACAGGCCTCGTTGTGGATAAGAACGGTTGATAATTGTTCATAAGTCATTGGGTATCCTTTGAAGGAACGATGAAGATGAGACTTTACGGCTTTGACGTTAGCCTCCCAAAGTCCTCCGAAGTTTGGGCTGTGTGGGGGGTTAAAGTGCCACTGAATATAGCGCTTTGTGAGTTCTGGGACGACTGTATGGTTGATTTCCTGCCGGAACTCGTTAGACCACAACTGTAGGGAGTTATCTGCTGCTATAAAATTTGTGCCGCAGTCACTGTAAATGTGCCGCACAAAACCGCGGCGTCCAATGAACCGTTGGAGAGCCTAGAGAAAATGTTGTGCTGTGAGTCCTGTCACCAGCTCCAAATGGATAGCTTTACTGGCGAGGCAAATGAATACTGCAATATAGGCCTTGTATGTAGTGTGTCCTCTGAACCTCGAGGCCTTGACATCGATAGATCCTGTGTAATCCACACCTGTAGCTTCGAACGCTCTTTTCGGCGGATTAACACGATGGTATGGAAGATCACCCATTAATTGTCGAGAGGGCTTAGGGCGATGCTGAAAGCAAGCCACACACTGTCGGAGAACTCTTTTTACCGCTTGTTTGCCATTAATGATCCAAAACTGCTGATGGATGATCGCACGGGTCAGTTGCACTCCCCCATGCATGGTGTTCAGATGGGCGTTTTTTATGACGAGGTCCGTAAAATGATGTGACTTCGGTAGGATGATGGGCGTGCGTTGTTGAGTGGTGAGCTGCAAAGCGTTTCGAAGTCTGCCCCGCACTCTGAGGATCCCTTGGACATCTATGAATGACGACAGTTGGCTAAGCTTGTTAGATTTTGAGAGCGATTTGTTTGCTCGCAACTTGGACAGTTCGTGAGAGAATGCTTCCTGTTGGACAACGCGAACCAGAGTATACATTGCCTTGGAAAACTCCTTTACGCTAATTGGTCCGGAAAGCCGAGCCTCCCTTTTGCAGCGAGTATTATGGATAAAGCGATTAATGAATGCTGTGGAAAATACAAGTCGACTGTATGACGAAAATGACTCAACAAAGGAATCAGTGGATGCACAGGTGTGAGCGTGGATAACTTTTGCTGCCTGTTCCTCGCAGGTTGTGCTCGGATCTGGAGAAGTAAGAGTTACCTTGGGCCAATGATCTTCGGATTCCTGCAACCAGTCTGGGCCGCTCCACCAGAGCTTATCCTGCGCGAGCTGCAGTGGGGTTAAACCGCGCGTTGCACAATCCGCAGGGTTGTCCTGCGTAGACACATGCCCCCACTGTGAAGCAGAGCTGACCTCTTGGATGCTGCCAATTCGATTGGCTACAAAAGTCTTCCACCTGCATGGATCTCCATATATCCAGTGAAGCACGATCATGGCGTCTGACCAGTAGTCCACTGTGACCCGCATCTGAGGCACGTGAAGTTGCTGCTGGATCCATGTGGCGAGTTTGGTAGCTAGAACTGCTCCGGAAAGCTCCACTCGCGGTATGGTGAGAGGCTTTGTTGGTGTAACCCTAGTGCGAGCTGCGACTAAGTGTGTATGTATAATTCCAGCAGTGTCGAGTACTCGAAGGTAGGCACACGCTGCATACGCGAGGGACGACCCATCGGAGAACATGTGCAATTAAAGAGATATCACATTGCTGAAATCGCAACCGAACCAGCGTGGTATGCGAATGTGTTGAACTTCTGGAAGATGTTCGAGATATCGCTGCCAACGCGCTGCCAAAGACTCTGGTAGCATGTCGTCCCAATCAAGTGCACGGTAAGTGCCATCAGTTTGCTGCATACGGAAGCTCCATACGTCCTTGAGGAGAATTTTTGACATGACTATAAAGGGTGCTAAAAATCCCAATGGATCGAAGAGCCGCGCCACTGTTGATAAAAGAGCCCTTTTCGAAAGTGTGGGATTGATCGAGAAATGGATTTTGAATCCGTAGACGTCCGGGTTTGGCTGCCAGTACAGTCCAAGCGTTTTAATGCTGTCTTTATTGTCCATTTCGAAGATTGAGTGGTTGCAGAGGTCTACTTTAGGAATATCGCTAAGCAACGCCGGGTGGTTCGCTGCCCATTTTCGAAGATGCATACCAGCCGAGCGGAGGGCTGCTATGACCTCGTTTCGCACTCGAATGGCACCGTCCGTGGTCTCATGGCCGCTTTGTACGTCATCAACATAAATCTCCCTTTTCAGTACCTTTTCTGCTAGCGGATAATTTTCTCGTTCGTCCTGAGCTATTTGGTGGATCACCCGAATCGCTGTGTATGGCGCTGATGCTGTTCCGAAGGTAACTGTGGTGAGACGGAACTCTTTTAACTTTCCGGATTTGTTACGCCACCAAATGCGCTGAAATTGAGAGTCCTCTGGATGCATTTCGATACATCGGTACATCCTTTGGATGTCCGCCACGAAAACATAGCGATAACAACGCCAATTTAGTATCACTCCTCCCAAATCGTTCTGTAGAGCTGGGCCAGTACATAAAATGTCATTCAGTGACTTCCCGTTGGAGCTCTTACAAGAGGCGTCGTAGACTACCCTGAGTTTAGTCGTCAGGCTGTCCTCCTTCAGGACTGCATGGTGTGGAATCGTGCTGCAGAAGACGCCGAGCTTCCCATTTGTGTTGATATGAGAGTGACTGTCTTCGCTTGTAGTGACTTCTTGAATTTGCTGTAAGTCAAAATATTCCTCGATTGCTTGGAGATATTGTTGATGAAGCTTATCGCGCTGCTGCAATTTTCGCTCTAGTGTGTAGAAACGATTTAAGGCTATATGTTTTGATCGGCCTAGAACTTGTGACGGGTCGAACAAGGTTCTCAGTGGTAAGCGAACCATGTATTTCCCGTTGGGCTGTCGAACATGGGTTTGACGAAAGTGTTCTTCACACCATCGTTCCTCTGTGGTGAGTTGGCGTTCAGACGGCACGCTATCTAGTTCGAAGAAACTTTGCACCAGATGATCAAGCGTCGTGGTGTTACAACGGACAGTGATGGAGTGTGTCATGGATTTCCTCACTGGTCCAAAAACAATCCAACCAAGAAGAGTGTTTTGTGCGATTGGTTCCTCATGAGTTCCTCGTCGAATTTCTGGGAGCATCAATTGTGGAATAAGATCAACGCCCACAAGCACGTCAATACGACCGGAGCGGGCAAAATTGGGATCGGCGAGTTGCAATCCTTTAAGGTTTTGGAATGAGCGAGGGTCGACATCCGATTTTGGAAGGTGCCCTGTAAGTGTACGGAGAATAAATGCAGTGGATACAAACGATGTGAACTGGGAACCTGAAATCGAGCTTAGGACAAAATTGGTACTATGTCGACAACGATTGTGAGAGGAGTCGCCGATCCCTGTTTCCGCAGATATAGGGGTGCGTGAGAGACCCAGCGTCTGTACTAAGCTTTCGGTGATAAGTGTTCCTTCCGAGCCATGGTCAATCAACGCTCTGGCTAAAACAGATTGTCCCGTTTGGTCGTTGACAATTCGGATTAGGGCCGTGTCGAGAATCGTGGTGGATGGATTTTGATAGGTGGCAACTGCGCTGAGGAGTTGCGTCTCGTTCGAAGCAGTTAAGCCGGGGGCTAGGCTGTGCTGTTGAGACAAAACAGATGAGCGGGATGCTACGCTCTGTTGGGTGCCCTGCGCGCTATGGACACCGTTCGATGGCTGTCGCGATAGGGCAGAGTTGGTAGGGCAGAGTAGGTAGCAATTGCGAGTGCTGCCGCAGTGACTTAGCGCGTGGCCTGTGCTGAGACAATTGAGGCATGCTTTTATGCGATCGACGATCGTCTTACGAGCAAAGCAATCCTTCGCGAGAAAACTGGGGCATCTCCGGAGAACATGGTTTCTTTGGCAGAGAGTGCACTGGGGTGCTCCCATTTCCGTAGTCACATGAAAACTGTGGCGGTTAGTGGAATTGAAGTTGGATCGGTTAGGCGCACGTGGATGGGAAGATTGTCCTGGTGCTGAACGAGTTCCAAGTGGTTGATTTCGATTTTCGATTAGGTCGATGCTAACTAAGCGCTCCAGCAGGAAAGTCTCCAACATCGAACAGGTTGGAATCACGGTGGAGCTCCCCAATGAGTGCTCCCACGCTTGCGTAGTGCTGCTTGGTAGTTTGGTTAACAGATGATGCACTAGCCAGTGATCGCAGGAATCAATGTTTATTTCTAAACGTCGAAGATCACTAATGCAAACATTAGCCAGGGTTAGCACGCGCCTGATACCTTCTGCAGCTTCCTTGGGAACCGACTCAAGACCATACAGTGCCGCCATGGTGTGCATAAAGTGGAGACGTGGATTGTTGTAGCGCTTGACGAGGAGATCCCAGGCTACCGTATACCCAGAATCCGTTAATGCCATGTGACTGAAATCCTGGTCCCGTCCTTCGGGCAAGGCCTGCTTCAGAAAGTGAAACTTCTGGATGTTAGAGAGAGTGTTGTTGTCATGGATGAGTTGTAGGAAACCATCGTAAAACGAGGGCCAATCCGTAAAGTTTCCCGAAAAGCGTGGAACTGGAAGCTTCGGAAGCGGAATGTTGGATGATAAAATTGGAGTGACGGACCCGATTGGTGGGGATCCTTGGGCTATCACTGAGAACTTGTTGTCGTATTCTTCCGAGATGTTGCAGAAGATGTGCTCTTCAACAAACTGCTCGTATAGGTTGTCTGAGAAATATACATGTTGACTGGGACACAGCTGATCGACCAATTGTTGGTGATTCGCATCAAACAGGGTGGATAAATCCTTTAACGTGGTAAGTCGCTGAAGAAAATAATGTTTGGATTTTCGGGATTGGCTATCCTTCTTGAAGTTACGCTCGGGTTGCGTCAACATGTTCCATAAATCCTTCCGTCTCGCGTGCAAACCAGCAAACTGGTCTGATGGGGAAGGATTGGCTTGTGTGTCTGTCTTTTCATCGTCGATACCCATAGTTTTATTGAATTTACAACAGCACGCTTGAAATCACAGCCCTCACATACAAACACTCACCGGCTTCCAGTCAGTCTGTGTAGCAGTTTCCAGTTTCAATTCGTCGTTCCTTTGGTCCGTTATTCGTCTCGCAGCAATCTCTCCTTCCTTTGTCCGTTATTCGTCGCGCAGCGATCCCTTGTTCTTCGGTCCGTTATTCGTAGAAAGCGTGGTCCCACGTGGCATAGGTTAATAGCCGTTTGTTTCAGATTAATTTCAGCCCAATCGTTTGTTCCAAATAAATTCAAATTCCATTCATTGGCACATTTAACAACAGGTTCCCCTCATGGGCCACCAAAAATGTTGTGACTGCGCCGATAGAATACGGGAGTCAATGATTAGCAGAAGTCTGCTATGGGGACTTTGCTGTTGCCGTTTTATAAAAAACACAGGGTTTGTTTCAAGTATGTCACTGAATTTAATTTTAATTGATTTTAGAGATCAAACAATGTTGGCAATATAACAAAAATGTGTTTCAGTCGTAATAATTGGAACAAGCTTAGAGATGTCCCGCTTTCCAAAGGGACCGGGGTCTCGAGATCGATAGACATCAAGCAGGTATCGATTTTAGGGTTGTGGTATGCACTAACATTACGTAATGAACATTACGACAACGAAAATGACCGTACACACTTTAAAATCTAATCAGTTCGTAGTGGACCCACTGTAAAAATCTTTATAAATTCGGGTTCTACGGCATTGGCAAGCCGAGTCGTAAGACCCGCCGAGACCCACTGTAAAATGAAAATATTTGAGAGCGGGTTCCACGACAAAAGGCTGGCAGATGAGAGAGAGACAGAGAGAATTCTATTTTTAGAACGTAACATTTTTGGAACAATGAAAGTTTGAAACGTTCGAATCGAACCAGTGTGAGAGCAAAGAGATCAGAAATATCTTCTACCATTTTCACTCTTCAGCTCGGATTTTACTATTGATCCTTTCGTTTTTTTTAATACCAACTTTAAGTACCGTTAGATCAACTTCGAGGGTAGCCTAGATGGAAAGCGCGCGATCCTTATCCTTCGGGTCCTGGGTTAGATTTTGTTACTGGGCGGTAGTTTAAATTTTTATAAAGTGTCAGTTTTATGATTATTTATATATTTCCTTTTTTTTTATTTTTTTTACTTTAATTTTCTTAATAATATATTTTTTTCCTTTTCATATTTACTTTATTATTATTATTTTTCATGGCATTCTACTACAATTTTTGTAAAAATAAGTGACGGACGTGTTGGATGACAAAACTCCGGAGGGACTCCCTTGAAATTTTATTAGCCGGACATAGTATTAAATTTTCATTAAAACTACAATTAAAGAAAAAAAAAAAAATTATAAAAGAAAGAAAAAGTTAGAAGTCCTTACTACGATTTCAACACAAAAATATTGTACATAAAATAACTACTCTATGCATTACGCTACCACCCCGTCTTAAAGTGCAGCGACTAAAAATACCATTTGTTCTACTGACTACCACATCGGCCCATTGAAAACAGAAACCAGAAATTGAAAATGAAAATTGGAAGCCAAAAAATTTTTACGCCATCTTGAGAGCAGTCACACGTACATACAAAGACGCACCCTTTTTTTTACGCATACATGTAAAGAGTTCTAAAAATAGAATCGTATGTATGTTCGTTCCCCCCTCACAAACAAGCTCGACGAAAAAAGTTGACCGTTTTTGGCCCTGATGTCCCTCTATGTACTTTATAATCTTTGATCCAAGTTACTTGAGAGAGTATTTCTGCGCAGATTTCAGACCGTATTAGACGAGACTGGCTTGATTCCAGACCATCAATTTGGTTTCAGGTGTTGTCACGCCACCCCGGTCACGCCAATATTGTTGCGCAGTTTTCCTTGACGTCAAGCAGGCATTTGACAGGGTCTGGCATCTAGGACTACTAATGAAAATAAAAAGGAGCGTACCCCATGAGCATTACGCCTTCCCCAAGTCATACCTAAATTACAGGTCATTAGGGTTAGATGTGGAGACGCAAGGTCAGATTATAGGCCCATTAAGGCAGGTGTACCGCAGGGTAGTGTCCTTGGTCCAATTCTCTACACACTATACACAGCAGATATGCCTGTTATAGATGAAGGAGGTTTGCTAGCCGCAACATATGCAGACAACACAGCTTTCCTACTAGGCCCATTAAGGAGGTGTACCGCAGGGTATTTCCAATTCCCAATTTTGGTGAGAATTGGTCCAAATCTCTACACACTATACACAGCAGATATGCCTGTTATAGATGAAGGAGGTTTGCTAGCCGCAGATGACACAGCTTTCCTAGCTTCGGCAAGCTTGCCACAGGATGCCTCTGACTGTCTCCAGCGTCAGCTCGATGACCTTGACCCGTGGCTTCAAAGATGGAACATTACGATTAATCATGATAAGTCCGCCCAAACTACATTTATCTTGAAGAGTGGCGACTGTCCACAGATTAGCATTGGACGCACTGCCATACCACCTAACTCAACCCCTAAATACTTGGGAATGACGTTGGATAGGCGTCTAACATGGAGGACCCATCTACTGCGCAAACGAAAGCAAGTACAAGAAAAGCTGCGGCGGCTTTACTGGTTGATTGGATTTAAGTCAACCCTGAAGCTGAGGGTAAAACTACCAATATATTTTTGAAGGGTACCTGAATCTGAGGGTAAAACTACTAATATATAAGTCAATTGTGAAGCCAGTTTGGACGTATGGTATCTAACAGTGGGGCACAGCGAGTCCAAGCAATACGAAAGTCATTCAGCTGCCACAGAACAGAGCTCTCAGGACGCTGTCTGGGGCATCCTTGCCATGACAATTTGACTATTCATGCTGAACTGGGCATCCCTACAGTCAGCGCTGAAGTTAGAAGATTCGCCGCTAAATACAAGGACAGACTAACACGACATCCAAACACATGTGCCACCAATTTGATGGACAGCAGCACCACCATCAGAAGACTTAAGAGGAAGCATCCCATGGATTTACTATATTAATTTTTTAAGATTCATAGCTTGTATTTATCAAACTCCTATTGTCAAGGTTAACTTAAAAAATTTAATTATTATCCCTAACTGAGGACAGATTGTAAATAAAACTTTCAAATGTCACAAAAAAAAAAAAAAAAATTTTCTCAGGGGAAAGATTTTAATTTTTAAGTTTGGGTTGTCAAATGAGTCAAAATGAGAGCAATTGAGAGAGTTTTCTAAAAAAGTTGGTAGTGCTCATAGTGTCAGGGTGACGGCAGCGCTGCAGCAGAATTTCCTACCCTATGCACGCGTTATATGTAAAATGAGTATTTGCCCCCCACTGCCTTAAATACCTTTTTTTGACTCATGTGTGCCATGAAAATATCCGTTCGCTTCAACGAATCCTCCTTGGCTAACAAGGAGCCAAAAGAATTTAAAAACACTAAAAACGTGCTTTGACTAAAATATAAAAAAAAACTGGAGTAGTATAGATCAAATTTTACCGTGCATAACGCTGAATGTTACAGAAATTATAATCGCCGCTGCCGAATTCAATTTACTCAAGATCCGAACCAGTTTAATAACTTTGTAATCACTAAGCTCTTCACTGCTTACGTTTGAACTTTCATTTGCGACCTCTGACCAGTCCATTGCCGATGTATTCGCAAAATTTTTTCAAACAACTTATTATGCGTCTAAAACAGTGGTGGGCAAAACTATCACATGTTTAAAATTTGAGTGTGTGCGTAGCAGAGAAAAACAATGAAAGCAGAGAATTCACTGAGCGAAAAAAACTTATTTTTTTATTCAATTTTTCGTTATTCAAAAGTTTGAATTGATTCGTAATCGAACTACCGAACTGAGCGGACGTGCTTTGTCCGAGCTCCGGGAAAACTTCACTTTGCTTATATTTTCGCCAATATAAGCAAAAAGACACTGAAATACAATTTATTAAAAGCGACAGACAAGCTTTTTATAACAGTTGTAATGTGCTAAACTAAAACTAGTGCATTGTTGAAAAAAAAAATACGTACCACGCAATGAGCTCATTGAGCAACGACCAAAAGAACGAGCGTAGAAGTTCAGTGAACCAAAGAAACGGCTTCTACTCTTACTTTTCAACCCGCGATACCGAAGTGGAAAAATCGGCGCTTCAAAGCAACCCGGCTTTACTGACCGCTGAAACCCAAAGGGCACGGTCTTGCTCACCCGCTCTGCTCACTCCGACTCCCGCGTCATGGAGTTCGCAGTGTAAAACCCCCCTCCAATACCGGAAACAAATTTCGCACCAACAACAAGCAGCGCTACAACTTCTGCAACAACAGCGAAAACCCCTGCAACTCAAAGTACCACGACGTCAACGACAACAGCGAGTACAAAAACAACAACCTCGGAAAGTGCCAAAGCGGCAACGGCCACACAGACTGGAATGGATCGCTACATCCAAATTAAGCGCAAGCTTAGCCCGCAGAGTAATCCGGCAGGCAACAAAACAAAAATTAACCGTGTCCTGAATAACGATAATGAACCAGACAGATCCACTACTAACAGATTTGCCCTACTGGCGGAGGCTGAGGAAAACCAACCAGCACAAGACACCGCAAAAAAACCCAAGCCCCCTCCAATCTATATTAGGGAAAAAAGCTCGAGTGCCCTGGTCAACAAAATTGCGTCGTTGATCGGGAACGGTGACAACTTTCATGTTGTTCCGCTTATCAAAGGGAACATCCATGAAACAAAGGTGCAAACCAAGACTGAAGAGCACTTCCGAATAGTTTCAAAATATCTGGACACTGTACATAAAAACAATTACACGTACCAGCTGAAAAGCAGTAAGGGCCTACAAGTGGTAGTAAAGGGAATAGAACCTGATGTTACCGCCGCGGAAATAAAAACCGCCCTTAAAGAAAAGGGCTTCGCCGCCAAGAATGTTATTAACATTCTAAATAAAGATAAAAAGCCACAACCTCTCTTCAAGGTCGAGCTCGAGCCAGAAAGCAGGTCGCTGAAGAAGAACGAAGTCCACCCAATCTACAACCTGCAATATCTTTTGCATCGGAAAATCACTGTTGAAGAGCCACATAAACGAAACGGTCCAGTGCAATGCACTAATTGTCAAGAGTATGGACACACAAGGTCTTACTGCACACTTCGGGCTGTCTGTGTAGTCTGCGGGGACGCCCACAAGTCCGTTTGCTGCACAACAAACAAGGACAGTACCGTGAAGAAATGTGGAAACTGCGGAGGCAGCCATACGGCAAACTATAGAGGATGTATTGTGTATAAGGAGTTAAAGAGTCGCATGCGTCAAGCGACCGCAACGCGCAACCAAAATCCACAGAATGCGTACGTTTCGTCAAAAACCACGCCAGACGTTTTCTTCGCCAAAGCTGCGAGATCCTCATTCGGTCCACTAAACACCACCAACGGCTTCTCCTATGCCGATGCTCTACGATCTGGAAGGGAAATTCCAATTCAGCCTAACTCTCAAAGCGCTCAACAGGCCCCAGAACAGCCACACAGCAAAACGGAAACTATGATGCTTACCCTCCAACAAAGTATGATGGAGCTTATGTCATTCATGAAAACGACCATGCAAACGCTTGTTCAAAACCAGAACATGGTGATACAGTTGCTCGTAGCACAACAGTCCAAATAATCTATGCAGGCGCTACGAATATCAATGTGGAACGCCAATGGTGTCTCACGGCATAAACTAGAATTGTCACAATTCCTGACCGAAAACCATATTGACGTTATGCTACTGGTGGAAACGCATCTTACAAGCAAATACAACTTTCATATAAGAGGCTACACAATCTACCGCACAGATCATCCAGATGGGAAAGCCCACGGCGGAACTGGAGTTCTAATCAGAGAACGAATTAAACACCATTTTCACAAAAGGTTTGCAACAAACTTCTTGCAGGCCACATCGATACAAATTCAGTCAAGCAACGGAATCCTTTCAATTGCTGCCGTTTACTGCCCTCCTCGCTTCTCAATCTCGGAAGGACAATTCATGGACTTCTACAATTCACTTGGGGATCGATTTATAGCCGCAGGAGACTACAACGCCAAACATACGCACTGGGGATCACGTCTAGTGACTCCCAAAGGAAGACAATTGTACAATGCAATTATAAATGTGAAAAATAAACTGGACTACGTTTCCCCTGGAAGTCCCACATACTGGCCAACAGACTCACGAAAGCTCCCAGACCTTATTGATTTTGCAGTGACAAAAAACATACCTCGCAATCTAATAAGTGCCAAAGCAGTCTCGGACTTATCATCAGACCACTCGCCTGTGCTTCTAACGCTTCTTCAAAGCCCAGAAATAACCGAACACCCCTTCAGTCTGACGACGACAAAAACAAACTGGCTAAAATACAAAAAGTACGTGAGTGCCCACATAGAACTACGAGCGCCCTGGAAGAAGTACTCGTTGCGGCAGCTAAAATCTCTACTCCTCATAGGAAAGAAGTAGACCGAAACAAACACTTCAAATCTAATCAGCAAATCGAACAGCTCGTGCGAGAAAAGAGGCGCACGCGTCGTGATTGGCAAAACAGCAGATCACCAGCTTCAAAACAACGCCTTAAGGAAGCAACCCGATCACTCGACCAGGCTCTTCACCAACAGGAAGAAAATGCACAGCTGAGGTACATCCAGAATCTCTCGCCAACAAGCACAAAGTACCCCCTGTAAAGGGCACACCCAAATCTTAGTGCCCCAATTGAAACGACCACCCCGATAAGAAACTCTTCGGGATGCTGGGCTCGCAGCGACGAAGACCGAGCTGAAACATTCGCCACACATCTCCAAAGTGTCTTCCAACCAAACCCAGCCTCAAATTCATTCCTCCTGCCAGTAATGCCAGAGTCCTCCCCTCAGCCAGCCGCACCTTCATTCCGGCCGAACGAAATCGAAAAAGTCATAAGAGGGCTAAAACCAAAAAAGGCTCCCGGTGGTGACCTATTGACCCCAAAGATGCTGATCGAACTTCCAAAATGCGCTATAGAGGTCGTCTGCAAACTATTTAATGGAATCATTAATCTTGGCTATTTCCCAAAAAAGTGGAAGAAATCCATTATTATAATGATACCGAAGCCTGGAAAAGACCACACAATTCCGTCATCATACAGACCAATAAGCCTTCTATCTTGTTTGTCTAAACTGTTTGAAAAATGCTTGTTAACTCGCATAATACCACATCTGGAAGCTTGCAATATCATCCCGGCACACCAATTTGGCTTTCGAAGAAACCATGGAACCATCGAACAAGTGAACAGATTAACATCCGAAATACGCTCAGCCTTCGAACAACGAGAATACTGCAGCGCTATTTTCCTCGACGTATCTCAAGCTTTCGACCGAGTTTGGCTCATCGGACTCATGCACAAAATTAAAACGTATTTGCCAACTTACACCCACAAGCTACTGGAATCATACCTCTTCAATAGGGTATTCTCAGTGAGATGCAACGCAGCTATTTCGGACGACTACACCATCGAAGCTGGAGTTCCACAGGGAAGCGCACTCGGGCCGTGTCTATATGTTTTGTATACTGCGGATATTCCTACGAGCGCACAACTAACAACGTCAACGTTCGCCGATGATACCGCTATTCTTAGTCGCTCCAGATGCCCAACGCAGGCAACAACCCAACTGGCTAATCATCTCACAATAGTGGAAAGGTGGCTGTCCGACTGGCGCATTAAAATAAACGAACAAAAGTGTAAACATATAACGTTTACTCTTAATAGACAAACATGCCCTCCGCTTTTACTAAACGGTATGCAGATCCCTCAAGCTAACGACGTAACGTACCTTGGCGTTCACCTTGATAGACGACTTACCTGGCGTAAGCACATCGAATGCAAAAAGATGCATCTAAAACTGAAAGCCAGCAGCCTCCACTGGATCATAAACTCACGATCGCCACTGTGCCTGGACTACAAGTTACTACTGTACAATTCAGTCCTAAAGCCAATCTGGACGTATGGCTCCCAGCTGTGGGGGAACGCGAGCAGCAGCAACATAGACATCATACAGCGCGCACAATCAAAAATCTTGAGAACTATCACAGGGGCACCTTGGTATGTTCGCAACGAAAACATCCACCGGGATCTGGGCATCCTCGCAGTGAAAGACGAAATCCAGAAGCAAAAAGAGTCATACAAAGAAAAACTGTCCTCGCACCCAAATTTTCTCGCTCGGGGATTGACTCGGGTTTCTAGCGTATCCCGCCTTAGACGCAACGACCTCCCAACCCAGCAATCGATTTTTAGGGCCGTCTAACTCCGTATCAGTCAATATGACTGTTAGTTAAGTTAAAAATATAAGATTTGATACACCTCTTGTTAGTCTCGCAAAGAGAAGATTCAAGAAATAAAAGCAACGTTAAAAAAAAAAAAAAAAAAAAAAAGTTTGAATGGGAACTAAAATAGTGTATTTTATTTTGAAGAAAGCTTTGCTAGCAACAGTTCTTAAACAAATGAAAAACTACGCTTCCCTATCTTTATTTTCTATGGAGAAAACCTTTTTCAACCCAATTTGTGAGAAAATTTTTCTCAGTGAAAACATTTTGATGTTTAAGTTTTGGCTGTCAAATGAGTCAAAATGAGAGCAAATGAGAGAGCTTCTAAAAAAAATTTAGAATGCTCACACTGTCAGTGTGCCGGCAGCGCTGCGGCAGAATTTCCTACCCTATACTCGCGTGCTATGTAAAATGAGAGTTTGCCCACCACTGGTCTAAAACGATATATCAGCCTTACGCATACAACATTCAATCAGAATTTTAATTCCGTTTTACTTCTAGAATTGATTATTATCAGATCGTATGAGGGTTAAGCCTGTTTATTTGCCAGGCACGATATAGTACCTGGATGTGTGCTAAAATACTTTTTTCTCTTTTTAAGTGGAAGGAATTTTTCATAATTCCCTTGCACAAAAAGGCAAAATGTCCGATGCTGACAGAGATTTCTTCACAGGCTTCAGTAAAGCATTTGATTCAGTCAATCACCCATTCCTGTTGAGTAAACTGAATCTTCTGGGATTTCCTACAGACCTACTAAGGTTGATCTCCAGCTCTTAGACGGCCCCCTGGTTTAACGAACTTTGCCCCATGCACAATACAAACTTCAGTCCGATCTTCAATATTTTCAAAAGTGTTGTTCATCGAATGATTAAATACTTAATAAATCAAAATGCAATCTTATGTCTTTTTATCGATCTTGACTTCTCCAGGCGTTCAAAAGAATTTAAAGGCCCCTATATTATTAAAAGCTTATTTATTTCATTTTTCTGAACGATATTGGAGTACGGTTCATGTGTCCCTAATATGAAGTACATCTAGACCGCATAGAATCCGTACAAAAGAACTTCGTAACATTTGCACTTATAAATCTTAACTGGGATGCAAATCTTCATCTTCCTTTTACCGTAGTAGGCTCTTATTAATAAGCCTCTTAACGAATCGTATCTCATCTCATATATCAATAAAAAGGTAATTTTTCAAGCTTTAATATAACATTTTTAAAATTTTGATTTTTTTTAGTTTTACCAATATTATTCACGTTTAAAGTGGAAAAACGAAAAAGTTAAACCGAAAAAAACCGAGCTGCACATTTGGCGCATATACATATCAGCAATATATATACTTCTACTTCTGCTGATCCCAACAGTGTCTTAATAAAAAAAAACCCACTCTTTAGATTGGTAGGTCAAACAAATTTTAATACACTAGAACAGTGGTCGGCACCTCAATACTTTGATATGATTTTATCGCATTAGTATTAGTCCCGACTAGCAGAAAGTAGGCTGTGATCATGAAGTTTCACATTTATACTGTGTGTGTGGCAGAAAAATTTTCTATGCCCTCGGGATAGGCCGACCACTGCACTATAATATCAGTTGTATGCATTTAACCAAGAAAAAAGCTCTATACATAGTTGAGCTTCCACTCAGAAAACCATTCTGGTTTTAAGAGCTCTGGGTAGAGAAAAAGCATTATAAACATTTGTTAGAGGTCTGAATGGGAGTCCTTCCCAACTATTTCTATTAAAGTCCCCCACGACCCAGGGGAATGTACACAGCCTAAGAACCCTAAACGCTGTAATAAATAATGTTGTATCCACAAGAGGATACCCGCCTAATGCCCCATGCTGAACGACCAAAAAAAATGTTAACCGTATCTTTACGGCACCCCAGTACATTGACATGATTTTAACGCATTAGTATTAGTAACGAATATACATTCGTAACATTTATACTGTGTGTAAGTGGCAGAGCTCGCCCAGAGAAGCTTCCTATGCCCCCCTGATAGGGCCGTGCCGACCACTGCTTTACTACAACCCAAAACCACTTTGGGTGGTTCTTCCACAGAACAATGTTTGGGGAAAAATCATAGAAGCACAAAAATAAATTTATAAAATCGGATTTTCCCAAGATGTGGTAACTGATAGCTGCAATTGTTTAATTTAAGTTTGTATACATACATTTCAAAAATGATTTGTAGTAAAAACAATAACGGTCAATGCAATAAGTTTCATGTGGGTGATGAAACCTACGTTCGTTGTGAATTTTGGTTCAGTGGAGCCTAAAGGTTATGAAGCAGTTTAAATTATTCGTGGAGGAAACCAAACGAAAAACGAGACTAGAGGCGAGACTAGGCGGGGTAGGCGAGACTTTAGGCAAACATTAACCGAGGCTCCATTTGTATAGAATTCTGCGTCTCCAAGGCCAGCCA
Organism: Drosophila pseudoananassae pseudoananassae; assembly: GCA_018153035.1. Lineage (NCBI taxonomy): Eukaryota > Metazoa > Arthropoda > Insecta > Diptera > Drosophilidae > Drosophila > Drosophila pseudoananassae. The sequence continues at coordinate 2,150,644 of JAECXR010000007.1, forward strand.
CCCTTACCCATTTGGACCGACGAAGCTAAAGTTGGCTGTCAGCCGTGATATATGGTAACGAAGTAAACTTGTGAGCCGACGACGACCCAAAACTCATGAGAGCCCGCATATTGAGTGGCTGGAAAGGTGAATTTAAAAACCTGGCCCTTTGCTCGAACGGAAAATAAGAATTAAATAAATTTTAGTAGTTATAATTATAAATACATAAATTTATAATTAATTGATTTTTTTTTTAAATTTATTTGTTACGCAGCCGGTTATGAAGTCGGCACCCTGTACGTACCCAAAAGGGGGGGAAAAAAAAACCAGCACCAAAAAAAACACAACACGGCTTCTAAGGCGGCCAGCTCGAGAATTGACGTTGGGTTCTGAATATAATTGTAATATTGATATAATTGTTGGGTTTAGGAAATTAAAAAATTGTTTTTAAATTTTATCGGTTACTAGTAGTACCCTGCCACGTTTCGCTGTGGCATATTGTGGTTGCACGCATAAGAAATAAGTCAAACAAAAAAGAATAATTTTCAAATTAATTAAATTCTGTAATACTTGTGGGTATACAATATTCTTTGTTTCTCCCTTCTCCGCGTAAATATAAAGATTATTTGGTTTTCCGACACGGGAACACGCAACATATAATTGTCCGTGTGAAAAACAATCTGCATCCAAATCCAAACCACACAAGTCCTGAGATTGACCTTGAGCTTTATTTATGGTCATTGCGAAGGCCAAACGAATGGGAAACTGCAATCTCTTGAACTGGAACGGTGTATCAGTCGGGAACATAGGAATCCTAGGAATGAGGACATCTTCACCTTTAAAAGGACCACTTATGATCGTTGCTTCTACAACGTTGTTCATCAATTTCTTGACTGCGAGTCGCGTACCGTGGCAGAGTTTGGGCTGATTCATATTCCGGAGCATGATAATCGGCACACCTATTTTTAATTTCAATATGTGTGGTGGCATTCCAGGCAGATCAAGTGAGTTTAGAAACTCCGTAGGGTAATTAACTGCTTCCTCTGCCTCCACAACGGTGTCTATCGACTTATATGTAATTTCGTCAGTTTCTATGCTCGGATCCCCGACTACGACAATTGCCACTTCGTCTATAGTTGGAGCATTATATCTCCTGATATGTTCTCCAGCAGGCGTTTTGTCTGCATGAATGACAATTTAATGTTTTGAACAAACGCACCAAATGGTTACGTTCGTGAAAAAGCTTCTGTAGCTGCGAAATAGTGGGCTTCTTCAGTGAGGTATTGACTCCATAATGTGCATCGACTTCAGCTCCATCATCACAAATGAAGTACATTTGAATTAATTTGTGTTCGCTGTCTGAGAACGGAAGCAGGGAACCGGCTTTGTGATAGATTTGTCCTTTGATTTTAAAAGTTGGCATGAATTGTTATAATTTCCGCACCAAATGACGTCATTTGGAAGCAAGAGTTGTATTTCCTAATGTTCGACAGGAAATGCTTTGATTCAGCAGTAGATCCAGCGAATAGAAAGTGCAGAGGCTCTGGTGGTGCTTCAAGTTGAGGCAATTTCACTTTCCCGGAAGCGCAACACAATCGTTTTGGTTCGTTGTTGAATTAGAGATCCTGACAGTGTGTGCAGACCTGATGCATCCGTCCAATAACGACATTGCAATTCGAGCAATAATCAAAAGTTGGATTAACTCGGAATGCAAGACGATTGTATTGCAGGTTTCGATCTGTTGCAAGCTGTAAACGCGCTTAAGCTACCCTTGCCCAGTCGCGTTCATTAGTTTGAGACAGAATCAAATCGATTGCTGCAGAACGCGACTGCCTAACTCAATCGTGTTCGCTCAAGCCTAGCTGCTCGCGTTTCTGCTGATTCCGCGTTGTGCATCCGCATTGCTCTCAGCCGCTCAGTCTCTCGGATGGAGGCCCGCTCTTCGGCAGTCATGAAATGTTACGTCTTTTTGCTTCTGTATTGCGAGTATAACGACCCAAATTCGACTTCTTGGGTGGCATGACTTCGTTTCTGACATTTTGACATTTGACATTTTCTTCTTAGCTGTCTGCCTAAATAAAAAAGTATGGGCACGGGAGGAACGCTGTCGAACGGGACAAAAAGTATCCTATGTCCTTCTCCTGGCTCTAAGCTACCTCCCTAACAATTTTCACTCAAATCTGTTCTTCCGTTCTTGATTTATAAGTGGTGTAACATATAACACGACTTTCTTTTATATATATAGATATATTTCCTGAAATTGGAGGCAGAAAATATTTGGAAATATATGGACATGCATGCAAGTAGGGCAAGGGCATGTGGGGCATAAGATGGCACAGTGGAACGTCGATAAGTGGACTGTATATGTTAATTTTTATCGGTTATATATTTCCTGAAATGGGAGTCAGAAAATATTTGGATATATATGAACATGCATGCAGGTACGGATATATATATGTATGGGCATGTGGGCATATGTTGGCACAGTGGAGCTTTGATAAGTGGACTGTATAACTGGGGGAACAGAGAAGTTATGTGGTGTAAAAAATGACACTAATTGGGGAAGAAAAGAAACAAATATTACGACAGCGGCGGACTGTTCGGTGAATTTGGAAATTTCCGGACCTAATTCACACCGGCTGGCCAATATTAATTATGCCTTCTTTTTGTCACCACACAATTTCACTTCAATTTCACAATTTCACAACGGCGAGGAATATGGGCAGCACACAAAACAGAGACGAATGGAAAAATTTGCAGAATTTGCAGACGAAGAAGAACTGTAGAAAATCTCAAACTGCCGTTGTGTCGGAAAACTCGGACTTGGAGTTGGCACGGAGGGAAAAACAATCTTGCAGCAGTGTGAATGAAATTTAATGTTCGGATCACTGCTGAAGACCGGCAGAGAGACGGAGACGGAAAAATGTACTTATCTTTTGGCGGAACAAGGCCTGGACTTCTGGTAGAAAATATCCGAAAGGTATCCGGCTCGAAGGACCAAAATATGTAGGGGGGCGCTGGTGCCGCAAAAGATTCCAGATTCCACAAGAAGCGCGTTCAGCTTTATTAGGCTGCTTACAGAGGATTAAAACTTAAAACGTAAATATAAATCAGAGCGGACGATCGACGACGGCCGACGAGAGAGAGAGTATGCATAGAGGGGCGAGCGCGAGTGCGCTCTTCAGCACGGATGAGCTTTTCAGCGCGGGTGCGATCTTAAGTTTAGCTAAACGGCACAACGGCCCCTCACCTAAACAAGTATGTTTAACCTTGCGCAGCCTGAGTCCTTTCCGAAGAATGTGTAAATCGGTTCGTGCGTCCTAGATTGCCACAGTCATACAGGAAAACTCGACTAATTTTTATATAATAGATGATGAAAATTGTTGAAGTTTTAACGCTTTTTCCAAAACAAGTCAGTGCAATCTTGCGAGCGCTTCTGAGTAACAGTGTGTAAAAGAAAGGAATAAGCGCAATGGAATGGCACATTGTTGCTCTGGAGGACTCGCAAGGTTGAATTAAGTCGGAATATATGTTCAAAGATAGATGATTGGGACTTTCTTCAAAATGTATTTTTTTTTTAATAAATTATATATTTAAATTTTCATAGGCATCGACCACGGTGAGGTTAGACTAAGACGGCTGTCGATCTTACATAAAGAAGCTCCGACACACTGAGACCGTTTTTGGTATTTTTTGTTACCATATATGGATCTATTCTTCTTTTCCTTTTAAGTAACTCATTGGCCAGCATTTTTTCTGAGGCTTTGGTAAATTTTTGTAACTGAAGTCATTTTTCCTTTTCCTTTCTTATATATTGCAAACATCGGATAAAGTTGGCCGATTCTTATGAGAATATCGTAATATAACCTATTTATTACAATAAAAAATCTAAAACAAAGTACCAAGCTTCCATTTTCAAAAATACCAAAGTTGGTATTTTTACCAAATACCATTTCCGATCAATCAGTTATATGGCAGCTATAGGATATAGTCGGCCGATCCTTATCGATCGGCCTTATTAAAGAAAATACCTTCAACTTTAAAATCTATTTTAAATAATTGAAATCGGAGATAATTTGCGTACGTTTGTCCTCTTTAAAGTCCAGATTTGATGAGATGCAAAACGACTTTAACGTCTCTGTGCTGTTAAATTGAACACGTGTTAACGCATTCTTTTCTATTTTTAGAAAGTCCCGTCAGAATTCCGGAAAAACGCAGTATGCCAATGAAAAATTTGGACAATTTAGAGCTGATTTGCTTACATATTGACTTAATTTTTTTGATGCATTTTTTTATTTTTGGCCTATGGACGCAACCATTGGCTACAAAAGAGGACGGCGAAAATTGGTTTTCCGATTTTTTTGGCAATAGGGAAACGACCTTTTATTACAGGAGTATTATGCAGTTGGCATCTTGTTGGAAACTAGCCATCGAATGTAACGTCGAATATATGAATCACATGATTAAAATCAATTTTATGATATTCTATAAAAATACCGCAAGACTTTTTTGACAAACTTTATGATTTTGACGAAAAATGCAGGTTTTAGTAGTAGGCGCTTCTAGTCCTTAGGTCCTTGTCCAAAAGCCCTTCCTTTTACCAACCTGGTTTGTTGTTGGCAGGAGTGTAACCGAGGCTGCCTTACAACGGTGGAGGTTTATTAGCAGAATCCCCAAGGTTATCTGGGAATTCCCCCTTCACTACTGTGACTTCCACCTTTTCGTCATCGGATATGTCTTCGTCAAAAAAAGTCGTCATCCGACTTACTGCCGTTGTATAGCCATCCTTGGGGTCGGTGGCTTTGATCTCGGACGCCAGTTCTTCTGGTATTTTTGCTGCGTTTGCATCATCTCCGGAGTTGGATCTATATACTTTTACAGTGACAGTGCTAAAACCAAAGCTTAGCTCCCCATACGCAGCCTGTGTGGGGCCTAGCAAATCCTTTCTTCCCGGTTGCATGTGTCGATTACCCCAATGAGGAGTCTGCTCTGGACTCTGAACTCTTGAAGGACCTTTTCGGCTGCGCTCGTGATCGCTTTGGTATAGGTCCTTTCGGCACGTCCTCACGCCATCTCCTCTGTCGTATTTTGCCTTATGGGTGGTCCTACGAGCTGTGTAACAAAGATAGTCCACCCGGGTGGAGCACCCGACTAAAATATTTTGTTAAGGGAAAAGCTTTAAAGATTAGCACCTGCCTCTTGATCCTTCTTTACCTGCATCTTGATCGGGACCACAGATTCCAGAGTCCCAGAACAGATTCATATTTTAAATGTCAATGTTCGGCGGCACTAAATTTCAAAACGATATTTTTATTTTCCGTGATAATTTTCAGTAAAGGTCGCACAGTGCAACTGATATATAATGTGAGAATGCACGGGTAAATAGCAAGTCGATATTAGTCGCTAGATGGACATATAGGACTGCGAGAGAATAATTATAATAAGCAACGCTTTACGTTTCTAGCGGAGCGACCGAGACCAAATTGAGAGAGTTGAAAAGTAAGAGACGGTCCCGTACAAGTCGGCAGATGCAGGTGGCCGAGCAGCTGAAAGGCGAGGGAGGGAGTAGCGCGGATCAAAAATGCAAAACTGCTTTTAAATAGCCAAGGTTGGTTAGAGCTGGACGAATTATTAAGGATGGCAAGACCCAACAGAAACTGTTATTGTTTTGAGAGAAATTTTTAATAGTTTGGTTTTGTTCATTAAAATTTTTGGAAATTATCTTGGTCTTAATAGATGCAGTTCATCACCCTGTTTTTCATGGGTTATCATTAAATTGGTACAATTCATCATTGAACAAAAAAAAAAAAGTAAAAATGCCGCAATTCGGGACTTCATCATAGTGCAGTGGTGGGAAAAACGCAACAACAAGGCATTGCACTATAGGAAATTTGACCACTTTTTCTGGCCAAAAACCATTTTTTGAAAGTTAAAGAATATAAATAATTTTAACTGCATATCATTCACAATATATTAATTTTTAATGTTGCGTACCAGAAATTTCCATAGATGTCGAAAAAATCAAAATCGAATTTCCATAGTCACTGCGAAAAAATCAGCTGTTAAAAACAGCTGTTGATGTTAACATTTGCATGAGCTTAGAATTTAAGATTTTTTGGTGCGATTTTAAAAACGCAAATACTGAAAATTTTATGGACAAAATCAAAAGTTTTGAAATGAATACTTTTCAATGTGGTTTGTATTATGTGTTTGTGTATACTTGTTATACAAAAAACTTGTGTTGTCTTTTTAATAAACTGAAAATGTAAGCAGTCTAGCAAAAGAAATTTTTAGAATTAAATCACATTTTTAAAAAGAGATTTAAACTAATTCTGGCCGAGTCGGACAATGTAATTTAGTCCATGTTGTAGATTGTTTAATTTTTTTCAAATGAGTGAAATATGAATATGCCCTTTTTTGCACTTTCGAAGAAATTCATAATTTAAGAAGGTTAGCTGTGAGACTAGTGCAAAACTGGACGGTTAGCATGTTATTTTTAAATAGGGGCGGTGCCACGCTCAAAATTTTTTCATTTCTGAGTTCTTTTGACCATATAAACTCAAATCAAAAATCAAAGTCTAAATATCTTGCATAGTTTTTGAGTTAGAATGTGTGTCTATTTGACCATGTGAACTCAAATCAAAAATCAGAACTTAAATATCTTGTTTCGTTCTTGAGATATTATTTTTGGCCAGAAAAAGTGGTCATATTTCCTATAGTGCATTGTTTAAATTTTAAGTGTGTGCGTAAGCAGCAAAAAACAATAAGAGCAAGTCATTCACTGGGCGAAAAAACTTTATTTCGTTTATAAATAATTTGATAGTTTGAATGGGCACTTAAATAGACCCTATTTATATTAATGAAAGCTTTTCTTGCAACAGTTCTTAAACAAATGAAAAACTTTCCGATCTATATTTTCTGTGGAAAAAAATTTGTTCCAACCAAATTTATGAAAACATTTTTCTTAGTTAAAAAATTTTATTTTTAAGTTAAAGCAAGGCATAATTAGAGCAAAGTGGAAAAATTTTGGCACATGCGTGACGTGCATGAATACCATGGGAAGTCAAGAATAAGGATATATGCACCTATATATAGGTATATCTCCTCCAAAAATCGGTCGATTCGCCTGAAAGGTATTCGAAAAAGGTATTTTTAGGTATAAATTAACGAAATAGTTTGGTATCAAAGTTAATGAAATAGTTTGGCATCACAAGTTTTTCAAAAAACATTCTACTAGTACTACAGGAATAGGCGATTTATGGGGGCGAAAGAGGGCGTGGTGAAAATTTTAAGTAAACTTGAACTGCGTGGGCATTATAGGAGTCTTCATGCCAAATCCAATCAGTGTTCCTGAAATCTAGCTTACTTTAAAATTAATAAAGCATATTCTAACAATAATCGTTTTCAGAAAACTTTAACGTTTTTAAAATATTTTTTTGGCTTATGAATATCGAAACTAGTATTTGTATTGATGCGTGAAATAATCGTGAGTTTGTTTTCTTATCGATGGTGTGTGTAACGATATTGTTGTGTGCTTTACAAGCGTATACAGGTTTTAGCGTATACAACACCGGAAACAATTAACCTTTTGAGTCTATTGCCTCATTTGTAATTCATTCGCTGTCCTTACCGTGGTCTAATGCGGAGGTTGAACGCGTCTTCAGCCAGATGGATCTTGTCGAATCAAAACTACGGAACAGACTCCAACTCAAATCGTTAAACGCTATTTTAAGCATTAGGTTTGTTTTTAAATACATAATCAAATGTTTCTTAATTATAGTACATACTTTTAATTTCGCAGATATGGATTGCGCATGCACGGAGAGTGTTGTCACTTATACAACCTACCTGAAAAATATGTAAAATTGTGAAATCTCAGATTTGTTTAAGGATCTAGTTTAAGAAAAAAAAAAAAAAAAAAACTGCGAATTTCATTAGTTTTCTTGCATATTGGACTTATTTAGGTTATTTTTTTCAGATCCTAGCTTATTTGATTCTTTTTCTATGTTACATACATTAAAACGACTAGAACAGGGGTGCCCAGCCCCATTGCTCTCGGAGCTCCTTTGTTGTTGGAATTGCTCGTTATATGGGAAATAATATTTCATATACGTGTGTGGCTCGTAGCATAGGCAAGGGCTAAATACAAAAACAATTTTTCGTTTTTTCGAGTTAAGCAACAACCACTGTATAGTTTACTAATAGTTTTTACTAATACGAAGGCACTTTGTTTTTGTATTACCGAAATTTTTTCACTGCAAAAAATTACTTTTGGTTGAGATCTCAAAAAGAATGGTTAACACCTGAGCTTTGAATTTCTTTTATTTATAACTTTATTACAGTTTTTAATTTGTATTTCACAAATATTTTTGTATTACTTTTATCCATTGAAAATTGTACTATAATTTTTTTCAGTATACCGACATGACTTGCAAAAAAAATTTCTAGCTTTAATGTATTGGTGATTTTTTGCATTGGTATTCGAGTTTGCTCTGCCGTATGCTGAGCTTGGGCACCCCTGGACTAGAAAATAATCATTACTCTACGAGTACCGGATATAACTACGTATTCAAAATTATTATTAATAACTATACTGGAGTCTAAACAGGACTGAACTGTGCTCGTATACTGGAGTACGGTTCATGTGTCTGGAGTCCCCAATATGGAGTACATCAGAACCGCATAGAATCCGTGCAAAAGAATTTCCTAACTTTTTCACTTAGAGGTCTAAACTGGGATGCAAATCTTCACCTTCCATCTTATAATAGTAGACTCTTACTCATAAACTTACCTAGCTTAACAAATCGTAGGACATGCTCGGTGTAGTCTTTCTGCATAACCTTATTAACGGGGATGTAGATAGCCAGCATTTACTAAAACGCTTAAAATTTAACATTCCTAATAGAAGGACTCAAAACTTTAGTCCTCTGTTCCTTAGCCGTTGTAGTTCGACATATGCACTGCATGACCCTTTTAGGGTATTATGTTCGAACTACAATGGTCACTACTTTATAACACCTCTTTCCTGTTCCTCAAATTTAAAATATAGAATTTTAAATTTACTTACTAACTCCTCCTAACTTAATAAATTACAAATAGCTTAATATATTCTAACAAATTGTTTCTTGAGCGCCCCTCGGTCGTCTGGGCCTCTAAGCTTTATGATGAATACAGGAATGCTATCTGATGCTCTTATTGATGCACAAGCCACTTCCAAATTCTGAAAGACCGGTAAAAAAAAAACAAAAAGAATAAAAAATTTTCGCCTCCAGAATTTTGTGCTTAGCAGGCGTTTTCGAGCCATTTGTACATACTGTCCCGAATAAAAGCCTCTTTGACAGTCTCTTTTTGCTCTGACACTTAAAATAATTTAAAGTGATTTGTTCAGACCCGATTCTTTAAGTATTCAACGTGATAGATTTTTTTTTGATCCTTTGAAATAACCAACATTTTTTTGCAAGCGCTGGTCCCAAGTCACAAAGCAATACTAGCCAACTGCATAGTAGACGAATTGGCTCAGGCACCACCACGCCACTCACAAGGTGGTTTCTGGGTGGTTTAAAAGGTTTCTGTTATACCGCGAGACTCATCAAAAATACTACTTAGGGAAGACCTCAATGAAGACCTGAGTGGCAAAGGTCCAGTGGGTGAGTCCGTTTCAGCCTCCTAGTGGTGTAGTTGTTGTCTAACAGGTTGATGGCCTCAGAGTTGGGATGTCGATCCAGCATCTCCACGTATCTGTTGGCGAATCGCTGAACTTCTGCTCTCACGGATGGTACTCCGAGTTGGGCGTGGATTGTTGCGTTGTCGTGGTACAGGTGAGCTCCGGTTATTGTTCTTAAAGCTTTGTTTTGGTCGATCTGGATGATATTTTGGCTGCTTAGACACGCCGTCCCCCATAGCTGGATACCATTAAAGGTAATAGAAAGAATACGATCGACGACGGCCGACGAAGGAGCGAGAGCGCAAAGAGGGGCGAGCGCGGATGCGCTCTTCAGCGCGAGTGCGCTCTTCCCGGTGTTGGCGGTGACACCGGGTCCCGGTGTTGGCGCTGTTCCGCTTTAGCGCCGACGATAGGGTGGGCGCAGCGACCGCGTCCTGCAGGGGCCCTCGAGGAGAGGCGGAAAATTGCCTAGGCGCGGATGACGCGGGCGGACGAGCGGTGGACGGCACCCGATCAGTGGCGGACGAAGGCAGTGGAGCGCTTGACAACTGCCGGCCAGTGGCGGAAGAATGCCGAGGAGTTGCCGACGAGCGCCGGGAAGTCGATGGCCGTGGATCGGCTTGTGAGTGCCAGAAAATGGTGAACGAAGGTCGAGAAGTACCCGAACCGCGCCGGGAGTTGGCGGACGACGGCCGACGAGAGAGCGATACACCCCAGGTGCTGTCTCCCGCGCTCCGTGACCGGTGCTCCTCGGTCACGGGGTGCAGCAGCGTGTGGTGATCCTGACCACACGTCTTACAGCCGTCCCCACTCGTGGGGAGTGCTCGTGGGCCAGGCAGCTCGAGCAATACCGGTTTACGAGAACCGCTGGGAGCTGCTTCTCGTCACTTAGGCGTAGAAAGCGCCGACACTTCTTTAATGGATGAATCCCGTTGCAGACTCGGCATCGGTAGGATTGTATACCTCGAGTACATCTGCTCTCCAGTGACTCTCCAGTTGCGTGGGCGTGGCGACATCGTGCTGAATATGACCTTGGAATCCAGAATTTGGCCCGGATCAGTCGGATCATCAGCTGATAACCACCGTGCAGCGTGATGCGATTTGTAAATCGAAGAAGGATCGAGAAACAGAAATCGAGACAGAATTGTGCTCGCATCCTGAATCGAAACCCTGAACCAGTGAGTCACCGAGGCTGCGGGCAACTCGTGCGGAAAAAACAGACAAGCTGCGGGGGTTAGCTGGAGATAATGGGCCTGTCAGCACCTATCCAAAAATGGTCTCCTGACCCAGAAGCGACCCGCAGCCTTGGAATTACCGAGGAGAATGGACGGAAGAATGTCAGCTCCTAATAACACATCGATTTGGGAGCTCTCATAGAAGTTGGAGTCCGCCAGGGGAATGTCGGGCAGCCCCTTGAGAAGATCTCGCGAAATCGGATATGTTGGAAGATTTCCTGCCAACTGCGGAAGAACGTAAGCCGCAGTCTCTAATTGTAGCCCGGGTCTAGACGGCGACCGAATTGAGAAATGGCACAATTTAGTAGACTGCGCGGAAATGGTTTGATTAAGGCCGGAAACTTGTGCGTGAATCGTCTTGAAGGGAAACATGACAAGGTTGAACAGTCGTTCCGTTATTAAAGTCGCTTCGGACCCTGAGTCTATCAGTGCTCGTGCCTGGACCGTGCACCCCAAATGGCACACGTTGATAAGGGCCGTGCCCAGTAGGACGGCTCCTGACCCGGAAGCGAAACACACCTGCACATTTGACTGATCCTCTGAGCCGTTTGCTGGCGTAGGCGGACTTGGAGCGGTGGCGAACGGAATGCCGCGGTGCAGGAGGGTGTGGTGTCTGCTGTGGCATGTGAAGCAGGTATGGGCGCTCGTGCAGTCTCGTTGCTGGTGCCCTCGGGCAAAACAGTTCAAACATAATTGCTTTCTTTAAATGTAGTCCGAGCGCCCATTTACGTCCATTTCCAGGAACCACGGACATAAGCGAAAGGGGTGGTTTCCCCTCGAACAGAGATCGCAACTCTTGGGGCCTGGAACCACTCGAGTCTCGTATAAATTGAGCCTCCGAGCAGGGGCAATAGAAATTCCCGACCTTGGTGGAAGTTGCCCGGAGCCACTAGGACTGACGTCGTCGATTGCCTCCAAAGTGCGATGGCGCTCTGTCAGGAAGTTGTCTAATTCCTTCCATGTTGGAATTTCGGCCTTATTATGAACGGATTGCTCCCTTATAAGCTCCCTTGGGGAGCTTTGACGAAATCATAAACACCAAGAGGCAGTCCCAAGCCTCAACATTGATGTCGGATATTGCTAGGGCTGTCAGACAACTCTGAATGGTGGCTTGCAGCTCCTTCAGCGCGACCCCGGACTCTTGAGAAATATCCTGGATGTTTAAAAGGATCTTCAACTGGCTGTTGACCTATAGCCGCCGATTCTCAAAGCGGTCTGTGAGGCTTTGCCAAGCGGCGTCAAACCCCTCATGGGTAAGCGGAGCCTTAGAAACAATGGCGTGGGCGTCACCACTTGTTTTGGACAGTAAGTGGAAAAACTTTTCTACCGGGGCGAGCCGCGAGTTTTGGGTGTAAATGGCCGTAAACAAGTCTCTGAGGGTGGGCCACCGAAGATAATCACCTGCGAAGACCTCGGTATCCACCGGAGGTGACCGGCAACCTGTAGACGCGGGCGTGTGTACATTTACGGAAGTCTGAGTGGATTGGGAGCCAATTTTCTTCCGAAGCTGGGCAATACACCTCGAATAGACGGAGTAACACTAGCTGTACTTCGATTCCAGCACTGTCGAGGTGGCCGCATTGTCGTCGGACTCGGCTAGCAAATCGGAGCAGCTCTCATAGCTTTTCTCCACCTTCTCCCACAGTGCCCGAATTTGGTCCCGATGGACTTCGCACATGTATTGGGAGCCCACTTCCGTTTCTCTGGTGGCCGGAGTATTTATGTTGGCCTCAAATTGGCTAACTCGATCTGTTGTGGCGATGAACTTCTTCAGCGCCACGTCGACCGCACTTTGAGCTATTTTTGACACGGAACGAGTCTGCCTCTGTGAAGGATCGGGGATTGTGTTGACGGATTCGTCACTCTTTGCCCTTGGAATGGCACTGTACGCCTTAGGCTTTAAAAGAGGCGTCCGCGGAGAAGCGGATTGTTATCTGTCCAAACGGATGGTTGGGATCGGACGTGGCTTTTGGTCGTCTCCCGTGGGCATTCTCAGACTCCAATTCGCTGGTCTGCGCTTGTCGACTGACTTGCGCAATAAGTGCCTCGTACGAAGCGGTGGCCGGTCACACACTAATTAAATTTTCAACTTTAATTATTGAGTGGCCGGAAAGGTGAATTAAAAAACCTGGCCCTTTGCTCAAACGGAAAATAAGGAGTAAATAAATTTTAGTAGTTATAATTATAAATACATAAATTTATAATTAATTGATTTTTTTATTTTAATTATTTGTTACGCAGCCGGTTATGCCGTCGGCACTAGAGCTGGGATACTATCGATGGTACTGTCGATATATCGAATTTTTGCCTTTCTGAGCCACCATCGATAGTTTTTTGGCACTATCGATGGTGCTGGGCATTTTTCACATCACTGAAAAGCGCTAGCTTAACTTAAATTGAAAGGTGGTGGTAGCTCTAAGCATGGAGGAATTTGTGACTTGGAACTTGTGACTAATTCATGGTTATATTCAATTTATTCACATAAAAAAAATAAAAACTAAAACTAAATTATCTTTTACTTATTTTTTTTTTTTTTTACCTATTTACTAAATTTACTTATCAACTTAGAATAGACAATGGGTAGTGACAAATTATTTGGCGTTTACAATATGGAAGTGTGCGGGAAAAATATAAAAACCGCTTACAATTTCTTAACCTACAAAAATAAAAATGTAATTTTAACTTACTTATAATTTAAGGCTAGATCGTTTAAATGAGGGTACGTGGTGTTCTGACATCTTAAGTAGCAACCACGAGTAAGGCGTGGAAGTCTATCAGGAACTAACTCGATATTAGCAGTATTATGAAGATCAGTCGTAGCGTGGTGCCAAGGTAGGTTGTATATCATTTTTAATATTTTATTTTGGAACACTTTGAGCTTATTTAAATGACATTTCGCTATATCTGCCCAGACGGGTGCACCAAGACGGGTGCTTGGAAAGGGTTTGCAGGCAATTTTAGCTACAGATATTGTGTTATTAACGTTGTTGATTAGGACGCTCTTGGTAGAAGACTAGAGATGCTACGATTCAGTCACCAAGGAATGTGCGAAAAAACCGTCAAAAGCGGGAGCGGTTCCATCATGGTTTGGGGGTGAATTCCTTTAAATGGAGTTGGTCTTTAAGTCTTAATCGATTTTCATTTTACAAGAAAATCTTCCGAGGGTTATTGGGAATATGGGTCTCTCTGCCGAAAAATGCATTTTCCAGCTAGGCAACGACCCGAAGCGCACGTCCATAATGGTGAAACATTGGAATTCAAAACAGAAATTTCAATCTATGAAGTCGCCACCACAATCTACCGACATGACTCCTATAAAAACTTGCGGATTCCTGTGAAATCAGAGCTGGCGAAATAGGCAGTTCCTCCAAGTGTAATAAAGAAGTTGTGGGAACGAACAAAGGACATATGGAATGCTATTCCATCGGAAATGGTACAACGGTATACCCAAAGTATGCCCAATCACATAGAAGAGCTGGAAAGTCCAAGGGGATGTGGACTCATATTTAAAAATCTTAAAAAAAATATATTTGTTAAAAAAATAACCAGAGTGCTAAACTGTTACATTTGACTTTTTTTACAGTTTGGCGTGTAGTTTTCTTTAACTGATATCAAATGGCTTCTATTTTTACTCAATAGTAGTAAATTATATAACCTACAAAACAAGACTCAGATCTTTAAAATGCGCGCATTAGAAAAAAATTTACAGACCTTTAAAGTTGAAACATTGAACTCGTGTTACAGTTTTGCTCGTCAGTGTATATAGCTTAAAAAACAAAAAACCTTTATATGGAAAAAAATTAAGTAAATATGACTATACTATCGATACTATCGAATTTTTGCTTTGAAAACATCGAAACTATCGAATGGCGCGACCATCGATAGTATCCCAGCTCTAGTCGGCACCCCGTACGTACCCCAAAGGGGGAAAAAAACCAGCACCAAAAAAAAACTCAACACGGCTTCTAAGGCGCCCAGCTCGAGAATTAACGTGACAAAATCACGGAATTTTAGTGAAATGGCAGTATATAATTGTTGGGCTTAGGAAATTAAAATTTTTTTTAAATTTTATCGGTTATATATTTCTTGAAATTGGAGGCAGAAAATATTTGGAAATATATGGACATGCATGCAAGTAGGGCAAGGGCATGTGGGGCTTATGATGGCACAGTGGAACGTCGATAAGTGGACTGTATATGAAAATATAGAAATAGAAAATATATGGACTTGCATGCAGGTATACGTTGGCATATGTTGGCAGTGGAGCGTTAATAAGTGGACTTTATAATTGGGGGAACAAAGAAGTTATGTGGTGTAACAAGTGACACTGATTGGGACAGAAAAAAAACAAATATTACGACAGCGGCGGACTGTTCGGTGAATTTGGAAATTCCGGAACTAATTCAAGCCGGCTGGCCAATATTAATTATGCTTTCTTTTTGTCACCACACAATTTCACTGTTCACTTGCGAATTTTTCGCGGATTAAGTACATTTTTTTAACATTCCGTCAATATCTTTACTTTATATCTTTTAACAGATTATTTATGTATATGTATGTGTATTTTTGTTTTTGTATTACATTCTTAAATTCTATTTCTTCTGTTGTATTTTTAGGTTGAGTAATAGTTTTATTTAAGGATATTTAATAGGAATAATGTTTTACACGTTGTTGGCGATAGAGGTGACAGAACAGAAGAAGAAGCCTTAGAGGAGATACTTATAAAAATAACAATGCTTGCGATATATATCGTATAGTGCTGCCAATTGTATTTCCAATACTTCCCCTCAATTGGTAAGCTGCTCATCGACTGGACATACACCCAAGGATGTCTTACAGGTGTTGTGTTTTGAGGCCCCAAGTCCTTTTGTTAATATGTCTGCTGGCATCTCGGTCGTTGAGATGTAATTCACGGATATAGTTTCCTCTTCAACCAGCTCTCGGATGAAATGGTGGCGGATGTCAACATGCTTGGTGCGTTTGTGAAATACGGGGTTGCGAGCAAGTTGACCGGCTCCTTGATTGTCGTTGTGGATGACAGTTGTCTTCAGTTGCCCCAAAACTTCGGTGAGGAAACCTCTAAGGTGAACTGCTTCTTTTGATGAGTCTGATAGGGCCATGTACTCCGCCTCTGTGCTCGACAATGCAACCGTCCGTTGCTTTCTACTTTCCCAGGATATTGCTGCACTTGCGAACTTGAAGGCAAAACCTGTGAAAGATCTGCGATCGTCTATGTTGGCGGCCCAGTCAGCATCTGCGTAGCCTACTAGGTTTTGGCCACTTCGTTTATAAAACAAACCATGGTTTTGGGTTCCTTTTAAGTAGCGTAATACCCTTTTTGCAGCCATCCAGTGCTGTTTACCAAAATTTGTGTTATATTGGCTTAGTGCACTCACTGCGAATGCTATATCAGGGCGCGTTGATACGGCCAACCACATTAAGGCTCCTACCAAACTCTGATATGGCACACTAGAGATTTCTTCCTTTTCGCTTTCTGTGGTTGGACACATTTCTGTAGACAATTTTTCGCTTGTATTAATTGGAGTATTTACAGGCTTGCAACTTTCCATGTTGAAACGTTTCAGGATGTCTGCTATATACTTCGGTTGGGCCATGGTGAACTCTGTCTTGTCTTCGCTTTGTTTAAATTCTATGCCCAAACAATACGATAGCTTGCCCAAATCTTTCATCTGGAATTTGTTAGACAATTCATACTTTAACTGCGAAAGCATTTGGACGTCATTGGTTGCTATTATGAGGTCGTCTACGTAAAGCGATACTATCAGGATCCCATTTCCTTCACGTTTTAAGTACACGCACTGGTCGGCTGCGAGTGGCTTAAGGTTTAGTTCTTTGAGTTGGCAGTCTAGCTTTTTGTACCATTGGCGACCGCTCTGCTTTAGACCATATAGTGCCTTTCTCAACTTGCAAACTTTATCGGGGCCATACTTCTTCTTCTCATTTGCTGTCAATATTTCCTGGAACTCAGGTGGGACGCTGATATAAAGTTCTTCCTCGATGTCCCCATTTAAATAGGCGCTGTTGAAATCGAATTGGTGAACATCCAATCCGAGTTCCGTGGCTAAAGCTATTAATGTCCTTATTGAGCTCATCGGGATACTGGAGAAAAGGTCTCGTCGTAATCAATACCTTCGCGTTGTGTAAATCCTTTTGCGACTAATCGAGCTTTTCGACAATTTATCTTTCCGTCGGGCGAATATTTTGTTCGTAGCACCCACTTCGTTTCGATAACCTTATGGGTTTTCTGACGATCGACAACCACCCATGTATTGTTCTTTTTCAATGACTTGTACTCGTTTATCAATGCCTCCTTCCATTCGATGGCATTCGTGCCTTTAAGAGCTGCGCTTGCAGTTAGCTCCCTTTGAGTTCATTGCAAGTGAGGTGGCTTCATAGAATATGTCTTCTTGATCGGACTGCTGGTTGGATGTGTCGATTTGGTCAGCAATTATTTGATTGTAAATTAACTTGGGCCTTCCTGGTTTACCTGTTAATAGCTTCTTTGGCCTTCCGCGTCCACGTTTCATCAATATTTCCGGTTCTGGTTGTTCCCCATCTGGTTCAGGGTCCTCTGTCGTCATTTTCTTGTCGATCAACTGCTACTGCTTCAATGTTGATATTGATTGGGAATTCCATGAAATCCTCGTACTTATAGTCGTGCCCAAATAAGTGTGTAAAAACGACATCTCGGCTTTTAATTAACGTTTTGGTTTCTACCTCATACAGCCTATAAGCTTTGGCATCGCTGCAGTATCCAACGAAAACACATTTCCTGGATTTTGAGCTGAACTTACTCTTCGATCGTTTGTCCAGTGAGTAAGCAATTTGACCAAATTTCTGCATATGCTTCACAACTGGGATGCGATTGTTCCACAGCTTGAAAGGCGTTTCTCCACATAGGCTTCTTGAAGGACATCTGTTTCTTATGTAGTTAGCTGTGTTTACTGCTTCGGCCCAGTAGCTCGCAGGCAGTGCAGCCTGTAACATGAGACAGCGAGCCATTTCTACAAGGGTTCGGTTTTTACGTTCGGCTGTACCGTTTTGTTGAGGCGTATATTCAACGGAATACTCGTGCTTTATTCCTTGAGCCGCAAGGTAATTTTTGAACTCATTATTGGTGTATTCTGTGCCGTTATCTGACCTGATTGTTTTTAGCTTCTTTCCAGTTCGTCGTTCTACGTAGTTCTTGAACTCTTTAAATTTTTGGAACACTTCTGATTTACTTTTGATAGTGTAGAGTTCGCACCATTTTGAGAAGTCATCTGTAAATGTCAGAAAATAACGGCTGCCTCCATGGCTGCTTACACGCATGGGCCCGCATACGTCGCTGTGGATTAATTCTAGTACATCCCTTGCCCTTGAATTCGATACTGGGAACGGCTTCTGGGACTGCTTCCCCTTGATGCATATTTCACAAATAGGGAGACTCTCCTTTAGGTTTACCTTAGCTCCTTGAACTTTGCCTTTTTCCGATAAGTTCTTTCAGATCCGGCTCATTTAGATCTCCGAAACGCTCATGCCATTCTTTGATGCTGTTTTGCTTACTTATAGCGATCTGGCTGCTTTCGTGTGTTTCCTCGATCTGGTACAAGTCCAACTTGCGAGGAGCGGTAAAAACTAATTCTCCTCCTTTAGCTCTAACTACCTCAGCTTTCTCCTTTTTGAATATTACATTGAAGCCGTGATCACATATTTTTGAGACCGATAGGAGATTGGTTCTTAAGTCCGGCACAAAGAGTGCGTTTTTCAGGCTGGCAGTGAACTTGTTGTTTGGGGAGAACTGCACGGATCCACATCCTTTTATATCTGTGGCCTCATCATTTGCCAGTCTGAGCTTCGAGCCTTCTGCTGGCTCCAGGGTCTCGAACATATTTTTCTGTGAGCACATGTGTGACGTTGCTCCAGAGTCTAGACACCAGTTACTGCAATCACTGTTTGTAAAATTAGCTATGTTGATGTACATGCTTTCGCTCTGGTTCTTCATTGGCTTTGATCTGCACTCAGCTGCACGGTGACCGACTTTTCCGCAGCTGTAACATTTAAACTTAAACTTTTGATTAGTGCTTAGTTGTTTCGGCTTGCTGGGATTATACTTCTTGTGCACCAATAATGCTCCAGGCGTCGACTCGCTTGAATTTCTGTTTCTTAGTAACTTAATTTTTAGTGCTTCTGTTGATATTAAATTTTCCTGAGTTTCAATTGCAATTCGAAACTGTTCGTACTCCTCTGGTATACTGTATAGTAGCAAGATGGTTAACAGATCGTCAATATTCAGGAGATTAACTTCGTTTATTTTGTCAACTAAATCGGAAAACTTATCTATGTGGCTTCTCATATCTCCGCCTGTATTCATTTTTAGTAAGATCAGCGATTTCAACAGTGCGGCTTTACGGGCTGGCCCCGTAGACTGGTAAATGTTGTTCAGCTTTAACCATATATCATTTGCAGTTTCGCAGTTCTTCGTATGCCTAAGTTCCGATGTTGACATGGCCAAAATGAGATCGGACTTAGCCTTTGCATCTTCGTTTATCCAGTGTGCGAAATCATCTTCGGGTTTTAAAAGAGTCCCGTTGACATATTTCCACGAATCGTTTTTTATCAAAAGGGCTTGCATTTGTATTTTCCAGGTGTCGTAATTGTCTTTGCCCAAAGGCTCTATGCGTATACTAGCAATACTCATTTTGCTTTTTGATCTGCGTTTGGTTATGCTACACAAGCTAACATTTCACGAAGCTACACAAGCGACGAACACGCTTCTTTCCTCTGTTGCCAATAAGACGCCTTCTTTTGCTTCCAAGGGCGTAGGCAGGGGGGTGCAGGGGGGGGTGAACTCACTATTTGTTCACTATCCTTCTTTGAACTATTCTCTGGCGCAGTGGAAGCGTGCTGGGCCCATAACCTGTTGTATTTTTAGGTTGAGTAATAGTTTTTATAAGGATATTTAATAGGAATAATGTTTTACACGTTGTTGGCGATAGAGGTGACAGAACAGAAGAAGAAGCCTTAGAGGAGATACTTATTAAAATAACAATGCTTGCGATATATATCGTATAGTGCTGCCAATTGTATTTCCAATATCTTCATTATTAGAAATTTATTATAATTACAATTGTTCGATAACAAAATGTATTGGACTGTATATATGAATATTTTATTTTTGAATATTAATATCTTAAATATTTTAAAATTGTTTAAGTTTTTATTTGTTACGTTCAACCTTATGTCTGAACATCCTGCAAGAGGCCACAAAAGTGCCTTAGTATATATTTTTCTTTTCATTTTAGATGTACAAATTAATTTTTTCTTCGATTTTTTTTTATAGTGGACTGTAATTTTTATTTCGGTTATTTCTTATCTTCTATTTAAAATATCGTTCTTATTAATTGTTATTAGATTAATTACTGAACAACATTTTTTTTAAACATTGGGGTTGGCAGTGCTATAGCCAACAATCGTTTTGATATGATATAATCAGTACAGCAATGATTAAAATTAAGGAGCTATGACCTGACATATGATGAAAATCGACATTTTTTAACTCTAAATTTTTTTTTTTTTTTTGTATTAAGTTACTTCCAACTCTAAATTTTGTCCTTTTAAATCTTCAATTTGTTTGGCCAGGTGAGCTATTTCTTAATAAATAATAACATATTATAATAAATAATATTAATAACGGGAGGCTTTAGAGGGTCCCAATCAATTCTCGGAATTTCCCTTATTTCTCCTATATAAGCCGAAGCTTATATAGGAGGCTCACCTGGAGGACCCATCTGATTAAGAAGAGGGAATTGGCTGATCAAAGACTTCGATCCTTCTACTAGCTCATGGGTAGGAGATCGAAGCTGAGAACGTCCACGAAACTTCTCATTTACAAGGCCATAATACGCCCAATCTGGACGTACGGCATACAGCTCTTGGGCACTGCGAGCAAGACGAATGTCCGAACTATACAAACGTTCCAAAATAGAGCCCTTCGAATCGCCACTGGGGCGCACGTCTATCCTGACAATCGCACCATCCACAAGGTTCTCAATTTCCCTTGGGTCAAGGACGAGATCCAAAGAAGCAGCTCGCGCTACATGCAAAGGCTCCATAATCACCCGAACCGGTTGACCATTTCCCTGCTGGATAACAGCGAGCAGCCCAGAAGACTAAAAAGAACGCACCCGCTGGACCTCCCCTGGATATCCTAACCATAATCTTTAAATACCATAAGCAAAGATAACTTACTACTCTAATTTTGTGCTCCAATATTAATGTTAAATTATCCATAAGTGAAGTTCATGTAATAAAATTAAAGGGTTGTCGCTAAAGGACAGTTTTAAATAATCGTTATCCTGCTTTAAAAAAAAAAAAATTTTAAATTTGATCAATCAGTTATATGGCCTATATGACTATAGGATATAGTCGGCCGATCCCGGTCGTTCCGACTTATATACGTCGTGCCGGGTGTGCAAAGTTTCAAGTCGATATCTTTAAAACTGAGAGACTAGTTTTGGTAGAAACAGACAGACGGGCAGACTCACATGCTCATATCAACTCAGGAAGTGATCCTGATCGGGTTCTGATATAGGGTCGGAGATGTATTCTTCAATGCGTTGCACACTTTTGGACAAAATTATACTTCCCTCTGGAAGGGTATACAAATAATGTCACCTTAATATTTAACTGTATTGTAGTATGTTTCCTCCTTTTAAATGAATTTAGTCTTAAAGTGCACTTTTTTTGATATTTGGATTTTTAGGTCAGAACCTGAGGGTAAATTGAGCCAGCAACGATAAATTGTTCGATAAATGCTACGCTAATGCAATAATAAACGCTAATAAATGCAACTGCTACGAAAAACTGCAAGGAGTTTGAAAATCAAGATAAAACAATAATTATTATTATAATAGTCCAAAACAAAAAATTTATTTATTAACAAAAAAAAATTTATTATAAACAAAAATCCGAAAACCAAACCGTTTCGTTTTGGAGATATTAATTTTGGCCAAAAAAAGTGGTCGTTGGCCCCATAGTGAGTCGTCTTATACCTGCAATTCGGCGCTCTCTTAGTAGGTGCCTGACTAGTACCTGAACTTTTAAAACATCTCCTACTTCGGGCACCATCAGGTCCCTTTCCATGTTTTCTATGCGCATGTTCCATGGGGCACCGGATATCATGCGTAGCGTTGTGCTTAAATAAATCTAATTTTCCCCAAATTATATATATAATTATTGCTGCTATGCAGTATGCTTGCAGCCCGTAACGCCATAAGGGAGCAATTACCGCTTTGTAAATCAATATCTTGTTTCTTAGGGATAACTTGTTCCGACTATTAAGAAGCCATCTTAGTTTCTTCAGCTTTGTATTAATGGAATTTGTGATAAACCCTATGTGTGTTCGGTCTAAATTAACCCTGAGGTACTTAGGACCTGCTACATGGGACAGTTTTTGGCCTAGAAGAAATACCCCAGGTCAAGATTGTGGGCGCCTGTCACACTGGCATTACTGGGTATAAAAAAACATTAATGATAATTACATATTACAAGTAAATTCAAATTATTACATATACATACATATAATTTTAAGAAAATGTATCTGTTTTTCAACATTTCAGCTTTTAAAATACTGGAAGGAAAAAAACTAATTTTGACAAATGTTCATCGAACAGATATGGGTGCCTATAATTGCATTGCATCTAATGGTGTACCGCCATCAGTCAGTAAACGCTTCGATGTCCAAATAAATTGTAAGTTAAATTGGATTTAATGATATAAAAACAAGAAAGGAAAGCTAACTTCGGGCGGAGCCGAAGTTGATATACCCTTGCAGTTAATACCGGATATACATCGGTAAAATCGGATAAAGTAGGCCGATCCTTATGAGAATATTATCATATAACCAATTTATTACAATAAGAAATCTAAAAAAAAGTCCCAAGCTTCTATCATCAAAGTTGGTATTTTTTCCAAATACCATTTCCGATCGTTTAGTTATATGGCAGCTATAGGATATAGTCGGCCGATCATTATGAAATTTGGCATGTCGTATTGTTTTGCTAAAAATAGCTCCAACTACAAAATTCGAACTCTAACTCTAGAAACGCTGAAGTTATACCATTTCCGATCAATCAGTAATATGGCATCTATATGATATAGTCGGCCGATCCCGGCCGTTCCGACTTATATACTGCGTGCAGAAAGAATGGTGTGTGCAAAGTTTCAAGACGATAGCTTTAAAACTGAGAGACTATTTTGCGTAGAAACAGACAAACGGTCAGACAGACGGACAGAAGGACATTATATCAACTCAAGAGGTGATCCTGATGAAGAATATATATACTTTATAGGGTCGAAGATGTCTCCTTCACTGCGTTGCTCACTTTTGACCAAAATTATAATATCCTCTGCAAGGGTATAATTATAAGAATATCTTAACCCAATTTTATTAAAAAAGATTTGATCTCTTAACCTAGTTTTTATTTTTTTTCTAAAGAAGATAATACCGCTTGCATTTTCTATCGCTTTTCGCGCTCTCGCGGTTTCGTTTTCTCGGTCGTTTCGCTCTGTCAAGCGTTGAGCCCGCCTTAACGCATCATTATTGTCAGTTCAACAGTTCAACACTTTTAAAGTGACATAGTAGGAATTTTTTATCAGGTTAAATGTAGTTTGAAATATTTGTAACATGATTGATTATTTCGAAAAAATCTTGATTTATTTAGAAAAAACCATTTTTCGGGACTTTTTGTGTTTGAAATATTTGTAACATGATTGATTATTTCGAAAAAATCTTGATTTATTTAGAAAAAACCGTTTTTCGGGACTTTTTTGCGGTTAAAAATCTTTAAACGCGTAATTTTAAACCGATTTTAACGTTTTTCAAAATAGATCTTCAATTTTGTAAGCAAAAAGGATACAATTTTTACTCAAGAAACTGACAACCTTGCATTTTATTCTTGTTTTTTGGACTTTGACGTTTTATCGCTTTTTCCAAAACAAGTTAGTACTATCAGTAACTATACAGCATATAGACAACCCATTTCATGCAACGAAAATGGACGCGAAAATTGCTTGCGACAGGCCCCAGCAGGCTCCAGAAAGGATTTCATACGCTCTCTTAAGGTTATCGTTCGTTCATCTTACGCTCATTCTCTCATTAAATGCCTTCTGTTTCTCAGTCTCTGAACGGAGCGCGATGAAGAAGGTTATCCTGCGCTTCGGTTGATCTTTGTATGTATGCGTGTCACACATTCACATACACGGGTGTATGTGTGCGTGCGATTTCGTTTCGAAGCCAGCGCACAAAATTTTGATTTTTCTTACTTTTCAGGCTTGGTACCCTAACAAAATTTGGGTATTCGTTATTTGATGAAATGATATTTTATATTATTTAAGCATACATTTTTAATTTATTTAGGAATAAGATTAAGTGTTAGTGGTAAAATCTTTTCTGTATATATATTTTTACGAATCATTATACTATACGATACGAACATTTCGAATCATGTATATTTGACTTAATAAGTTCATTTAAATATTTATTTCCTATATATACATTTAATCGTTTATAGTTATTTTTGTTGCGCTTTAACTATATTCTCCAACATAAAGCCTCTCCGAGCTGTACTCTCTAGACGTAACCCGTTACATCGTAGTTACTGTGGAGTTTGTTTTTCTTCACAACGCCTAGCCTTCGTTGCACATCTCATTTGTAACGTCCTCTCTTACATCTGATATTATCGACTACTCTCGGCTTCAGAGTGCCTATCTAAATTTTTTGCACTCTACTACAGTGGTCTGCAATCCGTCAACAATGAGTCTAATTTTTACAGCAAAAAAATGTAATTTCGGTGGATCCATCACGGATGACTCATACCTGTCTTGCTGGCTCTGCAACAACTGCTCACATATTAACTGTGCTGGAGGTGGACACAATGGACGGATAAGTGATCTTATCAATAAGAAGATTGGCCTGCCATGGTCTTGCATCACTTGCAGAGAAGTTGAGAGATGCAGACATTTATGAAACAGACTAGAAATGGTTTCCTTGATGTTCGCAACCAATTCTTGGCCCTTAATGAGCAATTCCTTGCACTTGAAACCCAATTCCTTGGTCTAAGGTTGTGAAGCGAAAAATTCCGAACAACAACCTGCTGACTGCTAAACTATTGGGTACCCCTACATCCCATGCTGTACAAGTCGATGCACTTTCTACACCAAATATTTTACCGTCGCCTACTTGTCTACTTACTGATGCTGTTCCAGTACCAAGGGACTTAATGAGCCTTCTAGCAGGGCACTCTAATATTGACCCCTTGCAAGAAGCGATCAGTGTACCGAGTACAAACCTCGAGCCTCGAGCCTACCCTCTGCTCCTGCTTTGATGTTTCCTCTGACTGGTGTGGCACCTGTAATTAGATCTTCTGGTCTAATGCTGAGCGCGGTTGCTCCCCGTTAGGCTATATTTGTCTTTCGCCTTATGCCGGATGCAACTGATGATGATGTCAGGAGTTACCCGTTTTTAAGCTGTTTTTAAGTTTAACTTTAAGCAGAAGCGTTCTATATATTCCTTTAAAATAGCCCTACCTGATTCCTACCTTGAAAAAGCACTTGATCCTGTAGCTTGGCCTGAGCGCAGTATAATTAATGAATTCCTAGCTAAAGACGCTCAGAATCGTTGCCCTGCAGAAACTGCTTCAAAAAATTGATTAACAAAGGTTTTCCCTGTTGCTATCAAAACGTTTGAAGTATTCTGGGTTAGCTGAGCCAATTTTGTACAAAGAGTGCTTCATTTGATTTTGATTCTATCGCGCTTAAAAAAACATAGCTTAATTCCCCTGTCTCTGATTATGAAATTTTTGTTCCCCAGTTTACTGTGTTTCTTTTGGATAGTCCAACTTTTACAGGTGGTGTCCTCTTTGCTGTTAGCAATGAGTAGACTGCTGAACTTATTCCTTTCTCGAATGAGTTCGGAATAGAGTTCATTGCGGTGAAAATTTTAGCTGGCTCGTCTCATATTTTACTGTTCTGTTCCTACATTCCTCCCATGGTTGATGATATTGTATATTTTCACCTTGAGGCCATTAAGTCTGTTTATTCGTTGGTAAACGATTCTGATTTGATCCTAACCATGGGAGATTTAAACCTTCCCCTCATTTCCTGGATCCCGTCTGAAAAAGAAAATTCCCTGCTTTCCAGTTGTCATAACTTCTTTTCCTAACTTTTTCACTTAGAGGTCTAAACTGGGATGCAAATCTTCACCTTCCATCTTATAATAGTAGACTCTTATTTATAAACTTACCTAGCTTAACAAATCGTAGCATAATGCTCGGTGTAGTCTTTCTGCATAACCTTATTAACGGGGATGTAGATAGCCAGCATTTACTAAAACGCTTAAAATTTAACATTCCTAATAGAAGGACTCAAAACTTTAGTCCTCTGTTCCTTAGCCGTTGTAGTTCGACATATGCACTGCATGACCCTTTTAGGGTATTATGTTCGAACTACAATGGTCTCTACGCTATAACATCTCTTTCCTGTCCCTCAAACTTAAAATATAGAATTTTAAATTTCCTTACTAACTCCTCCTAGCTTAATAATAAACAAATAGCTTAATATATTTTAACAAATCGTTTCTTGAGCGCCCCTCGGTCGTCTGGGCCTCTAAGCTTTATGATGAATACAGGAATGCTAGCTGATGCTCTTATTGATGCACAAGCCATTTCCAAATTCTGAAAGACCGGTAAAAAAAAAAAAAAAATAAAAAAAATAACGACTTTATCGATGGCTTAAGTGATTCTGTGGCAGTCATTCGGTCCTCGGCGCTGTCGCTTCTTGAAGACTTTCACCATCCTACACTATTAGCATCAGTGTTAATTGATGTGCCTCATAATGATGCCCATTTTTATGTTCAACCTCATTTATGTATGCTGATGATATCCTTCAAATGCTTCCGAAAGACAGATTTATTGCCCTTCGCAATCATTTGGCTGAAATCGATTGGAATTTTCTTTCGTCTATAAAAAAAATTGAAGCAGCTATGGATTTGTTTTACGAAATAATTCATAATGCGTTGAATAAATTTGTTCCTGAAGTTCCATCATCATTGTCTACAAAACCATCTCTGTTTAATAAACACCTTTCTCATCTCAAGAACAGAAGGATCTGGTTCCGAACTAGGTATCCCAGCGACAAAACAGCTCTCAATCGTGCGACCAAAAGACTCACGAAGCTGCTCCAGAGGTTGCGGAAGTTGTGCTTTTGAAGAATACCTACGTCAGGTTGAGCCCTCCGACCCCGAGCACAACTTGTGGCAACTGGCAAGTCACATCAAGCGTCCAAAGAAAAGGGTGGCTCAGGTTAGGAAACCCGACGGTGAGTGGTGCCGCTCCGATCAGGAGAGGGCGGACGCATTTGCTGCTCATTTGGAAGACGCCTTCACTCCATTCAATAGATGCTCGGAGGTGGACAAAGCTGAGACTGAGAGGTTTCTGTCTCTACCCTGCAAGGATTTCTGTCAATTGGAGCCAGTCTCGGAAGAGGAAGTTCAAGAGGAGGTCGCTGGCCTTAACACCAAAAAATCCCCGGGTGCGGATGGCCTTGAAGCACTTGCCATTAAACTTCTCCCCCCATTAGGTATCCAAAGGCTTACGAACATACTCAACGCGTGCTTGGAGATCGGCCACTTCCCCTCAGACTGGAAAAAGGCGGAGGTCATCCTCATTCCGAAGCCAGGAAAGCCTGATCTTGCCTCATACAGGCCGATAAGCTTATTTTCAGTACTATCCAAGTTACTTGAGAGAGTATTTCTGCGCAGATTTCAGACCGTATTAGACGAGGCTGGCTTGATTCCAGACCATCAATTTGGTTTCAGGTGTTGTCACCCCACCCCAGAGCAATGCCACTGGATTGTACAAAAGATTCTAAACAGCCTGGAGGAGAAGAAATATTGTTGCGCAGTTTTCCTTGACGTCAAGCAGGCATTTGACAGGGTCTGGCATCTAGGACTACTAATGAAAATAAAAAAGAGCGTACCCCATGAGCATTACGCCTTTCCCAAGTCATACCTGAATGACAGGTCATTTAGGGTTAGATGTGAAGACGCAAGGTCAGATTATAGGCCCATTAAGGCAGGTGTACCGCAGCGTATTTCCAATTCCCAATTTTGGTGAGAATTGGTCCAATTCTCTACACACTATACACAGCAGATATGCCTGTTATAGATGAAGGAGGTTTGCTAGCCGCAGATGACACAGCTTTCCTAGCCTCGGCAAGCTTGCCACAGGATGCCTCTGACTGTCTCCAGCGTCAGCTCGATGCCCTTGACCCGTGGCTTCAAAGATGGAACATTGCGATTAATAATGATAAGTCCGCCCAAACTACATTTACCTTGAAGAGTGGCGACTGTCCACAGATTAGCATTGGAGGCACTGCCATACCACCTAACTCAACCCCTAAATACTTGGGAATGACGTTGGATAGGCGTCTAACATGGAGGACTTAAGTCAACCCTGAAGCTGAGGGTAAAACTACTAATATATAAGTCAATTGTGAAGCCAGTTTGGACGTGTGGTATCCAACTGTGGGGCACAGCGAGTCCAAGCAATACGAAAGTCATTCAGCTGGCACAGAACAGAGCTCTCAGGACGCTGTCTGGGGCTCATCCTTACCATGACAATTTGACTATTCATGCTCAACTGGGCATCCCTACAGTCTACAAGGACAGACTAACACGACAGCACCACCATCAGAAGACTCAAGAGGAAGCATCCACTGGAATTACTATATTAACTTTTTTAGATTCATAGCTTGTATTATAAAAAAACTCCTATTGTCAAGGTTAACTTAAAAAATGTAATTATTGTCCCTAACTGAGGACAGATTGTAAATAAAACTTTCAAACGTTACAAAAAAAAAAAAAATCTTAAGAACAGGAAATCTAGAGCTTACAAAAAGTTTTTTAAGTCAGGATCGTTGTTCCATCAGTCAAATTTTCTGTATATTCGGAACCAGTTTATTATTCTCAACAATCAACTGTACAGTCTTCGACTATCTCTCATCGGGAGCGGAAGTCTCATATCTCCAAACAGAGCTTTTCGACCGTTCACTGTTCTTTTTGGACCCACGTGGTTCTTATCTTTCTTACTTTTTCATCGTGCTTTTTAAATAGTCTTCATTCCATTCTTTACAATAAACAACTAACGTATAAATACCAATAAGCCCCATCATGGGCCCAGGGCCTTCGAACCTGGGCGACAATCGGTTTGCGCCGCTTGCCATCAGCCCACCATAAAAAAAAAAGAAGACAACCCCAAAAAACTGGATATTGCATTCCCGGAACTTCCACCTACCTCAGTTGATATTCTAAGATATATAACAATCGCCTCCATCAATACAGAAAAGACAATTTCTCAATTCTCATGCTTCGCCGTCCACCGCGCCCTTAAAATGATCTCCAAAAACATAGTTACCATTTCGAACCTCAGAGACGGAAATTTACTTAACATATGCTAGTTAAATCTCAAGCCGATGCTGATAAGTTTATTAATACTACCGAGCTCACCGGTATATGCAAAGTACAGTGTAAGCTTTTAATTTTGTGAAAGGGACAGTCTATGTCCCGTACATCAGCGACATTCCCGAAAAAGAAATCGTCGATGAACTTAAAACTCAAAAGATTACGGAAGTTTATAAATTGATGAAATCCTACGATGGTGTTTCCCAGCCCAGCGGAGTTATCCTAATAACCTTCGAGCTCTATAACCTCCCATCTAAAATCCATATTTCTTGGCACTCTGTTAAAGTCCGCGAGTACATTCCAAACCCCATGAGATGCAAGTCTTGCCAACTCCTCGGCCACACAACCAAAAAATGCGTTAACACCCCACTCTGCTCCGAATGTGCCCTATCACCACATTTCCCAAGTAAATGCACCAAAATCTGTTGTGCCAATTGCTCTGGCGAGCATTTGGCCTTTTCCCGACAATACCCTAAGTACCAAGAACAACGAGAAATACTCAAAATAAAAACAGTTAGAAAATGCACAATGCACAATAACTCGGGTAATACCGCTTCATACTCTTCAGTAGCCAAAACATCAAATCAACGTAGCGAAAACGCAAACCAAAACAAAAATGACAAAATTAAGAAAAAAAAATCCGAAAAAAATCCCTTCCCCCTCCCC
The DNA here is from genome assembly GCA_018153035.1 of Drosophila pseudoananassae pseudoananassae. NCBI lineage: Eukaryota > Metazoa > Arthropoda > Insecta > Diptera > Drosophilidae > Drosophila > Drosophila pseudoananassae. Next base: position 2,180,708 of record JAECXR010000007.1, read on the forward strand.
TTCCCCATCCTCTTCACACTCCCCGATTCCCCAGTCCCCTATCCCCACAACCCCTTATCAGCCAAAGCAATCCACTTCACTTGCTCATAACAAGTATAACTTATCTCTTGCATCACATGCATACTTACAAGAAATCCACGCTGATTACGAAAGTAGCAGCCGAGCAACATCTTCAAATCAAAATAAACAACCTACACACAATATTAATTTAAAAGCCCACGAATCTGACGATGCTATGAATGATTCATACTAGCTTCATCAATCCAAACCAAAGCAAATAAAACCCTCTCTCTCTATTGAACTCCTAGCCCATTCCAAAATATGTATTTTTAATACATATATACGTCCATCTCAATTTGTAGCAGCCAACGAAATTCTTAAAATAGTATCTTTCTAGCAAACCAATCTTATATGTGGGAGATTTTAATGCCCGGAGTCCATTGTGGGGATCATCTTCGCATAACTCTAGAGTCTAGAGGGTTACAAATAGTCATAACATATCAACATATCAAAAGAAGTCATAAACAAATAAACCTTAACTCTCCTCAATGACGGCTCCGCTACCCATGATTCCACTCACAACTCTTTCACGGCTATTGATCTAACATTAGCCTTCGCATCGTTGTTCCCTTTCTGTAAGTGGTCCGTAGAAGACTCTCTTTACGGAAGCGATCACTATCCTTTAAAGACAAAGATTCAATTTCGAAAAAATCCCATAAACATACCGCCATCCCCTAAATTTAAATTAGATAAAGCCAATTGGGATCTGTATCGTGCCAAATGCAGAGATAACTTTAATTTCCCTGCAACACACGACTTAAATCTGTTTGCCGCCAAAATAATAAGAGGAATCAAAGCCTCAGCCAATTTAGCAATCCCTCAAACCAAACGCTCTCTACATTAGAGAAATGTTCCTTGGTGGAGCAAAACTCTGCAGGATTTAGGGCAACAAAAGCAATCTCTTTGGCACGCATACAAACAAACTCAGAGCACCGCTGCTCTAATTTCTTACAGAAAATCTAACGCTCTTTACAAATACAATTCAAAAAAAAATTCAAAAAAAGCAAAACGGGAATCCTATGAAAGATTCACTTCTAATATAACCCCTCTATCATCGACCAAGAAAACTTGGGCTGACCTAAATCGCTTGATAGGTAATTTTCCAAATATCCAAATATCTCCACCACTCCGTGGACATTGGCGATGCATTTGGAAACTTTTTTTTTTTTTTTTTTTTTTTTACCCGTCTTTCAGTATTTGGAAATGGCTTGTGCATCAATAAGAGCATCAGCTAGCATTCCTGAAAAAGTTAGGAAATTCTTTTGTATTGAGGACTCCAGACACATGAACCGTACTCCAGTACAGGACGGACCAAAGAAATGAATAGTGTTTTGTTTATATAGGGGTCATTAAATTCTTTTGACCACCTTTTGATAAAACCAAGGACTCCTTTAGCCTTATTAATCATTAAGGAAATATGGTCTTAAAATTTAAGTTTGATGTCTAATAGGATGCCGAGATCATTAACCTGGGTCAATTTTTCTAAGGCAATCCCATTAATAGAATAAGTAGCTTGCAGAGGGCAAGAACGATAAAAAGACATATGTTTGCATTTAGATCCATTAAGTATTAGATCATTAGCTAAGCACCATTTTTGAAAGTAATCAAGGTCAGACTGAAGACTGCATTGGGCAGAGATGGAATTGTACTGAAGACAAAGCTTTACATCATCTGCATACATAAGAACTAAAGAGTTCGTTAAAGCAGGGGGCAAGTCGTTTATAAAAAGCGTAAATAATAACGGGCCAAGATGACTTCCTTGAGGGACGCCGGATGTAGCACGGACCAGACGGGACTGTATGTTTTTAAATAAGACTCTTTGTGTCCTTCCATCTAGGTAGCTGGAGATCCACGTTAAGAGGTCTTTAGGAAAACCCAGCATATTCAGTTTACTCAACAAGAGTGAGTGATTAACTGAATCGAATGCTTTGCTGAAGTCTGTGTAAATTACATCGGTTTGATATCCCTTACAAAAGCCATCTATGACAAAGGATGTCAACTCCAATAAGTTTGTGGTGGTGGAGCGACGCTTAATAAAGCCATGCTGACAAGGAGTGATAATTGAAGAGCAAAGGTGTTGCAAATGAGGGGTAATTAATTTTTCAAATAACTTTGGAATTGCCGACAACTTAGAGATGCCTCTGTAGTTGGCAGCCTCGGACTTTTTCCCTTTTTTATGTAGGGGGAATTATAAATGATTCCTTCCACTTGAGGGGAAAAATCGAGGTTTCCAAAGATAAGTTGAAAAGTCTTAGAAGAGGTTTGCACAGAGCCCTGGCGCAGTATTTTAGCACACAGCCTGGTACTCCGTCGGGGCCTGGCGAATAAATGGGTTTTACCCTTAAAAGACCAGATAATAAGTTGTTCTCAGAAAAAAACGGACAGAAAATAAGATTTGCTGCTTGAATGTTATATGCGTAAGGCTGATCAGTCAATTTAGGAGGAGAATAAGTTGTTTGAAAAAATTTTGCGAATAGATCGGCAATGGCCTGATCCGAAGTCGCAGAAGAATTTTCAAACGTAAGCAGGGGTGAAAAAGATACGTGTTTACGCTTAGTGCTTACAAAATTATAAAACTGCTTTGGATCCTGAGTAAATTGTATCCGGCAGCGGTCAATATAATTCCTATAACATTCAGCGTTATGCACGGTAAAATTCGACCGAGCTAGTAGGTATCTTGAGAAATCAACACTACTGCAGGTTTTTTTATATTTAAGTAAAAGCTTATTTTTTATTTTTTGTTTTTTTTTTAATGTTAAGTTACTTCCTGTAGTGGAAGGATTATTTGGCCTCCCCGTTTAGACGGGTTAACGCCACAGCCAATGTATGAAATCTTATTTCAGGAGATCTAAAAATTGCGCTTGCATTAAAGACAATAATTTTTATAAATTAATTTTGGCTTGCTTTAAGAACGACGTTATCGATATGTAGTTGTCGATTGGTTCATTTGCAAAGAAGCGATAAATATCATTATATTTTAAAAGTGTTGGAAAATGGCGGCGAATGCTTGAGTATTTTGTACAATTTAAAATAAGATGTGAAATATTTTCCACTGCATTGCATGTGTCGCAAAGAGCATTGTCAGAAATATTTATTTTGGATAAAGTGAACTTATCGAACGCATGTCCGCTAAGGATTCTATTTAATCGTTTTGTGTCTAAACGGTCGAAAATATCCGTTTCATAGAACCAGGGTTTCTTGGTGATGAAAGGCCTAAAGTTTGAATAGCCTTTATTACGTTCCATAGAGAAAACGTTATAGTCTCTTTCCCAATCATCTTGAATATAATGAAATATACAGTTGATCGCATCACTCAATGTCCATCTAACATATTTGAAGGAGCCGTGTATAGAAGCGTTTTTTGCTGCTCTATCAGCAATTTCGTTTTCCCAAATATTTGCATGGCTGGGTATGTGGTGAACTACAACCTTTGAGAGCGTGGGACAATTTTCGATTTTGGAGAATATTTCCTGCAATATAATTGCAGGAGCCGTTATTTTGTAGAGTTTGTATAGCGCCAAGGCTATCCGGCAGTATGGCTATCTTCGGAAAGCAGTTGGAAATTGCAAAATCAATGGCTTTTTCCAAGGCTAAAAGTTCAGCGGTCATAGAAGACAGCTTTTTGTTAGTAAAGAAACTATCAACAGTATTTGACTTTGAATGAACAAATGCATAACCTGTAAAATTTTCCGAGACTGAACCGTCCGTGTAAAAAATTTCCATGTGTAAGTTATTAAAAGAATTCAATTTTTCGTTCAACAAAGTAAAAACAATGACTTCATTAGCTTGCTTTTTGTTAACGCAGGTACCTTTAAAAAAATTTTTGTCAAGGGATAATTTGCGAGGAAAAGTAAAAATAGGGTTGATGGGAGCAATATGATTAAAAAGGTTTATATATTTAGAATAGATTCTACTATAGCTGGTTTTAGTGTATGAGTATGAAAGAGGTAAGAGTGAAGCAGATGGCAGTTTGAACGCGAAGGATTTGGCTAACTCTTTAGCTGTAGCGAATTCAATTCTGTAAATGGGAGGAAGTTCAGCAGCGAGATGATAAATAATTTTGACAGGAGTTGACTTAATAAGACCTAATGCTTTTCTCAGGTGAAAATTAGCGTGGGAATTAATAATATTAAGAGCTGCTTTAGACAAGTTAGCGAATGAGGAACAGGCATACTCAAACCTAGATCTTATAAAAGCTTTATAAAAAAAAGCGATTTACTTGGATGAACTCCGAAGTGGCAACCACTTAGCATTTGTAGAAACATATTTATTTCATTTGATTTTGAAATAATTTTTTTAACATGTGGTACAGACGAGTTGTTAGAACTTATGATTCTACCCAAATAGTTGACACTATTTACATTATTTAAGGTGATGTTATTACACTGTACGTTCAGAGGTCTTCTCCTAAGGTTAAAGTGAATAGTGGCTGATTTATTTGCATTAAATGAAAGATTGATTAAATTGCACATTTCCCTAAAAAGATTCACTTTCTGCTCTAATTTAGATTCAGCCAACGAAAAAAACTTGTCATAGCAGACTAAAAAAAAATCGTCCGCGTACTGGAAAAGAGTAGAGTGCTTCGATTATGAAGCTCAAGAGTGTAAAGATTAAATAGAATTGGGCTTAGACAGCTTCCCTGACTAACCCCTTTGTCGACTGTAACCTCTGCTTTGCCCAAAGTTAAAACTCTTTTATTAAGGAAATAGATAATGAATTTAATATGGGAGTGGTTAAAACCTAAATTAACTAATTTTTTACCTAGGATAGGAATTTTGACCGCGTCAAACGCTTTGTTTAAATCAAGAACTGCTGCTGTAACATGGAAGCCACGAGCTTTTAAATTAGCTATAGTGTTGATCACATCATTGATACATTGCGATGTTGAATGGTTTTTCCTAAAAGCATAGGACCTTGGAGGGAGAATTTTGTGTCTATTAATGTGATTCTCCATACTCGATTTAATTAAGTCCTCTAAACATTTGAAAATTACACTTAGAAGGCAAATAGTTCTATTGTTTGTAATTATAGAAGAGTCAAGGTTTTTCTTTGGCACAGGAATAACTTTTATTCTACGCCAATTATCTGGAATATTACCTTGGTCTAAAGTAGAATTAAGCAAGGAAACAAGGTTTTCTAATTGCACAGTAGGTAAGGCTAGGAGCATTCTATATGATATCTTATCGAGTCCCTTAGCAGAATCAGGGTTATGGGATTTGAGAAAGACAAGAAGTTCATGATATGTGAAGTTTGAGATAGAATTTGTGTAAAGTAAGTCGTCAGGGAAAATAGTATCAGAACAAGTATCAGTGTTAGGAGCTGTGGCTATTTGACTAAGAAAAGCTTGGTGGTCCGAGTCAGAAAATGAACTTTTGGAAGGTTTTATTTGTTTATAAAGTTTAAGGGAATGAATTTTTCCCCACATATCTTTCATTGAGGTAGGGTCAGATAAATCATCTAAAAGCCTGTTTAGGTTATTCTTTCTCATTTTATAAAAGTAATTATTAAGTTTTCTATTACTGTTAATATAGGCAATACCATCTGTAAAAAGCTTGGATTTAAAATATAATTGTCTGCACGCGTTTCTTAGCCTAAACAGTTTTTCGCAAACCTCATCCCAATATTTTTTAGGAACGTATCTATTATTCCCATTTAATTTTATCGTATTATTGGCGTGAATGTTTTGAGAAGAAGTAAAAAGGGTGTCTAGAGAAGTAATATGAGCATTTGAGAAATCTTTAATAATTTTTGGGTGATTATATTTATAAGAGTTGAAAGAAGCCGAAACATTATCAACTTCAATTAAAACCGGAAAGTGAATGCTATTAGAAATTTTAGAATTAACTGAAGCCCATTTAAATCTAAGATGATTATTATTTGTGAAAGTGACATCAAGGGTAGAGAAATAGGACGGATTAGGTGAGTAGGTTGGATCGCCATTGTTAATGCAGAAAAATCCTGAATTTAAAAGAGCGTTTTCCAAGATGACTCCTCTGGCATCAAGCGTGTTGTTACCCCAAATACTAGATTTGGCATTAAAATCGCCACCTATAATAGTAGTACCGTTCAGTTCAGACGCAATAGAAAATAAATCGTTACAACCTTGTTCAAAAGAATTAGTGTTAGGATTAGGTGCGGCATAGATACTAAAAATGTTTATATTGTTTCTTAGATTCGTTGTACAGACACCAACTGCTTCAATATTAATTTCACATTTAATTTTCCTAAAACGTATATGTTTTTTTAAATAAATACCAACGCCTCCATACCCGTCAGCACGAGGTTTACACACAAAATTATAATTAGCTAAGCTACACATAGAATTGTTTGGAATCCAGATTTCTGACAAAATTGCTATGTCTATATTATTATTAACTAAAAATAGTTCTAACAAATGTTTATTGTTATTAGCAGTTAAGCTCTGAATATTGTATTGGAGGATTTTAAGAGTCATTTTTATTTATTAATTTTATTTTTTTTTTTTTAAGAAAAGTATATAGACAAGCATCATTAATGAATTATTGTAACGATTGGTTAATTTTAATTAAATCAATTTTTGAATTTGTAATAGAAATACGATCTTTTAAATTAACTAAAAAGTTTCTTGATTCAGGAACTAATATCGAATTTTCGTTGATTAAAAAAGAGGAAATGTCTAGGGCTAGTTGGTTTAAACTTTTTTCTGCAGCTTCTAGAGCTGGGTTGTTGCAATTATAAATTTCAACTTGTTGAGCAGAAAAAGGATCTTTAGATTGGGTATTAATGAATTTTTCTTTAAGAGAGTACTCCTGTTTTTTAAGAGCAGCTTTTCAGCTGATCCTTGTGTCGTTGGCATTGTTTTCCTCATTTTTTTTGTTAAGAGAGATCTTAACAACTTTGTTAAAAGGGTTATTTTCAAATAAATGTTGCGTGGCTAATTTGGTGTTATTTTGTAAAATTGGTGTAGTAGATTTCCTTTGCCATGATGGCTGTGGGAAAAGAGTTATGTCGTTACTATCAACTTCATCTAAAATTTGAAACAGAGAGGGATATCTAATTTTCGCTTCTGATTTTGATAAGTTTTCAAGTGTCATGCACTTTTTAATTGCATAGGCTCTTTTACGAGCGGGACAATCAAGAGAGGTGGCTACGTGAGATTGTTTGCAGTTAGCACAAACCAATTGGCTACATTGCTGCTCTTTAGTATGAGATAATGAACAGCTGCTACATTTTTGATCAGCTTGTTTGCAATTTTGAGCAAAATGATTAAACCTAAAACAGCGATAACATTGGCTGAAAGGTACATACGGACTAACGTTAACTTTAGTGTATAAAAAGACGACTTCATTGGGAATTTGTGTACCTTTAAAGAGAATTTTAACCCTTGAAGTGTTAATAAATTTATCTTTAACCTCTTTATCCCTAGTTTTAACCCGTATGATCTCGTGAATTGGTACAGAGGAGGAAATGTACTCTTTCAGTTCGGAGTCGGAGAACTTTGTAGGAATATTAAAAATAATTATTATTATTATATGGCCATGACAACCCTTTTATCGGGTCTCGGCCTGAAGATTAAAAAATAAGGATTAAAAATAATACCCATTTTAAAAATAGATCGGCCATGGCAGAGGAATTTTGAAACATAAGCAGGGGTGAAAAAGATACGTTTTTACGCTTAGTGTTTACAAAATTATAAAACTGCTTTGGATCCTGAGTAAATTGTATCCGGCAGCGGTCAATATAATTCCTATAACATTCAGCGTTATGCACGGTAAAATTCGACCGAGCTAGTAGGTATCTTGAGAAATCAACACTACTGCAGGTTTTTTTATATTTAAGTAAAAGCTCATTTTTTTTATTTTTTAAGTTAGTAAGGCACCTTGTAAGCCAAGGAGGATTTGTTGAAGCGGACGGATATTTCCAAGGCACACATGAGTCAAAAAATTTATTTAAAGTAATAAAGTTAATAAAATAGTTAATAAAATTTTTCTAAAGTGAAATGTAGTCAAATGTCTCGATAAGGCTATTAAGTTTGTGAAAATCAGCTTTACGGAAACAGCGAATCTCCACGCGTGGAGACATCTGATCGATACCAGGATCATTCGATTGATCCAGGATGGTTTCGATTGAGACCTCCAGCGTGGGGTGATATGGATCCTCTGGGGTTGAAAGGGGAAAAGCTCTGGAGAGAGCAGTACCATCAGGATCAGATACAAAACATAAGTCTAAAAGCCGACCAAGCAAATTTCTAACATGGTTGATCTGACCTAGGGACATGTCAAACATGCCCGCGGTGAAGTCATGGTAAGTTATAAGTGACAAAGATGGTGAGTTGTCGACGTTGGACCACTTTAATTCTGGGATATTAAAGTCGCCCACCGCTACGAGTTGGTCACGATCCGTCATAAGATTAGAGAAGTATCGAATAGCGGACAAATGTTGCCAATATGTGGGCGGTTCAGACATAGGAGGTATATATGAACATGTAATGTATAAAGCTTACACGGACATAGTGATTTTAACGCAAATAAATTCTATGTCACCAAACTCTTGGGATTTCACCTCTTCAGAAGCAAGAGTAGAGTCTACAGAAATGAGGACTCCACCTCCTCTTCGCTGAGATCGATCCCGTCTGAAAGTGGTGTACTTACTTGGAAAAACTTCGGAGCTAAAGATCTCCGGATTTAACCAGGTTTCTGTAAATGCTATTATATGGGATGCAAAGAAAGAACTATCAGAATATAGCTTGGGGAGTTTGCTACGTAGCCCCCTAGTATTCTGATAGGTAAGAGTTAGTGAGGAAACTAGTTTTTTGGGTTAGTAGCCAAAGAAGAGGTGGAGGGTTGGTCTGTGATTGCGATATTGGGAAGTCTCACTCCCACTGGTTTTTGAACTTTTTTCTTAACGGAACTAGGCTGATGTTCTTGGACGAAAAGATTCTCTGGCCAAAAACTGGGAGAACAAATCGTCTTGAACATCAGCGCGGGCACACGAATCTTGAAAGAAGACGTGCGCCTTGTATAATTATATTTAAATTTTTGTATGTCCTCCACCTTTATATCGGCTTTTGTTTTGGCTTTGATATAAGCCGAGATATCAATCTCTGAAGTATCAGGGGCGAGCCGAGAAACAAATATATGTTTCGATGGACAAATCACCTGTAAGGGTTTTGGTGTCGCAGGTACGAGAACTGCAGCATCAGTCGGTGCCGGTGGTCCGGACTGTGGAATACCCTTTTGGGTGACTCTAATGGGGGTTTCGTTCCCTAGGACCTGTGGCATCACTTGAAGGGATGCCATGGCGGACATATCGGACAATTGCTCATTTGTACTGAGAAATTCGGACGAATTTTTCTCAGTTCCAGCCCTTGGGGTGGCCAGAGATATAAGCGGCTGCATTAATGTCGGCTGAGCAGGCTGAGGAGGATCAGAAACAGCGGATTTCTTACCCTTAGGGGACTCATTTAGCAGCTGAAGGCCACTAAACTGAGTGTCCAGCGCACAGAGCTGGTCATTGATTTTACGAAAACCAATGATCAGCTCTTTAAATCCATTTTTGGTCTGTCTCATGAACGACCTCATTTCGCCTTGCACAGTACGACAATTTTCACAACAGTAATGTATCCCAGACCTACGGGAAATGGCATCCGAAACTGATGCAGTGAAACCGGCACACTTGGCATGTACGACGTTCTCACGTAGCCAGCAATGGATGGCAGGCTGGGATGAGGAAATTGTCTTTTTACAAGACTTAATGGCACAGACAAGTTTAAATTCCATTTAATTTTTATTTATTTATTTTTTTTTTATTTAATAAAACAAAAATTAATATTTAAAAAGTTAAAAAACACAATACCTTGAACCACTGTGCCAAATAGGAAGCCAAAGCGGGAGCTTTGAAAAGTGCAAAAGAGAAATGCAGAAATATAGATAAGCCGGGGAAGAAGCAGAGCTGAGCTATGCTTGGTATTGAGATTATTCAATTTATTAATTCGACTCCAAATATACCACAGCACTCGCGAAGCGATACGGTTTAGGCTTTAAGATAGTTAAGATTCACAAGATTTAATTCACAAGTATGTAAACACCGGTTTACCAATATTTATAATAAAACGCAGTGCGCACACAAAAAAACACGACCGTTCGCTTAAGAGAAAGAGAGGGAAGTTTTTGTCGAACTACTCTAAGGACGGCAATTTCTCCCACCAATACAAGACCTGTAAAGAAGTAATTCTTTCTCAGGAATACACACCCACCAAATTGTCGACCGCCTCTTCAGATCTTGACTCAAATTTTTCCCTTAGTGAGCTTGAATATGCACTTCAGCATGCGAAAGGGAAAACACCCGTTATAGACCGAATTTCATACCCAATGCTAAAACAGTTGCCCTCCGAGGCCAAATACCGCCTATTAGAGATGTATAACACTATGCTCGCTAGGGGTACCTATCCTCATGTGTGCAAATCCGCCGTAATTATCCCTATCCTAAAACCTAACAAACCAACACATGAAATAACATCATTTAGACCTATTTCTTTACTCCCATGTTTAAGCAAGACCTTAGAAAAAATGCTAGCCAAAAGGTTAATGTGGTTCATTACGAAACATAAACTTATCAGCCCCGTTCTATCCGAGTAAGAGTTAACAAAACTCTATCTAAATTCTATACTCTCCACAATAGGATCCCACAAGGATCGCCCCTCTCTGTGGTATTGTTCATGATCGCCTTCCAGTCCTTAAACAACATAATTTTAAGACATCAGAAAATTAAACTGGCAATTTATGCAGACGATGCCATAATTTTTAGCAAATGTAAGAATACTACTGCACTAAATAATAAGTTTAAAGAAGTCCTTAATGAATTCCAAATCTGGGGTAACACCTCCGGTGCGACTCTTGCTGTAAATAAATGTAAAGTTTTTCATTTATCGCATAATGACATAGATATAGAACGCGTTTCTTTTCTTAAAATACTTGGCCTGACATTTGATAAACGACTCACATTTAAACAACACTGTAGCGAACTTGGGATTAAACTTATTAACACTAAACATTATAAAATTCTTAACATCTAAGCGATCTCTCATCCACCGGACCACACTTATACAAGCGACAAGAGCTTTGTTGCTGCCGGACATTATAACCAGAGTCACGCAAACTACCTTTAAATTAATACCAAAACTCATGTGCTCAACCAACTCTATTCTGCTGAAGGACTATGAAGTTGCCTCAAAGCACCGTAGGAAATTCAAAGTCCAATCTACGATTCGAAGACTCACAATTACTTCTTGAAAAATTAATATTCTCTGTTCCCAATAGAGTAACTAGATCATTTCGACCCCTTTGGTTACCAATTTTTATACCCTTGCAAAGGGTATTATAATTTTGTCCGAAAGTGTGCAACGCAGTGAAGGAGACATCTCCGACCCTATAAAGTATATATATTCTTGATCAGGATCACCTCCTGAGTTGATATAAGCATGTCCGTCTGTCTGTCCGTCTGTCTGTCCGTCTGTCTGTCCGTCTGTCTGTCCGTCTGTCTGTTTCTACGCAAACTAGTCAGTCTCTAAGTTTTAAAGCTATCGTCTTGAAACTTTGCACACACCCTTCTTTCCTTTGCACGCAGTATATAAGTCGGAACGGTCGGGATCGGCCGACTATATCCTATAGCTGCTATATAACTGATTGATCGGAAATGGTATAACTTCGGTGTTTTTAGAGTTAGAGAGTTCAGATTTTGTACGAATGCTATTATTGGCAAATATACGACCTACCAAATAACATAACGATCGGCCGACTATATCTTATAGCTGCCATATAACTGAACGATCGGAAATGGAATTTGGTAAAAAACCAACTTTGGTATTTTTGAAGATGGAAGCTTGGTACTTTGTGTTAGATTGTTTATTGTAATAAATTGGTAATATTATGGTATTCTCATAAGAATCGGCCAATTTAATCCGATGTTTGCGATATATATCCAGTTTTAACTGCAAGGGTATATCAACTTCGGCTCCGCCTGAAGTTAGCTTTCCTTTCTTGTTAGGTCTACTTTTGCTGAACACGATCCATTTCGCATTATTTGTAAAAATTACAACTTATTGTCCCATTTATTATCCCCTGATCCAAAATTATGGAATCTCTTTTAGCTCAATTTATCCTTAATTTTAGTTATAATAATCTAGAATAACAGATCATTGTTAATAAAATAAATAAATAAAAAAACAAGAAGGAAAAGCTAACTTCGGGCGGAGCTTAAGTTGATACACCCTTGAAGTTAAAATCGGATATATATCGCAAAAATCGGATGTAGTGGGCCGATCATTATGAGAATATCATAATGTAACGAATTTATTACAATACAAAATCTAAAAAAAAGGCCCAAGCTTTTATCTTCAAAAATACAAAAGTTGGTATTTTTACTAAATACCAAATACCATTTCTGAACGTTCAGTTCTATGGCAGCTATAGATATAGTCTGCCGATCGTTATGAAATTCGGTAAGTCGGATCAACTGACCAAAAATATAATCTTTACAAAGTTCCAACTTTCTATTCTCAAAAACACGTTGCGTCATTTTCGATCATTCAGTTATATGGCAGCTATAAAATATAGTCGGCCGATCCAAATGAAACTTGGCATGTCGTACTATTTTGCTATTGCTCCCAAACTCTCTAACTCAAAAACACCAAAGTTATACCATTTCCGGTCAATCAATTATATGGCAGCTATAGGATATAGTCGGCCGATATTGGTTCCGACTTCGGACTTATATACTGCGTGCAAAAGAATGAAGGGTGTGTGCAAAGTTTCAAGGCGATAACTTTAAAACTGATAGACTAGTTTGCGTAGAAACAGACAGACGGATAGACGACAATGCTTATATCAACTCAGGAGCTGATCCTGATGAAGAATATATATACTTTATAGGGTCGGAGATGTCTCCTTTAGTGCGTTACACAGTTTTGACCAAAATTGTAATACCCTCTGCAAAAGTATAAATATTTGACCTCTTATCCTAGTTTTGATTATTTTTCTGAAGAAGATAATACCGCCAGCATTTTCTATCGCTTTTTAGAGCTCTCGCGGTTTCTTTTTTCGGTCGTTTTGTTCCGTCAAGCGTTAAGCTCGCCTTAACGCATCATTGTTATCAGTTCAACAGTGATTTGGAACTTTTAAAGTCACATAGTAGGAATTGTTTATCTGGTTGAATATAGCACAAAACCGGGTTTGAAATATTTTTAACATGATTGATTATTATTGAATATTATTTAGAAAAATCTTGATTGATTTACTTTTTTTGCTGTTGAAAATTTTTAAACGCTTAATTTGAATCATATGTTAACGTTTTTCAAAATATTTGTTCAATTTTTTCAAACAAAAAGGATACAATATTTACAAGTGTTTTTCGGACTTTGATCTCATTTTTTTGAGTACAACTTACAAAATTTCATTAAGAAATTATGAAAATTGTTGAAGTTTTAACGCTTTTCCCAAAACAAGTCAGTACAATCCGGCGAGCGCTCAGAAGTAACAGTGTATAAAAGTTTATAAACTGTGGAAGTAGCACTGTGTAATATTTTAAGACAAATAAACCCAATTTTTTATTAATTAAATTTGTGGTGTTATTATTTACATTTTGTGCATGAGTCCAATAAGCCAAACTCGGTCGAAAGCTTCAGATACGTCGAAAAAAATAGCGCTACAGTATTCTCGCTGTTCGAAGGCTGAGCGTATTTCGGATGCTAATCTGTTCAATTGCTCGATGGTTCCGTGGTTTCTTCGGAAGCCAAATTGGTGTGCCGGGATAATATTGCAAGCTTCCAGATGTGGTATTATGCGAGTCAACAAGCATTTTTAAACAACATAATTTTAAGACATCAGAAAATTAAACTGGCAATTTATGCAGACGATGCCATAATTTTTAGCAAATGTAAGAATACTACTGCACTAAATAATAAGTTTAAAGAAGTCCTTAATGAATTCCAAATCTGGGGTAACACCTCCGGTGCGACTCTTGCTGTAAATAAATGTAAAGTTTTTCATTTATCGCATAATGACATAGATATAGAACGCGTTTCTTTTCTTAAAATACTTGGCCTGACATTTGATAAACGACTCACATTTAAACAACACTGTAGCGAACTTGGGATTAAACTTATTAACACTAAACATTATAAAATTCTTAACATCTAAGCGATCTCTCATCCACCGGACCACACTTATACAAGCGACAAGAGCTTTGTTGCTGCCGGACATTATAACCAGAGTCACGCAAACTACCTTTAAATTAATACCAAAACTCATGTGCTCAACCAACTCTATTCTGCTGAAGGACTATGAAGTTGCCTCAAAGCACCGTAGGAAATTCAAAGTCCAATCTACGATTCGAAGACTCACAATTACTTCTTGAAAAATTAATATTCTCTGTTCCCAATAGAGTAACTAGATCATTTCGACCCCTTTGGTTACCAATTTTTATACTCTTGCAAAGGGTATTATAATTTTGTCCGAAAGTGTGCAACGCAGTGAAGGAGACATCTCCGACCCTATAAAGTATATATATTCTTGATCAGGATCACCTCCTGAGTTGATATAAGCATGTCCGTCTGTCTGTCCGTCTGTCTGTCCGTCTGTCTGTCCGTCTGTCTGTCCGTCTGTCTGTTTCTACGCAAACTAGTCAGTCTCTAAGTTTTAAAGCTATCGTCTTGAAACTTTGCACACACCCTTCTTTCCTTTGCACGCAGTATATAAGTCGGAACGGTCGGGATCGGCCGACTATATCCTATAGCTGCTATATAACTGATTGATCGGAAATGGTATAACTTCGGTGTTTTTAGAGTTAGAGAGTTCAGATTTTGTACGAATGCTATTATTGGCAAAATTATACGACCTACCAAATAACATAACGATCGGCCGACTATATCTTATAGCTGCCATATAACTGAACGATCGGAAATGGAATTTGGTAAAAAACCAACTTTGGTATTTTTGAAGATGGAAGCTTGGTACTTTGTGTTAGATTGTTTATTGTAATAAATTGGTAATATTATGGTATTCTCATAAGAATCGGCCAATTTAATCCGATGTTTGCGATATATATCCAGTTTTAACTGCAAGGGTATATCAACTTCGGCTCCGCCTGAAGTTAGCTTTCCTTTCTTGTTAGGTCTACTTTTGCTGAACACGATCCATTTCGCATTATTTGTAAAAATTACAACTTATTGTCCCATTTATTATCCCCTGATCCAAAATTATGGAATCTCTTTTAGCTCAATTTATCCTTAATTTTAGTTATAATAATCTAGAATAACAGATCATTGTTAATAAAATAAATAAATAAAAAAACAAGAAGGAAAAGCTAACTTCGGGCGGAGCTTAAGTTGATACACCCTTGAAGTTAAAATCGGATATATATCGCAAAAATCGGATGTAGTGGGCCGATCATTATGAGAATATCATAATGTAACGAATTTATTACAATACAAAATCTAAAAAAAGGCCCAAGCTTTTATCTTCAAAAATACAAAAGTTGGTATTTTTACTAAATACCAAATACCATTTCTGAACGTTCAGTTCTATGGCAGCTATAGATATAGTCTGCCGATCGTTATGAAATTCGGTAAGTCGGATCAACTGACCAAAAATATAATCTTTACAAAGTTCCAACTTTCTATTCTCAAAAACACGTTGCGTCATTTTCGATCATTCAGTTATATGGCAGCTATAAAATATAGTCGGCCGATCCAAATGAAACTTGGCATGTCGTACTATTTTGCTATTGCTCCCAAACTCTCTAACTCAAAAACACCAAAGTTATACCATTTCCGGTCAATCAATTATATGGCAGCTATAGGATATAGTCGGCCGATATTGGTTCCGACTTCGGACTTATATACTGCGTGCAAAAGAATGAAGGGTGTGTGCAAAGTTTCAAGGCGATAACTTTAAAACTGATAGACTAGTTTGCGTAGAAACAGACAGACGGATAGACGACAATGCTTATATCAACTCAGGAGCTGATCCTGATGAAGAATATATATACTTTATAGGGTCGGAGATGTCTCCTTTAGTGCGTTACACAGTTTTGACCAAAATTGTAATACCCTCTGCAAAAGTATAAATATTTGACCTCTTATCCTAGTTTTGATTATTTTTCTGAAGAAGATAATACCGCCAGCATTTTCTATCGCTTTTTAGAGCTCTCGCGGTTTCTTTTTTCGGTCGTTTTGTTCCGTCAAGCGTTAAGCTCGCCTTAACGCATCATTGTTATCAGTTCAACAGTGATTTGGAACTTTTAAAGTCACATAGTAGGAATTGTTTATCTGGTTGAATATAGCACAAAACCGGGTTTGAAATATTTTTAACATGATTGATTATTATTGAATATTATTTAGAAAAAATCTTGATTGATTTACTTTTTTTGCTGTTGAAAATTTTTAAACGCTTAATTTGAATCATATGTTAACGTTTTTCAAAATATTTGTTCAATTTTTTCAAACAAAAAGGATACAATATTTACAAGTGTTTTTCGGACTTTGATCTCATTTTTTGAGTACAACTTACAAAATTTCATTAAGAAATTATGAAAATTGTTGAAGTTTTAACGCTTTTCCCAAAACAAGTCAGTACAATCCGGCGAGCGCTCAGAAGTAACAGTGTATAAAAGTTTATAAACTGTGGAAGTAGCACTGTGTAATATTTTAAGACAAATAAACCCAATTTTTTATTAATTAAATTTGTGGTGTTATTATTTACATTTTGTGCATGAGTCCAATAAGCCAAACTCGGTCGAAAGCTTCAGATACGTCGAAAAAAATAGCGCTACAGTATTCTCGCTGTTCGAAGGCTGAGCGTATTTCGGATGCTAATCTGTTCAATTGCTCGATGGTTCCGTGGTTTCTTCGGAAGCCAAATTGGTGTGCCGGGATAATATTGCAAGCTTCCAGATGTGGTATTATGCGAGTCAACAAGCATTTTTAAACAACATAATTTTAAGACATCAGAAAATTAAACTGGCAATTTATGCAGACGATGCCATAATTTTTAGCAAATGTAAGAATACTACTGCACTAAATAATAAGTTTAAAGAAGTCCTTAATGAATTCCAAATCTGGGGTAACACCTCCGGTGCGACTCTTGCTGTAAATAAATGTAAAGTTTTTCATTTATCGCATAATGACATAGATATAGAACGCGTTTCTTTTCTTAAAATACTTGGCCTGACATTTGATAAACGACTCACATTTAAACAACACTGTAGCGAACTTGGGATTAAACTTATTAACACTAAACATTATAAAATTCTTAACATCTAAGCGATCTCTCATCCACCGGACCACACTTATACAAGCGACAAGAGCTTTGTTGCTGCCGGACATTATAACCAGAGTCACGCAAACTACCTTTAAATTAATACCAAAACTCATGTGCTCAACCAACTCTATTCTGCTGAAGGACTATGAAGTTGCCTCAAAGCACCGTAGGAAATTCAAAGTCCAATCTACGATTCGAAGACTCACAATTACTTCTTGAAAAATTAATATTCTCTGTTCCCAATAGAGTAACTAGATCATTTCGACCCCTTTGGTTACCAATTTTTATACTCTTGCAAAGGGTATTATAATTTTGTCCGAAAGTGTGCAACGCAGTGAAGGAGACATCTCCGACCCTATAAAGTATATATATTCTTGATCAGGATCACCTCCTGAGTTGATATAAGCATGTCCGTCTGTCTGTCCGTCTGTCTGTCCGTCTGTCTGTCCGTCTGTCTGTCCGTCTGTCTGTTTCTACGCAAACTAGTCAGTCTCTAAGTTTTAAAGCTATCGTCTTGAAACTTTGCACACACCCTTCTTTCCTTTGCACGCAGTATATAAGTCGGAACGGTCGGGATCGGCCGACTATATCCTATAGCTGCTATATAACTGATTGATCGGAAATGGTATAACTTCGGTGTTTTTAGAGTTAGAGAGTTCAGATTTTGTACGAATGCTATTATTGGCAAAATTATACGACCTACCAAATAACATAACGATCGGCCGACTATATCTTATAGCTGCCATATAACTGAACGATCGGAAATGGAATTTGGTAAAAAACCAACTTTGGTATTTTTGAAGATGGAAGCTTGGTACTTTGTGTTAGATTGTTTATTGTAATAAATTGGTAATATTATGGTATTCTCATAAGAATCGGCCAATTTAATCCGATGTTTGCGATATATATCCAGTTTTAACTGCAAGGGTATATCAACTTCGGCTCCGCCTGAAGTTAGCTTTCCTTTCTTGTTAGGTCTACTTTTGCTGAACACGATCCATTTCGCATTATTTGTAAAAATTACAACTTATTGTCCCATTTATTATCCCCTGATCCAAAATTATGGAATCTCTTTTAGCTCAATTTATCCTTAATTTTAGTTATAATAATCTAGAATAACAGATCATTGTTAATAAAATAAATAAATAAAAAAACAAGAAGGAAAAGCTAACTTCGGGCGGAGCTTAAGTTGATACACCCTTGAAGTTAAAATCGGATATATATCGCAAAAATCGGATGTAGTGGGCCGATCATTATGAGAATATCATAATGTAACGAATTTATTACAATACAAAATCTAAAAAAAGGCCCAAGCTCTTATCTTCAAAAATACAAAAGTTGGTATTTTTACTAAATACCAAATACCATTTCTGAACGTTCAGTTCTATGGCAGCTATAGATATAGTCTGCCGATCGTTATGAAATTCGGTAAGTCGGATCAACTGACCAAAAATATAATCTTTACAAAGTTCCAACTTTCTATTCTCAAAAACACGTTGCGTCATTTTCGATCATTCAGTTATATGGCAGCTATAAAATATAGTCGGCCGATCCAAATGAAACTTGGCATGTCGTACTATTTTGCTATTGCTCCCAAACTCTCTAACTCAAAAACACCAAAGTTATACCATTTCCGGTCAATCAATTATATGGCAGCTATAGGATATAGTCGGCCGATATTGGTTCCGACTTCGGACTTATATACTGCGTGCAAAAGAATGAAGGGTGTGTGCAAAGTTTCAAGGCGATAACTTTAAAACTGATAGACTAGTTTGCGTAGAAACAGACAGACGGATAGACGACAATGCTTATATCAACTCAGGAGCTGATCCTGATGAAGAATATATATACTTTATAGGGTCGGAGATGTCTCCTTTAGTGCGTTACACAGTTTTGACCAAAATTGTAATACCCTCTGCAAAAGTATAAATATTTGACCTCTTATCCTAGTTTTGATTATTTTTCTGAAGAAGATAATACCGCCAGCATTTTCTATCGCTTTTTAGAGCTCTCGCGGTTTCTTTTTTCGGTCGTTTTGTTCCGTCAAGCGTTAAGCTCGCCTTAACGCATCATTGTTATCAGTTCAACAGTGATTTGGAACTTTTAAAGTCACATAGTAGGAATTGTTTATCTGGTTGAATATAGCACAAAACCGGGTTTGAAATATTTTTAACATGATTGATTATTATTGAATATTATTTAGAAAAAATCTTGATTGATTTACTTTTTTTGCTGTTGAAAATTTTTAAACGCTTAATTTGAATCATATGTTAACGTTTTTCAAAATATTTGTTCAATTTTTTCAAACAAAAAGGATACAATATTTACAAGTGTTTTTCGGACTTTGATCTCATTTTTTGAGTACAACTTACAAAATTTCATTAAGAAATTATGAAAATTGTTGAAGTTTTAACGCTTTTCCCAAAACAAGTCAGTACAATCCGGCGAGCGCTCAGAAGTAACAGTGTATAAAAGTTTATAAACTGTGGAAGTAGCACTGTGTAATATTTTAAGACAAATAAACCCAATTTTTTATTAATTAAATTTGTGGTGTTATTATTTACATTTTGTGCATGAGTCCAATAAGCCAAACTCGGTCGAAAGCTTCAGATACGTCGAAAAAAATAGCGCTACAGTATTCTCGCTGTTCGAAGGCTGAGCGTATTTCGGATGCTAATCTGTTCAATTGCTCGATGGTTCCGTGGTTTCTTCGGAAGCCAAATTGGTGTGCCGGGATAATATTGCAAGCTTCCAGATGTGGTATTATGCGAGTCAACAAGCATTTTTAAACAATTTAGACAAACAAGATAGAAGGCTTATTGGGCTGTATGATGACGGAATTGTGTGGTCTTTTCCAGGCTTCGGTATCATTATAATGATGGATTTCTTCCACTTTTTTGGGAAATAGCCAAGATTAATGATTCCATTAAATAGTTTGCAGACGACCTCTATAGCGCATTTTGGAAGTTCGATCGGCATCTTTGGCGTGGTCACAAGTTAGATTCGAGCTTTTGCAAAAGTAAGACGTGTTACTGGGGATTCATCAAGTTTATTTAAATAAAAAACATAAGGCTTTCAGGAAGTTCTTTTATTGTAGGACTGCAATTGTACTACCTATATTCACGTTAGCAATTCATTAGTGAATCAGATATAGGTGATTCCACAGTTTTCCTTTTCACAAGCACTGGGCCATTGCTGGTGGTCCACTGATCTCCACATCTACTGTTGAAGCTTTAAGCTTTCAGCCGGTTTGTGTCGGAGCTAAGCAACAGCGACACACTAAGCAACAGCGGACATTTCTCCTGCATAAGTGTAGGTGGTAAGATCGGCTTAGCATTTGTCTTCCATCTTAGTCAATTACTTAACTTTATTTGGTAAAGTTTTTTTTTATTGCTAAAAATGGATAAATCTCTCAAAAAACAACCAATCGATTTTAAATCAATAAGGAATACTGCTGGAGCAACTCCCACCAAACTACGAGCTAGTTTGCAACACGGTCTAACGGACAGCTTCTTAAATGCTGGCAGTACAACCAGATGGGCTCCCACAAGCTGCATCACAACTTGTACTGTAACGTCCTCGATCTCATCTCAAATGACGTTCACAACAAGCTCGAATGGCAGTTTGTGTTCCGATGCATCCAATACGCAAGATCCTGCTTCTACTACCCCACCCCAGGCTGGCAGCAAGTCACCGCAAAGCCAATTAAAGGAGCAGCTAAGAAGAGAGCACGTATAGCGAGGAGGAAGAAATGGACGTCGGGCCTTCCACTTCGCAAGCCGCGTTAAACTGCGCCACAACGAAGTGCGACGCTACTTTGCTGCCGGCAAAATCCAACAGTTCAGAACAAGCCCAACCAGCCGCAACGCAAGACGCTGAAAACAACAAGTTTCTTAAGAACTTCTCTGCTGTTTGCAGACACATAGTGACCTGGGACAAGACACGCAAGCAATCCGGTCCTGTACAATGTCATAGATGTCAGGAATACAGGATGTTAGGTGTACACCTAAGTCACAGGCTCATATGGAACACCCACATAACGGCGATCAAAGCCAAATGCGTTCGCAAACTGCAAAAGCTCGATTGGCTCCTGGGATCCAAAAGCCTCCAACTTTCGACGAAAGTTTTGCTGCTCAAAGCAATCCTCACACCAACCTGGAAATATGCGATCGAGGTATGGGGCACCGCATCAGCTAAACAGGTTGAGAGTAGGGCTGGCACGTGCTGCTCCGGACATCCGGACTTCCCTGGTATGTGACAAACCAGGCCATCGAAAACGACCTACGCCTTCTTCGGGTAAAAATGTAACTTGTTTAAAAAAAAAAATAGGTCACCACCGGGACCTTTTTTTGGTTTTAGCCCTCTTATAACTTTTTCGATTTCTTTCGGCCAGAATGAAGGTGCAGTTGGCAGAAGGGTAGCCTCTGGCTGAATTACTGGGAGGAGGAATGAATTTGAGGCAGGGTTTGGCTGGAAGACACTTCGGAAATGTGTATCGAATGTTTTAGCTCGGTCTTCGTCGCTGCGAGCCCAGCATCCCAAAGAGTTTCTTATCGGGGTTGTCGTTTCAATTGGGACGCTAAGATTTGAGTTGGCCCTCCACAGGGGGTAATTTGTGCTTGGTGGCAAAAGATTCTGGATGTACCTCAGCTGTGCTTTTGCTTCCTGTTAGCGAAGAGCCTGGTCGAATAATCGGGTTGCTTCCTTAAGGCGTTGCTTTGAAGCTGGTGATCTGCTGTTTTGACAATCTCGACGCGTTCGCCTCTTTTCTCGCACGAGCTATTTGATTTGCTGATTGGATTTGTTTCGGTCTACTTCCTTTCCTTGAGGTATAGAGATTTTAGCTGCCGCGACGAGTAAAGTACTGGAAGAAGTTTCCAAAGCGCTTGTAGAGTAGGCGACGTCCGATTCAATGTTAAACTCTGAAAAAGTTGTTTTGTGATTCTCGAACTGAGGCTAGCGCCCCGGACGCTTCCAAGAGGGAGCAGAAATAGGGCTATCCCTGTTTAAATGGAACTTAAAGAGCTGCACGCCTTGAATGAGGATTCAAGGCTCCCTCCACTAGTAGCATTGACCAAAACCCTTTATGCCAAAATTGCTGGCCTTCATGATACATTCGAAGAGCAAAATGCGTTGCTTGCCGTTTTGAATAGGGGATTGACGGCTCCCTGCACTAGCGGCATTGAAGAAAACCCTCTCTGCCAAATTCGCTGGCCTTCATGATGAATTTTTTTGGAAGTTCTCCCGCCTGGCTACTTAGATATTATTGTCTTTTGAGGACGAGATAGCCAAGCGTTCTACTCGTTTGGCGACGTATTCTACATTGCTGGTGGGTGGCATCTGCAACCCCGCCCCGCTGCTAAAACCGTTGCCTCTCTTCCCACGTTTAGTGGAGTATATGCTGAATGGTCCGACTTCTTCTCATTATTCAAGATTACCATCGACGGGCACCCACAGCTAATGAAGATGGAGTAACTGCTCTGGGTCATTTCTTGCTTTCCAGACTCTGCGCTGAAAACGGTCCGAGCTTTGGAAATTTCAGATGAGAATGATTCGGGGGTCTCTTGACCTATTATGCACCATGGTTTATAATCGTCGATTAATCTTCCAGACCCACATAAATGAGATCCTTCAACTTATGATTGTGGAACCCGGTTCCGTTGCATCCCTTCGTGAGACAGTTGTCAGTTCTGGATCGCCGAAGGAAATACAAAGCCGTCTCTTTGTAAAAATCCTATTCTAGAAGCTTTATTTTTTAAACCAGACCAAGTAGAAAATTCAAGCTGCCTTCAAGGAGAATACGATTCCGAAGTAGGAGCAGAGTTGCCGAATTCTCTATACTACGGATATTGGAATGGCCTCCCATGCGCCAATCAACCAGGTGGGAAGACGTAGACTTACTAACAATAGATCGCGCATGGTAATTAACTCTCCCATGGATGCGTTCGACAACATACGGCATATCCTGCTGACCGCGTTTTAATGCCCTATCGGTTAAAGACCGATGGAGTAAGCAAAAAACCCTCTTTTTTTGTGTGCTTAAGAGCCAATCACTTTACTCGTGGATGCTGGTTCTTTATTTAGGGGCCGCTTGAATCAAAATTCAAATAATTCATTTTTTCCAAATAGACCATCAATGCGCACACACGCTACCGAATTTGGATCAGAAGTTTCTGGACTGGTGACGATGTGTCCCCCGATCCCGCAAATGTCGACCATGAATTATTGACAAAGCTCACGACAACGTAAAATAGCGTTGTCCTGGCCACGTCTAATCATTAATCGGTAGGCATAACAATTCTTTGAGCTAACGTTCTTGTTGGTTTCAGCGCCTTTTATATTTGTTCATAAAAATTAATTTAAATTTATTACGTTCAATAATTTCATTGATAAATGATTAATGATCAAATTCATAATCAAATAAGTTTCTGATACGGGATCTCGTTGTTTTATGTGCCATATCAATGTCCGTAAATGCAATATCCGTCTTGTCCCTTCCAGAATATTAGCGGATATTAGAGAGCGTCATATGAACGATGTGTGTCCGCAATGAACTGAAGATTGTTATTTCTTCTATGAATCACAATTTTTCGTGCAGATGTACAATCGCCAACCATGAATCGTGCAATATCATCAACAACGGGTGCATTGAATCTACGAATATGCTCTCCAGCTGGTGTTTTATGAGGATTAATGACGATAGCGGGATTATCGCTGGTGGTGCTGAACAATTCATTGTGCTCGTTCAATAAAGCATCTAGCTCGCTGAAGATAAGTCTGGCATAAAATGAATCATGGTTATTAAAATCACGACGTACATTCACGCAGTTGGCAAGTGCGCTTCCGGAATCCTCGCCGCCCATAAAGTAGATTTGTAAGAATTTATGTGGTTCGTTTGGCATTGGCAGCAGCGAGAAAGCATGAATTTTTTGAAAGCATGAATTGAATGTTCGAATTGACTTCAGGAACGCGTTAGAGTCTGGATCCGTGCCGATAAGTAAGCCGACCAATGGTTCAGGTGGTGTTTCAATTTCTGGTAGCTGCACTTTTCCTGACGCGCAACACATCCCAGCTGGGTCATTTTTGAATTTCAGAGCATGACAATGCGGACATTCCTTGTCCATAGCAATAATTACCACTTTTGAGTGAGCATAATACTCAATATTAGACTCATACTGGAGTGCTAGATGCAGGAATGAATCAGATATAAATGCTCGATGTACCTGTTGTCGTTGTTGTTCATTTGTTCTGCGTCTATTGACTGTGAAACGGCGTGATTGTCGTTGTTGAGTTATTCTAGGGCGTACATCAGTTTCTTGTTGCTGGATTTGTTCTTCGGTTCTTTCTGATCTTATATTTCGCATGTTCCGAGATCTATTTGTATCACAGTCCTAAACATTGCTCACAGTCCTAAACACTCAATGATGAAGCATTTTTGCCCCAGTTCAAATTGAATGCTATGGTAACGTGATTTTGTCAGTGTGTTGAGGTAGTAACTCACTTTATAAGCGATTTTTGGTATGTCAAACACAAAACCTAGATTTTTCAAGATCTACTAGCTCGATCAAATTTTACCGTGCATAACGCTGAATGTTACAGAAATTATATTCGCCGCTGCCGGATAAAATTTACTCAGGATCCAAAGCAGTTTTATAACTTTGTAAACACTAAGCGTAAACATATTTCTTTTCCACATTTGCTTACGTTTGAGAATTCATCTGCGACCTATGATCAGGCCATTGCGTGGCCTCGCAAAATTCGCAGAATTTTTTCAAATAACTTATTCTCCGCCTAAATTGACATATCAGCCTTACGCATACAACATTCAATCAGCAAATCTTATTTTTTATCCGTTTTCTCCGAGAATAGCTTATTATCTGACCTTCTAAGGGTCAAACCCATTTATTCGCCAGGCCCCGATGGAGTACCAGGCTGTGTTCTAAAATACTGTGTCAGGGCTCTGTGCAAACCTCTTTTAAGACTTTTCAATTTATCTTTGGAAACCATGTTTTTCCCAGAAGATCCAGCTGACCTTGGCGTTCTGACTCCTGCCCATTTCGTGGCAGGGTGACGGCCCAAAATTAATACCGCCTTGATTCTTAGCAGCGTATATTCTTCATGCTGAAAATCTTTTGGTCCGATTGGAAAGAGAAATAGCTGACTCTGCTTCAGCAGCGCAATGGAGTTAAGTGAAGAGTTCTTGGTTCTGTTATAGCCATCGGTTTCATTATAATGGTCAAGGATGAAAACCATCCCCATTTAAACCATTCTTATCGCTCCTCTTTCTTTTTCTTAAGAGAACGGTCGTGTTTCTTTTGTGTGATCGTTTATGATTAATCTTGCTGTAAACCAAGATTATACTATATGTATTATATAGCTGTATACTAACTTAAGATTTTAATTAAGATAAATTCCACTTCAACAAAAACCGTTTCGCGTGTGCCGCGATATATTTAGAGGCAAATTAATAATTTATTTAATTTTAATCCAAGAATAGCTCGGCTCTGATTGTTCCTCTTCTTTTCTTTTTTTTTTGTGGAATAGATGTTCTTATCTCTATTTCTACATTTGCCTTTGCCCAATCCAATCGTTCTCTCCAAAGCTCCCGCTTCGGCTCTATTTGGTGCAGTGGTTCAAGGTACATTGTTTCTTAAACTTTTTATATATTTTTCCTATTTTTAATTTTAAAATGAAATTTAAACTGATTTGCTAAAGTCTTATAAAAGGATAATCTCTTTATACCAGCATACCGTCTATTGCTGGCTAAAAAAAAGTTTTTTAGCTAGGCTAAAAAAAGTTTTAAAACCAGCGGGTGACCAAACTTTACCAAACCAAACTTTCCACAAATTCAAAAAACAAATATCGCCACTAACACTAAGCTATCAGAATACTAGGTAGCAAACTCCCTAAGCTATCCCAAATTATAGCCTTTAAAGAAACTTTGTTTAAGCAAAAGATCATTACCTCCGAAGTTTTTACAGGTAGCAGTAGCTGATTTATTTTTTTTATGAGTGTAGGCTACATTGTTTCCGCCGCCCAATGTACTTACGTCCTCTTAAATCTAGTGATCGTCCCCTGAAATCGGCCGCCCCTAGGACGCTGCAGACCCCAGGTCACGGCATATTTATAAATCCAGGACTGCCAGGTAAATACACAATTTTAGACGTGATCGACCTCTGCAAAGGGGAGGCAGAGTTTTCATTTTGGTAGATATGACTCCCAACTTGCTTCTGAAGAGGTGAAATCACAAGAGTTTGGTGACATAGAATTTATTTGCATTAAAATTATTTCCTTTTCAAATATACCTTTATCAAAGGTGTTTTTTTTAATCTTTTATCCTTCGTCTGAACCACTGAAAATTCATCTGCGACCTCTGATCACGCCATTGCCGATCTATTCGCAGAATTTTTTCAAACAACTTATTCTGCGCCTAAAATGATAGATCAACCCTACGCATCAACATTCAATCAGAAAATCCAATTTTCTTTCCATCTTACTCCGAGCTTATTATCAGATTGTCTAAGGGCTAAGGCCGTTTATTGCCAGGCCCGATGGAGTACCAGGCTGTGTGCTAAAATACTTTTTTCTCCTAATTGGAAGGAATATTTTATAGCTCTTTTATATAAAAAAGGGAAAAAGTCAGATGCTGCCAACTACAGAGGTATCTCAAAAATATCGGCAATTCCAAAGTTATTTGATAAATTAATTACTCCTCATTTGCAATACCTTTGTTTTTGGATCATTTCTCTATGTCAGCATGGCTTCATTAAGCGTCGTTCAACCACCAAGAATTTACTCGAGTTTAAATCCTTTGTTTTAGATGGCTTTCGAAAGAGATTTCAAACTGATGTTATTTACACAGACTTAAGCAAATCATTTGATTCAGTCAATCACTTTTGTTGAGTAAACGGAATATACTGTAAATTTTTAATATATTTAAAAAAAAAATAATTTTTTTTCCCCATTTTTTAGTGGACTGAAATTCTTAAATGTTTTATAGTTGTGTTTTATGTTTAATACAATCCTCAAACATTCTACAGAAATTATTACCATATTTTTTTTAATTGCAAATTAATTTTTTTTTGTACTTCCTCAAGTTCTTTCTTTGCATCCCATATAATAGCTTTTACAGAAACTTGGTTAAATCCGGAGATCTTTAGGTCCGAAGTTTTTCCAAGTAAGTACACCACTTTTAGACGAGATCGATCTCAGCGAAGAGGAGGTGGAGTCCTCATTTCTGTAGACTCTACTCTTGCTTCTGAAGAGGTGAAATCCCATGAGTTTGGTGACATAGAATTTATTTGCGTTAAAATCACTATGTCCGTTAAAGCTTTATACATTACATGTTCATATATACGTCCTATGTCTGAACCGCCTACATATTGGCAGCATTTTTCCGCCATTCGATACGTCTCTAATCTTATGACGGATCGTGACGAACTCGTAGCGGTGGGCGACTTTAATATCCCAGAATTAAAGTGGTCCAACGTTGACAACTCACCATCTTTGTCACTTATAACTTACCATGACTTCACCGCGGGCATGTTTGACATGTCCCTAGGTCAGATCAATCATGTTAGAAATTCGCTAGGTCGGCTTTTAGACTTATGCTTTGTATCTGATCCTGATGGTACTGGTCTCTCTAGAGCTTTTCCCCTTTCAACCCCAGAGGATCCATATCACCCCACGCTGGAGGTCTCAATCGAAACCACTCCTGGTATCGATCAGATGTCTCCGAGCGTGGTAAATAAGATTCGCTGTTTCCGTAAGCTCATTTTCAGAAACTTTATAGCCTTATTGATACATTTGACTACATTTCACTTTAGAAAAATTTTATTAACTATTTTATTAACTTTATTACTTTAAATAAATTTTTTGACTCATGTGTGCCTTGGAAATATCCGTCCGCTTCAACAAATCCTCCTTGGCTTACAAGGTGCCTTACTAACTTAAAAAATAAAAAAAATGAGCTTTTACTTAAATATAAAAAAACCTGCAGTAGTGTTGATTTCTCAAGATACCTACTAGCTCGGTCGAATTTTACCGTGCATAACGCTGAATGTTATAGGAATTATATTGACCGCTGCCGGATACAATTTACTCAGGATCCAAAGCAGTTTTATAATTTTGTAAACACTAAGCGTAAAAACGTATCTTTTTCACCCCTGCTTATGTTTCAAAATTCCTCTGCCATGGCCGATCTATTCGCACAATTTTTTCAAACAACTTATTCTCCTCCTAAATTGACTGATCAGCCTTACGCATATAACATTCAAGCAGCAAATCTTATTTTCTGTCCGTTTTTTTCTGAGAACAACTTATTATCTGGTCTTTTAAGAAAAAACCCATTTATTCGCCAGGCCCCGATGGATTACCAGGCTGTGTGCTAAAATACTGCACCAGGGCTCTGTGCAAACCTCTTCTTAGACTTTTCAACTTATCTTTGGAAACCTCGATTTTTCCCCTTAAGTGGAAGGAATCATTCATAATTCCCCTACATAAAAAAGGGAAAAAGTCTGAGGCTGCCAACTACAGAGGCATCTCTAAGTTGTCGGCAATTCCAAAGTTATTTGAAAAATTAATTACCCCTCATTTGCAACACCTTTGCTCTTCGATTATCACTCCTTGTCAGCATGGCTTTATTAAGCGTCGCTCCACCACCACAAACTTATTGGAGTTGACATCCTTTGTCATAGATGGCTTTTGTAAGGGATATCAAACCGATGTAATTTACACAGACTTCAGCAAAGCATTCGATTCAGTTAATCACTCACTCTTGTTGAGTAAACTGAATATGCTGGGTTTTCCTAAAGACCTCTTAACGTGGATCTCCAGCTACCTAGATGGAAGGACACAAAGAGTCTTATTTAAAAACATACAGTCCCGTCTGGTCCGTGCTACATCCGGCGTCCCTCAAGGAAGTCATCTTGGTCCGTTATTATTTACGCTTTTTATAAACGACTTGCCCCCTGCTTTAACGAACTCTCTAGTTCTTATGTATGCAGATGATGTAAAGCTTTGTCTTAAGTACAAATCCATCTCTGCCCAATGCAGTCTTCAGCCTGACCTTGATAACTTTCAAAAATGGTGTTTAGCTAATGATCTAATACTTAATGGATCTAAATGCAAACATATGTCTTTTTATCGTTCTTGCTCGGTGTAGTCTTTCTGCATAACCTTATTAACGGGGATGTAGATAGCCAGCATTTACTAAAACGCTTAAAATTTAACATTCCTTATAGAAGGACTCGAAACTTTAGTCCTCTGTTCCTTAGCCGTTGTAGTTCGACATATGCACTGCATGACCCTTTTAGGGTATTATGTTCGAACTACAATGGCCTCTACTCTATAACATCTCTTTCCTGTCCCTCAAACTTAAAATATAGAATTTTAAATTTCCTTACAAACTCCTCCTAGCTTAATAATAAACAAATAGATTAATATATTCTAACAAATCGTTTCTTGAGCGCCCCTCGGTCGTCTGGGCCTCTAAGCTTTATGATGAATACAGAAATGCTAGCTGATGCTCTTATTGATGCTCTTATTGATGCACATTTCCAAATTCTGAAAGACCGGTAAAAAAAAAAACTTTTTACCATCCATATTTTCTAATTTTTTTTTATTGATGCGTGTTCCTCCTGAAGATTATGTAAAAGGATACACCCTTCATGCTGCTCTTGTAGCTAGTTGTTTTTTTCTGCCGCTGATCTTGTTGTTATTTTACCCGGTTGTTCTGCCGTTGGTCCCGGCGTATAAAATGCCAAAGACTTAAGCTGTCGTTGTTCCCATGAACTCTTATTTTTATTTTTGCTCGATATTTGGCCTCGAACTCGCAGTGTATTATTTTTAATATACATATTTATATTCAGTTTTGTTCCGGAAAATCTTTTTTTTAATGAAATCTTATTTTTTATTTCCCACAACTGTGATCACTGATCAGGATCTTTCCCATCACAAGTTGTGTTTTTAACTCTGTGCGCCGTATCGCTTTGGAGATCCTATGACAGAATTCCAGCCCATATTTGATAAACATACCCATGTAAGGCCTTGGACAGTCCTGTGCAAAACAAAAAACGCACTTATTGCTTGTATAATTATTGCTTATAGAATTGCCACTTATGGCAATTCTAAATCTCTGTGTACCTTACCACTTGGGGGGAAACAACAGAGGACTACCATTTTAAACTGAGCTCTTTCATCCCCAGTTCGCAACCTTATTTTTTAGCTACCTTGAACTGAGTGTTTCAATGCACATTTAGCCACTATTAACGTGCCACTTTTAATAGAAGCCCCAAAATATGGTTTGAGAATACTCCTTAAGCCTTTTTTGATACATTTTTATAAATTTTTTTTCTTTTTATTTCTTTATGGTCATTGACATTTATATAATTTTATTTTCTTACCCCTTGGGGGAAACAACAGAGGACTGGGAAACTTTTTATAGTGGGGTCTTTTTTACCCAGATCGCGGACCCATTTTTTAGCAACCATGGGATGTGATTTTTTATTTTTCTACAGTCACTTATAGGTGCCATTTTTTAAACCTGAGTCTTTTACCACAGGGGAGAAAACGTCAGGGTGTCGCGATGGACCCAAATAACTAAGGTGTTACTCCAATGAGTTCCGTTCGGAAACTGTTTTTATTATGTGCAATTCTTTTACAAGAAAAATACATGAAAATCTTAAGTCTATTTAATTAAATGTATTAAATAGGCGATAGGCGCACCAATTATGCTTTAGTTTAGGCTGCATTTGTTAGGCTGTTTATATCGTATTTCCATGGGTCCGATCTCTTTAAACTCTATCTTTGGAATTTATATCTAAAATCGTGTTCAATTCTTGAACACTAACAAATTGGGATGTAGATAACCAGAATTTACTAACACGCTTAAAATTTAACATTCCTAATAGAAGGACTACAAACTTTAGTCCTCTATTCCTTAGCCATTGTAGTTCGACATAAGCACAACACCACCCTTTTAGGGTCTTATGTTCGAACTACAATGGTCTCTACTCTACTCGTTTATGGAAATGGTGAGCCGTTAAGTGCAAAATTTGGGCAGCTGCCTGGTCTTAATGAAAAAGTGATTTGAACTGATTTTAGGGAGTTGATTCTAATTTTCAATCGAAGAAACCAGTCTTCAATTAGGCTTAGCTCACGCTGCAGGAGTTCAGCTGCTTCATTTTTGGATATGCTTGTGGCCAAAACGGCTGTATCATCAGCATATTTCGCAACAGTGCATGTGTTCGTACCTGGCATGTCAGCCGTGTAAAGGGTGTACAGAATTAGCCCCAGTACGATTCCTTGTGTGCGATTTAGTGCTGATGACCCTGTGAAATTGCTCTGGTATCCCGAGACCTTGTTGTTTTTCAAGTCGCATCGAATACTACTCGCAGATTGGTGCTTCGGCTGTCAGCCTTTAATCCGCAACGACGAGGAATACAATAATGATTCTTGGGTATATGGCTTGATGGCACCAGCTTCATATGTCCAAACGCTTCGTACTCTTCTATGAAGACCTGTTGGGTCATTGATATTTTTCAATGACGGCAAATAAAAAGTCAGAATGTATTTAATTTTGAAACGTTATAAATATTATTTGACTAGATATTTCAATGCTAAAGCTCTCGATAATGGAGAGAGGCGCCCGACATAGAAATTATTTAATTATTAGTGCCGGCTGGCGGTGCCTTCGTGGCAGGGGTAGAGCCGGTTGGTTGGGTATTGGTGACCACCAAGGATGGCAGCCACTGAAGAGTCGGGTGGTCGCTTCGACTTCCTTACTTCGTCCGAATTTCACGGTGGGAGATACTTATCCCCGTTGTTATGAACCTTAAGGCACGATAACCAAATTCAATAAGTAGAATAAATGTAACGGCTAAGGCCGGAGTTTTATAATTGAGCTAGTGCTCTTTATTTCAAATCCAAATTAAAACTAAAACTTAAGAATTAACAAAAGCTCATGCATAGCCGGATGCCCGTGGCAGACCGCTGACCTTGCACATTTTGCAGAAGTCATACGATCGCGGTCAGCCAATGAAAAGGAGCCACGGCTCGGAATGGTACAATGTGCCGGCTCAGCCTAGGGCCAACAAGGTGGACCCAATTTAGGGTGGACCATGCATGAGAGAATAGTGTAATAATAATAATAAAAAATGATTAATATTAATAAGGGGAATAAGAATTGGCCTGCTTAGCCTAAGCTGGGAGTTGGTTGTTAACTTAGACATTGCTAAAACTCTCTAAAGAAAGGCTCGGTAAAGTCGACCAGCTGAGAGAGAGTCGGTTTGCGACAAACTGAGCGATTTTTACATACTTACCTAATAAATAAACAATACACTAAAACAGCGGCAGCTGCCTGACCCGACAATACCCTTTCCCAACGTTTCCAGTCAAGCGTCGTTCAAGTGCTAGAAACCTTTTGGTAGCATTGTCTTTTGACTCACTTATGGCTGAAGGGTATTCGGCAAAAGGCAGCTTCACGATAAACTTTCCGTCGGCTGCTCTTTTCAGGTTTTCTTCAAAGTGTTTCTCACAATGTCTCTAGGGTGGTTATATACAGCCTCTGTAATGATTTGGCACTGTCAGAGACTGGTCTTTGATGAAGTAGTCGACATTCAAAAATTTGGAATGAAATACAGTCATCGTATTTCATTCCAAATTTTGGAATGTTTATCCGAGGCATTTAAACATTAATGTGGTTCAGCGACGGACTTACCTTGGCCATAAGGGCGTTTTGTACCTCTGCTTGTAGTTTAAGTTTTGGCTTAGTTAAATCTCTTGCTCCATTTCTTTCAAGGCATCTTAGAGCTCTTGAATGTGAATCTCCTGGTTCGAGACTGATTCGATGATTATCTTTAAAGTAATTTTCTTCCTTTCCATCTTTTCGTTCTTGATTTCTGATCGTTTAAAGTATTTTAATTGCTGCTAGCGTATTAGAAACTGGATGCGCTTCGTATCGCCACCGAAATTGATCAAAGAAACTGTGGTCGCCTTGTTGACCAATAATCGATTTCGGGAATTTTGGTCCGTGGATACTGTCAGAAATACCGATTCAAAGGACAACGTCACTCTGGTAGAAAGATCCTAACAACCTTTTGGCAGGAGTCTTTCTTGATTCCGTAAATGATTTCTCCTTCTCTATGTTCGATTGCTGATCCTAGTCTGACAGGATCATGTCGCGACGGGTTCTCCAAAACGTCTATTTGTAAGGACTTGTTCAAGCAAAAGGTACATAATTTGGACGTGGAGAAAGAAATAAGTTCAGAGTAGGTTAGTCTGAGGCTTTTTTTTTTATATAAGACTTCAATATTTACAACTATATTATAATATAGCTATAGTATATTATTATGCTATTACCCATAGCATGAATATTACTTAGGTTGTTCAACCGTCGTCAAGCTCTATGGTGAAATTCCTTGTAGTAGGTTCCGGAGTCCACAACGATAGGTTATATCGCAAGATTTAGACACATATCAGATCCAGTACAATGATTGAAATGGTCAATGCTTTGTGCAAAATGATTGTATGGTGGACCAGTTGATACGGTGAAGTTTCCTCTCATCATGGCGAGTCCATGTTGCAGAACCTCTAGTTCTGGAGGTCGTGGGAATCCCTATGGTTCTGATGTTGTGTCTATGGCACAGAGATGTTTCCAAATCGACTGAACGAAGTTCGTATATCAGTCATAGTGCCAAACGTGGTCAAGCTGATATTGACATATGCGCAAGCAGAAGGCACGCTCAACGTACCGTTTGCCTTTATGTTGATCCGTTGCATTCAGCCTGAAGTTCCATTGAGTTCTTTCATGCAACGATCCATTGGTTAGATTGGTCGGTTTTCAACCATATCATGCTGGAGTCTGGATTGCTCTGACATTTTGTTCCAATTTTGGTATAGTCATTTTTCGCATCGACTTTGACACCATTTTTTCGGTACACCTTTCAAAAATTCATTTATGACACATCAAAAGTGTCTCATTAATCCTGTATAAAAGAAGATAAATTTCATTAAGAAACTAGCAAACCCGGCGAACTCCGTTTCGCCAGCAGATGGTTTCGTTTTATGTAACATTTCGTTTTGTTATTGAAAGATCGAGACAACATTTTTTTTTGTTTTATATTTGACAAGAATGGAAAGCTAATTCCGGGCGAAGCCGAAGTTGATATACCCTTTCAGTTAAAACCGGACATATATCGCAAACATCGGATATAGTTCGCCGATCCTTATCAGATTATCATAATATAACCAATTAATTACAAGAAAAAATCCAAAAAAAATGTTCCAATCTTCTATCTTTAAGAATACCAAAGGTGGTATTTTTATCAAATATCACTTCCGATCGTTCAGTTATATGGCAGCTATAAGCTACTGTCGGCTGATTGTTATGAAATTTGGTAGTTCGGATTAACTGACCAAAAATAGAATCTATACGAAGTTTACACATTCTATCTGCAAAAACACAAAAGGTGGGATTGTTTAGTTATATGGAAGCTATAGGATATAGTCGGCCGATCCTTATGAAATTCAGCATGCTGTATTATTTTTGCAAAAATAGCATTCGTATAAATCGGAACTCTGTAACTCTGAAAACACCAAAGTTATAGCATTTCCAAACAATCAGGTATATGACATCTATAGGATATAGTCGGCCGATCCCGGCCTTTCCGACTTATATACTGCGTGCAAAGGAAAGAAGGGTGTGTGCAAAGTTTCAAGACGATAGCTTTAAAACTGAGAGACTAGTTTGCTAGTAGAAACTAGTAGAAACAGACAGACGGACAGACAGACAGACGGACAGACGGACATGCTTATATTAACTCAGGAGGTAATCCTGATCAAGAATATATATACTTTATAGGGTCGGAGATTTTTCCTTTAATGCGTTCCATACTTTTGACAAAAATTATAATACCCTCTGCAAGGGTATAAAAATGCGTGGGTTTCCGATATAATAAGATGGGAGACGTCAGACGCCAATTATCTTCGTGTGCTCCCTCACTGTTCCATTTTATTGAAGTGCTTTTTGGTAAACCATATTTTTTGTTTTTTGGTCTGACGTTAACACAAACAAAGCTGATGGTTTTCCATCTCGTGAGCACGCAACGTAAAACTGCCCATGTGAAAAACAATGATTTGCAACAAGCAATTGGCCTTGTGACTTGTTCATTGTCATTGCGAACGCGAGGCGAACTGGAAATTGCAATCGTTTGAAATCAAACGGAAGATCATCCGGATTCAATGGTATTCGAGGATACATACACTTTCGCCTGCGTACTTTCCGTTAATAATGGTTGCCTCAATCAAATTCGGCATAAGTCTTTTGGGGGTCGCTCGTTGGACCAAAACCGTAACAAAATTAAATAAAAGATTAATTTAAAATTTTTTAAAATAGTGAAAAAAAAAAACTTATGGTCTTGTTTACCTATCTGACCCAATGCAGCTGATAAAAAATATCGAAAGGCTCAGCTGACCCCAACTGACATTCTGAGTTTTTTTAACAAAATAGAGGTGAGCAAATATTAAGCTTCACGCCATTCCCTGCATTGGCTTAGTATTTATTTTCCCGTTTAGCGGATTTTTGTGGCTGGATGACCCTCGATGCCAGTGGATTTGGAGGTACCACCTGACCTAACCCCGGCATCCATCCAACGTGAGCACCACGGTGCCACGGTAGGCTGCTACAGGAGATCCCACCATGCTCCAGGGATTACATTTACGACCCGTCGCTAACATTCCGCCGGCAGCATCAGCACCTTCCTGAAAAAAACATGAATATTTAACTATGTTAATTTATTTTATAAGAAATCTACCTGAATTATAACGTTAACTAAAATGAATTTGTACTAGACCTTCTGTTTGGGCACCGGAAGGAATCTCGCCGCCTATGTAGTTCAACAATATTTAGCCACCTCGAATATATCTCTTAGCCAAGGAATTTTTTTTAGTTATCCCCCTCATAATACTATTTGGGAATCCTTCTGCCAGTCCCTTTTCTATGTTTCGATCTACGACGATTCGCGTGACGACCATGTCCATACTGAAAGTACATTCAGTATGGTCATTTTTGGATTGAGATTGATACAGCTTTGGGCGAACGGAGCTTTGCCCTCTCCAAATCAGACATTTGAAATTAAATAAATAATTTTAGTTCCTTGGCTAGGAAGAATAAAATATAATAAATAGGCTTTTAACTAATGGCGAGAGTTCTGAAGGATAAGTCCCAATTAAAATTTATAAATAATAATTTGATAACGAAAATTGATAATTGACCTTTATCGATCAAATATACCGATACATATATTTATTTATTTATTTATTTTGTGTGCTTTATTTCCTAAAAATTTATGAATTTCATTAAAGCTAATGTTACAAAATTTTATTTTTACAGAGTTATAGCATATGCTTTTCAACTGAAATATATTATAATATTTTATTCGTTTGGATATTTATAACATATAATTATTTCAAGGAAAATTGGATTAAAAACCTTGATCTGACACTTATTTACTAATTATACTACTTTTACTGACTAAGAGAGTTTATTGTGAAATATATTGTTGTACCGTTTTGACTCCAGACATTTCATGCACGTATTTAGTGCTTGTGTAATATGGAAGATTAAGTAATAGTTTTAGAAGTTTATTTTGGCACGTTTGTATTTTTTTAATATGTGTTTGTGCACCTTTTCCCCAAATGGAGTGTCCATACATCAAGGCTGGCCTGAATATTACCTTAAAAATGATTAACTTGTTTTCAATTGATAATTTAGATTTTCTATTTATTATAGGGTATAATATTCGTATTGTTTGGTTTATTTTATCTATTGTGACCCCAACATGTGTACTAAAAGTGAGTTTTTTATCAAAATGTATTCCTAAGTAGCGAATATTGTTAACCCACTCAATTTGTGTGTTGCATAGTTCTAGACAATCATTTGGTAAATAACAAGATTTTCTTCTTTTCGTAAAAAAAATGGCTTGTGTCTTATTAGGATTAATTTTGATCTTCCATTTGTGGTAATATTCTTCTAGTTTGTATAGATAATTTTGAATGATGTATCTTATATCATTGTATAATACGCCGGAAGTGTAAATAGCTGCATCATCAGCAAATAATGATAACTTACAATTTGTCATCTGGGGAATGTCATGCGTGTATATAATAAACAACACTGGTTCTAACACCGATCCCTGGGGTACCCCAGCTGGTATAGAGCGTTGAGTGGACTTCTCTCCATTTAAGGATATATAAAAACTTCTTTGTTATAAAACTATGTACAATTTTAATAAGGTATGTGGGCAATTCCATATTCTTTAACTTGTGCACCAAGCCATCGTGCCATACTGTGTCAAAAGCCGCTTCAATATCTAAAGTAACCAGTCCAACAGATTTTTTATTTTGCATATTTTCTTTTATGTAATTTGTGAGTTTTACGGAAGGAACTGTGCAGTTTAGTTTGGTCCTGAATCCGTATTGTATGGAAGGCAGTATTTCGTGTGTATCTAAATAACTAACTATTCGAGCTTTGGTTATCTTTTCAAATATTTTGGATATGCTACATAATAAGCTAATCGGTCTGTAACTATCAGGTCTGCTGGCTAGTTTGCCTGGTTTAACAATCGGTATTATTTTGGCTGTTTTCCATGCATTTGGAAAATATCCAACGGAAAAACAATGATTAAAGATTTGTACTAGAAAGCTAATGGCATAAACAGGGAGGTTTTTTAAGCAGATATTTGAAATACCATCATCTCCAGGTGATTTACGTGTTACTAGTGCTTTGATTATGCTGGCAATTTCAGAGTTTGTAGTTTTTAATACTTGAGAGGTATTAATATCATAATTTGCAATTGACTGAATAGAATATTGAACTATCCTAACAGTTTCTGGATTTGAGAAGGAAGTGGTTAATTTATGTTTCTGTTCAAAAATGTCTGCGAGTACGTTTGCTTTTTCAGTTCCAGTCTCATAGCTTGAGTCGCCAAGGCAGAGACAGGGTATAAATTGTTTTCTCTTTTTTAAAGCTTTTGTTATCTTCCAAAAGGGCTTACTACATTTTCCTATCTTTTGCAGTTTACTGTTCCACTCTGTGTTATTATGAGCAAATAACTTTTGTTGAATAACATAGTTAAGATGATCACATCTAGCTTTAAGTATCGGCTGTCTTGACCTAATCCATTGTCTTTGAATTGTGTTTCTAATTTTAAATAACTCGCGTATATGATGAGGTATCTTGTAATTTGTAAATGTTTGTCTTTTATGGGGAACTGCTTCACGAAAACCATCGTTGACAATATTTGTGAACGAGTTGACTAGGAAGTCAATGTCTGAGATCGAACAACAAGATTTATATTTACTTATTCCTATATCTAGCAATCTGTCATTGATAGATTCCTTAAACTTAGTCCAGTTTGCTTTACTAATTATCGGTTGGTGTTTCTCATTTTGTAAGAAATTTATTGAATATTTTAAGATTATAGGCAAATGATCAGAGGATAGGTTCTGAAAGACTGTTGGATTTGAAACTTGATTTGGAGTTTTGGTAATACAAAGATCTATTGTGGATGCCTTAGCCTTATGACATCTAGGAATATAAGTTGGATGGAAGGGAAAAAGCACGTTAAATTTGCCTAAATCTGATATTTCATTTAAAATGTTACCCCAGCAATTTGCTCTGTCGCAGTTCCATGTTCTATGACATGAGTTATAATCACCACAGGCGATAAAATTCCCCTGCAATTTGGAAATTTTTAGTAAGTCTGATCTATATTGTGTCTTTAAGTGATTTCGGTCTCCAGCTACATAACATGAAGCAGTCAGACATTTTGCTGTGTAACCAGGAAAGTATATGGCATAAAGTTTTAGATTGTTATTGTTAGGGGCTGTTTTGATTTTAATTCCCACATTTTCAATTAGGTGCGTTTTTAAATTGGTAATTTGCTCGTGTTCTATTTTATTGCTAACGACAATGGCAACCCCGCCACCTCTATTTTCTTTTCTGTCTCGTCTATACACAGTATAGTTTGGTATGTTAAATCTGTCGGTTTGAGTAAGCCATGTTTCACTTATTGTAGCTACATGAATATTATTATCTTGTAAAAACTTAATAAATTCTACACGCTTATGCTTTATAGAGCGGGCGTTCCACGCCATAATATTTAAAGTATCAGGAGAGTTACTTGTTTGAATACACATATTTAATGGCTAAATTTGATATAACTTGGAATTGTTCTCCTTTATTGGAGCATGTGCTGAGATTATTTATTAAGTCTATTAATAAAGAATTTACTTCTTCTGGCGTAAAGAGGCCAGTTTCAGTTGCATTTGGTAAAGTTGCCTTGCCTTTGAGCGCATCTCTATAACTGCCGAAGGTGTGTTGAGAGAATCCTATATTATTATTTGTTGAAGAGCGCTGACTTCGAAGTTCTGAATTTAAGTGAGAATCGCAATTACTCCGTATTGGATTATCTGGTTCAATATTGGTTTTTCTTATGCGCTTCGCCGAACGCTTGGAGATCAAGTTGAGATAAGACAAACGGCATGGGCAGGTCTTATCAGTGGATGGATGATTGCCCTTACAGTTGGCACATTTATTGTTACTTGGGTTCTCACAAGAAACCGTAGGGTGAGGTCCGGCACAGTGGGCACAAGAAGTTTTAACTGAACAATTATTTGAACCGTGACCAAATAATTGACAGTTGTAACATTGTGTTATTTTGTTGTCAATTTTGACTTTATAGTCCCATCGTACTTTCATGTGATTGATGTACATGTAATTGTTTCGTAGTTCTTTTACTGTGATGCTTTTGTTTATAAAATAAACAATGTACAGTAGGAGATCATAGTCATATTTGGTCTTTTTTTCAACAATTTACCGATACATATATATAATTTAATTACGTAAAAAAACATCCATTACCCCACTAAAATTATCAGGCAAATTTAAAGTAACCATTATAATATTCGTACAATATCATGGCGGTTAGACGAAGTCTTGAAAATATCCCTGCATTGTCACAGCCCAGGGAATCTCCTACTTGCACCATTTGCAATGAAGCCAATGAGGAAGCAGAATGGACTAGAACCACATGTAGGCATCAATTCCATTTGAGGTGTCTCACAACTTGGCTTGAAACCAATGCCACTTGTCCACTCTGCAGAAGAGCATGTAGTAGAAGCGAATTAGGGAATCCTGAAGCAGGTGAGGCCCGACAGTTGATCGATGTAGTGCCATCGACTGGCAATAGTCCGCGTACAGGCAGCGTTCCGCGTACACGTCCTCAGACCAGGCAGGGCACTCGTAATAATCGAGTGGCCACCACCATTCCCAGGGTAAATCGGAATACCCTGCAGAATCCCGAAAGGGCTAACCATACGCGAAGTTCTTCGGCTGGCAACGGCGTCTCAGAAGAGCGGGTACACCAAATAATAGCAGGGGCCTTAGAAAATAAGATGTCGAGCTTGGCAGCGTCAATCTCTAATCAAATTATTGCCACAATTTAAATTTGGGGTCAAGTCGTAGAGGATCACGGGGTGAAATTCCACTCGAATGGGATAATGAGGTACCCAGTTTTGTGTCTAGGAGAAACCCACCTCGCGATAATTTCCGAGAAAACGTTCCGTCAAGAAATCGTCTAAGCAATCACTCAGTAGACAGACCAGATAGAGTATCTAGTGTAATTTCTCACTGGAACCTCAAATTTAGCGGATCCAATTGGCCAATCCCTATCGAGGATTTTATATATCGAGGTGATATTTTAACCACTCAGTGTCTAGATGGAAATTATGATTTGTTGTTCCAATTTGCAAACTTATTATTTACGGGTCCGGCATTGAAGTTTTATTGGCGGGTACATCGGTCTCCCGATCTCACAAATTGGTTTTGTTTGTGTGACCGCCTAAAGGGAAGATATCAAGATCAACGATCAGACCGCGATATCAAAGAATCTCTACGACGTCGGAAGCAGGGAAATACAGAAACCTTTGATGACTTCCTAGATTCGATGTTAGGGATTGCGGACGCGTTAAGGGATCCGTTGTCTGACTCCGAAATAACGGAAGAGGTCTGACATAATCTTAGGGCGGAATTGAAACAAGAGTTGTTGCAAGTTCCAACACCAACCTTGGCTGCGTTACGCACTGAATGTCACAGGCATGAAAATTTTTCAAAGGATTTTGTAACAGAGCCGTCCCGCGAACAAATACTCGACTTTCTCTTAACAAAATTCAATTCATTAACCAGACGGAGGAAGATTTTAAAGGCGACCAGGAATCAAATGAAGTTTGTGCTATTCGTTCGATGGACAAAATCAAATGTTGGAACTGTGTCGAATTAGGACATCGTTGTCAAGATTGTCTAAAAACACGTCGCATATTTTGTTATGGGTGTGGGTCGATTAACACTTATAAGCCCAATCGTTCGAAATGCCATCCCGGGTCGGAAAACCGATCTCGGGATATTCGCCAAACCCATTAAGCGAATATCCTCTTCAAATCTCGGGATATTCGCCAAAACCATTAAGCGAATATCCTCTTCAAATCTCGGAACCAATCAAATCAGAACTTGATAAAGACGAACTTAACGTAAACCCTATCAAATTTACTCCCTATCATATACGTCTAGACAAGCTGCTAACTGACGGCGAAAGTAAGGAGAGTTTAACAGCCTCAAGAGTTAAAAGTCGTAGCGCTGAGCGCATACAAAATTATTTAAGAAACATTCGGAAGCTAAAGAAAGTCGTAATTTCATCACTCTTGCACAAGCATAACGACATTCGTCCCTTTTCACAAATACAAATTTTAGGTCAACCATATTTAGCTCTGCTGGATAGCGGAGCCAACAAAAGTGTAATAGGTGGTGCTTTAGCAAAACGTATACTGGCGGAGAAAAATAATTTTAAGTCCCGAAAGGGGATGGTAAAAACCGCCGATGGGCAAATGCAGAATATCGCTAGAGTGATCACCGTATCATTGACGTTTAACACCAGACATGACAGCATAGAGTTTCTAATAGTACCTTCAATAAATCAGGATGTTATTTGCGGAATGGATTTCTGGAAGAAATTCGGAATTTCATTATCTTTAGTGGGAAATATAAGTGAGATAAACCAAACGGAAGGGGAAACAGAAAAAGACAAAATTCACCTTTCTCTTTCGGAGAAACGTCGCTTAGAATCGGTAATAAATTCTTTTCGTCCTTGAGGTAGACGGGTTAGGGAAAACTTCTCTAGTAGAACATTCTATCGATACAGGGGAGGCCAAACCTATCAAACAGAGATTTTATCCGTTATCTCCTGCCAGGGAAAAACTTTTATGCGAAGAAATTGATAGAATGATCGCAAATGATGTAATTGAAGAAGCACCTTCATCAGCGTGGTCATCACCAGTAACGCTGCTAGTAAAACCAAACAAGGTTCGATTCTGTCTAGACGCAAGGAAACTAAATTCAGTCACCATAAAAGATGCATATCCGATGCCTATATTAGAAGGTTTGTTGAGTCCATTGCCACCCGTGCACTGTATTTCGAAAATTGATCTCAAAGATGCAGCGTTCACAGTCCCCAATCGACCGTTGTATCAATTTAAACGTATGCCATTTGGATTGTCCAATGCGCCACAGACTCTTTGTCGACTAATGGATATGGTGATTCCATATAGTATGAAATCTCATGTTCTAGTTTACCTTGATGACTTATTAGTTCTATCTTCAACATTTGAGGATCATCTGAAACACTTGGCCGAAGTAGCTGTCCAACTTCGAAAGGCGGGGTTGACTATAAATGTCGCGAATAGTCAATTTGGCTTGAAACAAGTACAGTACTTGGGTTTTATAGTAGGAGAAGGAACGTTGCAAACCAACTCTGAGAAGGTTAAAGCAGTAGCCGAATTTCCCGTTCCCAGTACTCAGAAACGGCTAAGCTATTAGCTTAACAGCTAATGACTGGTTGGTACCAGCAGTTCTTATCCCAATACTCCACCGTAATATTACTACTAACGGAGCTCTTAGGAAAGAAGGCTTTCAAATGGAATGAGCAAGCTCAATCTGCATTTAAAGAAATAAAAAAGAGACTAGGTTCAGCACCTCTATTAATGCACCCCAATTATGAAAAGCCTTTCATTGTCTAATGTGAAACGCATCTGTCCAACGCATCTTTTCATGGAGTGGGAGCGGTACTTGCTCAGACAGATGAGAACAACATAGAAAGACCAATCGCCTACATGTCAAAGAAATTAAACAAGGCTCAGCGTAATTATACCGTAACCGAAATTGAGTTTTTGGCTGTTGTTTTGGCAGTGTTAAAGTTTCGAATGTACATCGAAGGGCATCCTTTTAAAATTGTTACGGATCATGCCAGTTTATGGTGGTTAATGAACCAGACCGATCTTAGTGGTAGATTGGCTCGATGGGCACTCAAATTACAACGATACACCTTTCAAATTGAACATCGAAAGGGATCGCAGAACATAGTTC
This sequence comes from Drosophila pseudoananassae pseudoananassae, assembly GCA_018153035.1. Taxonomy (NCBI): domain Eukaryota; kingdom Metazoa; phylum Arthropoda; class Insecta; order Diptera; family Drosophilidae; genus Drosophila; species Drosophila pseudoananassae. The sequence goes on from JAECXR010000007.1 coordinate 2,224,535, forward strand.
CCGATGCGCTTTCTCGTTCTTTCGAAGAAGCGGATGTGGTAAATGCTATTGAGTTAGAGCTTGCACCAACAATTGATTTAACGTCAAGTGCCTTTTAATCCGAGGAATACACGGCACTAAAAGATAAGTTTATAGAAGCCGGATTACCCGATTTCCAGGTTATCGAAAATATCCTTTGCCATCGAAATTGTTTTTCCACAACTGGAAATAGAGATGAGGTTTGGAAATTGTACGCAATTCAAAAGTCATGAGTTTTCAGCATTTCTTACTAAGTATGGTATTAAGCATATCTGCACTGCGGCGTACGCCCCACCAGGTAATGCCGCCGAACGGGTTAATCGCTCCATTAACGCAGCGCTCCGAACCTATGTACGTCATAATCAAAAAGAGTGGGATATCATCCTGCCCAGTATAAACTGCGCGTTGAGAAACTCCATACATCAATCAGTCGGAGCTGATCCTTACCGTATTGTATTTGGTCAGTACATGATAACGCATGGAAAGGATTACACGTCGCTTAGGAAGTTAGATCTGTTAAATAGTGGAGAAGGACATATAGATAGAGAAGACGAATTTACAAAAGGGAATTCTTGAAAAATAGAAGGACTTACGATCTGAGAGCAAGACCAAAATCGTTTGAAATAGGGGAAGAGGTTATTAAACGAAATTTTCAGCTTAGTAATATGGCATCGAATTTTAATGCTAAATTAGGGCCAATCGGCATCAAAGCTAGGATAAAACAAAAAATTGGCTCTGCCATTTATAGATTGGAAGATCTTAAGGGGAAGGATTTAGGCAATTTTCATGCTAAGGATATCTGGAAGGCCTAATTCAGACTCGCAGACCGTTTTTCAGCTTTTATTTAGGCATGAATACCAAAATAAAACCTGTGATGTGGGGGTCGCTCGTTGGACCAAAACCGAAACAAAATTAAATAAAAGATTAATTTAAAATTTTTTAGAATATTGAACAAAAAAAAACATATGGTCTTGTTTACCTATCTGACCCAATGCAGCTGATAATAAATATCGATAGGCTCAGCTGACCCCAACTGACAACCATTAATATAAATATAAATATATATATAAATATAAATATATAAATATACCATAAATATTAAGCTCCACGCCATTCCCTGCATTGGCTTAGTATTTATTTTCCCGTTTAGCGGATTTTTGTGGCTGGATGACCCTCGATGCCAGTGGATTTGGAGGTACCACCTGACCTAACCCCGGCATCCATCCAACGTGAGCACCACGGTGCCACGGTAGGCTGCTACAGGAGATCCCACCATGCTCCAGGGATTACATTTACGACCCGTCGCTAACATTCCGCCGGCAGCATTTCTTGAATTATTATAATTTATATATCTTTTTTTTATTCTTATGGTTAATGAAAACCACCTTCCTGAAAAAAAAACATGAATATTTAATTATGTTACGTTACCTGACGTAACCATGTAACCCCTACCATGTTATGTTACCTGAATTATAACGTTAACTAAAATGTAGTCGCCGCCTATGTAGTTCAACAACATTTAGCCACCTCGAACATATCTCTTAGCCAAGGAATTTTTTTTAGTTATCCCCCTCACAATGCTATTTGGGAATCCTTCTCCCAGTCCCTTTTCTACGTTTCGATCTACGACGATTCGCGTGACGACCATGTCCATACTGAAGGTACAAGAACCACTCCCACTTTCCCTGAGCACGGCTGGGGCCTGTTAGTAGATTGAATTACCTTCAGGACATATGCCAAACCGTTACAGTCTTTAAACCGAAAATCGAATTCCGTTGCAAAGCCCTGGTGGATTTAAATTACGTAATATCATAATAACTTTACCAACTTTTAGTTGCAAGTTATGTGGTGGAGATCCTGGTAACTCCCGAGAGTTCAAAGACTCCGTTGGATAATTTACTACATTTTCGGGATTTGTATCGATACAACTGAGTTGTATGTCACAAAATCGACAGCAATTTTTGATTGAATGGTGAAATGCAGTGCGTTTACGTCATTATTCTTTGCGGCAAGAATTGCTCGTATCAGCATAATTCTGATAATTCTCACTAATGTTTGTGAAAACATTTTCAATAAGAGCCAATTGAGAGTCTACAAATCGGCAAAAGTCGTTAGAGTAAGAGTAATTAATCCAGATCCGGCATCAACTGGGACTTTTCCATTTCCAACAGCTAACAATCGTTTTGAAAATTGTGCAACACTTTGATTATTTTGAAGTTTAACTCTCATACTAGCAACGTCTGCCTGAAATCGTCTGCCAACAATATCATCAAGCCGCCAAAGATGTTGTTATTTCGCCGAAGATCCTTTAGTGGGAAGTTAAGTGCTTCAAGTGATTTCTTATGTTCTATTGTGCATTCATCCAAAACAATAAGCTTGTATTGCATCAATAATTTTCCCATTGCGCTGGATCGGGAATTATTGCATGTTTGAGTATCTATTGTGTTTAAATTGAGTGGCAACTTAAGCGCAGAATGTGCAGTACGACCGCCACTTAGAAGAGTCGCCGTAATTCCAAATGATGCTAACGCCAAAGCTATGTCACATCTTGATTGAATATTGGCTAAAATCAATGAAATTGTTAATTGATTTGTTATTTTATTGAAGTTGTCGAAAATTGTGAATTATAGTTTATAGTTGAATTGTATTTTGTAGTTGTTAGTCTCTAAATTTACTCTAAGATAGCTTAGGGCGGAGCGGGAGCGAAAGCTCATATTCGCTCTTGTGCGAATTCGCCCCGTTTCGCCGCAATAGATAAGTTAGGCTTAAGATTAGAGAAAATATACTCGAATTTATAACGTTGAAGAGGCAAGACCATTCCTTTCGTTTTCGTTTTCGCCCAATTTTTAAATATTTAGCAGCCACCCTTTTTTGTTATTTTGAAAGTGTGAGATAAACCAATCTCATTGAACATTTTGGCGACCCCGGGTGGACTATAGTGCGAAATATTTAAAAATAAAAATAAAATAACATAAAAGTGACAGTGACACTGTGTTATTATACACAAACTAAAAGCCAAAACATCTGCTCGTGACGCGTCCGTGAAGTGCTAAATAAAAAACAAAATTCACCGCGTCGTGAAACCGCCTCAAGCCGAAATCCAGGATCATCACCGCAGGATCATCGCCACCAGGAAATACATCTACCTCCATGCCGTGCACCTGCATTGACTGCACAAGGAAAGTGGCAGCTGGATTAAAGGATCCCAAGGCAGAACCGCAGGTATTTGTGCAAAAAATTGAAAGTTGAGAAAAGACAAATTAAATCTACGTCTTGTGCTGGAATATTGCACCCTCCTTTCAATTCTTGGCGCATACGTACTTGAAATTAGTAGAGCTAACCATTTGAATAGTTTAGTTAAAATAATTCACAAACTGCCTGTGGCTAAAATTGATAAAAAACAAAAATACATATCCACATCCACATGTAAGCAGCCGAATAAAGCTGAACGCGTTCTTTATACTGAAACTGAAGACGCCCCCGACTTCTAATTTTTCAAACCCCTTTCTGGAAGCTTTTTTGCGGAACCAACGCCCCCTACATATTTTGGTCCTTCGAGCCGGATCCCAGGATATTCAGGATATTTTGGATCCACCAGCAGTCCAGGCATTGTTCCGCCCAAAAGATAAGTACGAAATTTTTTCCGTCTCCGTCTCTCTGCCGGTCTTCAGCAGTGGTCCGAACACAAAATTTCGTTCACACTGCTGCAAGATTGTTTTTCCCTCCGTGTCAACTCCAAGTCCGAGTTTTCCGACACCACGGCAGCTTGAGACTTTTCTAAGACAAAAAATTACAAAAATTTTCCATCCATCTCCGTTGTGTGTGCCTCGCCATATTCCTCGCCGTTTTTGGCGATTTCCGTTATCCGTTCGCTCGCCAACGGTCGAGGCATATGTACATGCATACACACATACATTGTGTTTGGTGCAATTAATCCGCAAAAAAAAAAAATCGGCAAGTGAACAGTGAAAGAGTGTGGTGAAAAAAAGAAAAAAAATAATATAAAAATAAAAGGGCATAATTAATATTGGCCAGCCGGTGTGAAGTGGTTCCGGGAATCTCCAAGTTCACCGAACAGTCCGCCGCTGTCGTAATATTGGTTTTTCATCCCCAATTTTTTACACCACATAACTTTTCCGTTTCCGCAGTTACACATTATCGACGCTCCACTGTGCCAACATATGCCCACATGCCCTTACTTATATCCGTACCTGCAGGCATTTCCACATATCTCCAAATATTTTCTGCCTCCGATTTCAGGAAATATATAACCGATAAAATTTAACCATACAGTCCACTTCTCGACGTTCCACTGTGCCATCATATGCCCACATGCCCTTGCCCTACTTGCATGTATATATTTCTCAATATTTTCTGCCTCCAGTTTCAGGAAATATATAACCAAACAAATTTAAAAAAAAAAATCAATTAATTATAAATTTATTTATTTATATTTATAACTACAAAATTTATTTAATTCGTATTTTTCCGTCGTAAATAATTTAATTGTCAATCGGCTTTCTGAACCTAGCCGCGGTTTCAATTCCACCGTTCCAGCTTCGGGTTACTTAACCTCCATTGATTAAAAATTGAAATTCTCAACTCCACCCGTCTGTTTCCAAAATAATTAAATCCGACAATTAGGCAAAAATTAATTTTTCTTTTTTCTCTGTGTTAAATCCAAGCCAAGGTCAAGTCCACCTTTCCGGCTCCGCAAATTCGAAAATAGTTAGGAATTAAATATTTACGTACGAGCCATACTGGTCGAAATATACATATATCGACAGTCATCAATTATTTTTCCGAACGAGCACGAATTTTCCGGTCCTTTTCCATTTTCCGCTCCGGCATTTTTCCTAACCTTGCTCCTACTCCGCATCTGGCAACATCCGCCTAGAATCTCGACCAACCTTGGCCCATCTGGTTTTTTTTGGCTTCCTGACGCTTCTCCCACATCCGAATTGTGCCGCTTCCGACGTTCCTCTCGACATCGGCGCTAATAATTCCCACTTGGCCTTGCAATCGCATTTCGTCCGAGATCTCACCGGTCTAATCACATTAGTGACCGGCTACCGCTTCGTACGAGCCACCTATTGCGCAAGTCAGTCGACAAGCGCTGATCAGCGAATTGGTGGCTGAGAATGCCCACGGGAGACGACCAAAAGCCACGTCCGATCCCAACCATCCGTTTGGAGAGATCTCGATCCGCTTCTCCGCGGACGCCTCTTTTAAAGCCTAAGGCGTACAGTGCCATTCCAAGGGCGAAGAGTGACGAATCCCTCAACACGAGCTCCGGTCCTTCACAGAGGCAGACTCGTTCCGTTGCAAAAATGGCTCAAAGTGCGGTCGACGTGGCGCTGAAGAAGTTTATCGCCACTTCAGATCGAGTTAGCCAATTTGAGGCCAACATAAATACTCCGGCCACCAGAGAAACGGAAGTGGGCTCCCAATACATGTGCGAAGTCCACCGGGACCAAATTAGGGCACTGTGGGAGAAGGTGGAGAAAAGCTATGAGAGCTGCTCCGATTTGCTAGCTGAGTCCGACGACAATGCGGCCATCTCGACAGTGCTGGAATCGAAGTACAGCTACTGTTACTCCGTCTATTGGAGGTGTATTGCCCAGCTTCGAGAGAGAATTGCTTCCCATACCACTCCGGCTTCCGTCAACGTTCACACGCCCGCGTCTACAGGCTGCCGGTTACCTCCGGTGGATACCGAGGTCTTCGTGGGTGATTATCTTCGGTGGCCCACCTTCCGAGACTTGTTTACGGCCATTTACATTCAAAACTCGTGGCTCACCCCGGTAGAGCGGTTGTTCCACTTGTTGTCCAAAACAAGTGGTGACGCCCACGCTATTGTTTCCAAGGCTCCGCTTACCCATGAGGGGTTTGCCGTCGCTTGGCAAAGCCTCACAGACCGCTTTGAGAACCGGCGGCTACTGGTCAATAGCCAGTTGAAAATCCTTTTCAACCTCCAGGCTATTTCTCAAGAGTCCGGGGTCGCACTGAAGGAGCGCCAAGCCACCATTCAGAGTTGTCTGACAGCCCTAGCAATGTCCGCCATCAATGTTGAGGCCTGGGACTGCCTCCTGGTGTTTATGATTTCGTCAAAGCTCCCCAAAGTCACACTTTCCATGTGGGAGCAATCCGTTCATAACAAGGCTGAAATTCCAACATGGAAGGAATTTGACAATTTCCTGACAGAGCGCCATCGCACTCTGGAAGCAATCGATGACGTCAGGCCTAGTAACTCCGGGCAACTTCCGCCAAGGTCGGGAACTCCTACTGCCCCTGCTCGAAGGCTCCATTATACGAGACTCGAGTGGTTCCGGGCCCCAAGGGTTGCGATCTCTGTTCGAGGGAGAACCACCCCATTCGCTTATGTCTGCGGTTCTTGGAAATGGACGTAAATGGGCGCTCGGACTATATTAAAAGGAAGCAGCTGTGTTTGAACTGTTTTGCCCGAGGGCACCAGCAACGAGACTGCACGACCGCCCATACTTGCTTCACATGTCACAGCCGGCACCACACCCTTCTGCACCGCGGCAATCCGTTCGCCACCGCTCCAAGTCCGCCTACGACAGCAAGGGCTCGACCCGCACAGACTGCCAGAAGCACAAACGGCTCAGAGGATCAGTCGGATGTGCAGGTGTATTTCGCTTCCGGGTCAGGAGCCGTCCTACTAGGCACGGCTCTTATCAACGTGTGCCACTTGGGGTGCAGCTTCCAGGCACGAGCTCTGATAGACTCAGGGTCCGAAGCGACCTTCCTCACGGAACGACTGTTCAACCTCGTCAAACCACCCTTCAAGACGATTCAAGCCTAAGTTTCCGGCCTTAATCAGACCATTTTCGCGCAGTCTACAAAATTGTGCCATTTCTCCATTCGGTCGCCGTCTAGACCTGGGCTACAATTAGAGACTGCGGCCTACGTTCTGCCGCAGTTGGCAGGAAATCTGCCATCATACCCGATTCCGCGAGATCGTCTCAAGGGGCTGCCCGACATTCCCCTGGCGGACCCCAACTTCTTTGAGAGCTCCCAAGTCGATGTACTAATAGGAGCGGACATTCTTCCGTCCATTCTCCTCGGTAATGCCAAGCCTAACATATGCGGGTCGCTTCTCGGTCAGGAGACCATTTTTGGATGGGTGCTGACAGGACCATTATCTCCAGCCAATCCCCGCAGCGTGTCCGTTTTTTCCACACGAGTGGCCCCCAGCCTCGGTGACTCACTGGATCAGCTCCTCACCAAATTCTGGGAGGTGGAAGATGTGCCCACGCCGATAAGTTCGGAATCGGATTCAGTTTGCGAGCACAATTTTGTCCAGACGACGAAAAGAGACGAGTGTGGCAAGTACGTTTTGACGCTCCCCTTACGCGACCCCGGGCAGAAGGGTTCCGAGCTAGCGGCTTCACGGTTCTTTGCCCTTGCTCAGTTTCTGCGTAATGAGCAGCACCTGAAGAGGGACCCGCCCTTAAGGCCCGCTATGACTCGGTAATTCAGGAGTACATCGACTTAGGCCACATGACCGAGGTCTCTCCCGCTAGCAATTCCGCTTCCTACTATCTTCAACATCATGCCGTCTTCAAGCCCGAAAGCACGACCACCAAGGTGCGAGTGGTCTTCAATGCTTCGAGCCCGTCCGCAAACGGGACCAGTCTGAACGACATTCTTTACGCGGGCCCGGTCTTACAATCCGACCTGACAATTCAAATCCTAAAGTGGCGATACTTTAGGTTTGTCTTCAACGCCGACATCGAGAAGATGTATCGGCAAATTTGGGTAGACCCCAAGCATACTCCGCTCCAACGTATTTTGTTTCGCAATCCCGATGGGGATATACGCGACTACGAGTTGAAAACGGTCACCTTCGGTGTCAATTGTGCCCCGTTCCTGGCGATCCGTGTACTGCGACAGCTTGCTGACGACGAAGAGTCGAAGTATCCGCAGGCAAGCCAAATCATCCGGCAGTTTATGTAGGACTTGGTGACGTTCTCGGGGGGGCAGACTCCAAAACTGAAGCCCAAGCTTCGATTCGGGAGCTGAAAGGGGCCCTAGAGTCAGCAGGGTTCCCACTTAGGAAATGGACGTCGAATAACAAGGCAATCCTGTCCGACATTCCGATCGATCACCGTCTCCGTGCTGACTTTATCGACATCGATGCAGAGAGCACGGCCAAGACACTCGGCGTGCGGTGGAAAGCGACGACTGATGAATTATTTTTTGTCCCGCCAGAATTGACTTCCGGCTCGGTTTTCACGAAGCGCCAAGTCCTCTCCCAAATTGCCAAATTGTTCGATCCAGCAGGTTGGCTCGCTCCTTTCATTGTTCGGGCAAAAATGTTCATGCAAGACATTTGGCTTCTGGATCTAGGGTGGGATGACGCCCTCCCTCAAGATTTCTGTCAGCGATGGGTTGACTTCCTAAAGAATTACTCGGTGCTCGATCAGATTCGTGTTCCTCGATGGGTCGCGTTCCGACCACACCTAAAGGTCGAACACCACGGGTTCTGCGACGCTTCACAGAAGGCGTACGGCGCAGCCATTTACGTTCGTGTCGAAATCGGGTCCACGGTAATAGTGACCCTGCTGACTGCAAAGACTCGAGTGGCCCCAGTTAAGACGGTGTCGCTCTCTCGACTAGAACTGTGCGGTGCCTTGTTGTTGTCCGAGATGGCCACCGCCGTTCTGCCACAAATGCCAGGGGCCGCGTCTGCCCTATACTGTTGGACCGACTCGACTATTGTCCTCGCGTTGCTGCATAAGCCAGCGTGCCAGTGGACAACGTTCGTGGCCAACCGGGTGACCAAGATCACCCAGTTCACCGACGTGCAGAAATGGGCACATGTCCGCTCCGAGCATAACCCTGCGGATCTCGCTAGCCGGGGCGTAGCTCTCCAAGATCTTGCAGATAACCAGTTGTGGTGGCACGGTCCTGACTGGCTGCAGAGGCCTCGCAGCGACTGGCCCACTCAAGGCTATGGTGCCCCCGTGACTGAGCTCGAGAAGCGAGCAGTCAAGGTCCATGTCGCGAAAGTACCCCCCGAAGATCTCCTTGAGCGTTTTTCCACACTCGACAAGGCATTACGAGTCCTTGCCTATGTTAATCGCTTCATCCAGCGCGCGCGGAAGATTCGACCCTCGTTTGAAGAACACCTGACCGCTAATGAGGTTACGTCGGCTGAACGTCTTCTAGTTTCCGTCACTCAGCGCAGACACTTCGTCTCTGAGATGGGCTGCTTAAGCGAAAAGCGTCCAATATCGGCATCCAGTCCGATTCACAATCTAAACCCCTTCGTGGATTCGCAAGGCCTTATGAGAGCCTGCGGCCGGGTCACGTCCTCTGAGCTTCTCCAATATGACGAACGGCACCCTATTATCCTTCCGTACGACTGTCAGCTGTCTCGACTCCTGGTTCATTTTACACATCGCATCACGCTGCACGGTGGCAGTCAGCTGATGATCCGTCTGATCCGGGTCAAGTTCTGGATTCCAATGGTGAGGAATTTGGTCAAGTCCGTTGTCCATTCTTGTAAGGTATGTGTCATCCACAAGAAGAAGTTGCAGACGCAACTCATGGGAGAGCTACCCAAGGAACGGACGTCCTTCTCGCACCCGTTCACGCATACCGGTGTGGATTATGCCGGTCCCTTCGAGATAAAAAACTATACGGGGAGGGCCTGTCTCATCACAAAGGGTTATGTGTTGGTGTTTGTGTGTTTCTCCACTAAGGCCATCCATTTAGAGCCTACGTCGGACCTTACGACCGAGAAATTTCTGGCGGCTTTCGCACGGTTCGTGTCCCGGAGAGGATGCCCCCGTCAAGTGCAGTCCGACAACGGGAAGACCTTTGTGGGAGCAGCTGCTCTACTATCCCGCGATTTTCTCCAGAGCCTAAAGGGGGTCTGTGACCGGTGCCTATAGTCACCAGCAGCTTCTCTGGCATTTCATTCCTCCGGGAGCTCCCCACATGGGGGGCCTTTGGGAAGCAGGGGTCAAGAGCTTCAAGACCTTGTTCTATAAGTCCGCCGCCACGCGAAAATACACCTTTGAGGAGCTGGCTACTCTCCTGGCGAAGATCGAGGCGTGCCTGAATTCACGGCCAATCGCGCCAATGTCCGAAGACCCTGCTGACCTGCTATCTCTTACACCCGGGCACTTTCTTGTGGGAGGACCACTTCTCGCCACGGTCGAGCCCGAGATAAAGGGGGGCACCAATTCCATCATCAATCGTTGGCAACACCTCAAAGCGCTTCAGCAGCAATTTCAGCTCCGGTGGAAGGAGGAGTACCTCAAGGAGCTCCATAAGAGAAACAAGTGGCGAGCCCCGACGAGGGACCTCCGCGTTGGGGATATGGTCGTCATCAAGGAAGACTACCTTCCGTCCAATGAGTGGCGTTTAGGCAGGGTTGACGCGGTGTATCCCGGCTCTGATGGCCATGTCCGCGTGATCGACATCCGCACCGCGCGAGGGCTCGTAAAGCGGCCCGTTGTTAAGGTCGTGCTTCTTCCGTTGGACGCGTCCGCCTACCCACAGTAATCGACATTTCTTCCGCTCCAATGTTCCTGTCCATTGTGCTGTCCCGTAGCTCTGCCCGTAGTTCCGAACTTTCATTTACACCGATTCTGATCATGTTATTTGTTCCTTTATCATATTTCCGTCAGCCATAGCCAACACGATGTCGCCACGTCCACGCAACACCCACGCATCGCTGGAGAGCAGATGTTCTCGCGGTATTCAATCCTACCGTTGCCGAGTCTGCAATGGAATCCACGCCTTAAAGAAGTGTCGGCGCTTCCTACGCCTTAGCGCCGAGAAGCGGCTCCGAGCGGTTCTTGTGAACCGGTATTGCACGAGCTGCCTGGCCCACGAGCACTCCGACGGATCCTGTCGTCGGGGTGACGGTTGTAAGACGTGTAGACAGGATCACCACACGCTGCTGCATCTCGTGGAGAAGCCGCGGGCTCGGCGCAAGGCACGCCGAGAGGAGCACCGGTCACGGAGCGCGGGAGTCAGGACACAGAGTGTCTCGTCTGGCGCCCGGCCGTCATCCGCCAACTCCCGGCGCGGTTCGGGTGCTCCTCGGCCTGGGTCCGCCACTTTCCGGCAATCCCAACCCGATCCACGGCCACCGACGTCCCGGCACTCGTCGATGCATCCTCGGCCTTCTTCCGCCACTCCTCGATTGCCAAGCACCGCTCATCCGCCCGCGTCATCCGCACCTAGGCAAAGTTCCGCCTCTCGTCGAGGGCCCCCGCTGGACGCGGTCGCTGCGCCCACCCTTTCATCGCTGCTGCAACGGAACAGCGTCAACGTGCTGCCGACTGCATTAGTGCGGATCGACACCGGGACCCGGAGCTTCGACACGGGGGCCCTCATCGACCCATGCACGCCCTCAAGCTGCATCGACGCCTCGCTCGCTGCGTGTTTCCGGCTGCCCACTACCAGCGTGGGGGACGAACAGGTGTGTTCCGCCACCGTGGGGTCACCGACCGATGATAGCGTTCGGCTGGAGGTCATGTTTAAGGTCGAGCCTCACGTGCGAGTTCGTACGCCGTCCCGAGAGCTGAGCGAGGCGGTGCGTGCCCACTTCCGAGGCGTGACCCTGGCAGATGAGCGATTCCATCTGCCAGCGACAATCTCCGTCGTCCTGGGCGCAGATATGTACCCAAGGATTATCCAACCGGGCTTCTTGAAGATCCAGGACGGACTACCAGTGGCCCAGAGCACCGTGTTTGGATGGGTCGTGTCCGGAGCCTGCCACCAGCCATAACACCGAGGGAGCTGTTGAAACCCGAGCGTTTGCAAGGGGGGGGGAGAATGAAGAGCGCACCCGCGCTGAAGAGCGCACCCACGCTAAAGAGCGCACCCGCGCTAAACACGGGGGCCCTCATCGACCCATGCACGCCCTCAAGCTGCATCGACGCCTCGCTCGCTGCGTGTTTCCGGCTGCCCACTACCAGCGTGGGGGACGAACAGGTGTGTTCCGCCACCGTGGGGTCACCGACCGATGATAGCGTTCGGCTCGAGGTCATGTTTAAGGTCGAGCCTCACGTGCGAGTTCGTACGCCGTCCCGAGAGCTGAGCGAGGCGGTGCGTGCCCACTTCCGAGGCGTGACCCTGGCAGATGAGCGATTCCATCTGCCAGCGACAATCTCCGTCGTCCTGGGCGCAGATATGTACCCAAGGATTATCCAACCGGGCTTCTTGAAGATCCAGGACGGACTGCCAGTGGCCCAGAGCACCGTGTTTGGATGGGTCGTGTCCGGAGCCTGCCACCAGCCATAACACCGAGGGAGCTGTTGCAACCCGAGCGTTTGCAAGGGGGGGGGGAGAATGAAGAGCGCACCCGCGCTGAAGAGCGCCTCCACACTCGCCCCTCTGTGCCCTCTCTTCTCGCTCGTTGGTTGTCGTCGATCCCTTTTTTGTACTAGTTTTTAAGTTAATCTCATGTAAGCAGCCGAATAAAGCTGAACGCGTTCTTTATACTGAAACTGAAGACGCCCCCGACTTCTAATTTTTCAAACCCCTTTCTGGAAGCTTTTTTGCGGAACCAACGCCCCCCTACACAGTCAGGGTAAAAAGCATTCGCGGGTAAGAGGTTTTAAGTTAATCTCATGTAAGCAGCCGAATAAAGCTGAACGCGTTCTTTATACTGAAACTGAAGACGCCCCCGACTTCTAATTTTTCAAACCCCTTTCTGGAAGCTTTTTTGCGGAACCAACGCCCCCCTACACAGTCAGGGTAAAAAGCATTCGCGGGTAAGAGGAACGTTTGGAAGCTGGGCCAGTTCCTTTAGTGAAGACTGAGCTAGAGTGCAGGCTTCAGGTTTTAAATGAGACAATATTTAAGGCAAATGAGTTGCAGACCAGATCGAGCAATTAGATGAGGAAGATGAATTTGGAGCCCAGTTGGAAGAATTAGAGATAACAACTAAGGCAAGGGTTATGTCATTATTAAATGCCTTCACGTTAGCTGAAGAGTCCCCACCAGCTAATGCAAGTTCTGCACCGGTTGCAGCCCCAACTCGAGCTCGACTTCCCAGTTTGGCATTGCCAAAATTCAGTGGAAACTATTCAGAGTTTAAAAATTTCATGAGTCTCTTTAAGACATTAGTTTCTTGCCTCTCTGGTGAAGCCTTAGGAACTATCAAGGCATTCCAAGTCACCGAGAGTAATTAGGACAAAGCTATTGCTAGTCTGAAAAGAGTTTACGATAAAGAATGTCTTATCTTTGCTAACCAAATATGCAAATTATTCAGCCTTCCGAAAGTTTCCCAGCCGTCTGCGTCGTCGTTTAGAGGTCTCATCGACACAGTGTCATCGATCTACGGGTCACTATTATCCATAGGAGATGACACTAAAATTGCAAACTCAATGATCATTCACTTAGTTTTGAGTAGAGTAGATCAAGTGACCAGAGAAAAATGGGAAGAGTCACTGGATTATGAGAAATTGCCGCTATGGTCCGATTTCGAAAAAATATTAAATCGGTGGTACCACCACCTGTCCGCTGAAGAGACTGGCAAGCCAAAACAGGAGAAAACTGGGTTTGGGAAGCAGCACAATAAAAGTTCGGTTGCGAAGTGTAAATCGACTAGATGTCAAATTTGTGCAAGATCGCACCACAAACTTCTGCACCGATTTACTGTGACCGAAAATAACTTGGTGTTACCACCACCAAATGAACATCCTCCTCCAGCGCTACATCTTGATGGCCCTTCTACGTCACATGCTTTGCATGCGTCATCTATAGAAAGGGTTCTGTTAGCGACGTCGATCGTAAGCGTTAGAACTAAAAATGACGAGCACATATTGGCCCGAGCATTTCTTGACTCTGGGTCACAAATGAACTTCATTACTGAAGAACTTTCTCAACGCTTACAGATCCGTAGGGAGGAATCGTGTATCAACTTGCTTGGAATTGGTCAAGCTAATTCCCAGGTTAAGAAAAAGATACACACTGTTGTGAAGTCAACAATTGATGGTAGTGAGTTTCCGTTCGACTTTTGGATTTTGAGAACAATCTCAGGTTATCAACCTGACCAGTCAGTGAACGTGAAAGATTGGGACCTACCAAAGAACTTGCCGTTAGCAGACCCATATTTCTACAAACCTCAGCGGATAGACATGTTAATTGGAGCTGAGTCATTTTTCGAATTGTTGTCCGTTGGCCAAATAAAACAAGGGCTAAACCATCCCATTCTTCAAAAAACTCTCCTTGGATGGATAATATCGGGAAAATATAAGGCAAATACCTCAACTCCTCAACAGCCTGTCTCTAGCTTGAATTGCCAAGAAGAATTACTCGAGTCGATAGATGGCAATTTGAAAAAATTCTGGTCGTTGGAAGAAGTACCAACTTCCAAAAAGCTTTTGTCACCTAAACAAGAGTTATGTGAGGAAAATTATCAGAAAAACACAGCTGTACTGCCTTCAGGTCGATTTGAAGTCAGACTTCCATTTAAATCGGATCCAAGCGTTTTGGGATTTTGGATTTGTGACCATCGAGGTAGCCAAACGCCGTTTCTTGTCGCTCGAGAGAAGATTATCTCGAGATCCGAATTTAAAGAGAATGTATGTGGACTTTATGGAAGAATACGAATTCTTAGACCATATGTCCCCTACAAGCAACGATGTTCTTGCTACTCCACACTACGTCATACCCCATCAGTGTGTCTTACGGCCTCAAAGCACATCGACTAAATTGCGAGTCGTGTTTGATGCGTCTTGTAAGATATCAACACAGAAGTGGCTTAACGATCTGTTGATGGTTGGTCCTAGAATCCAGGAAGAGTTGTATTCAACTCTTCTTCGGTTCCGGCTGAACAGATTCGCTCTGATAGCCGACATAAAAAAGATGTATCGCCAAGTAATGGTAAATGAAGCTGATAGGCGATACCAGTTGATAGTGTGGAGGAAAGACCTTGAGTCTTTCCTCTCGAAAGACCAGAGTCCTTGAAACTGTGCAAGCTCAACACCGTTAAATATGGCCCTGCACCAGCCCCATTCCTGGCCATAAGGTGTTTGAAGAGGTTGAGTGAATCTGTGAAAAATACATTCCCTCGAGTTGCCGAAGTTATTGGGTCCGACTTTTACGTCGACGACATGTTAATGGGTGCTGGTTGCATTGAGGAGCTAAAGACAATTAAGTCTGAAGTAACTCAGGTTCTTTAAAACGCTGGGTTTGGCCTATTAAGCCCTATACTTATAAAAGGAAAGATCCTATTGCAGGAACTTTGGCTAAATAAGCTAGATTGGGAGGAGTCAATTCCACTGCACTTAGAAACAGCGTGGAACAAAATACAAATTGCCTTGTCGCAATTAGAGGACATCTCAATTCCGAGATTCGTGTGTACCGAGCCGAAATCACCGATTCAAATTCATGCCTTTTCTGACGCATCGATGAGAGCCTATGGAGCCTGCGTCTATATTCGTTGCGAATCTGAAGAAGGTATTAAAGTTTCATTGTTGACGGCAAAGTCTAAATTAGCGCCGCTCAAGACAAAGACGCTCCCCCGTCTTGAGTTATGTGCCGCTCACCTTCTCGCAGATCTCTGCCGCAAAATAAAGCCTCCAATAAAAGTTCCGATCGAACGAAGTGTATTTTGGTCGGATTCAGAAGTAACTCTTCATTGGATTCGTTCCCATCCATCGTCGTTGTCAACGTTCGTATCGAATAGAGTAGCTAAAATTCAAGAGTGGTCAGATGATAGCACGTGGCGGCATGTACCAACTAAACAGAACCCGGCAGATATAGTGCCCAGAGGTGGAGACGTAAAAGAGACTGTAGAATCGATCTGGTTTACAGGTCCATCGTTTTTAAAGGAACCGGAAGATAAGTGGCCGACGAGCCCCCGGTTTGATCTGTCACCAGAACTTCTACAGATGGAAGCGAAAAAGAATGCGGTCGGATTAACCGCAATCGTATCTACCTCTAGATTTATTGGAAGTGATAGAAGGTTATTCCTCTCACCTAAAACTGCTGCGAGTGTTCGTTTATATGTTCCGCTTTATAAGGAAATCGAAGAAATTAGTAGTGACTTCTGATATTGTTCCCTCACCTGTCGAATATAATGAAGCCTTTAAGAAAATAGTCGAAATAGTCCAAGAGCACGAGTATCAAGATGAAATAGAAAAGATTCGGAAAAATTTAAGTGTTAGCCCTAGTCTACAAAAGCTAAATCTCTTTCTACACGAATCATCAGAGGCTGGGCTTACCTTTTCGTTGTTGCGGGTTGGGGGGCGACTAGCTAATGCTCCTATATCGTACGATGCCAAGTTTCCAGTATTGTTGACAAAACGCTCTCAATTTGTTCAGAGCTACGTCCGATACTTGCACGAGTCGAATTTTCATGTGGGTCCACGAGCACTTGTGAGTCTTTTGCGACAGCGCATATGGATCGTAAATGCGCAGGAAGTCTGCAGTCAGACAGTACGGTCATGCATACGCTGCTTTAAATGCAAGCCTCGTCTGATGACTCAAATCATGGGTAATTTACCCTTAGATAGAATTCGTGCTCTCCGCCCATTCTCCATATGTGGTGTTGATTTTTGTGACCCTATTGATACGACATTGAAAATTCGTGGTAGGCCACTGTTAAGAGGAGCCCTTGAAACTCAAACTTAAGAATTTCTATACAAAATAGTGTTCAATGCTTCAACAGCCACCCTATAAGTCCTACATTGCCTTATTTGTTTGTTTTGCATCCAAAGCAGTTCATTTAGAAGTAGTTTCCGACCTTTCAACTGATTTTGTTGGCTTTTCAAAGGTTCGTTGGGCACCGAGGATGTCCGCAGATCGTTCATTGCGACAATGCGACGAACTTCGTCGGAGCGAGTCGCCATTTCGCAGACCTTCGTCGGAGAATCGAGGACGAGGTCGACGCGGTCACGAAATACGCATCAAAAAGCGGATGCGTATTTGCGTTCATACCGCCGCGGGCTCCGCACATGGGCGGACTATGGGAGGCAGGTGTGAAGTCTGCAAAACACCTACTCCTATGAGCGGTAGGGAAGGCCAGGCTGACCGTGGAGGAGCTGCAGACCGTCCTCGTTTGAGTCGAGGCCGTCCTAAACTCACGACTTCTGGGGGCTCTGAGTCAGAACCCAAACGACGGCGAGGCGCTTACTCCTGGGCACAGGCGGGCCGCTCATCGCCCCACCAGCACCGCGGACCCCGGACCAGCAGGGTCTAACGTGCTTGCGGAATGGCGGCTTGTCTCGTCAATCAAGCAAATGTTTTGGCAGCGATGATCCCGGGAGTACGTCTTGGGCATACAGGCGCGGTCGAAGTGACAGAACAAAGAGGACCACATCCGGACGGGCGAGCTGGTCCTGATCGCAGAGGATCACCAGCCGCCACAACAGTGGCTCACGGGACGAGTAGGAGCAACACACGCCGGCGCGGACGGAAGGGTCAGGGTCGCCGTCGTCAGAACTAGCTCTGGAGCGGAGTACAGGAGAGCGGTCCACAAGCTGGCGCGGCTGCCAGTTGGTTGAAGCCTTATGGAGGCCTTGAACCGGGCCGGTGTTAATTGATTTGTTATTTTATTGAAGTTGTCGAAAATTGTGAATTATAGTTTATAGTTGAATTGTATTTTATAGTTGTTATTCTCTAAATTTACTCTAAGATAGCTTAGGCCGGAGCGGGAGCGAAAGCTCATATTCGCTCTTGTGCGAATTCGCCCCCGCTTCGCCGCAATAGATAAGTGAGGCTTAAGATTAGAGAAAATATACTCGAATTTATAACGTTGAAGAGGCAAGACCATTCCTTTCGTTTTCGCCCATATTTTAAATATTTAGCAGCCACCCTTTTTTGTTTTAAATCTCATTAAAAATGAGATTGTTCCTGTTCCTGCCGCTGCGTCTAGGAAGAATAGACCAACAGTATTATTGTCGACCGCTTGCATTAATGTTTCGTATACTTTTTTTTGCTGTTCGTTCAGCAACGGGTTATTATTCCGAACGAATTCCTACAATGTATCAACATTGTATTGCAGCTCTCGATTTAATTCATGGTTGAATGCATCGCGCATCGATCGCTTTCCTCCATCAATCATTCCTACTTCAATCAGTAGCTTGTTTGCAACAGTCAAGCATTGATCCTCAATCAGAACCTTCATTGTAGATTTCATCGGTTATTTGGGATTAGGATTATTGCTTAAATGCGCAAGCGATGCAAAATATCTTCACATATGTCGTCCTTGTATTTGTTCCACAACTGAATTGGTTGTGAAGGAAATCATGTTGTAATGACAATTGCGAACAGCGTTCGTATTTGGTACGCCGAAACAAATGAATTTGCAAGTGTTAAGTCCCAATGAGAATCGTTCTCCAGCAAACCCAATAATTGACATGCTTCTCGATATGTTTGGCATTGGTGGCCATTCACAGTTCTCAAATGCGGAAATGGATTTAATGCACCGTACGGTCTGCACGGTCACCAACTGAGTCGTCACAATGTCGTGTAGATGAGGATCAGTGACTGGATCAGGAATTTCAGCTGATATGCTGAAAATCCACTTCATTTGAATTTAATTTATTCATCAACCAAATAGTCTATAGTCCACGCTTCTGCCATTCCACCGAGTACATATAACAACAAGTGTCACCAAAAAGTCGATACTTAGTAAGCACATCCATCAAAACCTTTAGTTTTTGCTGAAATACCCTGTTATGGTGATCTTCCGGTTTTTGGCCAGGTTCCAACTCACGTTTAATTTTGGTTTACTTCGGATTGCATGTGAACGTAATAAATAAATCCGGAGTTCCATAACTTCGCACGTACGTCATAGCGTCTTGAGCGTCCAATATTCTGAACATCACCATCTGAATGTATAGCATCACGCAAGTGTTTGAATCGGATGTACGCTTCGACTTTGACATACATACTTTGACATCGATAGCGAATTGCAATGTTTCCAGTGGCTGTGGTGGTGTAAGTAATGGTACCAGTTTGACTTCTCCACTTGCGCAGCACAAACCAGCCGTTTCTCTTTTGAACTTTAACGCATTGCAGTATCGGCATATAGTCGTCATTGGTCCAATATTTAAATTTTCATCATCACAGAGTTCGCAGTGGGATCATATTAGAATGCCAAGCGATTGTATGATGCCAATGATCTTCGTGTATACGCGTGGATACGCGTATTTTCTCTTATTATATTTTGTCTTTCTCCGCTTAAGTTGTGTAAATACACTCATTGCTGGCTTGCATGTCTTGCGCTATGCATTTTGGACTATGGACAGAGTGGTAAATTTAACCTCAAATGCACGATCCACATAATTTTGAGTTCCGAAATCGGACTCAACCTACTCGCACAAGAAATGCATTAGCTAATCTACCGAAAGGCTCCCGGTAAAGAGAGACAACATGACAACGTGAGCTGAGACAAAGCATGGGATAGTGCATAAAGATTACTACATGTGTTGCTCACCTGTTCAAAGCTCAAGGTGGGCGGTTTTGGTGGCAAAACAAATGAAAACGCTTAGGTAACATTTTACGGCTTTATTGCCAACTTCTGGCTTATAATAAAAGGGCCCACAAAAATCCACGCCGGCAGCCGTTGAGATCAGCCGGGATCTTTGCTGCGTGAGACCAGCCATAAAGTGCTCCAGAAACCGGGGCTTTGTCTGGAAGCTTGGATACATTCTTGCAAAGTCATCGTCACCGTTCCAACGGCGAATTTTGTTGACGACCATCAACAAAACAAACATAATTTTGTCAAAGGAGGGAGAAGATAAAGCAATTACGCTGATTCGATACTTCCCTTCCATTCTGAGCATCTTTATGTCATCCCGAAAATGCACACGTCTTTAGACGTTCGGCTTCGTCTTTAGAGGCGAGCCTCAGGGGTAAATGACTCTCAGATCCTGCGCCCGATACACGATTGGACACGATATAATCGCGTTCCTCAATGCTGGCGTCACAGAATCCATGGATCTCCACATCGGATGATGATGGTCACTTTCCATCTAGGGAACTCGGCAAGCTGCACTCTGACAAAGCTGCAACAAATCATATCTCAATAACAAATCGTATCACATCCCCCTATCCCTGAGTGGAGAGCTTGATAAAGACTTTACTCCCAGAACAACTTCTTTTTTGCAGATATCTCCCGTAATTGCCACATCGATGCCTTAAAAAGATACCAAAGCAGCAACTTTTGAGCCAGACTTACCACGTCATTTAATGAATATCTAGATGTAGTGAGAGTCGATGCATCAAAAACGATCCTCAGCTTGGTTGTTGAACTTATATATAAACGCAGCAAATTGTTCCTATAATTGAGGATGACGGCAGAGCAAACTTTTGAGGGAGAGAAATCGTCGCACGGGTTAGGAATAAGATGTTCCTAGCGAATTAGAACCGAATTTTAACGAAAGCTCCACAGAGTAGGCGCCTAACATGAGCCGAGCTGCCAGTTGCATGGAATACGCATCGCAATCCAACTCCTTCTTCGTTTATTTAACAAAAGCCGAAGAGAAGAGCAGTCTTCGAACAAACAAACCTATCGGAAAATCGGAATGTTTCTCCTTTCTTGTTGGATCGCTCTTTCATATGGAAAATCAAAAGCCATATATTACATGTGTGACTCCCAGCATAGGCAAGGGGCAATTAAAATAACAATTTTTCGTGTTTTCCTAATTATACTCAATCGTGCTAATCCGAAAGGATTTTGTTATTAGATTGCTGAAAACTTT
Source organism: Drosophila pseudoananassae pseudoananassae (assembly GCA_018153035.1). Lineage (NCBI taxonomy): Eukaryota > Metazoa > Arthropoda > Insecta > Diptera > Drosophilidae > Drosophila > Drosophila pseudoananassae. The sequence continues at coordinate 2,245,258 of JAECXR010000007.1, forward strand.
TCACTGCATAAAATTAATTCTTGTTTTTGTTTTTTCATTAATAGTCTAATTGAAACTTTTCTTCTTCGCAGAACATTTATTAAGTAAGAAGCTTTGCATTATTTATTATAGAATAATAATAGGCTGTTTTATAAAATGGATAATAAAATGGATAATTCGATCTAAAGTATAAAAATAGGGTGTTTTATAAAATGGATAATAAAATGGATAACTCAATCTATATCTATATAAGTATTATAAGTACATATATGTATAAGTATTACCAGTTTTATTGCGACCGCTTGCATTAATTTTTCGTATACTTGTTTTTGCTGTTCATTCAGCAACGGCTCATAATTCCGAACGAATTCCTACAATGTATCAACATTGTATTGCAGCTCTCGATTTAATTCTTGGTTAAATGCATCGTGCATCGATCGATTCGCCGCAATCATTCCTACTTCAATCAGTAGCTTGTTTGGAATAGTCAAGAATTGATCTTCAACTACAATCAATTCTTCATTGTAGATTTCATCGATTATTTGGATGTCAGGATTATTTGTAAATAAAAATGATTTATCGCAAATAAAAAAATTCATAATTTCTAGGATGCACAGTATACATGCGTCCTGGTTCATTAGTGAAAAACACCTGTGGCCAATCTGGAACTGGGGTTCCTTGTTTGCGACGTTGAAATTTTTTTGTTTTTTTTTTTATTGATTCCAAGTGTAATACTTGGGCATTTCAAGGTACATCAGCGTTCGTTTGCTTGTGGGAGTAGAGTGTTATTTAATGTAATTGGCGGGCAGTTTTGCTTGTTTAGAGTGAACGTAACGTGCTTACATTTTAGTTCGTTCACTTTAGTTCGCCAATCTGACAGCCACTTTTCAACATCGACCATATGAAGAGCTAACTGCGCAGTTGCTTGAATCGGGCATTTTGAGCGGCTAGGAATAGCTGTGTCTTCGGCAAACGTAGATGTTGTTAGTCGTGTGCTTGTCGGGATGTCTGCAGTGTAGAGGACATATAATATTGGCCCTAGCACGCTACCTTGAGGAAGTATAGCTCCAACAGTGTAATCATCAGATATAGCAATGTTGCACCTCACAACAAATTTTCTGTCGTAAAGGTAAGACTCTAAAATCTTGTGGGTGCTGTAGGGGTGCATTGGGTTGATCTTGTATATTAGACCTTCTAGCCAGACTCTATCAAATGCTTGAGAGACATCTAAAAATATGGCAGTACAGTACTATCTTTTTTCGAACGCGTTCCGAATTTCTGATGTTATTCGGTGAACCTGCACAATTTTCTTTGCTTTTCACGAAATCCAAACCGGAAACCCGGTGATTTTTTCGGATTCAGTTGTCGTTTGATGATGTTAACGATTTCGTTTGGGCGAAACTCAATCGGCTCATGTTGAGGCTGGGGCTCATATGATAGAGTCGGCAAAGTAAACGCATTGGTGGCAGGATTTGGTTGGAAGATATTTTTAAGGTGTTTGCCAAACGTGCTGGCTCTGTCTGCGTCGCTGCGCGCATACCCGCCTGTGGAATTTCTAATAGGAATCACGGTTTCTTTTGGTGAGCTCAGAGTTGGGTGAGCTCATAGTGAGTGTTTTGTACTGTTAGTTGACAATTGCTCTATGTAGCGGAGGTGGACATACGTTTCTTCTTGCTGTAGAGCTTGATCAAGTTGACGTGAGGCATGTTTAAAGCGTTGCTTAGTAGATGGCGATCTGTGACAATGCCATTCTCGACGTAAGCGTCGCTTTTCGAGGACGAGTTGTTCGATTTGTAGATTTGTCTTCTTTTGAGTGCATTGTGTGTTTATAGTTTGAGGTGTTGAAACTCGAGCTGCAGAGACGAGTACAGACTCCAGCGAATTAACAAAGCTGTCTACGTTGGCTTCGTCGCTTCCTGTACTTAACCCAATTGGTTTTATGTAAGGAGAGTTTTGATGATTGATCCCATGTTTCTGGGTTTCGGAGTAGAGTAAAAAGGACAAGCGAGTGATCAGATGAAAGATCTGAAAGGCATTCGGCGCTTATCAGATTTTTAGGAATGTTTTTTTAATCACAAAGTCTATTAAATCGGGAAGTTCAGTATGTTGGTGTGCCAGAAGAAACATATTCTAGCTTGTTCTTAGCTTTGATAATTGCATTATAGAGCTGCTTTCCTTTTGGGGTCACGAGACGTGATCCCCAGTGTGTGTGCATTGTAGTCTCCTGCTGCTATTAAGTGGTTTCCGAGAGAGTTGAAAAAATGCATAAACTCATCTTCGGCTATGGTGAAGCGTGGGGGGAAGTATACGGCATCTAGAGTTAATTGCTTGCCAGTATTTAGGTGTATATTTATTGATGTGGCCTGTAGGTAGTTTTTAAACAATTTCGTATGATAATGGCGCTTAATACGGCTTCTGATTAAAATTCCAGTCCCGCCGTGTGCTTTACCATCTTGATGATTTGTTCCATAGAATGAATATCCTCGTAGTTGGAAATTGCATCTGTTCGTAAGATGTGTTTCTGAAAGCAGCATTATGTCGATTTGATTGTCTAGTAGGAATTGCGCTAACTCGAGTTTATGCAGCGAAACGCCGTTAGCGTTCCACGTAGATATTCGTAGGGAAGTTATTATTTGGATTGTTGTGAAATCAGCATTTGTATTAATAGATTTTGGTTTCGCATTAAATCTTGCATTAGATACGCATAAACGACATTATCTCCGTAAGGCTTTGTTGTAGACTGCATATCATAGCTTCAAAGCTACTTTATGGCTGCTCCGGCGGTTGATGCTGCTGAGCCGTGTTCGGTTCTTGGTGTGCTGATTGCGGCAGTGACCTTTTTGATGCTGGGTTAGCCAGTCCTGATTTTAAAGCGCTTGCGTATGTGACATTTTTGGCAGAGTTTAAGGGTTTCTATAGTTAGCAGTGTGATTACCACCGCAGTTGCCGCACTTTTTCAAGTTGTGGTCATTGTCGCGGAACGGATCAGGGCTATCGATAGTCAGAATTTTTATGAAGTCAGTATTATTATGAAGTCTGGTATTTTAGTTTAGGTTATTTAGTCGCACTAAAATCGGGTAAAAAGGAAAACAATATTTCGAACAATTACATCGATTTGCGCCATCACAAAGAGAGGGGACAGAAAACTGCGGTACGTTAGTCAATTAAGTAAATGTAAGAGCAAAGTAGATATTGTAAATTATTTAAGAATAAAATGAACGAATCGAACTGCAACTATTGTCCAGCGTTTGTTTAAAGGCATTCCCCGTGATAGGCCAAGCGGCGACAATAACTTTTATTCGCAGTCTGCAATGATGCCCACGAAGCACTCGCCACGGCGGAGCCCCAGGCTGGAAGCCTCGGGTGTTTCCGCAACTGCGAGCACCACGGCCACAGCAACTGGCACCTCGGCCAGCTCTGCGAGTGTGGCTGGTGATCGGCAGCGGCCACGTACTCCGAAGGAAAGTGGAAAAGCCGCCAGGAAAGCAGCAAGTAACCTGAAACCCGAAGCAACGGGGCAGATTACGGACATCACGACTGTGCAAGTAGCGGCCCTTATGGAAAGGATCGCACGACTCGAGTCGGAGCTGGAAAAGGCAAGGGCAAATGGAGGACAAGCAGAGGCCGCCAGGGATCTCGTTGGAATGAGGGCACGCGGGGTTGGAGTGAGCGGTGCGGCGAATACACCGCCATGTTTAAGTGCAATGCTGCAACGCCAAAGAGCAGCGCAACGGCAGAGTTTAAGTGAAAACTTTCCCAGGCAATTGAGTAACAATCTGCAAGCGGAGCTTGGAGTGAGGTCATCGTTGCAGTTGGCACAAATTAGTGCGAATTTGCCGCCACAATGGAGTGGAAATTTGGCGCCGACGCTCGGCGGTCATTGGGCAAACGGGCAACCTATTACACAGACACACCTACCAACAACAACAGTGGGCTATTTTCAGCCATTTTGTGTGACCGCCACGGCGAAGCCTGAACTTGGCTATGTTCATCCGCCACGGGAGCCGCCACACAATTTGGAGGTATTCGCACCATCGCCCCTGTCATATGGAGTGGCGACGGCGAGCATACCTGGATGGATGCCACGTAGACTGCCTGATCTTCCCGTTTTCGAGGGTCAGCCGGCAACCAGCACCTAGGGAACCCAACCCTAATGGAGGAGCTGATCGCCAAGTTGCCGCTGAGCAGGAGGTTGGACTGGGCGAAGCACGCGATAACGTACCCGACAGTGGTGCACCTGAGCGAATGGCTTCACGAATTCGCAAGACTGGTGTGCACTGTCACGGACGCTGGAGCCAAGAAGCAACCGAAGCGAAGGATCCTTCACGCAAATTGTGTTTGCAACGACGCTGATCGAGTCCGCGAGGAAACTGAGGCTATGCTTCTCTTATCTGGAGCCCGGACACATGTCCCGGTTTTGTAGGAAGAGCCGCGGATGCAACGAGTCTCTACGAGTCTCGAGTCCCTTCTCTACGAGTCACCTGGACATCCCAGACGGCCGCCAGTCGCAGATGGAGGAAGCCGGAGAGGAATGCCACGACCAGTGGATTCCAACGAAAGGAGCCGTCCTACGTCAGCCGCAGTTATAGACGCGGGGAGTGGGCAGGATGAAAGGCGATCGACGTGTGACCACCAGGAACTCCCGCATCGAAACCTGAGCTGCGTTCAGTCGATTGGATGCCACCTACTATTCCGGATTCTACCCGTGACGCTGTACGGGGAGAATACGCAGATCGACACTTATGCACTGCTGGATGACGGATCGTCTGTGCCGCTCATCGACGACGAACTCATCCGCATCCTAAATCTAAAAGGTGAGAGTCGCCAACTGAACGTGCAGTGGTTTGGTGGGAAATCTGCCAAAGAGAACACGTGGTCAAGCTGCAGATCAGAGGAGCGGTTGCTCTCAGACTTTTTGCTCAAAGACTCAGTGACGAACACTTATTTTGAGACCGCACGAATCGGTTAAAAGTTATTTGCAAGCTATGATTGGTATTGGAGTTTGCTCTGCCGTATGTTGAGCTTGGGCACCCCTGATATAGACTTAGGTTGACAAGGTAACCCAACATATATCAAATTACAGATGCTTTTGAAATTATTTTATTGGCGTCTTCAAGTTCGAACGATGTCCGCCTGTTCGCTGCTGCTACTATTGTTGTCCTTTGTAAGCTCTTTCCTGCTTTGAACTTACGTACTCCTGTCTCCTGTGAGCTGCCTTCTGCTGCGGGGTTTCCTTCTATTCTCGATTTTTTAGCTCATTTTTTAGCTCTCTTTTAGCAACTGTGTCAGCTGTTAATATTTACTTCTGCTGGTCCCAACAAAAGCCTAAATAAACTTCAAATATATTAATGTATATATTGATACAAATACGCGTTTTCGTTTTTTTTATATCGTTTTTGGCTCCAACAAAAGTGGTTGCGTTGTCAGACCAAATGTGTTGGGGCTTTCGGCAGGTGCATATAAACCTGTTCAAAGCTCAAAATTGACGGCTTTGGTGGCAAAAGAAATGAAAACGCTTAGGTAACATTTTACGGCTTTATTGCCAACTTCTGGCTTATAATAAAAGGGCCCACAAAAATCCACGCCGGCAGCCGTTGAGATCAGCCGGGATCTTTGCTGCGTGAGACCAGCCATAAAGTGCTCCAGAAACCGGGGCTTTGTCTGGAAGCTTGGATACATTCTTGCAATGCCATCGTCACCGTTCCAACGGCGAATTTTGTAGACGACCATCAACACGCAACAGACTAAATTTGTCAAAGAAGGGAGAAGATAAAGCAATTACACTGATACGATACTTCCCTTCCATTCTGAGCGTCTTTATGTCATCCCAAAATGCACTCGTTGCACTAGCCGCAATAATCGAATACCCGATTTAGTAGTGCTACAAAGCCTGGATGAGAAAAACCAATGCACGCAACTCCAGAGTCGATCTCTTAGATGGGACTGCGGTTGACCACTCATCTGGGGCTTCAGGGAGATGCGGAGGACCATGAGACCTTAAAATGTTATGAATCTAAGGACAATTTTTCATTTGCAGATATCTCCTGTAATTGCCACATCGATGCCTTAAAAAGATACCAAAGCAGCAACTTTTGAGCCAGACTTACCACGTCATTTAATGAATATCTAGATGTAGTGAGAGTCGATGCATCAAAAACGATCCTCAGCTTGGTTGTTGAACTTATATATAAACGCAGCAAATTGTTCCTATAATTGAGGATGACTGCAGAGCAAACTTTTGAGGGAGAGAAATCGTCGCACGGGTTAGGAATAAGATGTTTCTAGCGAATTAGAACCGAATTTTAACGAAAGCTCCACAGAGTAGGCGCCTAACATGAGCCGAGCAGCCAGTTGAAAACTTCTCGTTGCATAAAATTCGTTGTTGTTTTTGTTTTTGCATAAATGGTCGACTTGAAGATTTTTTTCTTCGCAGAACATTTTTTAAGTAAGAAGCTTTGCATTATTTATTGTAGTAAAATAATAGGCTGTTTTATAAAATGGATAATAAAATAAATATTTCGATCTTGATATATAAGTATTATAAGTATATGTATATTTATAAGTATTACCAGTATTATTGTCGACCGCTTTCATTTTTTTTGCTGTTGAATGCAATTTTTAAATAAAAATTATTTATCGCAAATAAAAACATTCATCATTTATAAGATGAACATGTAGGATGAACATGTACTAAAAGATGAAAATGTACTATAAGATGAACATGTACTAAAAGAAATTTAGGAAATTTTAGTACATGCGTCCTGCTGCATCAGTGGAAAACACGTGTGGCCAATCTTCCTTGGGTTCCTTGTTTGCGACGTTGAAATTTCGTTGTTGATTGATTCCAAGTGTAATACTTGGGCATTTCATCGTACATAAGCGTCGCTGCAAATGGATGTGCTTCACACATTGTAAAGAAGCTAGTCAATGTTGTTGATGGTGGTCACTCAGTTCGTTACACTGCTAAATGTACAAACAAAGATTATAAAGTACATAGATGGGACATCTCATACAAAGAAAAATTTTCTATGGCGGGTTCCAGCGCTGGAACCCGCTGGAACGAGCGGGTTCCATTGCGCGACTAGTTAAGTTTGAGAAATTTTTCGCGCGACAACGATTGAAGGATAGCATAGTGGTAGAGTGCTTGGCTGATGTGCAGAGTAAAATGAGTTCAAATCAGGCACGGGAAGCCAATTTTTTTTTTATTTTAAATCTATTTATATTATATTTTTATTGTTTTAAACTTTCTGTCAAAATTTATAATCCAATCAACAAAAATACAACATTTTAAAATCACCCTAAAATCGCCTCAGTTTGTAGTGGAACCCGCTGTAAAAATCCTTCTAAGTGCGGGTTCTACGGCATATAGGCAGGCCGAGTCGTGGAACCCGCTGTAAAATTAAAATATTTGAGAGCGGGTTCTACGACAAAAGGCTGGCAGATGAGAGAGAGAAAGAGAGAATTCTATATTTAGAACGTAACATTTTTGGAACAATGAGAGTTTGAAACGTTTAAATCGAATAGTGTGAGAGCAAAAAGATCAGAAATATCTTCTACTATCTTTACTTTTCAGCGCGGATTTTTCCTTGCGTTTTCTTTAATACCAACTTTAAGTACCGTTAGATCAACTTCGAGGGTAGCCTAGATGAAAAGCGCGCGATCCTTATCCTTGGGGTCCTGGGTTCGATTTTGTTACTGGGCGGTGATTAAAATTTTTGAAAAGTTTCAGTTTTATGATTATTTTTATATTTTCTTTTTATTTTTTTACTTTAATTTTCTTAATAATATTTTTTTCCCCTTTCATATTTACTTTATTATTATTATTTTTAATTGCATTCTATCACAATTTTTGTAAAAATAAGTGACGGACGTGTCGGATGACAAAATTCCGGGGGACTCCCTTGAAATTTTATTAGCCGGACATACTATTAAATTTTCATTAAAACTACAATTAAAGAAAAATAAAAAAAAAAATATATAAAAGAAAGAAAAAGTTAAAATCCTTACTAGGATTTGAACACAAAAATATTGTGCATTGAATAACTACTCTATGCATTACGCTACCACCGCGTCTTAAACTGCAGCGACTAAAAATACCATTTGTTCTACTGACTACCACATCGGCCCATTGAAAACCGAAACAAGAAATTGAAAATGAAAATTGGAAGGCAAAAAATTTTTACGCCGTCTTGCGAGCAGTCACACATACATACAAAGACGCACCCTTTTTTTTACGCATACATGTAAAGAGTTCTAAAAATAGAATCGTATGTATGTTTGTTCCCCCCTCACCAACAAGCTCGACGAAAAAAGTTGACCGTTTTTGGCCCTGATGTCCCATATATGTACTTTATAATCTTTGGTAAAACTGTGGGATATATGCACGATTCACATAATTTACACAGTTTAACTTACCACCTTGAAGGTATTTACCTGCTGTTGAAATTGAATTAAAATAAACTTGACGGATTTGATGTTTTCCAATTGAAATGTTAAAAAAACGAAAAACTTATTTTTTTAAATTTTTTTACAATTTTACAGACAACACAATTCCGGTTTGTCACATGAAATCAACAGAGAACAATGAGTGGCAGTCAAACAATATTTTACACGCCTGCGCCCTCTACTTCAAATATTGACTTATTGTTTAGTACATCGCGAATCATCGTCGCATGCAGACGTGTATTTATTGTGCTCCGGGAAAAAAAAAGTATTCAATAATATCAAAAAAGTGCTGTAACTGGTTTCGGAAATCAACAACAACGCGATAAGATGCTTTCAGCGATGAAATCGCTAATGTTTATATTGATTAATTAATTAATTAATACAAAACATAAAATTTAAAACTCGAACAAAATCAACCTCGATTGCAATGAGTCTAAACGACGTTAGCACACAATGCAACGTGAGCAAGACGAGAGACGGCTCTCAGTACAAAGAAACAATGCTTAATTCACTTTCAAAGCAACCGAAAGTAATGCAAGCTCATCCCAAACACGGTCAATTACCCCAAACTTGACCGAATTCTTAAACGTAGAGAGCGCGTTCTGGCTCCCCCTCGCTACCATCGATGTCTCTGCAGCCAAAGAGCGCAGTAACTAGCACCGCAACCTCTTTGACAACATGAACCGTAACAACAACAACAACCGCAACTGTAACGACAGCGCGTTTAACGACGTCATCAGCTAGCAGCGCAAACATTGAACTTTTGCCGCTATGCTGCCCGAAAAAGAGAACAAAAACAAAGAAAATATTAAGCCGACTGTGCAGACTGGTATGGATCGCTACTAAATCAAAAGAAAGCTGACATACTCAAACTCTCAACGCAAAATAACCCGTGGCAATGCTAACATAGATGCAATAGAAACGCCCACGTACTCAAACCGTTATAAAATCTTGGCAGACTATGAGGATGACGCCGAATCTACAGAAGTCGAAAAAAGGAAGCCTAAGCCCCCGCCAATATACGAGAAAAAAGTTCCAACGTTCTTGTCAACAAAATTATAGAGCTCATTGGCAAGGACAACTTCCACATAATACCACTCGTAAAGGGCAACATCCAGAATTTGCTTCCTAATTGGCTTCATTGGCTTATCAACGCTCGGTCACTTCTTAGCCTTGAATATAAAGTCCTGCTGTGCAACTCGGTACTAAAACCTATATGGATGTACGGCTCCCAGTTATGGGAAATGAAATTTTATGTACGTGTGTTCTCTCTCTCTGTTTTTTGCCTACGTTGCCGAGCTAAGCAACAACAATTGTATAGTCTCTCAGTTGTTCGTAAAAATACGAAGGCACTTCGTTTTTATATTGCCGAAAACTTTTCACTGCAAAAAATCACTTTTGGTTAAGATCTCAAACAGAATGGTTGACATCGGAGCTATGAATTTCTTTTATTTATAATTTTATTACAGTTATTAATTTTTATATCTCAAAAATTTTTTTTTATTACTTTTTTCCATTTAAAATGGTACTATAATTTTTTTCAGTATACCGGCATTACTTGCAAAAAAATGTCTCTCTCCAATTTTCTCGATGTATTGGCGATTTTTTGCATTGATATTGGAATTTGGTCTGCCGTATGTTGAGCTTGGGCACTTCTGGTTTAGTATGATTAATCTTGCGTAGCCTGAGACATTTCCAACGAATTCAAACCCGTGTAAATCGGTTCATGCGTTCTGGATTGCCACAGTCATCTAGAAAAACCGGACTTATTTTTATATAATAGATAAATGAGCGTTGACAGCAATTACATAGTGCGCAAAAAAGAAAAATTTAAGGAACTTCTGAAAAGCCCTAGTAGGAATTGTTTATTAGGTCAAATATAGTACAAAACCGTGTTTGAAATATTTCTAACACCCTCAAAATCCTGATTTATTTAGAAAAAATGGTTTTTCGGAAGTGTTTTGCTCTTAAAAAATGGTTTATAGTTAAATGTTGTAGCTTTTGAAAAAAAAATACAACTTCAATTTATTTAAATAAAACGGATAAAAATTTTACATTTTTGAATTTTTGTCATGCTTTTCGAACTTTGACGCCATTTTTTCGGTATTACTTTCAAGAAATGGTATCATTCTTAACACATATCAATATTGTCTCATTAATCCTGAATAAAACGAGATCAATTTCATTACGAAATTATGAAAATTGTTGAAGTTATTATCGTTTTCCCAAAACAAGTCAGTGCAATTTTACTAGCGCTTGGGAGTAAAAGTGTTTAAAAGGAAGAAATAAGCGAAATGGAAGGGCACACTAATGCTCCGGAACGCTAGCAAAATTACTAGTCTTTAAAGTAAATTAATAAATTACTAAAATTACTTAAATAGACACTACTAGTCACAGTTGCCTCTAGTGAACGGGCCTTCTCTACCTTGCAAAGGTTAAAAACTTACTTGCGCCACCGGACTGAAGAGAAGCGGCTTAAATATAAATATAAATGCTTATTATATTATACACTTAAATGAAATTCTTATTGAGTAAGAACTCATTTTTTTAAATCAAAATTTGATTTTTGACTTATGTTTTTTTTTGGAAAATAAAACTCGGAAAGCGCAAATCAAAACGCGATTCAATGAAGTTATAAATCATAAGCTATAAATATTAAATTTGTCAAACACAAATAAAACGTTACGTTTTTTAGAGCCGCACGATTAATTTATTTTAAATTTTTGGATCCGACCCCCTCCAACATTTTTTTCTGTGTCCGTCCTTGCTGCTTAGGACCATAAACTAGTCTGTCTTCGGATCATCCAGTTTCATCTGTCTGTAAAATAATAAATATTCTTATAACGTGGGATTATCAATTATTTCTTTTATTTTGGAGCGGATTAACGTCATTAAAAAACCTCAACGACCAAACACTAACATTCTTTTAATTTTAAATGTGCATACGATATTAACAATTTTGCACACTTACAAGTATATTTTTTTTCGTCACCACTAATACTTGATTATATTTTAATTTATTCAAGTTCCTCCATCGATTAAGGCAGTCAACCAACTAGTAGGAGCACCAATAGAAAGGGAAGTAACTTTAGAATGCTTCGTAGAGGTAAATCCAAAGCCCCTGAACGGATGGTACCGCAATGAAGGTAAGAATTATTCTTATCACAATGATTTTTAAACCTTTTAAAAATTGTATTTTAGGCAACGTAAAGCTTCACAACAGCAATAAATATAATATTTCCGAAGAAATGATTAACTTGTACACATGGCATCTTAATCTTACCATAAAGTATCTCACAAAAGCCGACTTTGGAAGTTACAGCTGTTCAAGTGTCAATGCCTTAGGGAAAACTGAAACTCGCATTAGATTACAAGGTAAAAATAATGTATAATCGTAATATTTTAATAATGCAGTATATTCTTTATACACTAATGCCAGCACTCATTTGAGCGTACAGTGTAAACGGGTTCCCCGCGAGCAAATAAAATTTGAGCGATAAAATTTTGGCGTTGAAATTATTTACTTCGGGTTGATTATATTGGTCGTAACTTAATCAATGATAAACTCCAGCGGCGCAGTCGCAGGAGCACCCACTCCAACCCGGAGTGCTATTTTAATGTGCAAGGCCCAACTTATTTTTAACCGCTATTAGCAGTAGACGGAGAAGAGCCGAGCTATAGGCTTGGCGCACTCGGTTATACCTGACGTGGAAGGAACAACCAAGGGCTTGCCGGCTGAAGACTGCATTTCAGAGAGGAGGGAGGCAAATTAGTAACAATAAAATATGATCTATTGTTATTTGCGAGTCTACGCCTTCCCACCTTCCAGCGCCCTGCAACGCTGCTCCAGAAATTCGGCCATTGACTCCCAAGTATGGTGGACATTCCGTTGGCAAGGGTGGAGTGAGCAGGAAGTGACGTCTTGTGCTGGATTTTGACATGCATCGTCGCTACGATCTGAACTTGGTGACTATCAGGCCATGTTGCACGTGGTGCATGGCATCATTCATCTTGAACACAGGCTGAAGAGCTCCTTGGATCCTCCTGAAGCTCATCTCTTCTCAGTCGCTAATAGCGGTGATAGCTTTGCCTGCTCGTAGCGGTGATATAAATATGCTTGCTACAGCAAACGTTCTTGTTAGTAATCACACTGAAGCCCTTGTTCCATGCCGAGCTCTGTCGCAGGTGCCCCTGATTACTTCCCGACTGGCTAGTCAGCTCCGGAGGTGCACATCATTCATGGCGGTGTCTGGTATTGGCGATACCGGCTTTGCGACATACGATTTTTCTATTGATGTTCTTCTGCGGTCCCAATGCTCCGAATAATCTGGTTAACGGTGTCATCGCCGCTAATCTCATGGGCCTCCAGCATAGTTTCAGTTTGAATGCTGTTGTTGGGCTGCTGTGTGTTGGGCAAATCCACTTGCCTTACGCTGTGAGACTTCCGTTGAAATTCGGTTCTGAGTTTCTGGGAGAATCTTACTCCCATTTCTCTCTCTCGAAAGGAAGCTCTGCCGCAGTCCTCAATGGAAGGAGCATTATGCTGCCTTCACAAAGGTGTATTTGGAGTTGGATCATATGTCTCAGTCTGCATCTAGCTTTTTTTGAGTTCAGTCGTTTACTATTTCGCTCATGTCGCCTCACGTTTACACCGAGTGCAATGCAGAAGTTACTGCTTTCATTCGTGGATGTGAGGCCGTTCGCTGTACGTCGATCGGCCGGCACGCCTACCACATCGCTTATGTGAATTTGCCCTCATCATGGTAATGGTAAATGGACCGGCTGGACCCGCTAGGCCTGAGGTCTCTTCAGCTGGGGTGCATGTTGTTGCTCTCCCTTCTATTCCTAACAGCGCTGGGAGCAAAAAGGCTACACTGGGCCAGGCCCCAACGGCATCAATGGTGGCTGTCCCGAGGAAAGAACGGATCAACCCGAATAGGCGCATTGTGGGACAAGCACCCAGTTGCGCTCAGTTTCAAGCGCTTCCCCCTGAAAATACCTTCATATTGGTAAATTCGCGACGTCTACTGAAACGGATGGACTGTGCAAGCTTGTTGCAGATAAGCTGAACGTGGAGACGAGAGATTTAGCCTTTGGCTGGTCAAAAAAGATGCAGACATCAACGGCCTCAAGTTCGTTAACTTTAAATTGGGAGTTCCGGAGCAACATTTCCCTACAGTGTTCAATGATGACTTTTGGCCTATGTCGGTAAAAGTCAGCCGGTTTGTGCATAGACAGCCTGCTAAGGTTATTGATCTCCCAGCGATTCTTCCTTTACCACAAACGCGAACGTCAAAAAACCCCCATTACTTCTTACTTCTTCCTCTTCGCAAGCTTCTATTTATCACCCCGATTGCTCTCTACTGCGCTACCAACAATAAACGGCGTGGGGTTAATGGTAACGGTTGACGCTTTCTTCAATTCATTCTTAATTTGCTGATCGATATTCTCCAACAACAACAACTATATGATAGTTGTATGATAGTATGATTACATACTATCTTCACTTGTGGATGCCCAGCAACAACAAGACAATGGTAATCGAGACGTTGGCAGCGCACCGCTGCTCATCTTATCTCTTTTTGCTGGGGCACTCGCTGGAGCTTTCTTTTCGCCGATTAAATATGTTTATTTACCTTTTGGACGTGAGAGTGGTTTTTTGCTGCGTTTGGATGTGCCTCACTATGAAAGCTCTATGTTTTCACCTGGCGCTGGAATTGCCTTGCAACTGGACACTCGTAGGTCTACTGCTGAGTCTAATGGAAAGATCTATGTGTCCCCGTCGGCTATCATGCAAGCTATGCGTATTAAATATGCCTCCACATGCACCAGTACCAGGAGTGAACTTTCATTATTACCGCCTAGCCTAGCCGTCAATAAAAGCTTACAAGTTCTATTTCAAAATATATCGGGAATGAGAACCAAGTCGCGGATGGTATTCCTGAATTCTTCTGCCTGCGATTTTGATGTAATCATCCTTGTGGAAACGTGGCTCAATGACAACTTTAGCTTCTCTGAGTTCGAGATGCATTCTGTACCCAATGTATGCGAGAAGGTGGAGTGATCATCGCTATTTGCGTCAAATATCCCTCCAAACAGCGCATTTAGTAACTATCAGGCTCATATGGAAAACATCACTAGTGTCTGTGCTAGAGCGTCGGACCCTACTGCTTTGATGGTAGCTGGCGATTTTAATTTAAGCTCCATTGTCTGGTCTCGGGACCCGGAGTCTCCCTACATGGTACCTAGCAACGTTCACCAAAGTCATGAAATTGTAGTTTTAGATCAGGGGTGCCCAGCCCCATTGCTCTCGGAGCTCCTTTGTTGTTGGAATTGCTCGTTATATGGGAAATGAAATTTCATATACGTCTGTGGCTCGTAGCATAGGCAAGGGCTAAATACAAAAACAATTTTTCGTTTGTTCGAGTTAAGCAACAACAATTGTATAGTGTCTCAGTTTTTCGTACTAATACGAAGGCACTTTGTTTTTGTATTACTGAAAACTTTTCACTGCAAAAAATTACTTTTGGTTGAGATCTCAAAAAGAATGGTAAACATATGAATGGCTATGAATTTCTTTTATTTATAACATTATTACAGTTTTTAATTTTTAATTCATAAATATTTTTGTATTACTTTTTTCCATTGAAATTTGTACTATAATTTTTTTCAGTATACCGACATGACTTGCAAAAAAAATTTCTAGCTTTAATGTATTGGTAATTTTTTGCATTGGTATTCGAGTTTGCTCTGCCGTATGCTGAGCTTGGGCACCCCTGTTTTAGATGATATTTTTAGATAGGGCCTCTCCCTAGTAAATAATATTTTTAATGATTTATCTAAAATTCTTGACCTTATATTGCAGAGGGTTTTAAAATTTTGGTCAAAGGTGTGCAACGCAGTGAAGGAGACATCTCCGACCCTAAAAAGTATATATATTTTTGATCAGGATCACCTCCTGAGTTGATATGAGCATGTCCGTCTGTCCTTCTGTCTGTCCGTCTGTCTGTCTGTTTCTACGCGAACTAGTCTCTAAGTTTTAAAGCTATTGTTTTGAAACTTTGCACACAGATTTCTTTCTTTTGGACGCAGTATATAAGTCAGAACAACCGAGAACTGATTGATCGGAAATTACCCAACTTTTGTGTTTTTGAAGATAGAAAATTGGAACTTGGGACAGATTATATTTTTGTTGATCCAACATACCAAATTTAATAACGATCAGCCGACTATATTTTATAGCTGCCATATAACTGAACGATCGGAAATGGTATTTGGTAAAAATACCAACTTTGGTATTTTTGAAGATAGAAGCTTGGTACTTTGTATTAGATTTTTTATTGTAATTAATTGGTTTTATTATGATATTCTCATAAGGATCGGCCAATTTAATCCGATGTTTGTGATATGTATCCGGTTTTGAATGCAAGGTAAGTGTATATCAACTTCGGCTCCGCCCGAAGATAGCTTTCCTTTTTTTATGTTTATGTTAATGTTGAGGATGAAGAAATGGCTAGGTCAAGATCCGGTCTGGTAGCTCTTCCAGGTTGTCTCTTTTTTGTTTTCTTTTGACTTGATTACTTGGATCAGAGCTCCAAATAGCAGCAGTACAACATTTTTTTTATTTTCGAGCAAGTTTCTGCAGCTTTTCTCCGAGTTTGGGCACGTTGAGATCTCGTTCGATGTCTCTGGTTCGCATAAACCACAGAGCTTCTTAGATCCTTCGAAGAGTTTTCGCTTGCAAAACCCGGATTTTGTTCAAGTTGGATTTACAGCGATACCATAAACGTGGAGTCCGTAAAAGAGAGTTGGCGCAAATATGGACTTTAATATTTGCACTAGAGGTCTGCAGGAATACATTCTTATTGCCTCAGCCATAGAATACATCCGAATGAAACAGAATGAATGAGTGCAAGAGACACAACGAATTGAGTGAGAGGGAGTGAGAGAGTAAGAGAGCATTCTAACTCATCAGCATTCTCTTGCTTTGAAACCGAGTGAGTTGGGGTGGGAAGTATAATGAATTAATTTGGAATAAGGAATGCAACCGAATGTCTCGAATGGTTTTTAACACACTCTATGCATTTATTTATTTTCTTCTGTTAAGCATGCTTGAGAACGTTTCAATTAATACTTCTTTGATAATAAGGGAGTTGGCCGAAGGTAAATTATAATGAAAGTGTTTTTTTCGCGAATTTATGGATAATTCTTTTATACTTATAGTTTTTAATCGTTATTTTTATTTTCGTAGTGTTTTTTGT
This sequence comes from Drosophila pseudoananassae pseudoananassae, assembly GCA_018153035.1. Lineage (NCBI taxonomy): Eukaryota > Metazoa > Arthropoda > Insecta > Diptera > Drosophilidae > Drosophila > Drosophila pseudoananassae. Next base: position 2,261,943 of record JAECXR010000007.1, read on the forward strand.
TTAGGTAAGGTTAGGTTAAGGCGGCGATGCGGGGCCAGTGACTGACCTCCATCCACTTGAGCCGCTGGGGCACCTTGTGATACCGCACAGGCTCAGGTCCTACAAGAGGACCTCTCCCTTCCTATCTACTGATGTGCCCAAGAGTGTTCTATCCTTCCTGCGGCAGCTCGCGGTCCCATCCAGATTTACGGATGAAAGCTACGAGTCTGCGTGGAGCGATCTCCGCGAAGTCTGTTAGGTCCGTGAGTATTGCTGCGCCCAAGAATTTGAGTCGGCTTTGCCCCAGCGCAGGGCATTGACACAGGAGGTGTGCGACTGTCTCTTCCTCTTCTACATCCCACTGTAGAAGTGGGAAATTTGGAAATTTCCTCAGTGATGCGTGGTCAAAGTGATTCCAGCATTTTAGCCTACACGTAGCTAAGGGGATACCTACTGGTTCCTTCTCCAGGAGGAGAGGATTGGTAGTACCTGCTCTTGCTAGTTCGTCTGCGGCGCAATTACCCTCGTGGTCCCTATGTCCGGGCACCCATATGAGGTGGATGTCAAATCTCGTTTGCCATCTTGTTAGGAGATCTGCGACAGTCATTTACTGTCCTGTAGTTGGATGAGAATCCGTCAAGGGCTTTGAGTGCCGCTTGACTGTCTAAGAAGATACAGATTGTTTCTTGATTGCCAGTAAGTGCTGGGGATCTAAGTGCTTCCCCGATAGCTATTACTTCTGCTTGGAACACACTACAGTGGTCAGGGAGTCTGAAGGACTCGTTTAGACACAGCCGTTCGCAATGGAAACCGCCTCCCACCTGGCCCTTCAATTTTGAACCGTCTGTGTAAATATGGAGGGAACCGGCTGGTCCCGGGATTTGTGTGGCGTGCAGTGGTGTAGATCTAACTTGGTATGTCCATAGTCAGTCCATTTCCATATGCCCGTCTCGCGTAACCTGATTGCCGATAGCGTCTACTGGTAATAGGTTGAGTATGAAGTCTAGGGCATCCGTCGGTGTAGTAAGTAGGCTGCCTGTGATACAGACCTCCGCCATCCTTTGCGTTTTTCTAAGTTTCTCTCTAATTGTGGAGTCTGTGAGAGCAGGCCACCAGACCAGCACTCCGTAGAAAAGGATGGGTCATATGACCGCTGTGTAAAGCCATCTTACTATTTTTGGGGACATTCCCCATTTGAGGCCAATGGCTTTTCGGCATGCATAGAGCGCGATTGTTGCCTTGTTAGCTTTAATTTCCCAGAGAAGGCAATTGCGACATCATCCGCGTATGCGATAACTTTGCAACCACCACCTTCTAGTGATCGCAGTAGGCCACGAACCGCCACGTTCCACAGTAGGGGTGAGAGTACGCTCCTTGCGGAGTGCCTCTTCTGACGTATCTATGAATAAATTCTCCTCCTAGTAACGCCTCAACAGTCCTGTTTACCAGGATCTGCTTAATAAGGCGTACGGATTGATTGTCTATTCCCAGTCCCGTCAGCGCATTGATTGTCGAGCTTGGTAGGATGTTGTTGAACGCACCTTCTATGTCTAGAAAAGCAATGAGTGCGTATTCCTCGTCACCATGATACAATTATAGAAGGTAGACCATTCCACTGACATATCGTTCGGGCTTGGTCCCTTAATTTCAAACTGTCAAACTGAAAGGTGAATTTGTTTTCATAACTTTAACCCTTAAGTGGCCAAGAAAAAAATAACTTTTTGCAATTATTGTCTGAAGCACGTGCTAGGCGTAAAGTTTGTGCATGAATAGTTTAAAATAACTAAAAATTTAAAACAGACATTGTTAAACGCCGCTGAGCAGGTCGATATAAGTGTAAACATTAAAAAATTTTATTTCAAGATACGCATACACTTTAGAATTAAGAACTTAAACAAAAGAATGGCTGTCCAAAAAGAAAAACAAAGAATAATGTCTAACTCTAAACTTATTAAAATAAAATTATAAACACTACAACTCTTGTCATAACTAAGAAAAACTTTTAGCACCATGCTCCGTGTAAGGGTTAACCAAAGTACTCTATAGCAGCTTCACTCGCACTATTCAACGCTTACTATGTTAAAATTAAAATAAGGGACTTAAGTCAACGAATGGACTACCTTATATAATTGTATCATGCTTGTCACTAAGTGCCTTTTCGACAAAAGTAGTGATCTCGTGGAGTGCCGTTTTCGTGGATCGGCCCTTCCTATATAGATATCATAACCCGAGATATCATCTGGGTTGATAGTAAGATTAATATGGAGGCTGATTAATCTCTTCATTTTCTTGAGAAGGAAGGACGACAGGCTTATTGGTCTGAAGTCCTTAGGGGTGCAGTGCGATGGTTTTCCCGCCTTGGGTATAAATACGACTTTCGTCCGCAACCACATTGCGGGTACGATGCCTATTCTGAAAATTGCTGAGAAAGCTTTCTTGACTCAAGACCTCAGATTGGGTCCGGCTATAATTAGTTGAGCCGGGACCATGCCATCTGGGCCTGGGGATTTGAAAAGCTTGAAGCTATTTATCGTCCAGCTGAGATACCTGTCACTCAATAGGTATTCAAGTTGGTTAGGGACGGAGGGGCTATCCCTCTGTCTCTGCATTTCCAGGGTTGTTTCTTCTAGAGAGCATCCCGGGAAATGTGCCTCTGTGAGAGCCTCTAGAGTTTCTTTGCTGGACGATGTCCAGTTACCTTCTGAGGTTTTAATATATTCTACATTTGGTGCAGTAGTTGCGAGGACCTTCCGGAGTCCTCGAGTCCTTCCGGAGAGATCGGGAGGTCTCTGATGTTTGCTAAATGTTCGTACAGAACTTGGCCCAGGCATTCCTTTTTGCCTTGCGAAGTTCTTTGTTATATTGCCTAAGGTCCGCTTTATACGTCTCCCAGGCTGTCTCCGAGTTTGTTTTGCTGGCAAAATTAAAGGCCTTGCGGGCCTTGGTTTTAAAGGGCGCAAGTGTTTGCGACCACCATGGTGGTTTCTTTTAATTGCTGTTGCCCGATCTGCTTTTGGGACAAGCTTTATTGAATGCCCTGGCGCACGCTGTCGTAAGCGTGTCCACCACAGCATCCAGGGCTTCCCTACTGTCAGCGTCCCTCGTGGAGGTTTCCCCAAGGAACTTTCTAGTTCTTCCTGTATAATTCCCAGTTCGCTTTCCTCGGGTTGCGTACCGTTAGACGATTAAAGTTCTCAAAATTGACCACTAATTCTATGTACCGATGGTCCGAGAAGGATTGTTTCTCTTGGACTCCCCATCTAACAATCCTGTCTGCTAGGGAGTCAGAGTAAAGAGTGACGTCAAGTAAGTAGAAGGGAAGTCCTTCTGTTATTGACTATGAAGGTGGGTTCTTTACCCCAGAAGATTGGAGCTTAGGATAAAATCGAAGATTGACTCACCCCTCTCGTTCGTGTCAGTGCTTCCCCACTGATGATGATGGGCGATAGCATCGCAACCTATGATTCAGGTCGATCTTGTGCTTCCTGCTGTCTTCCACCAGCTGTTTGAGTAGCGGGTGCGGGGGGAGGGCCTCCTGGTCGTAGCCCATATACGCCGAACATACCCTTAGAGGCCCATTTGGGCTCTCTATGGCTGCGACTACGTGGTCTTCATTGCTGAAACTGGGTAGCAAAAAGTGGTCAAGGTTCTTTTTTGCAAGGATGCAGGCTCGCCTTTTTCCTGTTGTATCGGCATTGCAGAGCCTATACTCCGACGCCCCCAATCCAAGAATCCTGTCTCCAAGGATCCAGGGTTCCTGGATGAGGGCCACATCAGCTCCATTCTCGGTGAGGTGGAGGAGGAGGGCAGCTGTCGCCGCTTTACTGTGATGGAGGTTTATTTGCAAGATCGTCAGAGACATCCTTACAAATCTCCACCACAGTAATTTCTGCCTCCGTTTCGGAGCTCAGCAGAGAGTCCTCCTCCATTCCGACTCCACTAAGTGCCCTTGTCAAGTCGCTTTCCTCCGAGGTGTACCCTTCTAGGATGTCCTCCTCCTCATCCGACATTCCTTCTGGGTGCCCCTCTTCGGTCGGCTCCTACAAGTCCTGGCTTGGCCTTCGCATAGGATTTGTAGATACGGACCGAAACGTGTTCGAATCCGTACTTCAGCCGGTGCTCCGAACTTTCCAGGGCTTTTACGGTCTCCTCGTTTAGTGTGAGGACGACCTGCCTTCGCAATCCCACCGCTTCCTCGACCTTGGCGACTCTCCAGTCCGCCGTGGGAAGCGTCGGATTGCACATCCTAAGCATAGTTAGGATGGTCTTAGGGTCGGCTGGCTTTTTAGTGAGCCACACTTGCGCCCTCGGTTTGCTTGGGATCTCGTCCCAGTCAACCGAGACTAACTTAGCTCCAGGGAAGACCTCTCCAAGCGATGCAACCATACGCTTGTAAGTCTCTACCGATCGCGCGTCTTGGCAGGCAATTACCTTAACGGTATTTTGCCTATTCGCATTCTGGTGCGGGTCCACCGCATCTCAGCATCTCCTCCACGAAGCGCCCGTGCAACTCGATTACCACTCGTCGCCAAAGGTCCTTGGGGATGAGCCTATCGTTGGAGCACTGGTCCAGGACTCCAATTAGGGTTCTTCCCTTCGTCACTTCGAAGAACGTGCGGTTGGACGGCTGCGGATGGGCCTTTCTCCGAGGACCTCTGCCTTTTTGCGCGATCTCCTTGGCAGGATTTGACCCAGTACGTTTATTCGGATCCAGCCTCACTCCCGCCTTTACCGGATTAAAGTCGGGCAGGATCTTCCTTGCCCACCTTCCTTGCGATGGGGTCCTCCCTCATCAGAATAAAAACTGGGAGGTCGGCCGGTCCCCCAGAGTTCGCATATTAGTGTCCGAGCCCCCCCTCGGACAGGCATCCGAGGCATCCCCCCCCTTTGGCATATGCTGTTCCATCTTGGATTGGGGTGATTTGAGGAAGGGAGTGTTCTTCTCCCCGCCCGAGTACCGTTAGCCAGCATCCTCGGCAGAGACATGACCGTACCGGGACCTGTTACCAGCCGCCCTCACGTGGAGAGTATAGTCGCACTACCAGCGGTGTACACAGTTACGGCACGCAATTGCTTGCGTGTAGGTCCCCTTGTTGTACCCGTTGGCTGACGGCCTGTTTTTTGTTTAGTTTTGTCAAAATAAATTATTTTACAAAACTTTTGTAGCGGCAAAATTGTGTTGGAAAAATATTTATCGAACATTCTAGAATGCACTCGAAACAATTCGAATGCGATCTGTAATCCTAACTCATTCAATTCGGTTTTCATCCCCCGAATGTTGTGCGAGTGAGACCTACACTGTCGCACTCACTCATTCATTAATTTTGGTCTCAGCATTCTATCTCACTCAATTCATTTTCATGGTTGTCCATTTGAATGTCGTTTTTTTATCTATTCATGCAGACCTCTAATTTGTACCTTACATCCAAGTGTTAACTTGTTGCGTGGTGTGGGGACTCTTGCAATGCAAATGTGGCAGCCAAGATACTATTGCTTTTGGTCAGGACAGCAGTGTCATCAGCGTAGGTCGCAATAGGCACGTCTTGCTCATTCACTTTAGTTTTTGTTGGCATATCTGAAGCATAGATAGAGTATAGAGTAGGGCCGAGAACGCTACCTTAAGAAACTCCAGCTAAGATTGGTTTGGTGGACGACTTGTACCTATCGGCAGATACGATACAGCTGTGTATCGTAAGAAGATTTTTGGCTTTATACAGGAGCCAAAGGTGCCACTTTCTTTAAAAAGCCTGCTGAATGCCAAGGAAGGCAGCAACTGCATACTCCGTCTTCTCTAAGGCTTCTAAAGCGAAGTTCGCAACTCTATACAATTGCTCAGGAGTTCCATGTTGAAAACGAAAGTGGAACTTGAATTCTGGAATCGCACTGGTGACATTCTCAAGAGTAGCATGTTCAGAATCAGATTCTATTATTAGTCAGTTAATCCGACCTACCAAACTCCATAACGATCGGCCGACTATAATAATAATTAATTCAACGATCGGAAATGGTATTTGGTTGAAATACCAACTTAAGTGTTCTGGAAGATAGAAGCTTGGGAATTTTTTTATATTTTGTATTGTAATAAATTGGTTTTTATATGATATTTTCATAAGGATCGGTCAACTATATGCGATTTTTGCGATACGTTGTCGGTTTTAACTTAAGGGTATATCAACATCGGCTCGGCCCGAAGTAAGCTTTCATTTCTTGTTTTAAATAACGTTGTTAATAGTAAACTAGAATTATGCAATGTGCCATTAAGTTCATTAGTGTGATATGCACCGCAAGCCGTTAGTAATTCATATTGAGTTTTATAGTCTTTTGCCTTCTGCTTCACTTATTCCATATTATAATTCGAATAACACTAAATTGTCACTTATTAGTGCCTCTCTTTCAGCTTTTGATTGGCTTTTCCTTTTTTCGGATGGCTCAATCGATGAATGTCATACTAAGTTTTTGGTTGCCCTTTGTCGGGTTATGCAGCAGCACAGCGGTGTAATGTTAATGTTTAAATAATTTTAATGTTATGTTTAGTGTAATGTTTATTTATTAGGCTTAAGTATATAAAAATCGCTTAGTTGGTCGCACTCTCTTGGCCGCTCGACTCGACGGGCCTTTTTTTAGAGAGTTTAAGCTCCGCAATGTCTAGGTCGGGCCGCCCGCTCCAAGCACTGCTTTGAAGCTTTTGAAACCCGATTTCAGGTTGATACCATTTACACTGACTTCTCCAAAGCCTTTGACATAGTTTGCCATGCTGCCCTTCTGGCCAAGTTATATAAATAGTTATTCATTTCTTCCTATTAAGTTGGTTCAAGTCTTATCTGGCTGACCGACCATGCCAAGTTTCTATTGGAGACGCTATCTCGAGTCCATTTGGCATCTCCTATTGTCTTCTTCAAGGCAGCTCTCTGGGGCCTCTCCTATTTATTATTTTCATTAATGACATCTCTTTATGCTTTCGTCATTCCTAATGTATGCGAATGACCATAAAATCGATAGGGCCATTAGTTTCATTAGTGCAGGGGTGCCCAAGCTCAGCATACGGCAGAGCAAACTCCAATACCAATGCAAAAAATCACCAATACATTGGAGCAAGAAATTTTTTTTGCAAGTCATGTCGGTATACTGAAAAGTTTTTTTTGCAAGTATAAGTATACTTCGTTCCAACAGAATAAAGCGACTCCAGAAGAAATTTTTAAAATTTGCTCTTCTGCCTCTAAGGTTTCAGGATCCTCTACCTTAATACCAGCACCGCTGCCTTCTTCTCAATGTTTGCTCTTTTGAGGATCGGCGTACACTGGCAGCTTTAACTTTTGTGAACAATGTAGTCGCTGATAACATTGGGTCACAGGGCCAATTATATTTTAAATGAACCGATTGAGCGGCTTTTTCATATTTTAACTTTTTGCCACCTAGCCTCCGAATTAAGCGAAGCTCTGATAAGGTTGTTTTCAAACGCTTGTTAATCAGGCACCTATTATGTTTCTATTAGTATTGTATTATTATTTATTGGTTGGTAAATTGTTATTTTGAAGCCCTCTGGGGTCCCAGGTTCGATTTTGTTACTGGGAGGTTGTTTAAATTTTTAAAAAGTTTCAGTTTTATGATTATGTTTATATTTTCTTTTATTTTTTTATTATTTTTTTTTTACTTTTTTTTTATTAATATTTTTTTTTACTTTTCATATTTACTTTATTATTATTTTTAATTGCTATAATTCGGATACAAAATTCCGGAGGGACTCCCTTAAAATTGTATTAGCCGGACATGATATTAAATTTTTTTTTCTTTAAATCTACTAAAAAAAAAATAAAAAAAAATAATTTTTAAAGAAAGAAAAACTTAGAAGTCCTTACTAGGATTTGAACCCAAAAATATTGTACATACAGTAACTACTATATGCATTACACTACCACCCCGTCTCAACCATCAGCGACTCAAAACAGTATTTGTTCTACTGACTACCAGATCGGCGCATTGAAAACAAAAACAAGAAATTGAAAATTAAAATTGGAAGCCAAAAAATTTTTACGCCGTCTTGCGAGCAGTCACACATACATACAAAGGCGCACGCTTTTTTTTTACGCATACATGTAAAGAGTTCTGAAAATAGAATCGTATGTAAGTGCGTTCCCCCCTCACCAACAAGCTCGACGAAAAAAGTTGACAAAGTTTCTTGAAAAGTTTTGGGCCCTGATGTCCCATTTATTTACTTTATAATCTTTGGTAAAACTTTATTGCGCTGAGTGTACATACATATGTATATCAATTTCAAATAGACCCACGTGTCTTTTGTGCCGACACCTCGAAGAAAAGAATGTTCCTTTATGTTGCTGGCAGATTTTCTATTCTCCAGGCTACTCCATTTCAATAAAACTTAAATCAGCCTTGCCTATATTCGCTGTTTATTAGAGCTGGGAAAAAATCGATTCTCAGTGCATCGATTATTTTCGATGTTTAATAACAAAACATCGATTAAATCGAAAAAAAAATTCCTTTTTTATCATATATATTGAGATCTATTAATCTTATTTATTTAGAAAACAAAACAAAAAAATACTTTTCTTTGAAATAAAAAATTTAAGTTTCAACAAAATAAAAACGAAAAATACATAACATAACAAAAAATAAATGTAATTTCTGTAATCCATAGGTTCATACAGGCAAAAATAAGCTTTTTTACCGTATTAGGTTTAATAGCGGCGCGTCTATCGGAAACTATGGATCCGGCCCTAGAGCTGTTTTAAAATAAAACATTTCAATATATTTTTTTTAATTACACTTTAAATATTCGCACGTATCCTTTTTTAAAGTGGTGTGTTTTTTTTATGGATTCTATGCATCGAATTTTTTTTTTTTGCTTCGACCCAAAAAAAAAAGAATTGATGTAATCGATGTTTATCCCAGCATACTGTTTATGTATGTACTAGACTTCTGCATGAATGTATTCAAAACGACAAATGAATCATTTATTCTAAAAGTGAGCACACTCTTTTTACAGCACAGTATATTTGGGTGTGAGTGAGTAGGGTAGTATTTTTTGTTTTGATTGACAGTGTTTTCACTCATTGTATAGTTGTACAGCTGTTAATGAGTACAGCAAAATTGGTGTGCAGTATAGAGGTCTGCATGATTGCACTCAAAATTTTCGGTTATTTGAGTACAATAAGTTGAAGTCTCAATTGAGCGTGCCAAACCGGTTTCAACAAAGTGAGTAACGGATTGGTAAGGGTTGTTTTCGTTGTATGCGAAATGAGTGAAATTCAAACCAATGTGGAATGGATAGAATGAGTGAATGCAGAGTAAATACTTTGAGTACTCGGATAAAATTTTGGCATTCTTCTCATTCATTGCAGTTAGAGCAGAAGCTAAAAGTAGTTGCACAATTTTTTGTATACCTGCAAGCAGCTCGGCAAGCAGGTAGCAAGCAGCTACCTGCAAAGAGCCTTTGCAGATGCTAGAAATTTAACTTCTGAAAAGCGATGTATTATTGCTAACAATGCAGATACAATAAACAAAATTATGTTTTTGCATTCTGTTATGAAAAATTAAATAAATGACATACATACATATGTATATATAATAATTAATCCATGCCTTTCTATTTTTCTATTTCTTGTATTGAAAAACAACACAAAAACAAAAAATAAATTTGACGTCACAAATGCGACGCACAACTAACCGAGTACTCGGTTTAATAACTCATTTGGTTATTGCGTCGCCGTTCGGATAGAGTAAATTTTTTACTCATGCCTTTACCACATTTGCCAAATCCGTTTTACTCAATGTCTCACTCAGTCAGTCAGAACTTAGAGTGAGAGTGCCAAATGCTGCTTTGACTGTATTCATGCAGACCTCTAGTGCAGTAGTCAATGGTGTACAGTGTTTTGGTGTTCAGTTGACTTACTGTACAGTGAGAGAAACTTCATGACTGGAACATACCCACATAAATATTTCTCGTGTGTATGTATGTCCGATTAAAAAATGTATTTGTTTTTCGTTTCAAATTTATTTATTATAAAATTGTGTACTTATAAACTATTATTATTTAAATTAAAACTTATTTTAATAATTATGTTATGTTATGGTCTATTTTTGTTATGTTCTATATGGTCTATATTTAAATTATTAATGTTATAATGAAGGAACATTATTTTGTTGACCATGCCTTCATTGGTGGCAATTCTTGATCTTTTTTTCGGAAATTAAATTTTTTGCAACAGAAAATGCTCTTTCGGATACTGCACTGCTCGCCGGAGCTGCTAATATCTTGCAGCTAATTCTATAATGGTCTTTGTTGAATGACCACCACTGAAGAACATCAAAGTCTTCTCTATACCCTTTATTGACATTTTTATAAGTTTGAAGCTCCTCCTGAATGTATGATAAAATGTTGGTGTTTTGAATTGGTTCTGAATAGTCTGCAAATATGTTGTCTATGACATGTGTAGGTTTAATTAATTTTTCAATGTCATCATTTTGGCTATTTATATGAATATTAATCATCATTTCTTCTACTTGTTTAAAAGTTTGGTGCTTTTCTAATTGTGAAAATTTAGCTAATTTGTTGGTGGGTGGAAACAAAAACAGGGCAATGTAGTGAAATTTTTTAAGATTTTGTATAACTATCGAATCTATGTACTCTAAAAGCTTTAGTTTGCATTTTTTGACTATTTCTAAATCATTTTGTATTGGTGAGGATATTTTTTTTAAATTATTGATGTGTGGAACAGTTAAGTGTAATGTTGGATAATTGCTTCCCTCCAGCTTTTTGGAACACATTTCAAACGGTGAAAGAAGCTTGACCATTCCGCTAATATTGTTTAAATTTATGTCTTGGATGAAAAAATATTTGTAGTACAAATTTTGTACACGTCAAATAGTTGTACACGTCAACAGACAAACTGTACAGTGTGTTGAAAAAGGCACAAATTTAGTACTCACTAACGACAAGTACAACGATATACTGTACTCACTAGAAGTGAGTACACTTAAAATGTTGTGCTACTTTGTTCCGACCTATAGAGTACACTGTACAGTATAGAATGAGTGCAGTGTTTTACTGTACACTACACTACTGTACAGATCTGTACAGAAAAATGAACACATTCATGCAGAAGTCTAGTATGTACGTATGCATTGAAGATTAAATGATTTGTAGGAAACCATAAAATCGAGAAGACTTTGTTTACTGGGGGAGCTAAGCAAAATCCTTCCACTACAATTTCGCTTCAATTTCTCTTTAGGGTGCCAACAGTCTTGCTAGTTTTTTTGCTAAAATGAGCAAAAAAATCATTTTAAAATCAATCATCATCATTTTTTTGTTCGATTGATCCATAATGAGTGTTGAATTTGTGACTAGACTGATAAAATGAATAATTTTTTATATACCGAATGATTTTTGTTTAGGATAAACTACTCGGAATTGTGTCAGGGCGAACATGTTTCACTGATTTGGAGGTTGTTGAAGATTTGCAAATTTCACTAAATCAATAGTGTTTTGTGTGGAACCCCTGTTTAATTAATTTAAGTAGAATTTAGACAGATTATTATATAATTTATAATGAAAATACTTTATTTGAATTTGGGTTTAAAATTATTTATTTCCTTTAACTGTCCCCTTAAGTAACGCACTTTATTACGGAATTGGTACAATTTATTGCAGAATTACGGTTACAGCCAAAGACGACATCCACCGTAGCTCCTCATTTTTATACAACGACAAAGCCACGTCGAAAACAGCTACCAGGTTACAACAAAGGATTGAATGAAGTCGTGCGTGCTAAAGAAACTCATTTCTCAAATCAAATGAACCAAGAGAACAACCTCTTCGCCGGTGGAATTAGTGTGTCTCAGAGTTCCAACCGTTTAATTTCTGATGGTAATGTTGAAAATGGAAAAATCGACGTTAAGATAAACGAAGCTGAAGGTAAGTTAAATATTAAAAACCATTAAAAACCCTTTTTCATCATGTTAAAAGGGTTTATAGAAATAATAGAAAAAGTCAGGGATGTACACCTTCTTGATCAGCATCAACAGCATAGTTCGGGTGTCTGCCTGTAGGAATCTTAGACACTCAGACTCCAAATCTTTACAAATCAAAGTTCAGACTAATCTGACAATCTTTAGAGAACTTATATAGGAGTGCTACACAAAACACTTCAACTTAAATATTCACTTTAGGGTGCCACACATGTCTATTTTGGGCGTTTTTAAAAAAATGAAAATGGTAAAATGATGTTTTTTGTAAACACTAGTGAAATCAGTTGCGTTTTATCCAGTAGTATTTTATAAAATTAACTGATTAATTTTTGAGTTTTGAAGGTGATTATGATTTACGGCAGTGATCGGCACCCCAATACATTGAAATGATTTTAACGCATTAGTATTAGTAACGAATAGCAGAAAATAGGCTATTGTGAGCATGACATTTCACAAATTTATACTGTGTGTGTGTGGCAGAGCTTGGGCAGAGAAATTTCCTATGCCCCCGGGGTAGGGTCGTGCCGACCACTGCACTATAGGAAATATGACCACTTTTTCTGGCCAAAAATAATATCTCAAGAACGAAACAAGATATTTAAGTTCTGATTTTTGATTTGAGTTCACATTAGACATCTGCATGATTACATTCATAACATACGTCTCAAAGAATACTTTCGAATTGAATAGAATGAAGTGAAAGAAATGTTAGAAATGAAATGTCATTGAATGAGTACAAGTTTGTGTTCCTCTCATAATTTGACAGGTCAAACTAAATGAAAGAGAATGAACGAAACTAAAAGTAAAATGAAAGATTTGACAGATGCCAGATTTGACAGGATTTCAATACTTCCCTTTTTGACAACTCCGGAACAAAGCCGAAATCATGAAAAACCAAATGGAACAAGAAGCCGAGGAATCTGTATGTATTTGTAGACCTCGTTTTTCTAAGTTTGGTTTTTAGGTTGTGTGTAATTTAGTTTATTATTAAATGCAAGGCGGCTTTTGCTTATTCCGCCTTTGCAAGAATCCTTCACAAGTTGTTAAGGGATTGTCACAGATGGCAGCTGGTTGAAAAGACAGTTTACCAGCGCTGTCGACTTTGTAGCCTGTAAGATGTGCTATACAGTTTTAAAGTTTACAGGAAGCACATCAAACCTGGTGAAACAATTTCAAACCTGGTCAATTTCTACAAGAAAACTTTGACATCAACAATAATGAAACCCAGTTGGTAGACGATGAATTTGCTGATTTTTTCGATGTTCCCCATGTTGAGACAATGCAAGACAAGGTGGATCAAGAAATTTCTGGATATTGCAATATTAATGCAGCTTACACCATTGATTTTAATGCTTTAGCTTGGTGGCATATGAATAAGCAATTTTTCCGCTATTGCACAAAACAAGCTGCAAAATATTTTGCATTCCAGGAAGCCGCGCGGCGTCAGAACGTACATTTTCAAATTACAGAAAAGCGTTGTCAAATAGCCACTAATTCAGAAAACATAAACAAAATAAATTTATTGTTAATATAGAAATAAATTAAATTAAAACTTAAACATTAGCAACTCGAATCATTCGAATGAAACGTCTCTGTTTTCAACATTCTCAATTCATTCAATTCGTTTCCTTTTTCCTATTAGTTGTGTAAATGAGTAAGAGTAAGACAACCGAATCTCTCACACCGGGTTGGCTTTGCTTTCAAATTCACTTAACTCATTTTGAGCATTGTACATTTGAATGTGTGTTTTTTGACACTCATGCAGATGTCTACATGGTCAATAGATTTAAGAAACACATTCTAACTCAAAAACTATGCAAGATATTTAGATTTTTATTTTTGATTTGAGTTTATATGGTCAAAAGAACTCAGAAATGAAAAAATTGTGGGCGTGGCACCGCCCCCTATTTAAAAATAACATGCTAACTGTTCGGTTTTGCACTAGTCTCACAGCTAACAGATTCACATTCAAGGTGTTGAGGTTGCCTCCTTAAATTATGAATTTCTTCGAAAGTGCAAAAAAGTGCATATTCATATTTCACTCATTTGAAGAAAATTAAACAATCTACAACATGGACTAAATTACATTGTCCAACTCGGCCAGAATTAGTTTAAATCTCTTTTTAAAAATGTGATTTAATTCTAAAAATTTCTTTTGCTAGACTGCTTACATTTTCAGTTTATTAAAAAGACAACACAAGTTTTTTGGACACTTCACATACACAAACACATAATACAAACCACATTGAAAAGTATTCATTTCAAAACTTTTGATTTTGTCCATAAAATTTTCAGTATTTTCGTTTTTAAAATCGCACCAAAATATCTTAAATTCTAAGCTCATGCAAATGTTAACATCAACATTTGATGTTAACAGCTGTTTTTAACAGCTGATTTTTCGCAGTGGCGCCATCTATGGAAATTTCTGGTACGCAACATTAAAAATTAATCTATTGTGAATGATATGCAGTTAAAATTATTTATATTCTTTAACTTTCAAAAAATGGTTTTTGGCCAGAAAAAGTGGTCAAATTTCCTATAGTGCACTGATTTACGGTGATGCTACGTTTTTTAGTTCGAATTCGGAGTACAAATTTTAACAAAAAAAAATATTAAATGAAGTTTAAGTCTAATTTTACCCCTTTATTATGAATTTAATTATGAATTTGATGTATAAAATGTGGGCAGAGAGATGAGTACCTACTTTAGTGACTACAGCCGTCCTTTTTTCTCCATGTTTGACGCTTTTATTCAAAAAGTTACGTGGTTAAATTATCAAATGGACTTTCGGAATCATTATTTTTATGATATATATATATATTTATTTGGTGAATTATTTGGCTTACTTATAATAAGTTATAAAATCTTAATTTTACAATTAATTTTTGGCTTTTTTATTGGGTGAATGGTGCCATGGTGCCCCTATGTATGGTGCGCGCCACCAATACAGAGGCGCCATCAACGGATTCCAGGAATAGGGCTTCGACATCAGATCTCAACCCTAAGTTAATCCTGACTATCGTTTGTGCACTCTACTGGAAATGCTGCAATGAAATTTAAAAGTGAGTGCCTTGAGAAATGTTCAAGCGGCCCCAAGCGAGTAGTCGTATAAAATAGTCATTAGAAAAAAAAGACCCAAAAAAGTCGCGTGCCGAAATTCAATCCAGACTCTGCTGATTTTACTGCAGCTAGCTCGTGCTCTACGGCAGACTATATAGTAGAAGAGAATCTGGATAAAATTCGAACAAATTTGCTTCGCAGGAAGCAATTCAAAGAAATGTTTTTAAAACATATGGAAGGCAATGAAACGCCAGCAGCAACGATGTTCAATGAATTCTCTGCCAATTAGTGACAAGGTACCTGACGATATGAAAACCACCAGAGGAAATATTAGTTTAGTAGCCAGTAGTTTAGTAGTTTAGTATATTAGTAGCCAAATATAGACGCTAAGCTGCAACACACAATGCTTACAACTCCAGTTAAGACGCGCAATGAGTTTTAAAAATGAGCTAAAACTTTTTCGTTCGTCAAGCGAAAAGATCATCCCAACCCAGTAAACGTAAAATTTTTTAGAAAACTGAGTCTTAAAATAGCTGATTGCTGCTAAAGGCTTAGTGCTACAATAACAATTAATGAAATCAAACTTTGTAATGATGTGTATAACCTTTCTGCTTCGAGCGCTAGTGTAAATCATACTAATTCTGATCCCGATCTGTTTTGGTGAATACTAGGTATTTCGGTATTTAGATTCATAAAATCAGACTTACGAAAAAAAAGAACTCTTTGAGTTTTGAGTGGAGACATTTTTTATTGAAACCTTAAAAGTGGGATGATAAGAATCCTTAGTGTTTAAGAGGGGCAACGCTCTGGAAAGCGTTATTCCATCTGAATCGGAAACGAAACATTCTTATTTTGAATACGCGTCAATTGTCACCTCATTATTCTTGTTTATTTTCGTTTAGAAGTGTTATAAGAAAACACTAATTTTTTCTTCTTCCACAACATAGTGTGTCCTGCTGTTTGCAATATTCTTTTTTCGCAATTCTGAAAAAAAAATTTACATGTAGTTTACTAAAATAAATACAGAAACAAGAATGGAAAGCTAACTTCGGGCGGAGCCGAAGTTGATATACCCTTGCAGTTAAAACCGGATATATATCGCAAACATCGGATATAATTGGCCGATCCTTATGAGAATATCATAATAAAACCAAATTATTACAATAAAATATCTTAAAAAAATTTTTAAGCTTCTATCCAAAATCCCAAAGTTGGTATTTCTTCCAAATACCATTTCCGATCGTTCAGTTATATGGTAGCTATAAGATGTAGTCGACCGATCGACCGAATTTGGTAGGTCGGATTAACTAACCAAAAATATATTCTGTACTAAGTTCCAGCTTTTTATACCCTTGCAGAGGGTATTATAATTTTGGTCAAAAGTGTGCAACGCAGTGAAGGAGACATCTCCGACCCCATAAAGTATATATATTCTTGATCAGGATCACCTCCGGAGTTGATATGAGCATGTCCGTCTGTCTGTCTGTTTCTACGCAAACTAGTCTCTCAGTTTTAAAGCTATCGTCTTGAAACTGCACTTGCACACACCCTTCTTTCCTTTGCACGTAGTATATAAGTCGGAACGGCCAGGATCGGCCGACTATATCCTATAGCTGCCATATAACTGATTGATCGGAAATGCTATAACTTTGGTGTTTTTAGAGTTAGAGAGTTCAGATTTTGTACGATTTTTGGCAAAATAATAGGGCTAGAGAGGAAGCTATGAAAGCTATGAGTAAGAACGCTCAGTATGAAAAGACAAAAGTAGATAAAATACATGCTTTGGTTGAAAGCCATAAAATTGGCGATCGTGAGTTATTAAAAAGTGAAGAGAGCATCAGTCAGAGTTGAATACTTGAAGAGCTTAACGACGGCAAGAGTCGTGCGTGCAGAGAGGAGAAAGATTTTTGCAGAAATGATCGTAGTACTCTAGGTTTTATGTGAATAGCCTGCTAAAATGATGTTGAGATTATAAATGAATTGGTAGCCAGATGATTGAGCAGAAGAGAGCAGAACTC
Organism: Drosophila pseudoananassae pseudoananassae; assembly: GCA_018153035.1. Taxonomy (NCBI): domain Eukaryota; kingdom Metazoa; phylum Arthropoda; class Insecta; order Diptera; family Drosophilidae; genus Drosophila; species Drosophila pseudoananassae. The sequence goes on from JAECXR010000007.1 coordinate 2,278,982, forward strand.
TGAAATGTTGGTTAAAAGGTTATGCTGCTAAGTTAATGAAGATTGGTAACCAGATGATTGAGATTGAACGGAAGAATAATATTAAAAGTTGTAAAAAGAAAAGAGAGTTATCCTGCTAATCTAATCTCTGATGGATATCTAAGTGGTTGAGTTTGTACGGAAGAGAGCTTTTACTCTAAAAAAAATTGAAAATTGTTATCCCGTCAAACTAATGCTTGAAGGCAAAAAGAATAATGAATGAAGAATGAATAAGCTAAGCAACTGTAAGAGTAAAAATTCAGTAATAATAAAAAATTAGTAACGAAGCTTGACGACAAATCTTGGTTTGTGCGAAGGAAAACGAAAAAAAAATGAAAAAAACCATGACATAGAGAAAGGAAGAAGAAAGTGAAGTTTTCGATGAGAGCGTGTTAAAGAAGGAGAGAAAAATCCCTGCTGAGCGTGGCACCATGATAAAAAAGAGATGACGAGCAAGTGGAGGAGGGAGTCAGCTAAGAAAAGCCCTATAGAGAGAAAGAAAATGAAAAAGATCATTGCGACCCGTGGCGCTGTTTGAAATATAAAATAGCGGATGAATCGAACCCTCTTTCGCCGACGGAGCAACTCTCATTAATCAATTCATCATCGTCTCGTTGACTCGCCTTGTACGATACCTGCTGAGAGTGCCTAAAAGTAAGTAGAAAGTATCATTAATGTTATGCAGTATAAAAGATGTGCGTTACTGAGCTAATGGAGAAGATTAATCAGGGCGCAGTGAGCTTCATCAATGCGTCGCTGGCGTCGCCGAACCAACGTCGGTAAAGAAAATGTGTGTACCGCGGTCAAGTACAGAGTGGAAACACAAGTTCAGATGCAGGCGCTCTTTGATGTCGAACCAAACGTTAGGGTTCCTACACCTATCTTAACGCTTTGGGATGATCTGCCATCCAAATACGAGGATATCAAGCTAACGGACGAACGATAGGGTTCGTACCCCTATCCTAGCGCTTAAAGACGATCTGGTATCCAAATACGAGGACACCAAGCTAACAGACGAACTATTCTATAAACATCACAGTGCACTGCAATGGTCCTTTGAGCTGATATCTACCCCAAGGTGCTCTAGAAGAGGTTACAAGAGGGGCGGAAAATCGGAGTAAAAGGCCCTTTGTGCCCAAAGGTGCATTCCCGGTAACTATCCAAAAAAGCTCAATTTAAGCAGGGCTTCGATCGGCCTATTTTTATGTGCTTGCACAGGGTATTATCATTTTGCTCAACAGCAACGAAATGAAGAAGACATCTCAGACTATAGGTATATCTATTCTTGATCAAGATCACCTCCTGAGCTTAAATAAGCATGTCCGTCTGTCTTTTTCTACCCTCAGACTCTGACTCAACTTCAAACATTTGAAACACACACTGTATATTCTAAAGCTGCCATATTTGGTGTTTTTAACAAGGACCGTATTCATTATGAGTTTTATTTTAAAAATCACAAAATGATCATTATTGTCTGATCGAAAAAAAAATCAGAAACTAGTCATTATTCTTTAATCCAGGGGTGCCCAAGCTCAACATACGGCTGTAGTGTACAGTTAGTAACAGTAGCGGCCAATCGTTGCTCGTGGCCTTGAAGCCCTTACTGTCCTTTCCTTCCGCCTTATGATATTTATGAAGGAAGCTTGGCTGCGAATGGTTTTACTGTCGACGTTCACCCTGGGATCGACGGTAGTCTTTGCCCACGGCGTATAGGAGATTTCGGTGTCGTGCACTTCTAGCGTTGCTCGGTTCTAAGCTTGTCGGAACGGTGGGGGTTCTTCCTTGTCTCCTATATAACACCACTCTACTCTAATAATTATTTAAGTGCATTTTACTGTTCGTTAATGATCGGGAAAATAGTTGAAATGGGACCTGTTGGAAACGGACGGACGTCGGGTTGCATTCAGGAACAGAGAAACTATCGTTTGATCAGGGTGGCTAAGGTGTCGTTTGCCCCCTTTTCTTTACCCTCCCTACCTTGATACCTCGATATGGATCTATTGGGTATCCCTTGTGTCAATGTTCTCTATATGTACAAAGCAACAGACCCAAAAAAATAACCGTCTATTCCATAGTAATAAGTTCTCTATTTAATATTAATATCAAAATAAACTTCATATGCATTTCCGCCATAACATAATATTGAAATTATAAATTGAAATTCAAAACAAAAGGGTAAAATTCAAAAATCATTTCAGCTTCATCTTACGTTAAATTATCCTATCTGCCACACCGATAGTCACCGCATTCACTTATAAATATATATATATATATATGGAGCTAAACATTTAAGTTTGTTTTTACGGACTTACGCTCGTTTCCGGCGATGCAGGTTCGTTGGGCCCATCGAAGATGCAGATTCCTGTAAAAGTGTCGCTTCTCGTGTTATAAGTAAGGGAATGAGGTGGCTGTGTGGTGCATGTTCAGTTACATATATGTAGATACTAAATAGAAATAGAAATTAACCTAGATAAATGTCTCTTAAATTCTTATCACTAAATTCCAATTAACAAAACGTTTTAAACTTCTCTCATCCTAGTGAGTGCTTGGCCAGTGCTAAGATCAGTGCTGGATCTAAGTCGTTGTGGGAAATGTGGAATAGCGGTACGAGGTCGGGGCAATAATATTACGGCGTGGTTTAGCCGTTTGGGGTACGCCGATGCACACGGACGAGCCGGCTTAAGATTGGCTGTTCCGCTTAGCGGCTATTACGTCACCAGATTGGGGTTAGTTGGCACGTGTGCTCGGCTCTTCATCCACGTGATCTCTATCCCTCTATCCTTCTTATATTCCACCTTTCGCCGCTTCCTCCTACCGACCGGTTGCCTTTGTGTTTGTCAGTGGCCACTTGCCACACCGTAGCAAGGATAGGAATAGCGCGAACGCGCCACGCGACTTGCGCGAGGCTAACCGGCCGGTGGTGATCACTCTGCGGTTCTTCACTGTAACACAACTATGTATGTCTCACTTAACCGTTCACTATCTATCCCTCATATTTACCTTTTAGCTATTTGTCCACTACTTCTGGTCTTTGCTCAATAACTATAGTTTTGGTCTTTGTCCAAAGACCAATAGGCCAACTACTTGGGCACGTGGCTGCGGTTTCTTATAATTTTTTACTGATTATTCTACAGATATTATTTCGATGCGTCTGCTCCCTTTCGATCGCAAATTCAAATGACCGACAAGCTAACATTCGCTGCTACGTGACCGTGAAAATCTCCAAACTTCCAATAACGGAACTTTTTTGATCTTCTTTATACTGGCTCTCAGTGCTCTCACCTCGAGCGCTCCCGAAGAGAGAGTATTGTACATCTTCGAGTTGGAGCGAGATGCCTATATCGCGCTCCCTGTTACAGAATTCGACACCCTACCTTTTGGCTAAGGCATTTCCGACTGCCGTTGCGACTAAAATTAAATGTTTTTCCTTGGGACCCCACAACCACAGTTAATAAAGCCGAAGTTCTTCGAAGGACGCGTTAACTGAAAAAGGGTCCTGTAGGTTGCTATCTGCCTTATTATCTTTTATGTTTTGATATCTTTAAAATGGTACACGCTTAGGGATTTCTCCATTTCGCTGACTAATTCGTAATAAATCGGGCTTATCTTCTTCTTAATCGTTGCTTTGATAAACACTGGTGTTAGCTTACTGCTGAACTTCCTGGACGCATTGCTTTGCGCGAAGCTACGTGCATACACTGTATCTCCTTCCTTCAACTTTATGGAGCGACTGCGTAAATTGAAAATTCTAGCATTGGCTTCATGACAATGATTGATTCTCTCTTTCGCTTTCTTTCGAGCCAACAATAATACGTCCGGAGTTTTTAACGCTACATCGTCCGTTAAAGCATTTAATTTCCTGAGTAATTCATAATCTCGTCCGTCTACAATCATGTTCTGACCAAAACATAGGAAATACGGCGAAAAGCCCGTACTCCGATGCACACTCGCCCTTAAGGATGCACTTATCTGCTCGATATTTGAATCCCAGTTTACAAACCGGGCACTCAGAGACGTAGCTGCGAATTTGAGTAACCATCCCTGGCCAGTATAAATATCGCTTTAGCTTCTGTATCATTTTGGCCATGCCAATGTGAGCCGAATCGGGAGGATTGTGACCTCGCGATATCACCTCGTCAACTAAGTTGACTGGAACGTACAGTTTCCACGCTTGTTGTTCTTGCACTTCATCTCCGCTTGATGCTTCTGTCTTTTGTAAACAAACTGGTCGACTATTTTAAAATCCGGTAACCTGTCTTGATTAGCTCTGATCTGTTCTCGTAACTCTTTGTATTGCGCTGAATTAAACTCTTTGCAATCTAAGTCAATAATAGGTCCACTATCCATTATCTCATCTATTGTTCCTTCTTCTCTACGTGACAATGCATCTGCTACGACGTTCTGGGAGCCCTTGCGGTGCTCTATTTTCAATTTGAGTCCGCGTAACTTCATTGCCCATCTTTCCAAACGACCTCTCAAGTCTTCCTGCTTCAAAAGCCACTGAAGTGCGGCGTGATCCGTGACGACTTGGAAATCCTGCCCTTCAATATAGGCTCTAAACTTCTCTATTCCCTTTATAACCGCTAAACATTCTAGTTCCGTAACGGAATAGTTGCGTTGGGCCTTTGACAATTTTTCAGACATGTATGCTATAGGCAATTCTACGCCGTCTTCATTCTTTTGCGCCAACACACATCCTAGTCCGTACAGGCTGGCGTCGCATAATAAAATAAACTGTTTCTGGAAGTCAGGCGTCCGCAGAATTGGAGACGACGTCAACATCTGCTTTAGCGTCTCGAATGCCTCGTCGGCTTCCTTATTCCATTCGAATTTCTTGTTCTTTTTAAGAGGGTCTGTCAGTGGGGTCGCTATAGTACCGTAGCTGTCCACAAACCGCCTATACCACCCTGAGGGGTATACCCAACCGAGGAATCGTTTCAGCTGTTTCGCGGAGCTGGGAACTGGAAAGTTCTCGACCGCACTGACCTTTTCTGGGTCGACTTTCAATTGGCCGTGCCCAATGACATATCCTAAATATCTAATCTCAGTCATGCAAAACTTCGATTTGGCTATATTAATTGTCAGGTTTGCCTTTCGGAAATTGATTGCGATTTCTTCGAGCAATTTCAAATGTGACTCGAAATCTTCTGACAAAACTAGCAAATCGTCTAAGTATACAAATACTCTCGTGCGCAGGGCTGGTGGTATGACTATGTCCATTAATCTGCACAGAGTTTGAGCCGCGTTGCAAAGACCAAAAGGCATTACTTTGTACTGATACAATGGTCTGTTTGGAATAGTGAAGGCTGTGTACTGCCGTGACTTCTCTTCCAATGGTATTTGCCAGAACGCGTGTTTCATATCTAGTCCCGTAATGTAGCGAGCTGGTGGCAAGCGACTAAGTATGCCATCCACATGAGGTAGTGGATACGCATCCTTGATCGTGAGTTTGTTCACTTCCCTAGAATCTAAACATAAACGAACCTTGGGTCCCTTTCTAACGAGAACGCAATTGCTGCTCCATGGACTCTTGGATTCCTCTATTATTCCTAATGCCAACATGTTCTCTACTTCTTTAAACATCATTTCCTCTTTTGCTGGTGAGATCGGCCAATGTCGCTCCTTGACAGGCTTTGCATCACCAACATCAATGCTATGTTCCAACAAAGGTGTTCTCCCTAAACCGTTTCTTTCATAGGACGGTAACTTTGCTATGACTAAATCTAGCATCTGTCTTTGTTTAGTCGAAAGCGCGTGTGTTTTGGGAACTTCACACTCTGACTCCTCTCTGTCTTCCGCAATTTCCGATACTAATTGCTCTTGTCCCACAATTTTATCTAATAATCCGAATTCTCGCCAGAAATCTATGCCTAAATAGACGTCTTGCTTGAGATCTGGGATTACAAAAAATTCAATCGGCTTTCTAAGATCCCGATACACTATCTCCGTCTTGATTTTTCCCGTGACGTTGCATAATGCGTCGTTAGCTGTTTTAATCCTACCTGAGCACTTGCGCACTTTCAAGTTCTTCGTCGCTTCAATAGCTGCTTTGCCACCTATGCAACTTATGGACGCGCCTGAGTCCAGTAACGCTAGGTATCGGTTCTTTTCTATTTCAATCTCTGTATAGAGCCTGTTATCTGAGTTCAAAATTATCGCTGAGACTAACTTCTGTCGACACATCTGAACTTCCCTCCAAAATCTCTGTATTCTTCTTTTTGAACGTCCACTCTCTCTCACAAGAGTTGACGTTCCCTAGGATCCGTTCTCTTGCTGCCTTATAATTTGCTTCGCGAATATGATAGGGCTTGAACTGTATTGATCTATCCGGTAATGTTTCGTTAAGTTTGTGCTCCTTCCTGAGCGGAGACAGACTTATCGTAAGTTCTGTTTGAGTACTATTATCGTTCTTTATTGTCTTGGATGCGACGCCTTCACGTTGATCGTCGCATCCCCTCTCTGGTTTTCCGGCGGGTTGCATTTTTGACACCGGGGCTTGTAAGTGTCTTTTGCCCCGCATCCATAGCAAAAGATACTGCGGGCGTCAAGACAGTCGTCAAAGCGATGTCCGGGCTTGTCGCAGTTCCAACACTTCAACTGCTTTCGTTGAATTGCCGCCACTTCACTGAAATCTTCATTATCAACGTCTGGTTCCAATTGCGAAACTATGGGTCTCTGATAAAAGCTGTTTCTCCCTGCTTGAGGTCGCATCTGTCTACAAAACTGCTCATGTGTGCGGATCTCCGACCTTAATTGAGTTAAGGTGGGCACGTGCAAATGCATAAGCTCATATCGAAGTGATGGCTTGGCGTGTCTGATAAGAAGCTTTACCTTCTGTAATCGGGGTATTTAATCGGGCTACGAGCTTCTCTACTTGGAATTGGTATTCTTCAAAAGAATGGTTCTTTTTCTGCCTGTCGCCTACTGTTAATCAACTCCCAGATATCCATATCCGAATCACTTTCCCTGAACTTATTCCTAAATTCTCTGCAAAAGTCCCTCCACTCGAAATGTTGGTAGGAACGATGGAAATTCCAGAACCATTCCCCTGCTTTGCCTATAAAGAATAGGTGTAAATGATAACACAAGAGCTGTTTATCTCCGCTGAGATTCTGCTTAGCTAATGCTTCAACTCGGTAAAGAAATTCTTCGGCTTGCAATCCCTCCTTCGTACCGTCGAACTTAATGTGCCAACTCTGGATGATGCTTGGTACTTTTGCGGGCTGGAATGCCGAATAGGATCTGCCTAATTGTTGACCGTATTGGTGGCTGTTCTCACTGGTCAATACTGCTGGGTGTTCACTGTCGAACTGAGTTTGGTTCTCAGACCTGTGTCTACTAGTATTTGAGGGTTGGTTTCCTATTTGCAGGTTTTCAAATTGCAACTGAATAAATTGCGTGAGGTCTTGCTTAAGTATCTGCTGCTGTGCTTGCATGGCGGCTTGGACTATTTTGCTTATTTCTTCAATACTATCTCGACGTATCTACAGCTGACTCCGTGCCAAGGCTCTGCTCCCGGCGTTCCGTCTCGTTTTGTTGTCGGTTCGACCTGAGCGTCATACCTGTGCGCTGCATAGCTCCTCTTCTTGGTACTACTGGTCTGCCTCTGCGTGACCTTGTCCTAGCAGGGTCACTGCTTCGATTTGGATCTACCTCTACTACAATGTTGTTACTGCCTGATGGTGCCGTATCGACTACGTATTCTGCAGCTGATAGTTCTGCCAACAAATTGTTGCGCGACAAAGAAAGTTGATTAGCTGTGCATTTGGTGTGACACAAAGGACACTGGCACGTTTGCGTCAAGCATTCTCGTATGCACTGATTATGAAACGTATGACCGCACCGGGTCGTTGCTTTTAGCTCCTTTGCTATCATGGGCCTCTTACATATCCCGCACTCCGTCATGTCTTCGTCTGCAGCAGCTGCTGCCAGATTTGAGTTGCTGTGTCTAACTGACATTCTGTTCTTGAATAACTAACTTACTATTTCCTTTCATATGGGTCTGTGCCTTGGACTGAGATCTAAAGTATCTCCTACTGATGATTCCCTGAACCCTACATTAATAAAAATTATAAACAACAATGTTGAATTAGCGGCTTAAGTATGTCTTTTTTGTTCCGGTACTATTCGATCGAAGTATCTTCGAAAGATGTAACTCCACAAACAAATGTCCCATACTCTCACTACTAGACTGCAAGAACTTATCGGGTATGAAGTGTCGGTTCGTTCTGGTCGCCCATTCCGTTTACCTCGAAATAAGGCCGCGATTCCTAGATACGGTTTCCTGAACCACCTCATCAATTCCACAATAAATTCTTCAGTTGATTCTCATTCACATGCTAAGAAGGCCGTTTCAGTATCTGATGTTCACGTGGTCGTCCCGATCCGTACGTACTCGAATCGCGGTCGCAATTCCAATGCGGGAAATGTGTGAAACGACATGCTCACAGCCTACTTTCTGCTATTCGTTACTAATACCACTAACCATACAGCATATAGACAACCCATTTCATATAACGAAAATGGACGCAAAAATTTCTTGCGACAGGCCCCAGCAGGCCCCAGAGAGGATTTCTTACGCTCATCGTTCGTTCATCTTACGCTCATTCTCTCATTAAATGCTTTCTGTTTCTCAGTCTCTGAACGGAGCGCGATGAAGAAGGTTGGCCTGCGCTTCGGTTGATCTTTGTATGTATGCGTGTCACACATTCACATACACGGGTGTATGTGGGCGTGCGATTTCGTTTCGAAGCCAGCGCACAAAATTTGGATTTTTCTTACTTTTCAGGCTTGCTACCCTAACAAAATTCGAGTATTCGTTATTTGATGAAATGACGAAAGAAATTATATTATTTTTTATATTCTATTATTTATTATTTCAGCATACATTTTAAATTTATTTAGGAATAAGATTAAGTGTTGGCAGTAAAATGTTTTGCATATATATATTTTTACGAATCGTTAAAAATCAATATACTGAGATAGGAACAGGGTATATTTCAGTTGAAAATATTTCAGTCGATATTTCAGTGCCTGCATACCCTACCGATGGATGATTTTTAGGGGACCGGACAGCAACAAAAATATTAAAAATTTTTTTTTGGAATACTTGCTATGAATTTTCCTTTCATTTAATAAATGTATGATTTACAAATTTTAAAACAAATTTCCATTTCTCTACTTTTAATGGATGTTTACAACAAATTATATCAAAGAAAATTTTTGGAATAAGTTGGTACCCTTTTTGAAATTTTTATTTTGAAATTTACATTAAAATCATTTACATTAGTAAATAAAAATTTGGATGGATGCATCGAGATGCATCGGTAGGGTATGCAGGCACAATCCACATGAAGAACAACAAAAACTTAAAAGCGATCGGCGTTTTAAGAGATGTCGCCTGAAATATACCCTGTTCCTATCTCAGTATATTGATTTGTAATGATTCGTAAAAATATATATATGCAAAACATTTTACTGCCAACACTTAATCTTATTCCTAAATAAATTTAAAATGTATGCTAATATAATAAAAAATAATATAATTTCTTTCGTCATTTCAACAAATAACGAATAACCCTAACAAAATTAGGGTAGCAAGCCTGAAAAGTAAGAAAAATCAAAATATTGTGCGCTGGCTTTGAAACGAAATCGCACGCACACATACACCCGTGTATGTGAATGTGTGACACGCATACATACAAAGATCAACCCTTCAGTACCAAAATTCCTTACCCCGACGTTTCCTGGCGACATTGTCGAAAAACAAAAACAAATTGCATGGGCTTCGTTTACTCAAGTCCGAAACGAAAGGGGAAACGAAACTTCTACCTGCTTTTGGTTTTTGACGATGATTTTCGAAGCTTCTACGTCATATTTTCGATGATTCTCGAAGCTTCTACGTCATATTTTCGATGCAGCGGCACGCGACAGAGAGACAATTAGAGAGATGTATATGGAGGGAAGGGAGAGAAAAAAAATCTGTGCCGAAAACCAAATGAATGGAAGCGACGTCAGAATACCCTTTTTAAAATATGATGAAATATTTTTATATATTTAAGAATATATTTAATAAATTTTTCTTTTCTAATCATATGGTATATTGAAATGTATTAATAATTTGCTTTAGGCAAAGCCAATATGTTCATGTTTGATTATTAGCCTTGTGCGATTCTAATTACAAGGCATTGCTTTGGTCGACTATACCCTGGCACGCGCCAGAATTTTCGGTTGTCAATTTTCGGTTTCGTCTGGCCTCTCCATTTCTCCTTTGCATTTGCTGTTCAATTTGCATCGGAATTACACGCGTTTGTTGCGTTTAAAGCTAAATTTTTTAAAAAACATTTACATAAGTGACCTAGTGATACTAACTAATTCTGGTGAGTAGTGCATATAATTAACTTATTTATTAAATACCGAGCGGCCGTTCAATATATGTATGTACATATGTACATATATTTATTAAACGGCATTAGCCGTTATATGTATATGTATATAAAATTAATAACGCAATATATATTTTCGTCGAGGACCTGATCGTCCAGTACAATATTGACGGAGTTAGTGGGAAGAAGAAATTGAAGGCGTTCCCAAATTTTTATGGCGAGCTATGGCGAGTCACAGACCGCTATCGTGGCTTTCCCCGCGAGCCTTTCTGTGGGGAAGGTGAAGGTTGGGTGGTCAGAGCGACGAGATCGGTTCCATCCGAGCTGAGTGCATGAGAGCAAGGAGGTTGATGCAGCGAGCGAGAGGCAGCGACGCCTTTGAGGAGCGGCACCAAGCCTTCAAGGACAGGCGCAAAGCATTGAAGGTGGCCATCCGAGACAGTAAAAGGAGATGCTTCCTGGAGTTGTGTGACTCGGCGGATGAAAATCCATGGGGCAACGCGTACCGGATAGTGGTGAAGAGGCTGCGCGCAGGAAGTCAGTCCCCCACTGACCCAATCGTACTAAGGTCCATAGTGCAAGCGCTGTTCCCAGCCGGCAACCAAGTCACCCAGCTTCCAACCCCCCAGCAGACAACGAAATGGCGGAGGAGGTAACGGAAGAGGAAGTCCTGGCCATAGGGAGAGACCTGGCCCCCAACAAAGCACCCGGCCCGGACTCGTTTCCTAACCGAGCCCTGAAACTGGCTCTGGCACTGCAGCCGGGAAGTTTTGTGGAGCTGTTCAACAGATGCATCCGCGAAGGCACCTTTCCCACCAGGTGGAAGGTGCAGAAGCTCCTGCTGCTACAAAAACCAGGGAAACCAAGGGAGGAGCCGTCGTCCTATAGGCCAATCTGCCTGCTGGACACAACGGGCAAGGTTTTCGAGAGGGTGATCGCTTCGAGGCTCGAAGCCGCGATAGAGGAGGCGGGAGGGCTGTCGCCAAAGCAGTACGGGTTCCGGAAGGGAAGGTCCACAGTGGATGCCATAGCAGCGGTGGTTGGAATTGCTCGAAACGCAATAGCAGGAACTAGGTGGAAGGGTGGCTCCAAGCAATACTGCCTAATAGTCACCCTGGACATCAGGAACGCGTTCAACACGGCGGACTGGAGCAATACCCTGGCAGCCCTAAGGCGGTTCAACGTCCCCAATTCTATAATGAACGTTGTCAGCAGCTACTTCAGCTGCAGGGTCCTACTTGTCGACACGGACATGGGCACGGAGACCTACGGCGTCACGGCAGGTGTGCCCCAAGGATCGGTCCTGGGACCGCTGCTGTGGAACGCCATGTATGACGGGATCCTGAGACTGCAGCTCCCAGCGGGATGCGACGTCGTCGGCTTCGCAGACGACGTAGCGTTGGTAGTTGTGGCCAAACATAAGGAGGAAGCGGTGAGAGCGGCTAACAAGGCGATTGAATCAATGGAACAGTGGCTCCAAAATGCGGGACTAAGCCTAGCTCCACAAAAGACGGAAGCGGTGCTGGTCAGCAGCCGCAAGGTTCTAGAAACGGCGACGATTCAGGTTGGTGGAATGGCCATAACCTCCCAGCGGGCCATCAAATACCTGGGGGTGATGATCGACGCCCGGCTCTCCTTCCGTGAGCACCTAGAATATATCCAGGGCAAGGCTGCAGCCACTATCAGGGGCCTCACCCGGATCCTCCTCAATATTAGAGGACCAAAGCAGAACAGGAGAAGGCTCCTCGTGAGCGTTGCCTCGGCGCAAATTCTATACGCGGCTCCCATCTGGGCTGAGGCGATGAATACGCCCAGCTACAGAAGAGGAGTTGACGCAGCGTACAGGCTGGGAGCAATAAGGGTGGCGTCCGGCTTCAGGACAGTCTCTGACGACGCCATCCTGGTCATCGCGGGGATGGTCCCGCTGAAAGAGCGCGCTCGAGAGCTTAAGGAGCTAAAGGAAGCTCGCGCTCGTTATGAGGTTACTGGTGGCGCCCTCGATATATCTACAAGGGAGGAGGCCAAGGAGAGGTCGCTCACAGCCTGGCAGGACTGCTGGGACTCATCGACGAAAGGAAGATGGACGTACACTCTCATCCCCAATCTTAGAAGGTGGGTGTCTCGAAGCCAGGGACAGGTCGATTTTTACCTGACGCAGGTATTGAGTGGTCATGGCTGCTTCCGGCAGTACCTAAAGCGTTTTGGCCACGCGGAGGAGGACTGGTGCCCGGAGTGCGGGAGATCGGTAGTCGAGGACGCCAAGCACGTTGTCTTCGAGTGCCGCCGGTTTGCACGAGAGCGCCACCGACTGGAGGCGACGGCGGGCCGCTCACTCCACGCAGGAAACCTTGTGGAGACAATGCTGGAAACCCAGATGTGGGAGCATCTGGGAGCACAGGGGGAACCCTGTGGGACGCAGTAGCATCCTTCGCTGCAGCGTTAATGCAGAGGCTCAGGAGCATCGAGCAGGAGAGGCGGTAGGGTGGAGTGTTGGGGCCTGCTGCGGGCGAAGCAATGCCTAACGGTCGTCCCGTCCGTCCTCAAGCCCTTACTGTCCATTACCCACGACCACAGCTGATGTACTTGTTTACCTTTTTTGTTTACAATTTTTCAGGCACTTGTTATTAAGGGAAGAGTAAGGTCAAATCATGCGAAAAAAGCCATGTTTTTGTGATTTTTTTCCTGACGACACAGTTAAAATGTATTTATTCAACCAACGGTTGAATATTCATTTAACCAAAAAAATTCAACTAATTGAATTGCGGTGCCCCTCATAACTCGGTGCTGGATCATTTGTAATCAAAAAATGAAAGTTCATTCGTTAGATAATAGTTCGCCCCAGGTAACGCTGTGAAGGTTTTTTGAAAATTGCAATTTTTTAATTTTTTCGAAGACTTTGAAGTGAAAAACTAAATTTTTTGGGAAAAAATCGGTTAATTTGTCATTGCGAAATCAAAATTATGAACAAAAAAAAAAACTTGACAGCGTTACCTCGTAAAATATGTACAGAAATAGTTTAAAATTTCAAAAGGATCAGTGCAGTAGTTTTGAAGTTATGAGGGTTATTTAAACACAAAAAAATCCAGTGTAAAATGTTTATAAGCAACTTCGTCAATTTTGCTTTAATTGACTTGAAATTTTGACACAATATTGTTCAAATAATTTGCATTCAATTTAAAAAATAAAAAAAAAATGACAAAAAAAAAATTAATACCTTACCCTCCCCTTAATTTGGGTTATTATGAGATTTAATTAAATCTGTTAAATCAGTTTTTAGAAACTGCCACAGCGCGTGTGACATGGGTATGTTTGACACGCTCTAGCTCAAGAAATACGCGTCGTATCGAAATATCCCTTGGCACGTATATTCTACACATACATATGTAACTTTCATTTTATTAAAAAAAAACAAAAACGATTTTTTCAAAAAAATGCAAAAGAACCTCCCTGTCGGGTCAGGCAGCAGCGGTGTAATTTTAATGTTAAATATGTTCAATGACCAAACACTCCCCTTAAAACGCCGATCGCTTTTAAGTTTTTGTTGTTCTTCATGTGGATTGTCATGTAGATCTTCAGGGGACCGGACAGCAACAAAAATATTAAACAATTTTTTTTGGAACACTGGCTATGAATGTTCCTTTCATTTAATAAATGTATGATTTAAAAATTTTAAAACAAATTTCATTTTCTCTAATTTTAATGGATGTTTACAACAAATTATATCAAAGAAAATTTTTGGAATAAGTTGGTACCCTTTTTTAAATTTACATTAAAATCATTTACATTAGTAAATTAAAATTTACTAAAAATCATCTTAAAAGCGATCGGCGTTTTAAGAGATGTCGACTGAAATATACCCTGTTCCTATCTCAGTTTATTGATTTTTATTGATTCGTAAAAATATATATATGCAAAACATTTTACTGCCAACACTTAATCTTATTCCTAAATAAATTTAAAATTTATGCTGAAACAATAAAAAATATAATATAAATTTCACCAAATAACGAATACCCGAATTTTGTTAGGGTAGCAAGCCTGAAAAGTAAGAAAAATCTAAATTTTGTGCGCTGCCTTCGAAACGAAGTCGCACGCACACATACTCCAGTGTATGTGAATGTGTGACACGCATACATACAAAGATCAACCGAAGCGCAGGCCAACCTTCTTCATCGCGCTCCGTTCAGAGACTGAGAAACAGAAAGCATTTAATGAGAGTATGAGCGTAAGATGAACGAACGATGAGCGTAAGAAATCCTCTCTGGGGTCTGCTGGGGCCGGTCGCAAGAAATTTTTGCGTCCATTTTCGTTGTATGAAATGGGTTGTCTATATGCTGTATGGTTAGTGATATTATGAAGTCCCTGCCGGACTTTGAGGGAAAGAATGAGACATACGTTTCTTGGAGGAAAACGGTGCATACCGCCTATAAAGTATTTGAGAAATATCATGGTAGTTCCAAACACTACCAAGCTTTAGGCATTCTCCAAAACAAAATAAAAGGCTCGGCCGATATGGTTCTTTCGTTAGATATTATGAAGTCCCTGCCGGACTTTGAGGGAAAGAATGAGACATACGTTTCTTGGAGGAAAGCGGCGCATACCGCCTATAAAGTATTTGAGAAATATGATGGTAGTTCCAAACACTACCAAGCTTTAGGCATTCTCCAAAACAAAATAAAAGGCTCGGCCGATATGGTTCTTTCGTCATTCGATACGCCTTTAAATTTTAAAGCTATTATTAACAGGCTTGACTTTACATACGCGGACAAACGACCGATATATTTAATAGAACAGGAGATGTCAACACTACGTCAAGGAAACATGACACTTCTGCAGTACTATGAGGAAGTGGAGAAAAAACTGACTCCGCTTATAAACAAGACAATTATGACCTACGACAACACCGTAGCTGCCTCATTGAACGAAAAATACAGAGCGGATGCACTACGAGTATTTATTTCGGGCACAAGAAAATCGCTTAGCGACGTTCTTTTTTCGTCAAGATCAAATGATCTTCCTTCCGCTTTAGCATTAGCGCAGGAAGTAGACGCTAATCACGAGCGATACATCTTCGCAAGTAGTTTCGCACGTAGCACGGAGGAAAAACACCAAAGAGCTGAACAAAGAAATGCATCGACAGACGCTAAGTTTAACCCAAAAAATCCCCATTTTAATAAAATACCACAAAGTCAGCCACCCAGACAGGAACCTATCAAACCAATGGACGTCGATCCTTCATTATCCCGTTTTAGACAACCAACCCTAAACCAACAAAGTGGACCGTTTTCAAGACAAATTCAAAGCACTTACCAAGATATTCAACCCAAAGGTAGCAATAATCAGGGACAGACGATTAAAAGGCCAACTAGTAGTAGCGCTAGATATACAGGACCAAAACACCAGAGGATAAATCATCTGGCTGTAGAAAACGACCCACCAAATGAAACCAATAACGAATACCCGACAGTAGCTGAAGAGAATACGATGAAATGAATTTTTTAGGCATAACTCCCTGCTCCCATTCATATCGCAGGTATATCGCTGGGAGAAAAATAAAACTTTTAATTGACACAGGGGCTTCTAAAAATTACATCAAACCTATTAAAGAATTAAAAAACGTTTTTTTCGTAAATAAACCATTTTCTATAAAATCAATCCATGGTCATAACACAATAAATAAAGAATGTATATTGCACATTTTTAATACAAATACAACATTTTTCTTGCTACCAAACTTAACAAAGTTTGATGGAATTATTGGACTGGACCTACTGACTGACGTCAAGACTGACGTCGTACTTGACCTAAAAGAAAAAAAGTTAATAACTAACAGCAGTTCGGAGGAAATTAAATTTTTGAAGTGTGAAAATGTAAATTTTACAAAAGTTGAGGATATTGTGGCACCACAGGAAATATTGCAAAAATTCCAGGAAATGTTAGGAAACCGCACGGGAGTATTTGCAGAGCCAAACGAAGCGCTGCCGTACAATACTAACATTACCAACGTACTATCCGGACAGAGAATTAAGATCCGATATATTCAAAACTGTATCCATACCCGATGGGCGTGTCCGACTTTGTAAACACAGAAACACAAGCGATGTTACGAGACGGCATAATACGGCCATCTCGGTCTCCATATAACAACCCCGTTTGGGTTGTAGATAAAAAAGGGTCCGATGAACAGGGAAACATAAAAAAACGCCTAGTAATAGACTTCAGAAAGCTTAATTTGAAGACAATAGATGACAAATACCCTATCCCGAACGTAGTTTTTATCTTGGCAAATTTAGGAAAAGCAAAATACTTTACCACATTAGATTTAAAGTCTGGTTTTCACAAGATACTACTCGCCGAGAGCGATAGAGAAAAAACGGGCTTCTCAGTAGGAAATGGGAAATATGAGTTCTGTAGACGACTACCCTTTGGATTGAAAAATGCACCCAGCATTTTTCAGAGAGCCATCGACGGTGTGCTCAGGGAACAAATAGGGAAATCATGCTATGTCTACGTCGACGACGTAATTTTTTTTTCGGAAAATATGCACAAGCATGTGAAACACATAGCATGGGTCTTAGACAAATTATGTTTGGTGAAAAAACTCGACATCTCTTATATTTCTCGGATAGAGAAACACTTATACAGAGAGTATGCGATGTGGTCAAAAAAGACGTAGTCAATACAATTTTATGCGAACTACCAGTACTGGCATTTATCAAACATAAATTAATAGAAAATTTCCCAACAACCACATTCCTTTACACGAACCGTATGGTGACTGACATCCTAGACAAAAACGAACAAAAAGAAATTACGGTGTCAGAACATAACAGGGCTCATAGAGCCGCTCAGGAAAACGTAAAACAGATTCTGCAAGATTATTTTTTTCCAAAAATGACTCATATGGCAAATGAGGTGGTCGCAAATTGTAAAATTTTCCAGAAGGCAAAATACGATAGACACCCTCAGAAACAAATTCTCGGAGAAACACCCATTCCCTCATACACAGGCGAAATCCTACACATTGACATATTTTCGACAGACAAAAAATACTTTTTAACTTGCATAGACAAATTTTCAAAATTTTCAATTGTTCAACCAATCGCTTCCAGAACCATTGCAGACGTGCAAA
The DNA here is from genome assembly GCA_018153035.1 of Drosophila pseudoananassae pseudoananassae. NCBI lineage: Eukaryota > Metazoa > Arthropoda > Insecta > Diptera > Drosophilidae > Drosophila > Drosophila pseudoananassae. Next base: position 2,296,517 of record JAECXR010000007.1, read on the forward strand.
CCGCGATTTTACAACTTATTAATTTCTACTGGCGACCGAAAACAATATATTGCGATAATGATCCCTCTATAAAATCTGAAACAATTAGGTCTTTTTTAAGCAACCGGTTTAACGTGCAAATCGTTATTGCACCGCCGCTTCACAGTACATCGAACGGACAAGTGGAAAGATTCCACAGTACACTAACAGAAATTGCACGGTGTTTAAAAATCGCAAGAGGTATTGAGGACACGGTTGAATTAATACTACTCGCGTCTATAGAATACAATAGAACCATTCACTCTGTAACAAATAAACGACCCATCGACATAATTCACTCATCAACTATAAAGCTTAACGCAGAAATTAGAGACAAAGTCTCAAATGCACAGAACATCCAACTACGAAGATTAAATAAAACTAGACAAGACAGAAATTTTCAAGTAGGAGACAAAGTTCTCGTAAAATCAAAAAGGAGGTTGGGAAACAAACTATCAAATTTGTACACCGAGGAAACCATTGAAGCAGACTTGGGGACCACAGTCTTAATAAAAGGGAGGGTGGTCCATAAGGACAATTTGAGGTAATTAAAATAAAGTTTATTTTTTCTGTTCTTTTACTTTCAACATCCTAGGATTCGGACGGTACTTTTTCTCGCCGTATCAATAACGGCCAAAATCACCGATTACACGGCCTCAAACTACATACCAATCATAGATGGAGACGTGACCATTTGAAAAGAGTTCCAGTACCGAAAACATTCGACCAATTTAACAATGTACTCGGAGATAGTAAAGGACACGGAAGAAATGGAAGAACATTTTCCTCGATCACATATGAGGCAGATATAGACTCGGATTTACGACACATTAAAACTCTCATAGATACAGTAAACGTTCACCATAGGCACGCTAAAAGCATCAACTTATTGGGCACCGCATTATAAATCGTAGCCGGTACTCCAGATTTCGATGACTTCGAGAAAATTTAATTCCCACAGAAATAACTCATAGAATCAGAAAAAAGGGCAGATAAACATTAACACAAAGACCCAGGAACAAATAAATATCCTAACAAACACAGTAAACGTTTTGGTAAAAAATGTTAAAGTAAAACAGATAAATACAGAAAATTTGTATGAAAGATTGCTATCAAGAAATAGAATAATTATTTCGGAACTCGAAGCCTTAATGTTGTCAGTTACACTTGCGAATATTGGAATAATCAACCCTGCAATTTTAGATTCAAATGATTAACAAAATTTAATCAATGAACATTCTACAAATGTTACTGTTACTGATCTAATGGAAGTTGCTCAAATTAAAGTTTTATTAAATACTAATTTTTTGCACTTTATATTAAAGTATCCTAAACCGTACGTAGCTTGTAAGAAGATAATCTTGCACCCCGTTGATAACAACGGCACTATTCTTAATTTTGCTGAAGATAATACTATAGCTGACTGTGGTAACAAAATCATGCCAATTGGAAACTGCACCACCACACTTACAACAACATTTTGCAGAGAAATGCCCTACACAACCTGTGCCCAGCAACTTCACTCAGGAGGCAACGCACACTGCTCGACTCGCACCAGCCACCTTGAACCATCATCGATGATGGCGTCATCATTCTCAATGACGGAACAGCTACGATCAATGGACAACTGGTAACCGGAACGTTCCTCGTTACATTCGACGACAAGGTTAAAATAAATAACACCATATAGCAAAACTTGAAGAGCTACGTTAAAAAATCACCAGCCCCGGCAGCATCAACAGTCCTTAACATTACGGACCATCAAGAAATACTGAGCTTACCATACTTACAAAAATTAAATATGGAAAACCTACGTTACATTGGGAAAATAGAAAAAGCACTGGAAACACGGCCTATAATATCTGGAGTGGCCGCGATCGCCTTTTTGGTCATCTGCTTTACTATTTACAAGCTCTATCAGAAATGCCAGCGAGACCAACGTCAGCGTGACCTTCAAGTTATCATTGACAGCTTCAAGAAGTCCGAGGACGTCCTTCATCTAAGTAAGGGAGGAGTTAACACGGTCTCCCAGCAAAACGGAAGTTCCCAGGCCGATAATGCTTCACAGCATAAAATAATGCAAGGCTAGCGACACCTGCGGACGTTGCACAACGACGTTGCCGAAATCCCAAGCTTCGGTCAGCGCAATCAGCGGGCAATGCACTCCGATGCAACGGCGGCTACCCAACACCATGCATGGGCAGCCGGGTCAGCACTTTTACGGCATAGGGCTAGCTTCCGTTATAAGAATTAATGTACTTAGCAGTTAGTTAAATTTTGGAAATAAACGGTGACGGTCAAACCTGACAATTACAAAGTCTTCTCATTCGCAAAATAAAATCGCGTCTTAAAAGAATCCTAAAAAGGACTCTTTGTTAATTTATACATTCATAGCCGGTTGGCATTTCCAATAAGTGTCGGCCATTCGCTGTGTGCCCTAATAAATGCAAATCATAAGACGTTTGAGCGATTATGAAAAATGAAAAAAAATTTGTATGGACATACGATTATTTCACGCGCACATAGAAAAGCACTGTAACATACGATAAAATTAAAACTTAATTTTTATCGGAACTATAGGGTTTTCAGTTATAATATTTTACCGGGTATTGAGACATTAGGTGCCTAACAATTAATTTTACATTAAAGTCTCAATTTCGAAAAAATCGACATACGATACTTTCGGGGAAATGGGTCGATATATTTTTGAAACTACTATTGAGGCACTTGGATACAATACTGATGAGTTTCCAATAAGTAAGTCCTCAATTCAAAGGAATCGCACCGTAAAACGCAGAGAGGGCGCGGAATCCATAAAAATGATTTGCCAGAGTTTATAAGTTCGATATCAAGTCGGCACGAGGTGTCCTGATTTAATCGCCATAAAATTTAGAAATTAGGTCGCTGGAAAGAACATTTTTTTTTTAAGATTTTAATAAAAAAAAAAATATTCCACCTGTTACGTTGGGACACCCTAATGTTCAAGATTTGAAAAAAGAATTCTAAAGATAGAGTTTCAAGGGATCGGACCCATGGAAATAAGAGATGAACAATATGATTTAAAACCGATCCCCAGCAGCCTTAGAAAATATTTATGTAGGTCCAATACATACTTTTTATGCGATATAAATCACGAATTCTTGAAGTTTGGTTGTTTGCTTAGTTTGGTTTCATGAATAATTTTTAAGGATCGATAACAACCCTGCAGAACTGGAGGTGTCGATTGGCCATGGGTAAGTGCTTACCTCGCCGATTACTACATGGGTACTTACTAAAGTGACCCTATAGTAAACGACGGTCGAACCACCTAGTCGACTCGAGTTTGCGATTGACCCTAGGTAAGTGCTTACCTCGCCGATCACTACATGGGTACTTACTAAAGTGACCCTATAGTAATCGACGGTCGAACCACCTAGTCGACTCGAGTTTGCGATTAGCCCTGGGTAAGTGCTTACCTCGCCGATCACTACATGGGTACTTACTAGATTAACCCTATAGTAATCGAACGTCGAACCACCCAGTTAATAAATATATGCGCATTAAAGCATAAGTACAAAATTACTTTTTTTGGCTTTTGTTTTTGTTCGCTTTTGTTTTTGTTATTTGGAAAGAGCATACACAAGATTAAAGACAAAACTTCGATTATGCTTTACATCGCTGTTTGTTTACGCGTCTTCGGTGCAATGCTTACAAAAACAATTGTGCAGAAAGAACAGATTGTTTTGTTTTGTTCTACTCTTTCGCTTAAACGCAGCTGTGTTTGCTGGCTGACCAAATTTTTTCAAGCATTTGAGTTTAGAAGTGCAAAGCGGATCAATCTAATATTAGGTGAGTGACTTAAAAAATAATATGTGTTTGTAATATAAAATATGTTTGTAATTTGTTTCTATGTGTACTAATGTGTAAATATTAACTAAACAATAAAAGTACGGCAGTTACAATAATGTATAGTGAACGACATAGAAGAAGGCTTAAGCAGCAGCAAAAAGAAAAATATAAAGGAAAATTAACTTCTACAGTGGAGAACGAAAATGTGCCCAAAGAAGAAGTGGAAATTATTAGAGAAAATTTACAATATGTAAATAATGACAGTGAAGCTAATTTTTTTGGGGAAATAATTTATGAAGACAATATTGACAATGAACTAAAGACGAAAAGAAACGACGGTAACAATAACTTAAATGACGATCTTAAAAAATGGTTTCTAAAACATAGGCCAACGCGTGACTGTGCAATTGATTTAGTTCGAATACTAAAAAAAAATAGTTTAGATGTCGGACCATTTTACAAATACAGTGCGCCTAAAAAAGCTGAAATAATGCAAATGAGTAGTGGCCGTTATTTGCACATTGGCATTAAATCTCAGATTGCTAAGCTTTTGAATTTAATTAACTTTACTGACGACATAACTATTGACATAAACATTGATGGAATTCCTCTATTCAAAAGTTCAAATTCTCAACTATGGCCAATTTTAATAAAAGTGACAAATATTACAAATTCTCCTATTTTCCCTGTTGGAATATTTTTGGGAAAATCTAAGCCCAATAATCTGGACGAATTTTTAAGCCATTTTATTTGTGAGCTAAAAGATCTTCTTCAAAATGGAATTGACACAGACGAATCAAATATAAAATTAAAATTAAGGGCTATTGTTTGTGATGCACCAGCTAGGGCTTACATCAGTGGGACTCCCGGACATACATCTTCGCATGGATGTTCAAAATGCATACAAGTCGGAAAAAAAATAAATAATGTTTTAACATACACAACAAAGAGTGAAGACTTAATAACTGACGAGGACTTCAAAAGTAGGAAATATTCCGATCATCACTTAAAACAATATTTGACAAAAATGACACCCCTTGAAACCGTGAATGTAAAAATGGTTTCCCAAATTCCACTAGACTGCATGCATTTATTTGACTTAGGAGTCATGCGTAAATTTCTTGTTCGATTGATAACAAATAAGACTTATAATAAATTGACAACCGACAAGAAATCTAAAATTTCTCAAAAATTAATTGACATACGCAAAAAGATGCCTAAAGAATTCACAAGAAAGCCAAGACCCTTAAGTGAACTATACAACTGGAAAGCAACGGAATTTAGACAATTTTTACTGTATACGGGAATATTTGTACTCAAAAATGAATTATCTGACGACCAATATTATGTGTTTTTGTTATTGCATTGTGCATATAGGATTCTTTGCTGCCCATATCAGCGAACAATTAATTTGGAAACCTCTCAGCGAATGTTGAACCTATTTGTTTCAAATTTTCCAATTATATTTGGAGAAAATAGTGTTTCATATAACATACATAGCTTACTACATGTTAAAGAAACAGTGGAGCAGGTTGGTGATCCAGTTAAAGGCTCTGCTTATGCTTTTGAAAATTATTTGCAACATTTAAAAAATTTTGTCAGAAAGCCAACAAACATTTTAGAGCAAATTCACCGGAGAATTGACGAAGAACAGAATTTACCTATCCAAGAGACATTAGAGACCGAAAAAGAAAAAATGTAATAATATTTAAAGGAAGCACATTAATGCAAAAGGAACCAAACAATTATTGTTACATCGAAGGGGACATTCCTATTAGAATAGAATCAATTATGGAAGATACATTTAGAGGTAGACGATTCACGAATGTACGGAATTTTTATATGGAGCCTATAAGATCCTCTGACTTGGGTATTTACGTAGTAGATGCGGAGCCCTTATCTTCTGTAGAAATTTTTGAATTAAACCAGTTGATTTGTAAAGCAGTCGCAATACCATATTTAAAGGATATGATTATAATTCCGTTACTTCACCATATTGATGATTGAGGATATTGTCGTACTTTTATCTGTTTAACCCTAAATTATGTCATATATATAATATAAAAGCCCCAAGAATCAAAAAACGAGACGATGTCGGACAGCCCAGCCAGAAAAATTCAGCGATTGGAGTTCGTAAAAACTGGTAAGTTTAAAAAAATATTTAAGACAGCTGTAGCAAATTATTTATTAAAACTGTTGTTTTTCAGATAAGAAATCGTGCAAATGTGGAGAGATTATTGAACGCCTTGAGAAGATTATTTCGGATCTCACCGAACAAGTTTGTTCCTCTCGAGGTGAGAGTCTAAGTTATTTTTTAAATTCGGCCAATTTGAATTTGTTTTTTATTTGCAGTCGAAACAAAAGAGGCTCTCGAAAAATTGTGGACGAAGTAAGGACCTTAAAAGGTATGAGTATGTTTGATTGATTACTGATTTTTTTATTTTGATATTCATTATTATATTATATTATATTTATATATTTATTTTCAGCTGAACAAAAAATCATGGAAAAAAAAATAGAGATCCTTGTAGAAGCTTCTTCGGAGCAAACAGCCTCCATTAAAGGGATGACCAAGGACCATGGACAGAGGCAGAAGTTGGCATGCCAATTTCCCATTCAGACCGTAGAAGCTCTGATTGAGGTTAATTCGAAAATAAACATCGCTAACCGTGAGCTCTATGTATGTACATATAAGCACATAAAAAATGTTCTTTTAGTTAAATATCTATTTCTTTCACAGGTCGATGCAATTAAAAATTTAATATTAAATGGCGGAATATTAAAAAACTTAAAAAATATTTTAGCCAATGAAGTGGTCTTGGCGTATAATGTGGATGGGGTTCAGGGGAAAGCTGCCCTAAAAAAAGAAGACAATTTCTTTGGCGTTATGATCGGTGAGTATTTTAAAAGATAATTATTTAATAATCATTATTCACTTCAATCTATTAAAACTTGTTTAATCCTTTTTATTTCTAGATTCAATAACTGCAATCGGCGGTATTGGCCCAGCTGAAGATCAATTAAGAAAGGCCCTGCAGCTTCAAAAAAAAAAGATTTTTCAAAAACTCTAGCAGCTTAAAAGTAATAAAAGAATAGACCCCGTTATAATTAAAATTAAAATTAAAAATTTAATCTAAATAAAAACTGTAAATGCAATTGTACATGTTTTTTAATTTAAAATGGCAGGCCCCTCCATGGGGTCCAATGTAAGTACTTACTTCACCGACCCTTCAATGGGGTCCAATGTAAGTACTTACTTCACCGACCCTTCAATGGGGTCCGATGTAAGCACTTCTTTTACCGACCCTTCAATGGGGTCCAATGTAAGCACTTACTTTACCGGCCGTTCCATGGGGTCCCATGTAAGCACTTACTTTACCGGTCGTTCCATGGGGTCTAATGTAAGTAGTTTCTTTATTGACCCTAATATGTTGCACTATTTCACTAGTTCGTGGGTAAGCGAGGCGGTGGCGATTGACCCTATTTGCGGACATTTCATACAAAAACGGAAATTAAGAAACGCATGGCTAGACGCCACTTTGTAAGTAGTGGTGGTCTGCTGGTAAGTGCTTATTTCACCAGCAACGAACTAGTGCTCAGAACTGCAGGGAACGGTGTCAAATGGCGGTGGAACCAATTGGCGTCACGCGTGTTTCTGAAGGCCAGATTTTCCGGCGGCTGACCTGACAATAACCATAAAATATACATATGTTACACATAAATATTTTTTGGTTACTTTAGCTTGGATTATTTAGTAACGGAAGTTAAAATTTTTATGCTTTTAACATACTCCTAAAATTGTTTAATGTTTATATTATATTATATATATTTATATTCATATTATATTAAATAATATACATATACAAATGATAACTAAATAGAAAATTATATATTTCTGTTTATTTTAGTTCATACGCAACGACCAACTCATCCTGGATCTGAAAACATTTATAGGACTTTGGACTCGGTACCATCACCTCATTCCCCTTGGTTACCTTCAAATAGTGGCTCCTTGTCTATTTTCTTAACTGCAAACAGAAAATATTTTCTTAAGTTGTTTTTAGTTTATTTTTTCAGTGCGCAAATGTAGACATAATCTTACTCTACAGAACCAGTATTAATAAATACTTAATAAGGATATCTTACTGATTGGCAGGTTGAATTCCAGTTAAATGCTCGACACAAATTTTTGGTGATGTGGCGGACATATCCAAATTGTTTAAAAAGTACTTCTCACAATACAATATTTATTATCGGCTAAAATTTTAATTTATTTCAAATATTTATTTTTGCTTAGTGTACAATACAATCGTATCTACAATGTACTAAAATACTATATTAAAAAAATCGGAGCTGGCTTACTTATGAAAGGCGAATAGTTGTAATTGTTCTACATTTAAAATAATTGCGAACGAGTAAGAAACATGTTTTTCCATGGCAATTTTTTCATCATGATTCAACTTAGATGGTTGCTTTTCCAAACGGCTTCTTGTAAATATTTTACTAGAAGCATGCAAGAGAATTAAAAATATATTTAGAAATACTTGTTAGAGCATTCCGCGATATGAACCACTATACATAATTATGTAAGCCTGCAAAGAATAGCTCAAAAACTACATTCTTGGTTCTTCTTCCCGTAGGTCCAATCTTTACTCAATCTTTAGAATTCTATTATAACCGTAATTTTATCCTAACGCTTTTATTGCTTATACCACTAACCATACATCATATGGTAAAACCATACAGCATATGGTCGTCAGTTGTATTTTGTCAGTTGTATATCTTTCATTATTTTTAGCAAAACACTTATATTTTATTTAACATTTGAAAAGAAATTAAATCTTTGCTTATGTTCAGTGAACATTGTTCACTATACACATTACGTCAAAAAATATTGGTATTTAAAAAAAATTCAAAGTTTGGGCTCTATTCAAACATTTACCAGTATTTTAAATTCTGTAATGAACCGCTTTTATTTTCGTCAAAGTAACAAAACTCACTGTCTCAAAAAACTCACTCCCATTTAACGCTTTTACCAAATCAAGTCAGTGCAATTTTACTAGCGCTTGGGAGTAAAAGTGCGTAAAAGAGAGGAATAAGCGAAATGGAAGGGCACACTATTGCTCCGAAACGCTAACGAATTTTCACTGAGTTGTTTTGGAAAATGAGTTATAACTTCAACAATTTTCATAATTTCGTAATGAAATTGGTCTCGTTTTATTCAAGATTAAAGAGAAAATATTGATATGTGTTAAGAATGATACCATTTCTTTGAAGTTGTTTCGAAAAAATAGCGTCACAGTTCAAAAAACTCGACAAAAGTTCAAAAATGTCAGTTTCTTTTGTAAAATTTTTATTCTTTTTGTTTAAATAAATTAAAGATGTATTTTTTTTCAAAAGCTACAACATTTAACTATTGAAAAACGTAAAAAATTTTAAAATTGGCCTAAAATTACGCGTTCAGGAATTTTTAAAAGCAAAACACTCTCAAAAAACCGTTTTTTCTAAATAAATCAATATTTTGAGGGTGTAAGAAATATTTCAAACACGGTTTTGTACTATATTTGACCTAATAAACAATTCCTTCTAGGTCTCTTCAAAAGTTCCAAAACACTGTCGGCACATATATGGCCAAGACATAAAAAAAAATTCAACTTCTTGGACTTTGGTTCGGGGAGCCCAAAGGTTATAGAGTAAAAAAATCCTGCCGACAAAATCCTGCCGGCGTAATTAAGAAGTTTTGTTTATAAATTTCAATAAAGCCAAATAACACAAGGCGAAATTTTTTTTAAATAAAAATTTCACAATTATTTTGTTAAATTTTAAAATATTAAAATTAAAAAAGGTCACTATAGTCGGGAAACTCGAATACCCGATACATACATCCGAAATGGATTTTTGGGGAAAGAAACAGGTAAAATCTATTTTGTGTATAGCTTTGCTTTTATTTATTGAATCTACTCTTAATTTTGAGACTAACAATAAGTTGACAAATCTTAATATTAAAATTTAACTAACAGTATACTAAGACTATATACTATAGTATACTGCATTCTGGTTGCGCGTTCAAGTCATTGAGACGAAGGCGTGATTGGTTGCTCAACCTTGTTAGACCTCTCGCCAGGTGGTTAGGGTGCTCCTGCTCCTAGGTATGTTACTTCGTTTGCTTGTGGGATTAGAGTTTGTTTAATGTAATCGCCGAGCAGTTTAGCCTGTTCAGAGTGAACGTAACGAGCTTGCATTTTAGTTCGTTTTCTTTAATTCGCCAATCTGACAGCCATTTTTTAACATCGACCATATGAAGAGCTAGCTGCGCAGTTGCTTGAATCGGTCATTTTGAGCGGCTGAGAATAGCTGTGTCATCGGCAAACGTGGATGTTCTTAGACGTGTGCTTGTCGGGATGTCTGGCAAAGAGAGTAGGCTTATAGGTCTATACCACATGGGGATAGTGTGGTCTTTCCCCGATGATAGCTTTGCTATCATTATTATAATTGACTTTTTCCATCTCACTGGAAAGTGGCCAAGTTTTGCGATGGCATTAAATAGCTGGGTTAGAGTGCAAATGGCGCAGTATGGGAGCTCAATGATCATTTTGGGAGTTATGAGGTCGCAGCCCGGGTATTTTTTCGGATTCAGTTGTCTTTTGATAATGTTAACGATTTCGTTTGGGCGAAACTCAATTGCCTCATGTTGAGGCTGGGGCTCATATGATAGAGTCGGCAAAGTAAACGCATTGGTGGCTGGATTTGGTTGGAAGACATTTTTAAGGTGTTTGGCACAAGTGCTGGCTCTGTCTGCGTCGCTGCGCGCTTACCCGCCTGTGGAATTTCACGGTTTCTTTCGGTTGACAATTGCTCTATGTAGCAGCGGTGGACATACGTTTCTTCTTGCTGTAGAGCTTGATTAAGTTGACGTGAGGCATGTTTTAAGCGTTGCTTAGCAGATGGCGATCTGTGACAATGCCATTCTCGACGTAAGCGTCGCTTTTCGAGGACGAGCTGTTCGATTTATTGATTTGTCCTCTTTTGAATGCATTGTGTGTTTATAGTTTGAGGTGTTGAAACTCGAGCTACAGAGACGAGTACAGATTCCAGTGAATTAACAAAACTGGGTGCGGGCAGTAAATCCCGTCTGGTGGATGCGACTTTTCAGCTCCTTATAAACTAGGCAATCTCTATAGTTACCACCGCAGTTTCCGCACTTTTTCGAGTTGTGGTCATCTTTTCTCGCTGGGCAGTGTGCGGAGTCATGAAGCTCACCACAAACTACACACACCGGGCGCAGTTTACAGTAAGACCTTGTATGGCCATATTCTTGGCAGTTCGCACATTGTACCGGGCCATTGCGTTTGTGCGGCTCATCATCTGTAAATCTGCGGTGCAGCAGGAACTGAAGATTGTATATAGGGTGCACTTCGTATTTCTTTAGGGGCTTAATTTGTGGTTCGAGCTCAACCTTAAAGAGTGGCTGCGGCTTTCTATCCCTTTCAGCTTCCTTTTCCAGTCTGCACAGCCAGCTTAATAATTTTCTTGTTTTTGTTCTCTTTTTCGGGCAGCACAGCGGCTGATGACGTCGTCAAACGCGCTGTTACAGTTGCGGTCTTTGTTGTTGTTACGTTTGACGTCAAAGAAGTTGCGGTTACTGCGCTCTTTGGCTACAGAGACATCGATGGTAGCGAGGGGGAGCAAGAACGCGCTCTGTCGCTCTCTACGTTTAAGAATTCGGTCAAGTTTGGGGTAATTGACCGTGTTTGTGAAGAGCTTGCATTACTTTCGGTTGCTTTGAAAGTGAATTAAGCGTTGTTTCTTTGTACTGAGAGCCGTCTCTCGTCTTGCCCACGTTGACATTGTGTGCGAGCGTCGTTTAGACTCATTGCAATGGAGGTTGAGTTTGTTCGAGTTTTAAATGTTATGTTTTATATTAACTAATTAATTAATCAATATAAACATTAGCGATTTCATTGTTGAAAGCATCTTTTCGCGTTGTTGTTGATTTCCAAAACCAGTCACAGCACTTTTTTGATATGATTGAATACTTTTTCACGGAGCACAATAAATACACGTCTGAATGCGACGACGATTCAAATTCGATGATGGTAAAACTTTTTTGTACTGGTTTTTTGAATGCTTTTTGAGTTTACAGCTATGCACTATAGTCCAGCCGACACGTTTTGTTGGCCCAAAATTCCATTTTTAAAAGTTAAAATAACGCATTGTACTAGGAAAAGACTGACCATCAATGTTACTAAAAACTTTCATAGGTTGTGCCACATTGTCGAAATGCGAGGCTAAACTCACCTGATTATACTCAAAAGCCTGTGAAGAGGAAAAGTAAAAAATAAAGAGTCATTTTCAAGTTGAAAATTTCAACGTCATGCTACTTAAAAAAAAAAAAAACAATAAACTGTTTTGCCATGAATATTAATCAGTGTGCTTTTAATTACGTGTTGTGTGTATTCAAATGTTAACAGTTGTTGTGGTGTCTTCGTAGTTGTATATTAAAGTCCTATCAATAGTAAAAGTTTGTATAGAAATCTAAAAAAAAACACCGTTTTTAAAAAGGTGTGAAAGTGAGTCCAGCATAGTCCAACCTCGAAACCTATTGTACGTCGTAGAGTAATAAATCATTTTCGGTTGTTTATAGTTAGAATTACCACTACCAACCACTTTTTTTTTATTTGGGCTTATAGTCTATAACTTCAAATTAAGTAATAACTCAATCACCCAAGGAGATTACTGATTATTTAGCGGAAAAATGCAAGATTTGCAGATCGAATGCAAAGGTATTTTAAAGCAGATATTCCGATTGGCCCTGTTCACAAACTTGTATAAAGGTTAAAAACGCATACATAGGGACATTCAGAAGCAAAAAAAAAAAAAATAAACTTCCACCTGGAGTTTTGGAAATGCTATATTGAAAGAACAGGGGATTTTTAGTCAAAATGTGCTACGCAGTGATGGACACATCTCCGAGCCCATAAATTTTATACATTCTTGATCATGCTCACCTCCTGAGTTTATCTAGTCTCTCAGTTTTAAAGCTATCGACTTGAAACTTTGCCCACACTCCTTCTTTCTTTCCACGCAGTATATAAGTCAAAATAGCCGGGATCGACCGACTATATCCTATATGTAGCTGCCTGTAGGGTCAGGCAGCAGCGCGGCGTTATATGTTGATGTTTGAATAATGTAATGTTTAGTGTAATGTTTATTTATTAGGCTTAAGTATGTAAATATAGCTTAGTTGATCGGATGCCGAGCCTCTCTCGGCTACTCGACTCAACGGGCTTTCTTTAGAGAGCTTTAGCTCCGCAATGTCTAGGTCGGGACGCCCTCTCCATTATCGAGCGCTTTAGCTTCGCAGTGACTAGTCGGGCCGCCCTCTCTGTATATTACTTGAGTCCTTGCATGCACCATAAGCTGGTCTATCTGCTGATCATCCGGCTTCATCTGCATGCAGGATTAAACATTTATAACGTTTTAAATTAATTAAATTCTGCTTTTTATTTCCCGGCATTGAAAACCCTCAATGACCAAACACTGCCATATAACTGATTGATCGAAAATGACATAACTTTGGAGTTTTTAGAGTTAAAGAATTGGAATTTTTGGAAAAATAATTCGACGTACCAAGTTTCATAAGATCGGCCTACTTTATCCGATAAGTGGCATACTACTGAAAGATTGGAAATGACTATGGCTCGCAAATAACTGTTTACCGATTGCGGGGGTCTCAAAATAAGTGTGGTTCAATGAGCAAAAAGTATGAGAGGAACCGTTTGCTTTGTTCGTATATAAATTTTGACCTCGCTCAAATGACAAGAAATATTTTCTGTTCCCATTTGCTCTGTTCTTTCCAGGACCGTTTGACTTTGTGAGACGATTCAAAAATCATGTTTTTTCATGTATGTGTGTCAGTGGCGGATACAAGTGGGGGGCGATCTCAACCCAATATCGTTAAAAGGCGTTCAACGTGACTTATACACTTTGCTAAGTGCAAGTTGCTTTAACTTTAAAGTCACGTCGAAACGACTTTACTAACCAAGGTTGATCGTTTGATGCGATTGTATTCTCAAGAATTATCAAGAATCTGCAGATACTCAATTTTCAAAATTGTTCACGAAAATCTCGAACGTTGCCGGTAGATTTGGATTTGTTTACGATAAAACAAATTCATCGTGCGAACTATCCAATGGCTAATGTTGAAGAATATTATCGTAGGGCAATATTCATGCCATTATTGAATCACATTGTGAATGATTTTAGTGACCGACTAGAATTGTGAGAACCGTTTCACTTGAATAAAACGACAAAGTTTTAAAGCTCATAAAATCGCTTGGTTAACGTTACACATGTTTTTTTGGGAAAAAGCGGTGCGAATTTGCAAGGGGAGTACAAAGTGTGGTCAGAACTCTGGACTGGTAAGAAAACATCAATACCACAATCGGCAGCGGAAGCACTAAATGATTGCGACCAATATATGTTTCCAGCTATGAGAATACTCGTCCAGATTTTGGTCACACTTCAGGTTAGCAATGATACGGCAGAACGTAGTTTTTCAACTCATCGCAGGTTGAAAACATGGTTGCGTACAACTATGGGTGAGGGGAGGCTAACTAGCTAGCATTGCTACATACTCATTCCAAAAAGAGGAAAAAGGAAAATGGAATTCGCCATTTAGATTGAAATTAATTAATTTATTTACTTTAATATATTCGTACTTCAAATTACCATTTACTTTAATTTTAATTTACTTCAACTACTGTACATCACATTAATACAAATTTTCATTTATGAAAATTAACATAACTAGTTCATTCTCGCATCATGAACTAAATAAATAAATTAAAAGTTTTAGTCTTTAGTAAACTTATGTAAGTACAACTTTTTGAACAATTTTAACCTAGCATGCAGAATCATCTTCATTCACATTGTGTCAGTTTGAAATGTGCCGTTTCATATAAGTGTTTGACTTTGTTTATCTCGAAAACTACGGCTTTTTTGAGAAAAACTGATATAAAATGTTTGCTACAATATTATCTACTGTTATTAATATTAAAAAAACTCGGTAAATTTAGAACTTATGTGAGTAACGGGTCCCAATAAAAATGTAACTGCTTCTACCATTTTTTCTAGGAAACCATTTTGGGGTGATTTTTACTATTTTTCCGATTATAGGAATCATTTAAGCAAAATACGCCGATTCTGAAAATTTGTAAATATTTTGAATCTGGGTGCTTTTTGAAAGTTAATGGAATTTTAAAAGGTTTATTCTAAGCGGAACAACTAACCCTTTCATCCATGTTCAATCTTTAAACATCATAGTGGTAAGCTATAAGGTAAGCTTATAGGATTGGAAGCAAACACTAGTAACAAGATATAATGAGGTGGCTTTCGAAGTTGAATTTGCATTAAAGAACCAAACAGGCCAAAGCGAGAGCCGACGCATTGCCAAAGGAAATAAGAACAACGTGTTTCGCCTAAAAAGTGAGACTATTTGAGTGAGATTATTTTAAAGTATAGTACTTTTCCTATAGGTCACTCAAAGACCCCAGGCCGAGGAGCGTCTATAATATGGGTCTCGTTTGGTAGTAATGACGTGCATCCTGCTTCGACGTATAGTTACAAGTAGATATTATGAACAAGGTATAAACCAATAGCTAAATAGGTTCCTGTAAAACAGCTATGTTGCCAAATTACCTTAACATTTTGTCTTATTGGATTGTTAACCATAGATTAGGAGAAAAATGCAGTTGTAAGTCTGGATATCTTTTCACAACTAATCTAGGATCTTTTATAAAGCGGGTGTGCACTTGGATGCTCCGAACGAAATAAAATCCGGAAAATTAATTTAATATCGGAGGTCCTAGGTCTTAATGAGGTAAACAAATAACTGCATTAATAAGATATAAAGCATGCATACATAAAAATTATTAAACATGTAATTTATGGACGTATTAACAAAAGATAAGTCAAATTCTCTGAAATGCAAGAAAGACAATAAATTTATATATACATATACAAATACTGATACAAAGGCATATAAAAAATATATTTAATAACCTTATTTATCGCCTATTTACTTTTCTAATTATAAAAAATTATATGATATGTCATTAATATTGAAAAAAATATAAAAAGTTTAAATATAAATGTGTTGTTTTTGGTTGGAATTCAAAATGTATTGTTACAAGGTGAGATTGGAAGTTTGTGGGCAAAGGATAAAGGTATTATTCCATTAATTCCTTATCAACTCTTAGAAGATTCTAAAACAGTGCGGGGCAAAACGCACACGTGTTTAAAATTTGAGTGTATGCGTAGCAGAGAAAAACAATGAGAGTAGAGCATCCACTGAGCAAAAAAACGTAGTTTTTGATGTCATTTTTAAAATAGTGTAATTTATTTTAAAGAAAGCTTTGCCAGCAAAAGTTCTTAAACAAATAAAAAACTACGCTTCCCTTATCTTTATTTTCTATGGAGAAAACTTTTTTCAACCCAATTTGTGAGAAAATTTTTACCAGTGGAAACATTTTGATTTTTAACCTAGTACCCTGCGACGAAAATTCGCTGTCACACGTATGCTAGCCAAATCGCTCTATATTTGGCTACCGAGCTAGTGTGACCAAAAAAATGAAGGAAAAGGGTAATACTGAACAGCTGTTTTTTGTAAACAAATTTTTGGTTGGATTGGATTTTGGTGTTTTCTTTATGTATTTCACCGCTAAGGAGCTGATAAAGAAAAAGAAAACTGGGTCGAAATCAAAATCATAATCAATCACAAATCATTTCAATGCCATTTTATGGAATTGAAATGCC
Organism: Drosophila pseudoananassae pseudoananassae; assembly: GCA_018153035.1. Classification (NCBI taxonomy): domain Eukaryota; kingdom Metazoa; phylum Arthropoda; class Insecta; order Diptera; family Drosophilidae; genus Drosophila; species Drosophila pseudoananassae. The sequence continues at coordinate 2,313,179 of JAECXR010000007.1, forward strand.
CCTTGTGGGTCAAATCCCATATTATGGGCTTCGCCTTGACCGTACTAATTAGTTTCACTTTATCCTCGCGGGCTAAAAAATTTTTCGGTCCGACAATTTTTTTCTCTCAACTTTCGCTCCATTTTTGGCTATCAAAATAAATCAAATGAATTCTTTTTACACCCCAAAAATCAGCTGTTCATTTTTTTTGGACCGGCAACGCCATTCAATTTGATAGCCAAAATTTTCGTCGTCAGAGTACCGGCAAAATCTAGGTGTCCAAAATTTCTTCTTCTTCCTTTTTTAACACCGTTTTTATACCCTTGCAGAGGGTATTATAATTTTGGTCAAAAGTGTGCAACGCAGTGAAGGAGACATCTCCGACCCTATAAAGTATATATATTCTTGATCAGGATCACCTCCTGAGTTGATATGAGCATGTCCGTCTGTCCGTCTGTCCGTCTGTCTGTCCGTCTGTCTGTCTGTTTCTACGCGAACTAGTCTCCCAGTTTTAGCTATCGTCTTGAAACTTTGCACACACCCTTCTTTCCTTTGCACGCAGTATATAAGTCGGAACGGCCGGGATCGGCCGACTATATTCTATAGCTGCCATATAACTGATTGATCGGAAATGGTATAACTTTGGTGTTTTTAGAGTTACAGAGTTCAGATTTTGTACGAATGCTATTTTTGGCAAAACCAAATTTCCAAATTTCATAAAGATCAGCCGACTATATCCTATAGCTGCCATATAACTGAACAATCGGAAATTAACAAGCTTTGGTGTTTTTGAAGATAAAAAGCTGGAACTTCGTACAGATTCTATTTTGGGTCAGTTAATACAACCTACCAAATTGCACAACGATCGGCCTACTATATCTTATAGCTGCTATATAACTGAACGATCGGAAATGGTATTTGGTAAAAATACCAAATTTGGTATTTTTGAAGATGGAAGCTTGGTACTTTGTTTTAGATTTTTTATTGTAATAAATTGGTTATTTTATGATATTCTCATAAGGATCGGCCAATTTAATCCGATGTTTGCGATATATATCCGGTTTTAACTGCAAGGGTATATCAACTTCGGCTCCGCCCGAATTTAGCTTTCCTTTCTTGTTTTTATATGGAGTTTGGCTGCTGTCACACATGTGACAGCGGATTTTCGTCGTCAGAGTACTAGGCTTAAGACGGGATACGCTAGAAACCCGAGTCAATCCCCGAGCGAGAAAATTTGGGTGCGAAGAGTTTGGGTTTTCTTTTTGTATGACTCTTTTTGCTTCTGGATTTCGTCTTTCACTGCGAGGATGCCCAGATCCCGGTGGATGTTTTCGTTGCGAACAAAAAAATGAGTGTATGAGTAGCAGAGAAAAACAATAAAAGCAAAAAAACGTAGTTTTTGATGTCATTTTTTGTTAATTCAAAAGTTTGACTAAATTGTACTAAATTAGTGTAATTTATTTTAAAGCAAGCTTTACTATGCAAGCTTTACTAATATGAGAGTGCTTACACTGTTAGTGTGCCGGAAGCGCTGCGGCAGAATTTCCTACCCTATACTCGCGTGATATGTAAAATGAGTATTTGCCCACCACTGTTCTAAAAGTAAAGTAATGGCTGGTAAGGCTCCCTCCCTCCGATGCTCCCATCATTTAAATAAGACTTTGTATTTTAAAAATATTTATACCTATAATACCTATATCTATGTATGTATACCTATATTATTAAACGTATAAATTTCAAATAAAAGCGCTACATTGTCTATGTAATTTGGTAAGCAACGCAACGTTTGGGTGGGTATTCATCGTAAAGGTATTCATTCATTCATTCCTTATCAACAAATGGCAGATTCTGGCAGACTTTGTATTTTATAATTTATATCTATAAAAAAAAGCGCGATATTGGCTACATTTATTAAAGAACAAAACTTTTGGGTATCGCCACTTCAGCTTATATAAGTAAAAGTTCACCCTTTGATTTATTAGCCATGGTGAAAATATGGTGAGAAAATTTTAGTTGCGAATCTTACAGGAGCTTACGTTTCTATCTATTAAGCTTACAAAAGTGCCAGTGAAACATTCCAGGTGAGAGGAAAGTCCTTAATGAAAAGTCTCTTTTCTTCAACTCTTACTGGAGTTGATATCCTTTGTCATAGATGGCTTTTGTAAGGGATATCAAACCGATGTAATTTACACAGACTTCAGCAAAGCATTTGATTCAGTTAATCACTCACTCTTGTTGAGTAAACTGAATATGCTGGGTTTTCCTATAGACCTCTTAACGTGGATCTCCAGCTATTTAGATGGAAGGACACAAAGAGTCTTATTTAAAAACATACAGTCCCGTCTGGTCCGTGCTACATCTGGCGTCCCTCAAGGAAGTCATCTTGGCTCGCTATTATTCACGCTTTTTATAAATGACTTGCCCCCTGCTTTAACGAACTTTCTAGTTCTTATGTATGCAGATGAGGTAAAGCTTTGTCTTCAGTACAAATCCATCTCTGCCCAATGCAGTCTTCAGTCTGACCTTGATAACTTTCAAGAATGGTGTTTAGCTAATGATTTAATACTTAATGGATCAAAATGCAAGCATATGTCTTTTTATCGTTTTTTCTCTCTGCAAGCTACGTATTCCATTAATGGGATTGCCTTAGAAAAATTAACCCAGGTTAATGATCTCGGCATCCTATTAGACATAAAACTTAAATTTGCCGACCATATTTCTTGAATGGTTAATAAGGTTAAAGGAGTCCTTCGTTTTATTAAACGGTGGACAAAAGAATTTAATGACCCCTATATAACCAAAACATTATTCATTTCTTTGGTCCGTCCTATACTAGAGTACGGTTCATGTGTCTGGAGTCCTCAATATGGAGTACATCAGGACCGCATAGAATCTTTACAAAAGAATTTCCTAACTTTTTCACTTCTAACTGAGGTCTAAACTAGGATGCAAATCTTCACCTTCCCTCTTATAATAGTAGACTCTTACTCATAAACTTACCTAGCTTAACAAATCGTAGGACAATGCTTGGTTTAGTCTTTCTGCATAACCTTATTAACGGGGATGTAGATAGCCAGCATTTACTAAAACGCTTAAAATTTAACATTCCAAATAGAAGGACTCAAAACTTTAGTCCTCTGTTCCCATAGCCGTTGTAGTTCGACATATGCACTGCATGACCCTTTTAGGATATTATGTTCGAACTACAATGGTCTCTACTCTATAACATCTCCTTCCTGTTCCTCAATTTTAAAATATAGAATTTTAAATTTCCTTACTAACTCCTAGCTTAATAAATTACAAATAGCTTAATATATTCTAACAAATCGTTTCTTGAGCGCCCCTCGGTCGTCTGGGCCTCTAAGCTTTATGATGAATACAGGAATGCTAGCTGATGCTCTTATTGATGCACAAGCCATTTCCAAATTCTGAAAGACCAGTAAAAAAAAAAAAAAAAAACATGAAAGGAAAGCTAGCTTCGGAGCCGATACACCCTTGCAGTTAAGATTTTAATTAAATCACAAATATCGGATATAGTTCCACTATCGCTATGAGAATTTTAGTATAATAAAATTTATTAGAATATAAAATTTTGAAAAATTCGGAAGCTTCTGTTATATGGATATAGCTTCTATAAGCTACAGTTATCTATTGGAAATTTGATGAGTCTCATCAATTCGCAAAATAAAGAATCTATTATATTATAATTATGTTGGAACTTCGTACAGATTCTATTTTTGGTCAATTGATTCGACCTACTAAATTTCATAACGATCGACTGGCTATATCTTATAGCTGCCATATACCTAAATGTTCGGAAATGGTATTTGGTGAAAATATGAACCTAAGTATTCTTGAAGATAGAAGCTTGGGATTTTTTTATATATTGTATTGTAGTAAATTGGTTTTATTATGATATTCTCATAAGGCTTGGCAACTTTATGGTATATCCAGCTTTCCTTTCTTGTTTTAGTGTGACAGCTTTAATTGGGGGACAGAAATGGAAAAGTGTTTCCAGGTGGTATTGTCGGCACATAGTGAATACTTTTAAAGCCTCAAACCAAGTATCCAGTTCTACGAACTGATCTTTAGGGAGATCATGTTCAGCTTCTGTCCCCAGTTTATCCCCTCCAGAAGGCTTCGCCACTGATCTTCTCCTGCGCCAGCGCTGCATCTCGGTGTGCGTTAGTGGGTTTAGCCCCACTTTGGAGAGCTTCTCTTCTGACCATCTGCGATGCTCACTGTTTTTTGCTAATAGAAGTTAATAGAAGTCATTTTGGTCTTACTAAGAGCCCATGGTAAGCCTGGATAAAAACTGAGAGGTCGGGAAGGTGGAAAGCGTATGTTCCACTTTGGATTTTTGTATTTTTAGCCAGCATCCGTGCCGGAAACATGGCCGTATCGGGCTCTGTTTGCAGCCACCTGCACATGGGGATTACAATCACACTACCAGAGGTGTACAAAGTTAACGACTAGCCCCATGCCTTAACTAGTTCACAGGTTAGTTTATGCTGATGACTCTGACCTTCGTCTTCAATAAAACTAGTGGCCAAAATAATCTTCAATCCGATTTGGATATCTTTCAATTTTGGTGTTTAGAAAATGTGCTTAATCCTTTAGTACCATACATACTAGCCAGCATGCAGTCCCCAACAGAAACTACTGGCCAAGGACCTGCTGCAGCAATTCAAGATTCTCCTCTTTCTAACGCGCCTATAACACTTGTTGTAACAAGTTAGTTAGTTAGTTATTGACACTGATTCAACAGGCACGATGTCTGAGTTATTATTTCAAGAGCTTCTGTCTTTTTCGTACTAGATATGAGGTCTTCCACATAACATCCTGGAGGATAACACGGAGGATAACACTTGAATATGTAAATAGCTTTTACGTCATCGAAGTTGGAATTGCGCCAAAGGATGCACTGCAGTATGATATCGTCTGGGTTAACTTTAACCAAAGATTATAGTACATAGTATAGTAATAGTAAAGTACATAGATAGGACATCTCATACAAAAAAAAATTTTCTATGGCGGCTTCCAGCGCTGGAACCCGTTGGAACGAGCGGATTCCACAGCGCGACAAGTTAAGTTTGAGAAATGTTTTGCGCGACAACGAATGAGGGATAGCCTAGTGGTAAAGTGCTTGGCTGATGTGCAGAGTAAAATGAGTTCAAATCAGGCTCGGAACGTCCATTTTTTTTTTATATTTTAAATCTATTTATATTATATTTTTATTCTTTTAAAGTTTTTTCAAAAATTTATAATCCAATCAAGAAAAATACAAAATTTTAAAGTCACCTTAAAATCGCATCAGTTCGTAGTGGAACCCGCTGTAAAAATCAATATAAGTACGGGTTCTAAGGCATATTGGCAGGCCGAGTCGTGGAACCCGCTGTAAAATGATAATATTTAAGGGCGGGTTCCACAACAAACGGCTGGCAGATGAGAGAGAATTCTATTTTTAAAAAGTTACATTTTGGAACAATGAAAGTTTGAAACAAAAAAATATTGTACATGGAGTAACTACTCTATGCATTACGCTACCACCCCGCCTCAACCTGCAGCGACTCAAAATACTATTTGTTCTACTGACTACCACATTGAAAACAGAAACAAGAAATTGAAAATGAAAATTGGAAGACAACAAATTTTTAAGCCGTCTTGCAAGCAGTCACACATACATACAAAGGCGCACACTTTTTTTGACGCATACATGTAAAAAGTTCTAAAAATAGAATCGTATGTATGTGCGTTCCCCCCTCACCAACAAGCTCGACGAAAAAAGTTGACCGTTTTGGGCCTTGATGTCCCATCTATGTACTTTTTAATCTTTGCTTTAACGCAGTGGTCTATATTATAATATATATACCAGGTGGGATCGAAAGCGAAAAAGTTATATTGTTATTTTAATTATCATTTTTTTTATCTCCCAGCACCAAAAACAGTTGGTAATTTAATACAGGGAATGAAAAAACTTAGTGTAATATGCACACATGTATAAATATATATATCGATCACCCACAAAAGTATTAAAAGGGGCACACACTATAACACTTTGTCGCGAAATTGCATATGTCGGCAGAATATAATACGAGCGGACCTCTTATATGTGCATATACCTCTAAGCGATCTAAGCGCTTAAGCGATCATAGCTATATATGTACTTAAGAATAAATAGCCGTCTCTCCGCTGCAGCTGTTGACAGTTGACTTCCTTAACTCCTAAGAAAATTGTAAACGAAGAGAACCTCCTATGAGCTTAGAGCGGCAACAACGGCTGCTCCAAAATAAAGATCCCAAAAAATAAATACAAAACAAATGACTTGATTATGAAATGGAGGAAGAAACTTAGTACTGAATCACGGTGCCAGACATCAGGACATTATTTAGGGAATATCCAGACGATTTGGCCGATTTAACTATTGTAGCGTCAGATTAAGCAAATTTTCAATTAAAATTAATTAAAATTCAATAAAATTTAATAAAATTTTGTTTCCTACCGATAGTCAAATAACTGAATATCGGTAAAAAAAAAAATACCAAAGCCTTGATTAACTAGATCAGCTGTAAGCTCTCAAAGCTAACATATGGTACTTTACAATTTTCAGGTATTGAATTTGGCTTGATCGACGTCTTTTTATTTTTGCGACACTTTTTTTGATTTTGTGTGTTTCAAATCAGTTTGAGGATTTTCTCAAAGTTCAAGGTACATGTATGTAGTATGTAGTAAATGAAAATAAATGTTTTGTGACCTGTGAGTAGATTTTGCATTCATAATTTATGTTTAAAACCAGCAATGTTTGTAGTACCCTTTTTTATAACAAATTTCAACTTCTGTAGAGGAAAACTTTGTAAAGGTCGCCTCGGGTCACAAAAAGCGTATTTTTGTGGTAAACTATGGTTCATCTAGTGTATAAATTATCCATGTTCACGTGCCCCTGTTAAATTTTGCGATATTTTCAGCAATCATGTCGGCCTGTAAACAAGCACTTTTTGCAGTGTGGCATGGGGAAGCAGACGCCACAAAGAAATGTTCTGCAGTGTTTGATCACATTTTTAGCGATTGTAGTTAATAAATCCAAATGTTCCGAGATGGACTTGACATCTATAAAATGCACCATTAAACATTTTTGTAAAACTTTTTGTAAAATATGGAAAAAATCGAATATGTGTAAGGACATTTCAAGAGGAAGAACACGGGTTGGTTAATTTTGGTTCACATTCGGTTCTTCTGGATGAGGATAGTAAATTGGATTCCATCCTCAATGCACAAAATTTTAATTCACGGGGCGGATATTATAGAAAATTTACCCCTTCCGATCGGAATGATGTCGGAAGAAGCCTTAGAAGCCCGACACAAAGATTTGAGAAATTTTAGCTAGAGCCATACGCGTAAAAACTCTCGCCAAAACACAATGGAGGATCTTTTGCATTTATTGTTAGTATAGTCAGATCCACTAATTACAAGCTTTTCCAAAAGTTCGGCCAATAACTCCACCAAGGCAATTTCCTTTGAGATTGAAGGCCAAAATCTTCTTCTGGACTACAATGGTCAAGAAGAAAATTCGGATTCTGACTCAGAAAAAAGACTAGATTTCAGGCTAGGACAATCAAAACTAGTTTATTTTTTAAAACTGCATCTTAAAAAAAAAATTAAATTAGCAGTAGTAGAAAAATTAAATTAGCAGTAATCAGTAGCAGATTATTCATGGTTCTTATAATAATTCATATTATATTATCATTCATGCATTTTTTTATATTTATATATATAATTAATAAAAATAGCTGTTTTGATCGATGACGCAACTCTGGTCGGTTTTATCGCTGCAGACTTAGCTGCCCGGGTCATTATCGCGGTATAAAATTTTACCCTGATAGAGCTTTGTGCATGTGCACCCGACCTTGTCTCGACGGAACGTACTTCTAGTATGCGTGCATAAGCTTCCTATCCTTATCTCTCATTCACCAATGGTGTGCGACCCCTGGTGTGCGAAATTCTGTTCAGACTATCGCCGTCGATGTTCTTCTCCGCTCTTCATATATCCGCAATGAAGGACATATGAAGAACGCGTAGATTTATTTATTATGAACTGGGAAAACTTCCGGTACCTATACGGAGTCCACCGATGCCGGTGGGCTTTAGGGAGTGCATCGCTTCCAAAAACACGTTTTCCAACTCGTCTTCTGCGCAAGAAACAGGCAGTGCCTTAGCTGGATTTGCTCAACTGATAGAATAAAGCAAGAGATTGGATGCAATCGGCAAATTCTAAAATAATCTTGCCAGGAGTTTCTAAGCTGGATACATCTTGTATGTTGAGGCTTGGTAGACTTTCTGTGATCCGCTCATGAGGATTATACGAAGAGTAAAGCACTCTTAATGGACGAAGAGTAGCAACGATCCTTGCCATGGGCCAAGACCATGGGAGCCTGTTATAATAACCTTTGATTATCGGCATCGAAGAGACCAGGATTGTATGATTGCACGATTTCATAAAAAAGCAAGCTAAGAGAATCTTCAATATAAATCACTCCCGATTTCATTGAAATTGAACTTTTTCTCATCCTTCTGGAGCATGGTGAATCAATCACGCAAACGCTTCTCCTCTTCTGCACCTTATGATTTCTAGGCAAGGAACCTCTATTCCAGCCTCCATTGCATAATGTCGAGCGCAACCTCCTCTCAAAAATGTTTCGCTGTCAACCGTGGTTGATAAACCCCGAAATAACAAAAATTGGGCAGTTTTATTTTTATTTTTCAACAGTTAATTTGGATAGAAACTTTATGAAAGCTCCCAAAAGCACTGCGCTACACATAGTGAAACAGCTTGGAGAAACAGAATTAATAGAATATGCTTCTAATAACCAATGCTACTAATTCATATAAAAATATATTCAGATCGTTTTAAACTAGTGGTTGGCAGGGCCCTATTTCAGGGGAATAGGAAATTTCTCTGCCCGAGCTCTGCCGCTCACACACAGTATAAAACGTCATGCTTTCACCTACTTTCTGCTATTCGAATATTACTAGGCATTGCATTAGAATGATATCAATGTATTGGGTGCCGACCACTGTTCTAAACAGTTTTGTCTTTGGCTGCTTTGGCCAATAGTTCTATTTCTTATATTTCTCCTATTCGATTTTTCTTATTCGATGAGGTGCTAGGTTAATCAGTGCCTTTGAGATGTGCTTCCTCTTCTTGGACCGTAAACGTTTTTTACACAATTAATTGTTTTCAATTGCGTCCGAATAAATAGAAAAAAAAAATCTACTGCCGCTCAAGTCAACGACGAATATACAAGTAACTGACGCTTAGCAGGAAATCCTTCGAGCTTTGCAGCTGTTTATTGTTACGTGCCAGCAATAAGAAATAGCCAGAAATACCAGCAAAGCGCTTGCGAAACTGGGAAAAAACAATATGAAATAGAAACTGCTGATAAAAACGCCACTGCTCATCTTTAAAGGCTCTTAGACAATTCGTCTTGGTCATTGGTTGCTTGGCCCAAAATCCTTCCCCCGTTGATGGCTGGCCCTCCTTTCTCGTTCCTCCTTCCAACGCGACCAGATCAATTGTTGCAACTAGGGGACCCTCTGTCATCCATCCAGACGGTTAAAGTTGAAGGCAGTAAGATTCGGTTCGATGAATATTGAAGGAGGACCGTCATTAAATAAGACGAGGCTAGCACATTAGGGTCAGCGGGATATTATTGAAATTTTAGAATTAGAGAACTGGAATTAACGATCGAGCCTATGTGGCATATCAAGGTGCTCAATTCCTCAAATCCAAGAATCGCGGGACCAATTGTTTGATACAGGTAGTATTTTTATGCCTTTACGGCTGCTCATTCTTGGCACCCACAAAATTGGTGGCATTATCCGACCATATTTGCCTGGGCTTACGTCTCGCACAAATAAATCGTTTGAGCGCGCCCAGGAACGAAGCTGTGTAATGGTCCTTGAATAGCTCCAAATGGAGCGCCTTCGTACTGAAGCAGTTTAATACGCTCACGTAACATTTGACGCTCTTATTTCGAAACTGCCATGTAGATAAACGGTCCGCACATATCCATACCTGTTACATCAAAGACTTTAAACCCTTCAACTCTCTCGGTCGGAATAACAGCCAAAATGATTTTCCCCAGAAGACGAGGATTAGTGCGAAAAAAGCGTACGCACTTTTTTAAAACCCTTGAAACTTTTTTAGTCCCCCTAATGGGCCAGTATTGGGAACGGTTCTTCGAAATTAGCGCCCGAAGGCCAGAGTATAGGTTCTTCTCATGAAAGTGAGTCCCTATAGCCGAAGTAGCGGGATGGCCTCTTGAAAGAATAATCAGATGGCATCCATCAAAATCCAACGTAGAGTTCGGCAGTCGCCCATCAACATGAAGCCAACCAGCATCATGTACAAACGGAGAAACTTATACAAGCGGGATTGAGGGTGGAACCAATCTGCGCGATTTTAACAAGCTTATCTCTTCCTTAAATTCAGTACGATGGACGACATACAACAGCAAATACGTTCCTTCCTGGAGATCCTGAACAGAAAAGCCTTCGTTTTTGGGAATTTTAAGTACGACTCTTTGCATCCTCGGGCACGCCTTCCAAAACCTCTGGAATGTTGGAGCACAACTTCCTTAATTGAAACTGATCCTTCCTCAAAAGCCATGATGTTTGGGCTATTATCTCAACAGCTTCAGTCTTCCTTGGGGTACCAAATATTATATAAGGTCGCCTATATAAAAATCCTGTAGAACAACCCAAGAGCCAATGGGAAAACCGTCACCTTCATCGTAGAAAAGACGCTGGCTTTGTGCAATACGTCTTACGCAGCGGTACGTCTTGCAAATGTAAAACGAAGCAACGTATGAAAGAGCTTAGGTTGCATCACGGGGCCTGACATCACTAACATCCAGGGGATGCAGCAGCCTTACCGTCGAACACAACCCTCAGTTTAGTAGTGGAGCAGCCTTCCTTTAGGACTCAGTGATGGGATAAAAAATACTGGCACTTACTTCGCCATTTCTGCGGCACCAGAGACATGTGACCCAGATCCAATTATTCCTTGATGAACGAAGCATATTGGGTTCTTAAATTTGGCTGATGATCCAGCTCCAGCGAATGGAACCGTCGGAAGGCCAGGATTCCCCCGACAGTTCCACGCTGTGTTTGATTGAACGACGAACACAATATCCACCCGATTTAAGACGGAGTAGTGCATGGCGAATCGAGCAATCGAGCTCTTCCTTAGTAGACTAAACGATCGGATCAATGCAGACTTGCAGCTTCCAAATTGGTTGAGGAGTAATCAGGAATCACCTTACATGAAGCTGCCAAACAAGATTTCCCTGGGATGCAACCACCTCCAGAAACTACCACATCCAAAACGTCTTATGCACAAGAGACAGACCGTCTCCTAGTTGGATCTGCTTAACTGATTCAAGATTTGGACCACTGGTGGAGCCTAAGAAGTAGCAACTGCAGCCTCATTGGCGGGATACACGCCACAAGCGGGAACAGAATCAGCGATGGGTAACTGCTCGCAAGTATGCAACAGGGCATTATGTCAGCGATTGCTCGTTGGGCAGCGGGAGCATCCGCTGGCTAAGTGCTTAGATTTGAGGCAAACGAAGCAGAGGGCAAGACGTCGGACTTCATCGTATCGTTCCTCAACAGGAAAGACAAGGGACCTTCAGCAAGAAGGCACAGCATATGCCAGGATACCGCTCAGGGCACACGGAGCCGGCGTAGAATTAAGAAGCATGTACAAACGATTATTAAATGGCCTAAGTCAACTCACCTGAATCGTTGACAGATGCGACGCTAAGGCCAAATCCAAAGATCCTAGGGTACGGCATCTTTGTTCCAAGAATCGAGCCGTAAATTCCCAAGTTGACAGGCTGTCAGAACTGCTTTCTGGGAGAGAGTCTTTCCAATTGGTGTTTAAGGTTCAGTTTTTAAAAGATGATCTGGATGAAGAGGTATCCTTGAATCTTGTCCGCCATGCCGAAACTCATGAAGGCCCGCATATGACCATTGAATCGGTCGGATAACTCCCGAAGAGTTGCCGTGGATCGCGGCTTGACTACCCTTAGCTATAAGATCTCGTTAATGTGAGCCTGGAATATTAACCGTTGCTTACTAAAACGGTCCAAGGAAAACATCATAGTTAACGTGCAAGCGTGGGCAGCAGCTCTCAAGGAGCGCTTGGAAACTTCTACCTGGATGTTGACTTCCACAGCAGCCAGCCGTGGGAATTTCCAATATATATTATATTGGAGCAATTCCTCCTGAAGCGTGGTGAATCGATCACGCAGCAGCTTCTCCATTGACTCGAGGGTCATAATAGTTTAGTCTACGGTCCGCATCACAGGTTTACCTTCTGATGCAGGACCTCCATGGGTCCTATCAAGACACCCATGCTCGTCTCCGCAGCTCGTCTCTCTATGCTTGCAGCAAGAGCTCCAGAGTCCATTATGTAATTTAAGTGTAGGGATATGACAACAAAAAAAACATGTTTCCTTGGCACCTTACAATATCCTAAGCTAGACATCAATAGCTTTGTTCATCAATTTGTAGGGCCCTGCGTATTTGGTGCTTGCTTTGCGTTGAAACCTTCGCTGTCCTTTGAAAGATGATGCAGCTTGACCATTAGCAGTTCCCAACTGGGGTCGCCCCTCCCGCAGGCTTAGATTATAATATCGCCATTGCTCTTGGATTGCCCTCTGATTGACTTCCAAGGTTTTATGGAACGCGTCCTGAAGGCGCTTGGCTCGTTTTGCGGGGTCCTCCGCTGTATTGAAGACTATGGGGCAGTAAAACCTAGTTTTATGCCATTCCGCTTGCAGAAATTCCGCTTGGCGTCCTGGGCATTCCTAACCTGCAAATGATCCTTTCGCCAAATTCAAGTTCCTTCCTTTTGGTGGCGAAATCAAAAGCGAAAGATATGTACCTCGCGTTTTAAAGGTGATTCAGGATATGGTTGATGCGTGAAAGCGGGTTGGCTTCCGGGACGGAGTTGCGTTTAATTGTCTATTTTATTGTCCACGCACATTTGCATCTACCAGTTTTTCTTTCAAACGAGTACCAGTGGTGCACTATGGGGACTTTTGAAGGTCGATCCTCCCGTTTTTTGGTTTACCGCTTCGCTCCTGGTGCATGGCACTTCTCCCTTCTTCTGGTGCCGAATGACGTCGAAAAGGATTCCGTGCTGTGGTGGCGTCTGTTAACCGTTGCAAGCCGTATGTATATACCTTCTTCTGGGGTGTGTCTCTAAAAACGTTTCGCGTTGTCGTTGTTTTCCGTTAACGGCGTAGCTTTCTTGGTAAGTGTGGCGTTGTCATAGTGTTTTCTTGGTGTGGGTGTGGACCCTTCTAGTTCCGCCTTGGTGTTCTATGCTTTCGATGCTGTAGTCGATGGAACCTTCGAATGCGGGGCGCTGGCCGTGGGGATAGCTGTAGACATACCTGGCCGCATATCAGGGAGATCCGAATCCTGCAAAGACGTTCACAACGTTCGAATTTCCTACCTCTAACAGACATGCAACACTTATCCTTACTCTATTCAATTACAGATCCTGTTTTTTATTATTGATACTTCAGTTGATATGGAGCCTTTAAGCCTGCTCTCCCATCCTTAGCGGAAAGCTGGCATTTTAGCGCCCCTTACAAACAATTCAATCCTCCTCTACTTTCTCATTAGTCCTTCCTCATGCCCCCGCGAATCTCTACTTAGAGTATTACTCATTTGTTCTTCGTTTAGTTTTATTTAAATTTAACAAATGTACTCTTACTTCTATGGCTTCGTTTTGGAGCTTTGGTTTTGCTTTTAGGCGTTTGTAAACAAAAAACATAAATTCGGTCTTGTACTTTCTACCTACGAGAGCTAATGCCGATAGGTGATAGGTCATGCCGATAGGTACGACCCCAAGTTGGTATAACAATTTATCACAAGAAGAGCGTCTACTTTCATGGTTCCAGAGAGCTAAATAGGTGACCGCTTGAGAGGCACCCAAATAGGACTATAAAATAAAATATTTTGCTTTGATTGCTTTGCTGTCGATGCCTCTCTGGACTAAGAATACAACAGTCTTACCAAGGCTTGCTTGTTTTTGTACGTTGCTCCTTCGTATATTGCTGCTCCATAGCTATTCTATGAGGAATCCACGAAAGTATGTAGTTCGTGTGTGACTTAAACTTTTTCTTCAAATATCTGTCTTGGGATGTGCAATTTGTTCAATTCTTGTACGTCAGAGCGATAGTTTTTACATTTAGTTCATCGTCCTAGGTAATTTAAATTCCCACTCCTGTTGCATAATAATTTTTTCCTTCACTACAACTGGCAACTAAAAATAACCGTATCGGGTCGAAGATTTGTGATAAATCAGAGCAAAACACTCGTTTTTCATAAAAAAAGCTTCGCTTTTTTGTGTTCTTCCGCAAAGTTGGTCTTTGTTGGGCATCTATATGAGCCCAAAGGTTTTGACCCTTATTGGTCATAGTGATTCACTTTTTTCACGTCGCTCATTGTATCTTTTTAGGTACTTCCTGCAGCGGGTTTGCATTGTTTGATCACCATTATTTTGTTGAGTTTCTTTTGCATTTGCTTCTGCGACTGAATTAGCACCCGTGAAATAATCATCTACATAGAAGTCATTTTCGAGTGCTGTAGATCCTAGCGGGTAGTTTACCCGTGACCGGATTGCAAGATGACTTGGATTTTTTTTCACCAGGAAAGGGGCTGTCTTGGTGCCAAACGTGACTGTTTCAAGTCGGCAGTATCTGAGGTCTTCCGCTGGATCGTTTTGCCAAACTATGATTTGATTATATTAATCATCTGGGATGATCCATACTTGATATATTTTTTTCTATTTCCGCCTTGAATACGTTTTTATGTAAACTCATAAGTCCTGTTATGAGTCCTGATAATCAATTCAAAAAATTTTTAAAAATGTCTCGTCTTTTATACTAACGTTACCATACCTTGCCATGCCCCATACCATACTCTCTTACAGTATGGTCAACTCCGTAAATTTACATATATTTACATAATTTACTTAATAAAAAGAAGTTGTTAAGCACATTTTAATAAGAAAGCACAAATCTCTACCATATGGACATACGATTTTGGCGACGAGGAAAATGGAAAATCGTGTCACGTAGTAAAAGATATTCACCAAAATGATCTACAGATCTACAAAGCTGTGAGTCACATCTCGAACAATTATCGCAAGATTTTACCGCCTGTTCGGTTAGAACAGGTCGGAAACAAACTTCCTTTCGTGGTGCGGCTTATCAGCCGAACTAATATTTGAACTTCTAAAAAATCTTTAGGAAAGTAGCAATTTGAACACATTTACTTACAAGTAACTCACAGACAAGCTTACGGAGCATTTCACAACTAAACGTCACATTTGTGCAGCATGTTACGAGTTCTTCAAAAGAGAGCTTCATCTCTCTTCACGGCATTGGCGGATACAAGGGGGGCGATAGGGGCGATCGGCTCTAAATCTAGTATAAGATAGCTTAGGACGGAGCCCATATTGGCTCTTGTGTGAATTCACCCCGTTTCGCCGCAATAGATAAGTTAGGCTTTAGATTAGAGAAAATAAAGATCGAAATATAACGTTGACGAGGCCACATCTTTTTCGTTTCGCTTTCGATATTTTTATTTATTTAGCAGCAACCCTTTTTATACCCCTGCAGGGGGTATTATAATTTTGGTCAAAAGTGTGCAACGCAGTGAAGGAAACATCTCCGTCCCTATAAAGTGTATATATTCTTGATCAGGATCACCTCCTGAGTTGATATGAGCATGTCCGTCTGTCCATCTGTCTGTCTGTCTGTTTCTACGCGAACTAGTCTCTTAGTTTTAAAGCTATCGTCTTGAAACTTTGCACACACCCTTCTTTCCAGTATAATAAGCACGCAGCACGCATAAGCACCAGTAGCACGAAGTATATAAGTCGGAACGGCCAGGATCGGCCGACTATATCTTATAGCTGCCATATAACTGATTGATCGGAAATGGTATAACTTTGGTGTTTTTACAGTTAGAGAGTTCGCATTTGGTACGAATACAATAAAACAATACAATAAAACAAGACCTACCAAATTTATCAGCCGACTATATCCTATAGCTGCCATATAACTGAACAATCGGAAATTCGTATTTTTGAAGATAGAAAGTTGGAACTTCGTACAGATTTTATTTTTGGTCAGTTGATCCAACCTACCAAATTTTATAACGATTGGCCGGCTGCCTTATAGCTGCCATATAACTGAAAGATAGGAATTTGGCGTTTGGTAAAAATACCAACTTTGGTGTTGAAGTTAGAAGCTTGGGACTTTTTTTATATTTATTATTGTAATAAATTGGTTTTATTATGATATTCTCATAAGGATCGGCCAACTTTATCCGATTTCACCGATGTATATCCGGTATTAACTGCAAGGGTATATCAACTTCGGCTCCGCCCGAAGTTAGCGTTCCTTTTTTGTTTTTTATTTTTTATAGTTTTCGTTAGTGATAAACTAATCTCATTCAACATGTTGGCGCCCCGGCTGGACTTTGTACTAATTATTGGTAAAAAAAAATTGGTTTTAAAAAACATGAAGTAACTGTGACACGGTGTTATTACACACAACAAATACCAACAAACAAACATTCAAACAAAAAATCTGCTCGCGACGCGTCCGTGAGGTGCAACATTAATTTCAAAAGAAATGCACCGCGGCGTGAAACCGCCACAAGCGCGTTAAAGCCAGGATCATCACCGCCAGGATCACCAGCGAGCTTTATGTCTTTTACCTGCATCGACTACACGAGGACAATGGCAGCGGGATTAAAGGATCCCAAGGCAGAACCGCAGGTTCAAAATTTGTTCAAGGCATTATGAATTATTTCGTAAAACGAATCCGTAGCTGCTTCAATCGTGTTTATAGACGAAAGAACATTCCAATCGATTTCAGCCAAATGATTCCGAAGCATTTGAAACGTGGTTGAACATTAAAGCAAGCTTTATTATGAGGCACATCAATTAACACCGATGCTAATAGTGTAGGATGGTGAAAGTCTTCAGGAAGCGATAGCGGCGGAGACCGAATGACTGTCACAGAGGATGACACATTGGAAAAAATAAGGTCCAGAAATCTGCCATGATTGTTATGAATTGGATTAATTTGGAGCAGGGCAAGAACGGTTAAGCCATCGATAAAGTCGTTATGACAACTGGAAAGCAGGAAATTGTCAACCTCAGACGGGATCCAGGAAATGATGGGAAGGTTGAAATCTCTCATGATTAAATCACGGTCCTTGACCAACGAAAAAACAAACCTAATGGCATCAAGATGGTGAAAGTATACAATATATTCGGCCATGGGAGGAATGTTGGAACAGATCAGGAAAATATGAGACGAGCCAGTTAAATTTTTCACCGCAATGAACTCAATTCCGAACTCATTCGGGACAGGAATAAGTTCAGCAGGGTACTCATTACTAACAGAAATGAGGACACCACCTGCAAAAGTTGGAAGATCCCATCGAAACACTATGAATTTAGAAACAAGAATTTCATAATCAGAGACAGAGGAGTTAAGCCAAGTTTCAGTAAGCACGACAGCATCAAAATCAAAAGAAGCACTCTTTGTAAAAAATTGGCTCAGCTTACCCAGAATACTTCTAACGTTTTGATTGCAGCAGGAAAATACTATGTTATTCAGTTTTTTGAAGCAGTTTCTGCAGGGCTAGGATTCTGAGCGTCTTTTGCTAGGAATTCATGAAAGATACTGTGCTCAGGCCAAGCTACTGGATCAAGTGCTTTTTCAATGTAGGAAGCAGGTAGGACTATTTTAAAAGAAGAAATAGAACGCTTATGCTTAAAGTTAAACTTAAAAACAGCTATTTCATTAGGAGCTACCTTAAGAAGGTTTAACAGGTGACTCCTGACATCATCAACAGTAGCATCCGGCATAAGCCGAGAGACAAATATGTTTGGTGTTGAAAATTCATCGACTTGTTCAGCATGGGATGTAGAGGTATTCAATAATTTAGCAGTCAGCAGGTTGTTGTTCGGAACTTTTCGTCTGGGGGATTCGCTTAACAACTTTAGCCCAAGGAATTGAGTTTCAAGAGCGAGGAATTGCTCATTAAGAGAACTGGTTGCGAACATCTAGGAAACCATTTCTCGTCTGTTTCATAAAAGTCCGCATCTCTGACTCAATTTCTCTACAAGCGATGCAAGACCATGTCAGGCCAATTTTTTTTGTTGGTAAGGTAATTTATCCGTCCATTGTGTCCTCCTCCAGCACATTGATTATGTGAGCAGTTGTTGCAGAGCCAACAAGACAGGTATGAGTCACCCGTAATGGATCCACCAAATTCACATTTTTTTTCTGTGCAAGTAAGACTCATTTTTGACGGATTGCAGACCACTGTAGTAGCGTGTAAAGAATTTAGGCTCTCTGAAGCACTCTGTAGCTGAGAGTGGACGATCAGATCGGATGTAAGAGACGACGTTACAAAATGGATGTGCAACGAAGGTTTGGCGTCGTGAAGAACAACAAACTCCACAGTAACTATGATGTAACGGGTTACGTCCAGAGAGTACAGCTCGGAGAGACTTATGTTAGAGAATATAGTTAAAGCGCAACAGAGATAACTTTAAACGATTAAATGTATAAATTGGAAATAAATAGTTCAATGCACTTATTAAGTCCAATTTATTTTTAGAGATTAATCGTTGTATTTCCACTTGTCGCGGAAGGAGAAAACTTGTGTTCAAGATCAAAAATAAGTGCAATCTGGCAACAGCGATCGAAGAAACACGTCCAAGTACGGCAAGTGAATATACAGAACTTTTTAGAACTTGTTGAATGTCCATGAACACAGCAACTGCATAAAGTTTGTTTTCCATGTCTTCCAGAGTGAAATTGACCACGCGATGTAGCTGTTCAGGTGTGCCAAGACTTTTTCGGAAGCCAAACTGCCTTTTTGGAATAGCTCTGCTTACCCTTTCTTGTCCAAGGATACGATTCAGTATGACTCTTTCCATCATTTTGCCCAATGCAGGTAAGAGACTAATTGTATGCATCTACTTAAGTGGGTTGCTTTCCAGGATTGGGTATCATCGTAATAATAGCATTCTTCCATGCACTTGGGTAATGACTCAGCCTTAGGGCGCTGTTAAACAACAGGACTATAAATAGCAGTGTCTTGATGGGAAGGATCTTCAGTGTTTTGTTATCTAGAAGGTCCTGTCCTGGTGCTTTTTTGTTTTCGAGCTTTCCGATCCGTGCCTTGACTTCTTCCAGGGTTACAGGCTTACAGGGAAGAGCCATCTGAAAAGGTCTGTCCAGTTGCATTTCCACAAGCATTCAATTTTCCATCGGAGTTAGATCTAGCGCCTTAAATCTGTTTTCTAGATTATCAGCACAGATATCCGCCTTCTGCTGACTTGACCCACACCAACCACCAGCGGGATTTCTGAGAGGAGCCTTTGGGATGACCTGCCTCTTAAATGACTTGTGAGGTTCCATAAGGAGTAATTGGTATCTGGGTTGCATCTGGGCTCGCATTTTGCAACATCTGGTCTATATGGTCTTGCTTGTTCTTTGTCAAGACTTTGCTTAGCCGATTTGACAGTCTTTTATAAACCGTGTAGACGCGAATATCTTCTGTTCTTGTGTATTCTCGGCGGACTCTTCTTTTAAGCTGTATAAGAACTAGAGCATTTTGTGGGAGCAGATTGCTTCTATTCTGATTCGAAAGATGTCTTTGGTTCGGGGTAGCAGCTGTCCCAGCAGTGTATATATTTTCCATGAAGTCTGTTTCATCTGCTTCAAGATCGTCTGGATGGTTGATGACAGCGTTGAGGTTAATGCTTCTGTCCAGGGATTCCATAAACTGATCAACAGAGGAGC
Source organism: Drosophila pseudoananassae pseudoananassae (assembly GCA_018153035.1). NCBI lineage: Eukaryota > Metazoa > Arthropoda > Insecta > Diptera > Drosophilidae > Drosophila > Drosophila pseudoananassae. The sequence continues at coordinate 2,333,074 of JAECXR010000007.1, forward strand.
CGGGCGGTAGTATAGATTTCCTATTGGCCTTGCATTACGGTCTTTGACTTAGCGTTGCGACAATTGCCAAATGGTCCGAGGATAGCTCGTATTTGGTTTTGATCGAAAGTTTGTTGAGTTGTACCCCATTTACAATGAAGAAGTCCAGAGCTGTTGGTGTGAGCCTGGTATTTGAGGAATAAAAAGTAGGTTCACCAGTAGCTAGCACTTGGCTTGAGATTGAAACTATGCCCTCTGAAAGACGCTTTCACCGGTAACAGGACCTTATATTTCTCCACCATTGATGCTTGGTATTAAAGTCACCTCCAGCCACAAATTTTGGGCCTAGAGAGACTAGTAGCTGGTCAAAATCGTTTTTTGTCCAAGGCTTGCTGGGAGGAAGATACAAGGAAGGTATGCTAAGTACACCTTCTTTTGTTAAAATATCAATGCAAGCTAGCTGTAAGTCTTTTCGCGTTGTGGGCTCACTGTGCGTGTGGATAACGCTGGTCTTGATAAGGATAGCAGAGCCGCCTGTAGCGGTGTTGCTAGGGTGATTGGCGAAGTATTGGTCATAACCAGGAGGGTACAAATTAAGACCGGGACGCATGTGTGTCTCGGTAATGAGCATTATGTCTATTGAGTTATCAATAAGGAAAACACGAAGTTCTTCACTTTTTTGAACTATACCTCTTGTATTCCATAATCCGATTTTTATTTTTGAGACTGTCATTTCCTAGAAATTAAAACGTGAACCAGATCGCGAAAAGCCTTGTTCGACTCAATCGTTTCCATGACTAGTTTGAAGAGTTCACCCCGCCTAGTGTTAATATCGAAGATTGCCTTCTCCAAAGTACTGCGCTGGTACTGCTCGGAAGGTTATTCCTTGCCATGTCTGCATAAGAGACGCCATCTCTATTGGCTGACATGGAGAATAGTTGCCTGTGTCGGCTTTTGTTGGTCCTGCTATTCATTGAGTTGCTTAGCCTTGTTCCAGATTTTAGTTTTCTGCTCAGTTCCATCCTGACTTTGCAGCCTTTAAAAAGCCTGCAGGGTGATTTTCTCCACATTTTGCACACATACATTGGTTTTTAATAATTGACTCGCACAATTTGGAGTTAGTAGGATGATCTCCGGCACAATTCCCAACAATTTTGAGTATGCCCAAACATTTTGGCATTTATAACATTGGACAAGGTCCTTAATTCGCGTTTTCCACTGTAACTCGGTGCCTTCCAATTTGTTTGATTTTAAACGACTCGGCAACATTCGTAGTCATATTGAGATTGACATAAAATAGATTTTGTGTATCATCAACATTAACGTCGCCCATAGTGCCGCGCGTGCCATGCTTTCTTGGACAGTAAATATTCAATACGTTGAAACCTTTGTCCGTGAAGCAACGTTCTATTTCCTCCTTTGGAACTGTGGAATGTATGTTCCTTAGCACCAGCTTAAATGGCTTGTCCTCACGGAGTTGATGATGCCAAAACTCGCAATTTAAAACAGTCAGGCTACGAACCACCTTGCGGAATGACTCTGCACTTTCAGTGTATATGCGAGTAAATCCGAATTTAGATGTACGAATCTCATAACTACTTGCTGCAATGATTTCATCAAGGGTTCGTTCCAGAGTGAGGGCAGTGGAAGCGCAAGCGAGAGACAAGACCGAGCCCAAAGAGCAAAGTCGTACACAACGCTTGCACTATGCTCGGATGGAAAAAAAGTCGGACTCGGTAAAGACCCCGGCGGATATGCACAGCAGAAGTTGAAGATCACTCTCTGGTTGCTAATTAGGAGCTTAACACTACCGCACGACACAAGTGCTTAAACCGATTGAATTTAGTTCATTAAAATAAAAAATATTTTATATTAAAAATTTTTATTTATTTACTAGATGATAAAATAAAATAAAAAAATTTTATTTAAAAATAAAAATTTAAAATAAATAAAATCAGAAAATGGAAAATACAGAAATTAAAATTAACGACTCTTGATGACTTAAGGGGGGAAATACAATTAAAAATGTATTTCTTTCGAACAATTTTTTTTTGTCTTAATGTACACTAAATATGTCTGGGAATAAGCCTTTAAAAGCATAAAGCCGTCCGTTACTTATTTTCAAAGTAATACGTAATTTAGTGAGTGCGTAAACTTTAGTGAGTGGTAAACTTTAACGCTTTTACTGAAAAGTCGTGTTTTCAAAGTCGCCGTGCAGGTCAGAGATTTTATTTCAATCGAATTTGCTTTTGTGTGTTTGCTTTATGTTTGAAATAAAATTCTCCACAACATGAATGAAAGGATTTTTCATAGTTATTTGTTACAACTTTTTTTTTTTACGAGCAAAGTCGGAAAAAAGTGTGCTTTTTTTAAATTTTTTTAATTTTTACATTTTTTTACGGAAAAACCATTTTTTTACATATGAACAGAGGCTGTACCTCTGTACAGTCTGTAGAGTTTAATGCCCAGTTGCCGTTTTTTGTTTAAGACGTGATCCTAGGCCTGGAGACTGCACGGCGCAAAGTTCATCCCCCAAAACACGACTCCACATTATTGATCATAAATGGGTTTATTTTTTTTTTACCGGTGTTTGGAAATGTGGAATTTGGAAATGGCGTGTGCATCAATAAGAGCATCAGCTAGCATTCCTGTATTCATTATAAAGCTTAGAGGCCCAGACGACCGAGAGGCGCTCAAGAAACGATTTGTTAGAATATATTAAGCTATTTGTAATTTATTAAGCTAGGAGGAGTTTAGTAAGGAAATTTAAAATTCTATATTTTAAATTTGAGGGACAGGAAGGAGATGTTATAGAGTAGAGACCATTGTAGTTCGAACATAATACCCTAAAAGGGTTTTTTTTTTTTTTATATACTTTATTAGTCTCAACAACGATAGTTTAACGTACTTAGCATAACATAACAAAAAGGGGGGGGTTGTGGTTGGTCGTGGGTAATGGACAGTAAGGGCTTGAGGACGGACGGGACGACCGTTAGGCATTGCTTCGCCCGCAGCAGGCCCCAACTCTCCACCCTACCGCCTCTCCTGCTCGATGCTCCTGAGCCTCTGCATTAACGCTGCAGCGAAGGATGCTACTGCGTCCCACAGCATCTGGGTTTCCAGCATTGTCTCCACAAGGTTTCCTGGGTGGAGTGAGCGGCCCGCCGTCGCCTCCAGTCGGTGGCGCTCTCGTGCAAACCGGCGGCACTCGAAGACAACGTGCTTGGCGTCCTCGACTACCGATGTCCCGCACTCCGGGCACCAGTCCTCCTCCGCGTGGCCAAAACGCTTTAGGTATTGCCGGAAGCAGCCATGACCACTCAATACCTGCGTCAGGTAAAAATCGACCTGTCCGTGGCTTCGAGACACCCACCTTCTAAGATTGGGGATGAGAGTGTACGTCCATCTTCCTTTCGTCGATGAGTCCCAGCAGTCCTGCCAGGCTGTGAGCGACCTCTCCTTGGCCTCCTCCCTTGTAGATATATCGAGGGCGCCACCAGTAACCTCATAACGAGCGCGAGCTTCCTTTAGCTCCTTAAGCTCTCGAGCGCGCTCTTTCAGCGGGACCATCCCCGCGATGACCAGGATGGCGTCGTCAGAGACTGTCCTGAAGCCGGACACTACCCTTATTGCTCCCAGCCTGTACGCTGCGTCAACTCCTCTTCTGTAGCTGGGCGTATTCATCGCCTCAGCCCAGATGGGAGCCGCGTACAGAATTTGCGCCGAGGCAACGCTCACGAGGAGCCTTCTCCTGTTCTGCTTTGGTCCTCTGGTATTGAGGAGGATCCGGGTGAGGCCCCTGATAGTGGCTGCAGCCTTGCCCTGGATATATTCTAGGTGCTCACGGAAGGAGAGCCGGGCGTCGATCATCACCCCCAGGTATTTGATGGCCCGCTGGGAGGTTATGGCCATTCCACCAACCTGAATCGTCGCTGTTTCTAGAACCTTGCGGCTGCTGACCAGCACCGCTTCCGTCTTTTGTGGAGCTAGGCTTAGTCCCGCATTTTGGAGCCACTGTTCCATTGATTCAATCGCCTTGTTAGCCGCTCTCACCGCTTCCTCCTTATGTTTGGCCACAACTACCAACGCTACGTCGTCTGCGAAGCCGACGACGTCGCATCCCGCTGGGAGCTGCAGTCTCAGGATCCCGTCATACATGGCGTTCCACAGCAGCGGTCCCAGGACCGATCCTTGGGGCACACCTGCCGTGACGCCGTAGGTCTCCGTGCCCATGTCCGTGTCGACAAGTAGGACCCTGCAGCTGAAGTAGCTGCTGACAACGTTCATTATAGAATTGGGGACGTTGAACCGCCTTAGGGCTGCCAGGGTATTGCTCCAGTCCGCCGTGTTGAACGCGTTCCTGATGTCCAGGGTGACTATTAGGCAGTATTGCTTGGAGCCACCCTTCCACCTAGTTCCTGCTATTGCGTTTCGAGCAATTCCAACCACCGCTGCTATGGCATCCACTGTGGACCTTCCCTTCCGGAACCCGTACTGCTTTGGCGACAGCCCTCCCGCCTCCTCTATCGCGGCTTCGAGCCTCGAAGCGATCACCCTCTCGAAAACCTTGCCCGTTGTGTCCAGCAGGCAGATTGGCCTATAGGACGACGCCTCCTCCCTTGGTTTCCCTGGTTTTTGTAGCAGCAGGAGCTTCTGCACCTTCCACCTGGTGGGAAAGGTGCCTTCGCGGATGCATCTGTTGAACAGCTCCGCAAAACTTCCCGGCTGCAGTGCCAGAGCCAGTTTCAGGGCTCGGTTAGGAACCGAGTCCGGGCCGGGTGCTTTGTTGGGGGCCAGGCCTCTCCCTATGGCCAGGACTTCCTCTTCCGTTACCTCCTCCGCCATTTCGTTGTCTGCTGGGGGGGTTGGATGCTGGGTGACTTGGTTGCCGGCTGGGAACAGCGCTTGCACTATGGACCTTAGTACGATTGGGTCAGTGGGGGACTGACTTCCTGCGCGCAGCCTCTTCACCACTATCCGGTACGCGTTGCCCCATGGATTTTCATCCGCCGAGTCACACAACTCCAGGAAGCATCTCCTTTTACTGTCTCGGATGGCCACCTTCAATGCTTTGCGCCTGTCCTTGAAGGCTTGGTGCCGCTCCTCAAAGGCGTCGCTGCCTCTCGCTCGCTGCATAATCCTCCTTGCTCTCATGCACTCAGCTCGGATGGAGCCGATCTCCTCGCTCCACCAGTAAACAGGAGCGTGGTTTCTGCGGTAGCGGCTTCTCCGCTGCATGCTCGCCATGCATGCTGCCTCAAGCTTAGCTGCAAGGGTGTCAGCCATTTCGTTGGCTCCGCTTGGCGGGACGTTGCCGATGTCACGTGCTGCCTCGGTGAAGTTCCTAGACTGGAGCGTACCGACTCTGTAGCCTTGGTTCCCTCTGTTCGGTTCCCTCGGTCGTTCTTGAGGGCTGCCAATTGAGCACAATATTGCTTCGTGGTCGCTGGCCGTGAAGCTCCCGCTTATCCTCCAGTCAGCGCCCGCCGCTAGCGAGGGGCTCGCGAACGTCAGGTCAATGATGGATCCTGCTCCGGCTCTGCTGAAGGTGTGCTGGTTTCCTTCGTTCAGCAATACGAGATCGAGTGAGGCGAAGGTTTCTCTTACCACTCTCCCTCTTGCATTCGTCCTCGGGCAGCCCCAGTCCTGAGCCCACGCGTTGAAGTCCCCTGCTACCAGGACGTCAGAGCGGCCTCTGATATCTTTTCCCAGGCAGTCCATCATGCGCTCAAACTCACTGGTGGTTAGGCTAGGTGCCATGTAGCAGCTGTAAAGCCATGCCCCACCTATCCGAGCCCTTACGAATCCCTCCGCACTGTGCACTGAGTGCATTGTCGCGCCGGTTGCGCCGCAGCTCCAGATGGCAGCCTTCCCCGATAGGTCCACTGCCCAGCGGTTGTCTGAGCCAGTCCTATGGGGCTCGCTTAGGAGCGCTATGTCCGTCTTTGTCTCCCTGTGTGCTTCTCGTGTGAAGACAAGGGCCGGAAGGATGTGAGGCATCAGACGGGAAGCAGAAGTTGCCCCATGTCAGCGAAAGGAGGTGGACCTAGGACGACAGGATGCTAGTGCTTCAGCTGAACCTGAACCACTGCAGGGCCACGACCTCCTTTTCCTTCATACGGCATACTGACCACCCAACCTTCACCTTGCCCACAGCAGTGATGGCCTTGGCAAGGCTCGCGGGGAAAGCCACGATAGCGGTCTGAGTCTCGCCATAGGTGCTTCTCAGCTTCTTGACCTTCAAGGCGCCTTGGTCCACCGCTGCCTGCTGCGCGATTGCCCCGATGATGTCCTCCGAAGTGGCTAGTGCGTCCAGTCCTCGTAGCTCGACGAGCGACTCCTTGGTCTCCTCCGAGTACGCCCGCACCTCTGCCTTGCTCCCTAGGACCTCCTCGATGCAGCCTTTAAGGGCCTCTGTGGGGTTATCCTTCTTCCTCTCCAATTCCAGAAGCAGCCCTCCCTTAGCTGTCTTCCTCACTTTTTTGACGCATGGGCCAAGGACGTCCAGCTTCCCGTCCTCCCTGCGCGTTACCATGCTTAGGATCTGGCTGTACGACAGACCTGCTGCTTGGATCACTATGGCGTCGGGTCTGGCTCGTCTCCGCTCGGGATTTCTAGTGGCGCATGAGGAAAGTGCATAGAGCATGGCTAATGCATGCTGCGGTTGGGGGGTTTCAGCACTGCCTTCCATCGGTGCGCCTGGAATTTCCTCCTGGCGGGAGCGATGGGAGTTATACCGCTCCTGCTCGGTCGCCAGAGCCCCTTTTAAGGGTGAACCGCCGTAGCGGAGGGGTTGGCAGTTGGTCAGCTCCATGACCTTCGTCACCTCATGGCAGGCCAGAGTTTTCTAGCCCCTTTCGCTCTAGGTTGGTCAAAGGACCTGGGGCAGCAGCCCTCAAAGGTATGCTACCCTTTTGCTTTGCCTTGAGTCGCTGGCGCCCTCTACCGGGCTCCTGTAGTCGCGTCATTGCGACGTCCGGGAGCCCTGGTGCCCTTGGTCCGGATCTAACGCCCTCTACCGGCAGGCAATGTTAGGGCGTTTCCCAACACTGCCCACCAGCTGGTTACGATCAGCTGCCATGACCTGCGCAATTCTGGTGGGGGCAGCCACGTTTGCTTAGCTCGGTCAACTAAGGAGAAAGGTGTCGCGAAGAGAGATCCTAGAAGAGAAAGCTCTCTTCGCGCCTCTTACCTCGGCGGTTGGCGGCTCATCCTAATCTTCGCGGAGGCCATCTATTGACCTATCCAGGGAGTGTTGTGGTTCGCTCGGTAGGTGAGTCCGTCCCCAGCTGTCCGGTTACCCACTACCCGATCCTTTTTTTAGATTCTGCAGTATTTGGCCGCGTCACTCGGGAGCGCCCGCGCGGCACGTCCACTTTCTTCGACCCGCACTTTCAACCCCCCGCACTTTCAACCCCTAAAAGGGTCATGCAGTGCATATGTCGAACTACAACGGCTAAGAAACAGAGGACTAAAGTTTCGAGTCTTTCTATTAGGAATGTTAAATTTTAAGCGTTTTAGTAAATGCTGGCTATCTACATCCCCGTTAATAAGGTAATGCAGAAAGACTAAACCGAGCATTGTCCTAAGATTTTTTAAGCTAGGTAAGTTTATGAGTAAGAGTCTACTATTATAAGAGGGAAGGTGAAGATTTGCATCCCAGTTTAGACCTCTAAGTGAAAAAGTTAGGAAATTCTTTTGTACGGATTCTATGCGGTCCTGATGTACTCCATATTGAGGACTCCAGACACATGAACCGTACTCTAGTATAGGACGGACCAAAGAAATGAATAATGTTTTGGTTATATAGGGGTCATTAAATTCTTTTGTCCACCGTTTAATAAAACGAAGGACTCCTTTAACCTTATTAACCATTAAGGAAATATGGTCGGCAAATTTAAGTTTTATGTCTAATAGGATGCCGAGATCATTAACCTGGGTTAATTTTTCTAAGGCAATCCCATTAATGGAATACGTAGCTTGCAGAGAGAAAAAACGATAAAAAGACATATGCTTGCATTTTGATCCATTAAGTATTAAATCATTAGCTAAACACCATTCTTGAAAGTTATCAAGGTCAGATATATTTGTACTGAAGACAAAGCTTTGCATCATCTGCATACATAAGAACTAGAGAGTTCGTTAAAGCAGGGGGCAAGTTATTTATAAAAAGCGTGAATAATAGCGGGCCATGATGACTTCCTTGAGGGACTCAAGGATACTAAATAAGATTCTTTGTGTCCTTCCATCTAAATAGCTGGAGATCCACGTTAAGAGATCTATAGGAAAACCCAGCAAGGGAGAGATGATCGAAGAGCATAGGTGTTGCAAGTGAGGGGTAATTAATTTTTCAAATAACTTTGGAATTGCCGACAACTTAGAGATGCCTCTGTAGTTGGCAGCCTCAGACTTTTTCCCTTTTTTATGTAGGGGAATTATGAATGATTCCTTCAACTTAAGGGGAAAAATCGAGGTTTCCAAAGATATGTTGAAAAGTCTTAAAAGAGGCTTGCTCAGAGCCCTTGCACAGTATTTTAGCACACAGGCTGGTACTGCATCGGGGCTTGGCGAATAAATGGGTTTGACCCTTAAAAGACCAGATAATAAGTTGTTCTCAGAAAAAAACGGACAGAAAATAAGATTGGCTGCTTGAATGTTATATGCGTAAGGCTGATCAGTCAATTTAGGAGGAGAATAAGTTGTTTGAAAAAATTCTGCGAATAGGTCGGCAATGGCCTGATCAGAAGTTGCAGAGGAATTTTCAAACGTAAGCAGGGGTGAAAAAGATACGTTTTTACGCTTAGTGTTTACAAAATTTTAAAACTGCTTTAGATCCTGAGTAAATTGTATCCGGCAGCGGTCAATATAATTCCTATAACATTCCGCGTTATGCACGGTAAAATTCGACTAGTAGCTAGTAGCTAGTAGTATTCGAGCCAGTAGGTATCTTGAGAAATCAACACTGCTGCAGGTTTTTTATATTTAAGAAAAAGCTTATTTTTTTTATTTTTTAGGTTAGTGAGGCACCTTGTAAACCAAGGAGGATTTGTTAAAGCGGACGGATATTTCCAAGGCACACATGAGTCAAAAAATGTATTTAAAGCAGTGGTCGGCACGGCCCTATCTCGGGGGCATAGGAAATTTCTCTGCCCGAGCTCTGCCACACACACACAGTATAAATGTGTGAAACGTCATGCTCACAGCCTACTTTCTGCTATTCGTTACTAATACTAATTCGTTAAAATCATATTAATGTATGGGGTGCCGACCCCTGATTTAAAGTAAAATACAATTTTTCTAAAGTGACATTAAGATCAGTGCATGTTATCCAACCCATAAACCGCTTCAGCAAATGGGCAATGTAAACATTATTTGTCAAATGCAGTAGCCCCTGCTGAATGCGTCATGCCATTTCTTATCTTATCTCCTAATTTCCCCTCACTCGTTTCTGATGATCCCCAAAAGATTATCCAGACTAAACATCAAGCTTCACTTATAAACATTCCCATAAAATTTTCCATGGCCCAAGCCAGACATAAACATTAGAGCCGACTCGCCGTCACCAGTCCGAATTGGATCGATCTTCCGATCTTATCACTCTTCACGAATGACTCAACTACTGCATCAGCAAATTGTCCCTTTCTCTTAGAATCTCTTAGGGCAATTGTTTATTCTCTCCAAGTACCCTTTTGGGTTATTTCTCTTAAGCCGAAGTTTGTTGGTTATCTGGCAATTAAAAAATTGGCAGTCTTATTCCGGGAGCAAGCCTTTCATCTACAATCGGTCTAGCCTTAAGCGTTCAAATAAAGTTCGTGAAACAATTAAGAAATAATAAATAGAGTTTTTAAAAAATAAAAAATTATTTTTTTAAAAGTGAACTTCGGGATAAATTTAATTGGCGCCCAACGTGGAGATGTGCAAATAAAGGTGATTCTAAACAATAATTAATTAAAATAAAAAAAATTTAATTAAAGTAAAAGAAAAACACCAGCGTGGCTTGAAAACTCATAAAAATCCCAATTTAATTGCGTTGAACAGGCAAACCAAAGACTAGTGATTGGCAAAGACTCCAATAAAAAAATAAACAAATATATATAAATTATTAAAAAAACCATTAAAATAAAAAATTCAGAACCGTTAATTAAAATTAAAAACCGTGTTCACTTAAAAACAAATTAACAAATGAAAAACAACCGTGGTGACTGAAAAACAACACAAACAAAAACAAATCTAATAACACAGTGCGACAGTGATTTAGAACTGAATAAGCAAAAAAAAAAACAATAAAACAAAAAGTATTTAAAACAGAAAAGTTTAATAAAAAAGAAACTACAAAAAAATAATACAAGAATATAATAAAAAAAAATAAATAAATACAAAAGAAATAAATACATTAAACAATGCAAAAAATTCAATTAAATACAAAAGCTGATTAACTGATCCAACGGAAGAAGGAAGGAAGAAACCCAACAGGACTTCTGACTAAGGGGAACAGGATACAGATAGTAGGAAGGAAGAAACCCAACAGGACATTTAACTAAGAAGAACAGGATGCATCTTCATTGTGAGAAATTAAAGAAAAGCTTATCCTTAGTTACACATTAAATTTACATTACATTTTAAAAAAAATACTAACAAAAAATTTTATAAAATTAAGTCAAATCTCTTAAAAAATTAAATACTGAACGATTAATCAATCTGGAAGATTTAACAAATAATTTTGAAAAATTAAACTTGGCAACCGGTTGTGCACCAAAAATGTTAGGTAGTGGAATTGGATCCAGTTCTAGATAGACGTCCAGATAAACGTCCAGATAAATGAATTGTTAAGAGGAGCCCCAAATAAATAGGGTGTTACTCCAATGAGCTCCTTTTGGAAACTGTTTTTATTTGGTAAAGTTCTATTATAAGTACGATACATGAGAATCTTAAAACTATTTAAAACTACTTGTCAACGCACTGCACGCTGACCTGCTATGCGACCCTTTCTCCAGTGCGATAAACGCACCACTTATGTATTTGTTTGTGTTTGGCTGCAGGGGATCGGTTTTGAACCATGTGTTTGACACATACTTCATGGGTCCGATCCCTTGAAACTCTAACTTAAGAATTTCTATACAAAATAGTGTTCAATGCTTGAAAATGAATTGACAACTAAAATTAATGATCTATCGGAAAAAATAAGTATGTAAGTAAGGAAAAAACGGTAGAAGAATATAAAATTCAGACAAATGATTCAAATATAAGTTGTGATACAATATTAGAAGTGATTAGAGCCGTGCCAAAATTTAACGGGGAGCAAACTCAGTATGTAGGCTGAAGGGAGGCTGCAGAGACAGCAATGAGCTTATATAAAATAAACAGTGAACAATATTTTATAACGTTAACCATACTTCGTAACAAAATCATGGGAGCGGCACATGACGCCCTGACCAACCATGGAACAGTTCTTAATTTCAATGCAATTTTGTCTAGATTGGATTTTATCTATAATGATAGAAGACCAATCCATGTTCTAGAAGCTGAACTGAGTATTCTTAGACAAGGTAAATTGTCTATTACGGAGTTCTATAACGAGATAAATAAAAAGATGACCCTAGTGATTAATAAAACCATAATGACATATGGTAAAGAAAGCGAAATTACAAAAGAAACTAATAAAGTAATTAGGAGCAATGCTCTAAGAATCTTTATTTCTGGTCTAAACGGATCAATAGCAGAGACTCTTTTCTCGCTAAATCCACCCGACCTTCCAAACGCCTTAGCAAAAGTGCAAGAACTAGAATCTAATAATTTTAGAGCACAATTCGCCAATAGATATTATCAAAATGAAAACCGAAGGCAAAATAATTACCTAAGGTTTAATTCGGTCCAACCAAAACAAAATTTTAATAAACCGAAAAATCAATGGGGAAACGGCCAAAACCAAGTTGGCCAAGATAATAAAGTATTATCACATGATAACAATTTTCAATGAAGATCTAAGGTCAATAACCTCACAATCTACTTCAGGCAACAAAAAAAATAAAAAACATTGCCTAAACAACATAAAATTGAAATCAGAAAATGATATGGAAGAATTAAGAAATATAATAATAAACCATATCAAAGATGAACACTCTAAAATAAATATGCAAATTCCTTTCCGCACTGATATTAGAGGGGAAATAAACTTAGAACATGATAGACCCAAACGTCTTTTTCTATAAATAACGGTAAATACGAATTTTTAAGAATGCCTTTTGGCTTAACTAACGCTCCAAGAATCTTCCAACGAGCAATGGATGACATTTTAAGAGATCAGGTTGGAAAAACTTGCCACGTCTATATGGACGATATAATAATTTTCTCAACTGAAGAACATTTTAATGATTTAACTAGAATAATAAATATCCTTTCAGAAGCTAATATGAAAATTTCTTTAGAAAAATCCAAATTCTTTTCGCAAGAAACCAACTTTCTTGGATACGTAGTCTCTTATAATGCAATCAAAACAGACCCAGTTAAAATCGCAGCAATACAAAATTACCCAATTCCAAAAAATATCAGAGAGCTTAGGAGCTTTCTTGGCCTAACAGGTTATTATAGAAAGTTTGTCCGTAATTATGCTTACAGAGCAAAACCACTCACCTCATATTTAGGAGGCCATAATGGTAAAATATCTAAAAATATGTCGGTACAGTTGGACGAACCAGCTGTAAAAGTATTCAATGAACTTAAGCAAAACCTTACTAATCAACTTGAATTAGTACAACCAGATTATAGTAAACAAGAAAGGAAAGCTAACTTCGGGCGGAGCCGAAGTTGATATACCCTTGCAGTTAAAACCGGATATATATCGCAAACATCGGATTAAATTGGCCGATCCTTATGAGAATACCATAATATTACCAATTTATTGCAATAAAAAATCTAACACAATCTAAGCTTCCATCTTCAAAAATACCAAAGTTGGTTTTTTTACCAAATTCCATTTCCGATCGTTCAGTTATATGGCAGCTATAAGATATAGTCGGCCGATCGTTATGTTATTTGGTAGGTTGTATTATTTTGCCAAAAATAGCTTCTGTACAAAATCTGAACTCTGTAAATCTAAAAATACCAAAGTTATACCATTTCCGATCAATCAGTTATATGCCAGCTATAGGATATAGTCGGCCGATCCCGGCCGTTCCGACTTATATACTGCGTGCAAAGGAAAGAAGGGTGTGTGCAAAGTTTCAATACGATAGCTTTAAAACTGAGAGACTAGTTCGCGTAGAAACGGACAGACAGACGGACAGACAGACGGACAGACGGACATGCTCATATCAACTCAGGAGGTGATCCTGATCAAGAATATATATACTTTATAGGGTCGGAGATGTCTCCTTCACTGCGTTGCACACTTTTGGACAAAATTATAATACCCTCTGCAAGGGTATAAAAATTCGTTCTTACAACAGACGCTTCAAATATAGCATTAGGAGCGGTTCTGTCACAAGAGGGTAAACCTATAACGTTTATATCAAAAACCCTAAATAAAACAGAACAAGTATACGCCACAAACAAAAAAGAATTATTAGCAATTGTTTGGGCATTAAAAAACCTAAGAAACTACTTATATGGCGTGGTATGAATGGAAATTCACACCGATCATCAGCCATTATCGTATTCAATATCTGACAAAAACCCAAATTTTAACATGAAAAGTTGGTATTCATTCATACAAAGTTTTACACCAAAAATTCAATACAAACCAGGTACAACTAATGTTGTAGCGGATGCTTTATCCAGAGTCCAAATAAATAATTTGTCAGACGCAGATATATCAGAGGATAGCTCAGATGAAAATACAATTCATTCTGCAGAAAGCAGCTTTGAAAATGTAATCGAGGAAACTAATAAACCACTTAACCAATTCCAAATTCAACTCTTAATCACTACTGGCAGATTAACAGTCCACGAATCAATAAATGTCTTCAATAATGTTAGACATATTATTGAGTATGATACTCCAGAGAATTTAGTAACGTTACTAAAAGAATATATTTCACCAAATATAACCGTAGGCTTGCACTGTACCCTACAAGACCTTTACTTATTGCAAAAACCACTAAAAGAAAATTTCGGAAACAAATTCCTATTTACAAGAATTTTTGTACAAGACGTAGAAAATGAGGAAGATGTAATGTAGCTGCTCTGTTAGGTTAGGCTGTTACGGTAGCGGTCTCTGTTAGGGTTGCTAGCGGTCACTGTTAGGTCAGCTAACAGTCGCTTCCAGGCACTTAACAGCGAAAGGAAATTAGAAAGTGCCAAGCGATTAAAAAGGGATAGGCGAGAGGTCTAGGCTAATGGCTGTCAGTCGAACGGGCAAAGATTCTTTCCCATTTGAAGCCTGGAGCGGTGAAGACATATAAAAATTTGGAAATTGGTGGTTTAGTTTTTGAAAAAAAAACCCGTTCTATATGTGTTGGCTGAGTTTACCTTCGGTGTTAAAGAACAGAAGAAAATCCGGGGATTTATCTCGAAGGGTAAGTGGCGCTAAACCGTTGCCTGGTGCGCTTATATGGATGTGTTAATTTTTTTTGGATAGCATCGGCTGCGACTGTGGGTCGACAGGCACTTTACAGTGCAGCGGAGGACCGAGAAGAACCCCAATTTAGTAGAAAACACGGTATTTAACTCGGCGGTCGGCGGACGGCGGTCGGCGGTTCATCTTTCCCCAAACGTAGGGTTCGTCAAAATCTAAGGCCAGGCAGGATAGGGACACGTAGTCCATAGTTTTCTATTATAAGTAGCTTTAAGAAAAAAAAAAAACTATGTGAAGTGGGCAAAAATGAAAAGTCCAAAGAAAACCCCCCCCGAAAAAGTCTATGTCGTAAATGCCTTATGTAACCTAACCTTAAAGTCCACATGAAGTCCACAGAGGCTAAACCGACCGTTCAAAACGTGATTATTTTCTCCGGATGATCCTTCCCAGGCAAGCCAACAACAAGTAAAAGTGTGGAAAAGTGTGGTGCCGAATAACTAAGTGAGGACGAGCCCGCAGCAATCCAGGTCATAGCGAATGGCCTTTAACTCCTAATGGGTTTGGGTATATAAAGGTATTTTTTTTTTGTTATATTAAGATTTAGCAGTTTTTTTCCTTAACTTAGAAAGGGCATTGACCCTTTAACAGCCAAACTTATAAAATAGAGAAAAAAAGAGCACGTGACGGTCATAAAAGTCCCGTAAAGTTTTATACAGAAAATATAAAAGCAATTTAAATGAATATAGTTTAGTGTTGATTGCCAACTTTCTCAGTTGGTACAAAAATGCTCTCATGACACTTGTAATTTGTTTTTTAATTATAATACGCGGGTTTATGTTTATAGTATAATTAATAACTTTATTAATTCTTCAATTAAACATCCGCTCTGAGTCGTGATCAGCTTAAGACTGACTTATGATCTAGGCTTTCGAAGCTGTGAAATTCTGCGAGGTAAAAGTTCACTTATACAGCATGTGTACATATGTACATATAGGATTTCTGTGTGTATGCATGTAAGTATATGACACCCCGCGCGCAAGTTTCGACAATATCTTTGTTGAAAATTAATTGTATCTTACAATATTTTTATCGAGCTTACATATTAACGTCTTGGTGGTTATATATTCGTTTAACTTGATCCTTATAAATTTTATGATTCGGGTTGTCGACAGATACGAGATTACCTTGTTGCTCATAACCTTCGATACGTTTATATTTTGGTTGTGATTTACCTACTTTATTATTTTTGACAAAATCGTTATTAAAATTATCATTAGATTCTATAGGTTGTTTTGACATAAGCTTTATTTTATTGTCTGCTATCTTTTTAGATAGTTTTTCGATGTCTTCAGAAGAGAGTAAATTATTTAGAATATCGATTGGCCTAAGGTTAGTTGTATTATGGATTGTGTTGTTGTATGATATTATAGCCTTTAAAACTTTGTCTTTCAGGCTATCTTTATTGTTAGGATCCGCATTGAATAACCGTATGTGTTCGTTTAAAGTTAGATGAAGGCGTTCAATATCTGAATTTCCAGTTTTTTTGTATGGGGTCGTGAAATGGATCTGGACATCATTGTCCTGGAGGTATTCCCTAATTGTTAGTATATTAAATTCATTGTCCGTAACCATTTTCTTAGGTTTTCCTAGATATTGGAGTCTTAGTTTAATTGCGTTAAGCAGAGAAATCCATGATCGGTCTTTTAAAAAATGTGTTGTTGCATATTTACTTAATTTATCGATTGTAGTAAGGTACATGATATATCGTTGTGGAAACCATATATCCATATGAATTATATCATTCAGTTTTTCAGATGATTCGGTTATACAATAAATATATCTAATTGGGCGGCGATCATATTTAGCTGTGTTGCATATATTGCAGTTATTTATATACTTTAGAATTTCTTTTAACAAATTAGGGTAATAATATAATTGCTTAATTTCTAACAAAATTTCATTTATGCCCCTGTGGTTGTTTTTTAAGTGTTCATTTTCTATAATTTTTAACATTTTCTCTCTATCTGTAACGTCTTTTAATAGTATACATGTTTTTAGTACTCTTAAATTTGTATTGTTGGAGAAATATTGTCTATAATTTTCTTGGAACATTAAATATAATTTTGTGTCTTCGCATTAATTACAACTAGTCCTTTTTCGGGTATTATTTCTTGCATGACTTTTAACAATTTTTCAGCATCGCCTTTTGTTTTAACAATGTGTCTAACTTTCTTTTTGTACAAGATCTTTCTGGATCGTGAATCATTTTCACCAATGTTAAGTATTATTTGATTTCTAAAAATATTTAGACATTTTTCGGTAATTGGGATAAAGTTTCGATCGTCCGATATTGCAGTGTGGATGGTTTCAATATCGTCCAATTCTCTATTGAATAATTTTATTAGCTGTTCGGAGAAATCCTGAATTTCATCTACGACGTTTAAGACGTTGATGCGGAGATTGTTTTCTATTTCGGCCAAAAAAATATCTTCGCTATCTATCTCGAGGCTGTCTTCGTCTACTTTTGCGCTATTGGAGCTTGGGATTCTACTCAGGCCATCCGCCAGAGCGTTTTCTTTTCCTTTGATAAAGCTTATATCAAAATCAAACTCATTTAACTGAATTTTCCAACGTTGAAGTTTTAGATTTGGCTCTTTTAAATTGTTTAGCCAAACCAAAGGTTTATGGTCTGTTTTTATCACAAATTTCCTTCCGTACAGGTAATGCTTAAAATATCTGGTTGCCCAGTAAATGGCTAGGAGCTCTTTCTCGATCGTACTATAGTTTAGTTCGTGAGTTTTGAGCATTCGACTCGCATAGTAAATGACTTTATCATCTTGCATTAAGACGGCTCCTAACGCATAGTTGCTTGCGTCCGTGACGAGAGTAAATAGTTTTTTAAAGTCGGGGTATACTAGAATTGGTTCGCTTGTGATTAGTAATTTAAGTTTATCAAATGCCTCTACGAAGTCTTAATCTTCTAAGTTTACTCTCGAATTTTTCTTCAAATATTTTATAAGGGGCTGTGCAATTTTTGAATAATATTTTATGTACCGTCTTAAATACCCTGTCATGCCCAAGAAACTTTTAATCTCTTTTTGATTTGATGGTTGTTTGATTTTGTTAATTGCTTCGATTTTGGTTTTAGTAGGTTTTAGCCCTTCTTGATTCACTATGTGCCCTAAAAACTCGATTTCTTGTTTTGCAAATTGACACTTGTCAATCTGTAGTTTTAGGTTTGATTTCAATAGACAATCAAATATGGCCTTGATATGTTCAACATGTTCTTCTATGCTATTAGAAAAAATGAGAACGTCGTCCATATATACCAAACATATGTGTCCTATGAATGGCCTAAGTACGTTATTCATAAGGCGTTGGAATGTGGACGGAACGTTTCTTAATCCGAATGGCATACGCAAGAATTCGTAGTGCCCACTGGATGTAGAAAATGCTGTCTTATGTATGTCATCCGGATCCATCTCGATTTGCGAGAACCCTTTAGCGAGATCTATGCTTGTGAAAAACTTACATCCACCTAATTTGTCAAAAATCTCGTCAATATTGGGTATAGGAAAACGATCCTCGATTGTCTCTTTATTTAATTTACGGTAGTCTATAACTAACCGCCACTTCTTGAGATTTGAGGCATCTGTCTTCTTCTGGACCACCCATAACGGACTATTATATGGACTATTAGAGTGTCTAATTATTTTTTGCTCGAGCATCTCGTCTATTTGTCTGTTAACCTCCTCAGTATGGATCTCAGGATATTTGTAAGCTTTTGAGTAACATGGAATATCGTTTCTTGTTTTAATGCTATGTTTGACTTCGTTAGTAAAGGTCAGATTTTGATAATTCCTATAAAAGAGGCAATCATATTCATGTACAAGCTCTTCTAGCAAAGTTTTTGATTCCTGATATCGATTTTTTGGATTGAGTTATTAAGAGTTATAAGTTTGTGTGTTATATTAATGTCGTCTTGTATAAAAAGTTTTAGAGTGACGTTATTAATTATTAACTTCTTGTTAGGATAATCTATGACGGCATGTATTATCGCTCTTTAAATCGTTTAGAAGGTTCCCTCCTATTAGCCCGTCGAAATTTTGATGGAAATTATATTCGAGGAATTACACCAATAATTTTTTATATTAAATACCTTAAATGATGGGAATCTACATAATTTTTTTATTTTTATTTCGTTTCCTAGAGCTCGTATTTTTATATCAACATTGGTTTTCCATTTTGGGTTACAGAAGTTTTCGTTAATGATGCTGAACTCTGCTCCAGTATCTTTAACGAAAAGTAGTGTCCTAACGTGAGTTTTAATTTCTATATAGGGTAATCTTCTGACCCTACCGATTGAAAATTTCCACTCGATTGATTAATTTCCATTGGTTCCGAAAACAGTTTATTTTGCCCAGATGACTGGCTGTTTCGGCTATTTGTTGACATTTTTGAGCATGCGCTAGCTGAAGTGTCTTTTGCCTGTTTTTGGTTATCCTGGAACCTTGAGTTGGTACTGAGTTTATTATTGCCAGGTTTGAAGTGTGTTTGCTGGCCTTTATTAGAATCGTCCGTCTCAGGTACTAGTTGCTCATTAGAATTTTTATTATCATCGCTGAAATTTGACCTATAGTTTGGTTTACTATTTTTATTAGTTTTCCGGAAAGGTCCGTAAAACGTATAATTCTGATGTCTAGCATCCTCGATGATTTTATAGGCCTCACCTAATGTTTCGGGGTTTCTAGCGAAAATCATAGTCTTAGTCGGCTCTGGCAAGTTATCTCTAAATACTCGCAAGGCAATTCTGTTTATTTCGCCTGTGCTGTATGTCTCGTCGTTGTGTGTAAGTATACGATTATGCAAGCGATTTGCAACGTCGTTAATTTTATCATAATATTGTTCTATTGTACCGTCTACCCTACACATTTTAAGCATGTCCATTAAGTTATCGCTGCTTTTTCTCCGAAGTTTTTTAGAAAAATTTCTTTGAGTCTATCCCAATTTTCGATTTTACCGTACCTGTGAATAACTGGTCTTGATATTCCTACACATTTATTTCGTACAAAGCCGAATAAGATTTTTCCCGTTGCATCGTCGAAACCGGCGAGCGTTGGCATAATTGCTTCAATTTGCGAAATAAAGTCTGGCAATTGGTTAACGTCGGTACCATCAAAGTCTTGTACATTTTTCAAGCAGTTCAAAGTTAAATTAAAGGCGTTAATACTAGTAGCATCCATTTTTAACTTAGCTTAACTTAACTTATGTGTAAATTACCCAGACAAGAAAAAGTTTTAATTTATGTTTAGAACCACGGTTTGTCAATTGCTGCTTCGCACCGATCGCCTTGTTCACAGTTTCCAGTCGTAGCGGTAAGAAAAGCTTGTAGTTTACCTTCTCCACGTTCGTCTTAGTTTTCGTTCTTCCTTCTTATCTTGTTCTGCGTGTTACGTAAGGTGCTTTTACCACGTCCAATACTATATTTTTCCCTCTGTTAATATAAAATATTGTACTGGAACACGCAATTTTAGAATTTATAATTGTCGATATTAGGTAGCTGTAGTTTTATGTTTTAAATCCTCGTCGCCAGTTTAGTGTTGATTGCCAACTTTCTCAGTTGGTACAAAAATGCTCTCATGACACTTGTAATTTGTTGTTTAATTATAATACGCGGGTTTATGTTTATAGTATAATTAATAACTTTATTAATTCTTCAATTAAACATCCGCTCTGAGTCGTGATCAGCTTAAGACTGACTTATGATCTAGGCTTTCGAAGCTGTGAAATTCTGCGAGGTAAAAGCTCACTTATACAGCATGTGTACATACATATAGGATTTCTGTGTGTATGCATGTAAGTATATATGACAATATATTTGGCATGTATATATGCTGCCAACGAGAGGCCCTTAAGGCAATTTTGTAAAATTAGTTTGGTTTTGAATTATTTGAATTTTTTCTTATTTTTGCGCTTGATAATTTTTGTTTCTACCTAAAATTAATAATATTCTTTTGTAATATGCGAGTAGTCAATTTATTTTTATTTAAATAAAATCATTATAATGTTGTAAGAAAACCACGATCTTGATCTCCGCTAAGGAACCCCTTCCCTAACACCTTCTAGGAGCCATCATATTAAAATGAAAGGAATCCATGGCCAAGGTTGGGTGGGCACAAAAAGGAGCCGCAACATCAGCAGCGGATCTACCCGATTGACCCCGAGATAGTGTTGTCCTAAAAAAATCGTCATAGCTCGTGAATTGTTCTGTCCGGTCTGTTCCTTGTTGTTCTTGGTTCGTCTTGCACGTTTTTATTATAATAAGCCCGTAGGCCTCAGGATATGGCACTCAAACATCACCCCCCTTCTCTGACGAGCCAGTAGCCGGAAAATCATACGTGCGGCCATATTCGAGCACCCCAACATCTCGCCTACAAACGGTTACCCATTACAAAGACAAGGCAATTATTATTCAAGCGACTCATTGTCGCGCCCATAGAGGATTAGACGAAAATTACAAACAAATATCTAGACTTTATTATTGGCCAAAATTATAAAAGAATACATAAAAAATTGCGCCATTTGTAACCAAAATAAATATTGCAGACATCCAGTAGAAATTCCGATAGGTGAAGCACCAATTCCAACTAGTGAAGGTGAAAATCTTCACATTGATATATTTTATGCAGATAAAAAAAATTTTTTAACATGTATTGACGCTTATTCAAAATTCTTAACAGTCAAAGAAATAGAAAATAAGTTGAATATTGAAAACAAAGAACTAAAAATTTTACAACATTATCCATTAGCAAAAACAATCATGACAGACAACGAACCAAGTTTCACATATGCGCAATTTCGTTCATTTATAAGTAGAAGTGGATTCACAATACACTTTGCAGATCCAAGACATAGCACTTCCAATGGTCAAATTGAAAGGGCACATTCAACACTCACAGAGATTGCTAGATGTATCAAAGATGAATACAATCTAACAGATTATTCTGAAATAATCATAAGAGCAGCTCAAAAATATAATCAAAGTATTCACTCAGTTACCAATGAAAAGCCATTTGATATACTATACAACAAAATAAACCATGAGAAAATACCAAATATTCTACAACAAGCTCAAACAGTTATGCTAGCAACACATAACAAAGACAAAAAACAAAAAAATTATAATGTAGGTGACATAATTTATGAAAATAAATATGGGGAAAGAAACAAGTTAAAAGCAAGATATAAAAAACAGGTAGTTAAGGAAAACCAGGATAATAAAGTAATAATAAACAATAGGAATAGAATAGTTCACAATAATATTAAGTCTTAAATTTTTGTTTCCTCTCTAACTTACAGATAACAATTCCAAATTTTTTGATGAAATAACAAGAAAGGAAAGCTAACTTCGGGCGGAGCCGAAGTTGATATACCCTTGCAGTTGAAACCGGATATATATCGCAAACATCGGATTAAATTGGCCGATCCTTATGAGAATATCATAAAATAACCAATTTATTACAATAAAAAATCTAAAACAAAGTACCAAGCTTCCATCTTCAAAAATACCAAATTTGGTATTTTTACCAAATACCATTTCCGATCGTTCAGTTATATGGCAGCTATAAGATATAGTCGGCCGATCCATATGAAACTTGATAAGTCGTATTATTTTTCGAAAAATAGAATTCATAGAAAATCCCAACTTTCTAGCTCGAAAAACACTGAAGTTATGCCATTTCCGATCAATCAGTTATATCGCAGATATAGGATATAGTTGGCTGATCCTTATAAAATTTGGCATGTTGTATTATTTTGACAAAAATAGCAATCGTACCAAATCCGAATTCTCTAGCTTTAAAAACACCGAAGTTATAGCATTTCCAATCAATCAGTTATATGGCAGCTATAGGATATAGTCGGCCGATCCTTATAAAATTTGGCATGTTGTATTATTTTGCCAAAAATAGCTATTGTACAAAATCTGAACTCTGTAACTCTAAAAACACCAAAGTTATACCATTTCCGATCAATCAGTTATATGGCAGCTATAAGATATAGTCGGCCGATCCCGGCCGTACCGACTTATATACTGCGTGCAAAGGAAAGAAGGGTGTGTGCAAAGTTTCAAGACGATAGCTTTAAAACTGAGAGACTAGTTCGCGTAGAAACGGACAGACAGACGGACAGACGGACAGACGGACATGCTCATATCAACTCAGGAGGTGATCCTGATCAAGAATATATATACTTTATAGGGTCGGAGATGTCTCCTTCACTGCGTTGCACACTTTTGACCAAAATTATAATACCCTCTGCAAGGGTATAAAAATACTATCCACATATTTAAAATCAGTTTTTACAAGCCAAGAGTTACCTCTAAGAAAACATCGTTTAAGATGTTTAAGATAGTAAGAAACTATTTCTCATAGTGATGGAAAATTACTGTTAAGCAATCAGGTAGCAAAATGCGACAACATTTATTATGAAATAAATAATTTCAAAAAAGAACCAATTTATAATTATTGTGTTCTTAGCACAGAGAAATCATGTTTCCCTCGCTTATTAAACGTCGAAAAATCAATATGTAATGAAATAAGAGAAAAAAATAAGCAAATTGATATAATTCAGGAAGGTGCTATTTTAGTAAATGGAAATAATATTGTAAATGACTCTTGCCTAATAGGGTCTTATTTAATAACATTCAATGGCACCACCATAATTAATAATATATCCTATTCAAACGTAGATAATAAAATATTAGAATATGTTACAGCCCACAATTATAATAATTTTGAAATATCCGAATATATAATATCAAACAATTCGGAACTACCATTTGATAACATAAATACCCTATATCCTTTTATTCAAATTAAACAAACCAGAATTCCACTAACATTAATTTCAACATCTATAATTTGGTTATTAATTTATAAATTAAGAAAATATTGTAAAACCATTAAACTACGGCTTAGCAATATTTTAAAAACCAGTAATTTGTCCGATCAAGAAATCCCGCATGAAGAAATAATCGTAGCAGAATTAACAGCTCAATTAAACTCCATGACTACACCATCATTTGAATCGAGACGCATCAATTTAGAAGGGGGTGTGTTATCCAACCCATAAACCGCCTCAGCAAATGGGCAATGTAAATATTATTTGCAAAACGCAGTAGCCCCTGCTGAATGCGTCATGCCATTTCTTATCTTGTCTCCTAATTTCCCCTCACTCGTTTCTGATGATCCCCAAAAGATTATCCAGACTAAACATCAAGCTTCACTTATAAACATTCCCATAAAATTTTCCATGGCCCAAGCCAGACATAAACATTAGAGCCGACTCGCCGTCACCAGTCCGAATTGGATCGATCTTCCGATCTTATCACTCTTCACGAATGACTCAACTACTGCATCAGCAAATTGTCCCTTTCTCTTAGAATCTCTTAGGGCAATTGTTTATTCTCTCCAAGTACCCTTTTGGGTTATTTCTCTTAAGCCAATGTTTGTTGGTTATCTGGCCTTTCACCTACAATCGGTCTAGCCTTAAGCGTTCAAATAAAGTTCGTGAAACAATTAAGAAATAATAAATAAAGTTTTTAAAAAATAAAAAATTATTTTTTTAAAAGTGAACTTCGGGATTAATTTAATTTGCACGCCAGAATATCAGACCAGTCAAATATCTCGATAAGGCTATTAAGTTTGTGAAAATCAGCTTTACGGAAACAGCGAATCTTATTTACCACGCTCGGAGACATCTGATCGATACCAGGAGTGGTTTCGATTGAGACCTCCAGCGTGGGGTGATATGGATCCTCTGGGGTTGAAAGGGGAAATGCTCTGGAGAAAGCAGTACCATCAGGATCAGATACAAATCATAAGTCTAAAAGCCGACCTAGCGAATTTCTAACATGGTTAATCTGACCTAGGGACATGTCAAACATGCCCGCGGTGAAGTCATGGTGAGTGATAAGCGACAAAGATGGTGAGGTATCGACGTTGGACCACTTTAATTCTGGGATATTAAAGTCGCCCACCGCTACGCTAAGATTCGCTAAGATTTATTCAATTCCCTACTTGCAATCCACTCCCAAAGATAGGCCTCATTTTAGGCCTTTTATTTGTATTTCCCTCCTTAAGAAGATTAAATGTCAAAGCAAAAAGCATTCGCCGGTTAGAGGAACGTTTGGAAGCTGGGTCAGTTCCTTTAGTAAAGACCGAGCTAGAGTGCGGTTTTCAGGTTTTAAATCAATTTTTAATAATCAAAATTAATAAAGACAATTTTTAGCCGAGTTAGAAAATTTAGAAATAAAGACTAAGGCAAGTGTGAGGTCTTTATTAAATGCCTTCACTATAGCTGAAGAGTCCCCACCAGCTACTGCAATTTCTGCAGCCCTAACTCGAGCTCGACTTTTCAGTTTGGCATTGCCAAAATTCAGTGGAAACTATTCTGAGTTTAAAAATTGTATGAGTCTCTTCGAGACATTAATAGACAAGGATGTTGATGTCCGATTTTGAAAAAAATATTAAATCGTAGGTACCAGCACCTGTCCGCTGAAGAGACTGGCAAGACAAAACAGGAAAAAACTAGGTTCGGCAAGCACCACAAAAGCAGTTCGTTGGCTTGCTTCGCTTCCAACAAACAAGCTTGCAGTTATTGCAACGCACAAGACCATAGTCTTGCCCAGTGTAGTCCGTTTGCTGGCCTTGCTGAAATGCAACGCAAAAAGGTCACACGGCTGCAAAGTGTAAATCGACTAGGGGTCAAATTTGTGCAAAATCGCACCCCAAATTTCTGCACCGATTTACTGTGACCGATAATAACTTAGCGTTAACACATCCAAACAAAAATCCTCCTCCAGCGCTACATCTTGATGGCCTTCTACGTTACATGCGTCATACTTAGAAAGGGGCTTGTTAGCGACGACGATCGTTAGCGTTCGAACTGCGAATGGCTTGCATATATTGGCCCGAGCGTTACTTGACTCTGGTTCACAAATGAACTTTATGGGGAGGAATCGTATATTAACTTGCTTGGAATTAGTCAAGCTAATTCCCAGGTTATGAAAAAGATACACACTGTGGTGAAGCTAACTATTAATGGTAGTGAGTTTCCGTTCGACTTTTGGATTTTGAGAACTGTCTCGAGTTTTCACCCTGACCAGTCAGTAAACGTAAAAGATTGGGACCTACCAAAGAACTTGCCTTTAGCAGACCCATATTTTTATAAACCTGTTGTCCGTTGGCCAAATCAAACAAGGTCGAAACCATCCTACAAAAAACCATATTACAAAAAACTCTCCTTGGATGGATGATATCGGGAAAATATAAGGCTAATACCTCAACTCCTTAACAGCCTGTCTCTAGCCTGAATTGCCAAGAAGAATTATTCGAGTCAATAGATGGCAATTTGAAAAAATTCTGGTCGTTGGAAGAAGTACCAACTTCCAAAAAGCTTTTGTCACCTGAACAAGAGTTATGTGAGGAAAATTATCAGAAAAACACAGTTGTACTGCTTTCAGGTCGATTTGAAGTCAGGCTTTCATTTAAATCGGGTCCAAGTGTTTTGGGAATCTCGTTCGAGGTAGCCAAACGCCGTTTTTTGTCGCTCAAGAGAAGATTATCTCGAGATCCGAATTTTAAAAAAATGTATTTGGTATAAATGTAAATGTATAAATGTATAATCCTTACATCATATGTCCCCTATAAGCAATGATGTTCTTGCTACACCACATTCGTCATACATTTGGTTCCGGCTGAACAGATTCGCTCTGATAGCCGACATAAAAAAGATTTATCGCCAAGTAATGGTAAATGAAGGCGATAGACGACACCAGTTGATAGTGTTGAGAAAAGACCCATCAGAGTCCTTGAAACTGTGCAAGCTCAACAGCGTTACATATGGCACTGCGTCTGCCCCATTTCTGGCCATAAGGTGTTTGAAGAGGTTGAGTGAATCTGTGAAAAATACATTCCCTCGAGCTGTCGAAGTTATTGGGTCCTACTTTTACGTCGACGACATGTTAACGGGTGCTGGTTGCATTGAGGAGCTAAAGACAAAGTGCTAAAGTGTTAAAGCTAGTTGTCGCGGAACGGATCAGGTGTATCGATAGACAGTATTATTATAAAGTCTGGTATTTAGTTTTGGTTATTTGGTCGCACTAAAATAGAGGAAAAAGGTAAACAATATTTGGAAGTTACACCGATTTGCGCCATCACAAGGAGAGGGACAGAAAACTGCGGTATATTAGCCAATTAAGTAGATGTAAGAACTAAGTAGATATTATAAACTATTACAGAATAAAACGAGCGAACAAACGAATCGAACTGAAACTGTTGTCCAGCGTTTTGTTTTAAGGCATTTCCCGTGATAGGCCAAGCGGTGACATTAACTTTTATTCGCACTCTGCAATGATGCCCACGAAGCACCCGTGTTCCCGCAACTGCGACCACCACGGCCACAGCAACTGGAACATCGGCCAGCTCTGCGAGTGTGGCTGGTGATCGACAGCGGCCACAGACTCCAAAGGAAAGTGGAACTGCCGCACGGAAAGCGGCAAGTAACCAGCCCAAAGCAACGGGGTAGACTATCGATTCCACAACTGTACAAGTGGCGGCCTTTATGGAAAGGATCGCACGTCTCGAGTCGGAGCTGGAAAAGGTAAGGGCAAATGGAGGATAAGCAGGGATCCCGTTGGAATCAGCGCAACGGCAGAGTGAATGGCCAATATTCGCGTGCGCGTTCACGGAAACAACGGCAGCCTACCAGTGCACCCCATTGGAGAACAACCAGAGGTTCGTGAAAGCCCTGAAAGGCGAGGCCCGAGAGACGGTGAAGTCATGGCTTATCCATCCCAGCAACGTAGGAGCCATTATGGAGCAGCTTCGATTCCGGTATGGACGTCCGGAGCTACTCATCCGTAGCCAACTGGATAGCGTGCGCGATGTGCAGCCAATACAGGAGGCCAACATCGCAAGGATCGTGCAGTTCGCGACGAAGGTGAGCAACCTGGCAGCGTTCCTGCAGACAACCCCGATCGGCAACCAGCACCTAGGGAACCCAACCCTAATGGAGGAGCTGATCGCCAAGTTGCCGCTGAGCAGGAGGTTGGACTGGGCGAATCACTACTGGGCTATCACTATACAGCCGTACCCGACAGTGGTGCACCTGAGCGAATGGCTTCACGAATTCGCAAGACTGGTGTGCACTGTCACGGGCGTTGGAGCCAAGGAGAAACCGAAACGAAGGATCCTTCACGCAAATAGTGTTCGCGAGGAGGAACGGTATGCCGACCAACCCAGATGTTGCCCTATATGCGAGGGACAACACCAGATCAGGGACTGCAAGGAGTTCAACAGCGCATCTACAACGACGCGGATCGAGTCCGCGAGGAAACTGAGGCTATGCTTCTCGTGTCTGGAGCCTGGACACTGGTCCCGGTTTTGCAGGAAGAGCCACGGATGCAACGTCCATGGATGCCGAATGAGGCAATACTACCTTCTCCAGGAGTCACCTGGACATCCCAGACGGCCGCCAATCGCAGATGGAGGAAGCAGGAGAGGAATGCCACGACCAGTGGATTCCAACGAGAGGAGCCGTCCTACGTCAGCCGCAGTTATAGACGCGGGGCGTGAGCAGGACGAAAGGCGATCGACGTGTGACCGCCAGGAATTGGCACATCGAAACCTGAGCTGCGTTGAGTCGATTGGATGCCACCTAATATTCCGGATTCTACCCGTGACGCTGTACAGGGACAACACGCAGGTCGACACCTATGCACTGCTGGACGAAGGATCGTCTGTCACGCTCATCGACGACGAACTCATCCGCAGCTTGAACCTAAAAGGCGAGAGTCGCCAACTTAACGTGCTGTGGTTTGGTGGGAAATCTGCCAAAGTACACACAAAAGTGGTCAACCTGCAGATCAGTGAAGCGGGCAAGCCAAAGCGCCATGGGCTGAAGAACGTGTACGGAGTAGCCAACATGAACCTTCCCATGCAGAGCCTGAGTCAGGAGGATGTAAAGGCAGTGAAGGCGGATGCGCGTCTACCTGTGAAGCCGTATAATAACGCGACGCCAAGGATCCTAATTGGACTGGATCATGCGCATCTGGAGTAAAGCCGAAAATTTCGGAGTAAAGCCGGCACAGCCAGTCGCAACTGGCGGAGTGGCGCTGGCGCCGTCAGTCGCAGATGAAGTGGGAGTTTTTCGGGAAGGAGCAGTTGGAGTTGTGCAGACATCAAGGAGATGTTTCACCAGGTTCTGATGCAGCCACAGGATAGATGTGCCCAGAGGTTCCTGTGGAGAAACGGAGAGGACCAACGGGAGCCGGACGTATACGAGATGCAAGTGATGACGTTCGGAGCAGCTTACTCACCATGTTCGGCGGACTATGTGAAGACCTTGAATGCCTCGCAATACAGCAGCACGGATCCACGAGCAGCCCTGGCTATTAAGGAATACCACTACGTTGACGGCTACGTCGACAGCTTCAGCTGTGAAGAAGAAGCCCTCGCCATCTCGACACGGGTGAGAGAGATTCATGCTGATGCAGGGTTTGACTTGTGTCGATTCACTTTCAGTTCGGCAAGTGTGGTCAGAGCGTTGAACCCATTTGAACCCATCGCTAGCGTGAAATAGACTGAAGTTGAGGAAAAGTCCACGTTTGACCCGATTGGATTCCTGAGCTGCTACATGGTGACTGCCAAATTTTTAATGAGAGAGACCGGGTTGGACTATTTTTGACCGCTATTTGTGACGATTGGACGTCGCACGGAGAAGAGGTGGGTGGCACTGTTTACGTGTCTGACCACAAGAGCTATCCACTTGGAGATGGCTCACGATTTGTCTACCGATTCCTGCATAACCGCCATAAGGAATTTCTTGAGCCGACCCCAGCTGAGGGTGGCGCCTGGGAATGGATGGTGCAGTGTGTGAAGAAGGTGCTGGCAGGAAGCAGGGGCGCATAGCGAGGATGATGCGGGATCGGTTCTGGAAGCGATGGGTGCATGAGTACCTGCCGACATTTATGTCGGCGTCGTCAAACGAGGCGTCGTGGAGGAGGTGTTCACAGGGAGAGATGGAGTACCTCGTCGAGCGGCAGTGAGGACTAACGATCGAGCCATGACAATGCGTCCCGCTTCGAATCTAGCTGTCCTGGACGTGGTGAATGCGGCTGCTTCACGGGGGTGGATATGTCGCGGAACGGATCAGGGCTATCGATAGTCCGTATTATTATAAAGTCTGGTATTTAGTTTTGGTTATTTGGTCGCACTAAAATAGAGGAAAAAGGTAAATAATATTTGGAAGTTACACCGATTTGCGCCATCACAAGGAGAGGGACAGAAAACTGCGGTATATTAGCCAATTAAGTAGATGTAAGAACTAAGTAGATATTATAAACTATTACAGAATAAAACGAGCGAACGAACGAATCGAACTGCATCTGTTGTACAGCGTTTTTTTTAAGGCATTCCCCGTGATAGGCCAAGCGGCGACACTAGTTAATGCTAAAGTGGTTTTCAAACTCGCCTGAAGTTACTGCATCCGAGAGCACGGTTAAGCCAATAACACTTTTGGACTCAGAACTGACAAAAGACTGACATTATGAATCGCATGTGTTCCTAAAGAAGATATATTTAAATTTGAAATTGATGCTTCAGTCATGGGTCAAAGGGCGACCAAGTGGAACATTCTTTCGGTGTCATCGAAGCTGGTTGACGAAGCAGAAGGTATTAAAGTTTCGTTATTGACTGCAAAGTCTAAAGTAGCGCCGCTCAAGACAAAGACGCTCCACCTTTTTGAGTTATGTGCCGCTCACCTTCTCGGTGAGCCTCTAGTAAAAGTTCCGATCTAACGAACTGTATTTTGGTCGGACTCAGAAGTAACTCTTCATTGGATTCGTTCCCATCCATCGTCGTTGGCAACGTTCGTATCAAATAGAGTTGCTGAAATTCAAGAGTGGTCAGATGATAGCACGTGGCGGCATAATGCCCAGAGGTGGAGACGTAAAGGAGACTGTAGAATCGATCTGGTTTACAGGTCCATCGTTTTTAAAGGAACCGGAAGATAAGTGGCCGACGAACCCCCAGTTTGATTTGTCAGAACTTCTACAGATGGAAGCAAAAAAGAATGCGGTCGGATTAACCGCAATCGTATCTACCTCAGATTTATTGGAAGTGATAGAAGTACATTCCTCTCACTTAAAACTGCTGCGAGTGTTAGTTTATATGTTCCGCTTTATAAGGAAATCGAAAAAACTAGTAGTGAATTCTGATATTGTTCCCTAACCTGTCAAATATAATGAAGCCTTTAAAAAAATAGTCGAAATAGTCCAAAAGCTCGAGTATCAAGATGAAATAAAAAAAATTTGATTGTTGGCCCTAGTCTACAAAAACTAAATCCCGTTTTACACGAATCCTCAGAGGCTGGGTTTACCTTTTTGTTGTTGTGGTTTGGGGGGCAACTAGCTAATGCTCTAATATCGTACGATGCCAAGTTTCCAGTATTGTTGACAAAACGCTCTCAATTCTTTTCAGTACCCAAAATTCCTTCACCGACTTTTCCTGGCGACATGTTTGAAAAACAAATTGCATGGGCTTCGTTTACTCAAGTCCGAAACGAAAGGGGAAACGAAACTTCTACCTGCTTTCGGTTTTCGACGATGATTCTCGCAGCTTCTACGTCATATTTTCGGAGCAGCGGCACGCGACAGAGAGACAATTAGAGAGATGTAGATGGAGGGAAGGGAGAGAAAAAAAATCTGTGTCGAAAACCAAATGAATGGAAACGACGTCAGAATACCCTTTTTAAAATATGATGAAATATTTTTATATATTTAAAATTATATTTAATAAATTTTTCTTATCTAATCATATGGTATATTGAAATGTATTAATAATTTGCTTTAGGTAAAGCCAATATGTTCATGTTTGATCATTAGCCTTGTGCGATTCTAATTACAAGGCATTGCTTTGGTCGACTATACCCTGGCACGCGCCAGAATTTTCGGTTGTCAATTTTCGGTTTTGTCTTGCCTCTCCCCTTCTCTTTGCATTTGATGTTCAAGTTGCATATGAATTACACGCGTTTGTTTGTTGCGTTTGAAGTTAATTTTTTAAAAAACATTTAAGGGACCTGGTGATAATAACTAATTCTGGTGAGTAGTGCATGAATGACCTTATTTATTAAGTTCCGAGCGGCCGTTCAATATATGTAAATATGTACATATATTTATTAAAAGGCATTAGCCGCTCGAAAAAGTGTTTAATATTTATATATGTATGTACATATGTATGTCAAATCATGTTCGATGTTGTTGTTCTTGTTTTCCATTGCGGCGCAACGAGTTTCAGCCTTGTGCACACTTGGAGTTCTGGTACGCAACTGCCAGCGTCTAATTCTCTACCTCCTGTGCATACTACCGAACCTCGATCGGCGACAGCGACACAACGCTGTCGCCTCGCTACAAAGCGACAACATCCTAGCAACGGTTGCCTGGCAACCTGGAGAACTCTGGGACAACGAAAATGTGTATTCGCACACACACACACATACATTCGCCGACACGGCCATCCTGACCCTAACACGACCTCGTGTAGAAAATAGCAACATTCGAATTTTCTTTCTTTCTTTTAATTATTAGACTGAACATTAAATAGTTTCATAACAGGGGTCGGCACCCCAATACATTAATATGATTTTAACGCATTAGTATTAGTAACGAATAGCAGAAAGTAGGCTGTGAGCATGACGTTTCACACATTTATACTGTGTATGTGTGGCAGAGCTCGGGCAGAGAAATTTCCTATGCCCCCGAGATAGGGCCGTGCCGACCACTGTTTCATAACAAAGTCCAATTTTCTTATCTTAATTCATAACAAATTATCATATTGACAGTTTCACAAAACAGTATTCAGTACCATAACTATAATTTTTTTCATCAATTCAATTCAATTTTCTTTCTTTCTTTACATTTCTTTGTTTTTCTTCTTCTTTTATATAATCCATTCTTCCTCATTATTCACTCTTATAGTCGCATAATCAAATACCCCACACGCCATGATCAAAACAAACAATATGTTTTGCACTTGTGCTTGCATTATATTTTATGGACTCAGTACTCTGCCATTTTCATCGGCCAGCAGTACAACTTTGTCACCCTTATTGGTGTACTTCATTTTCTTCTTCAATACTCTCAGTATTTTCATTTTCACTCTTTTCTTCAATACTCTCAATATTTTCATTTTCACTCTTTTCTTCAATACTCTCAATATTATCAATATTTTCATTTTCACTCTCTTCTGTAGCGGTTACGTTTTTTACATCTAAATTATTATAATCATCGTACACATTTAGCTCTTCGGGCACTTGCCCCTCTGGTAATTTTCTTAAATCCTCATGTGCATATTTATAATTTCTTTTATTAGTTAAAGACTTTAAAATGTACCTGTCACCTTCCAGAACTTTTACTATTTCAAAAGGCCCCCCTAAATTTTGGACTTAGCTTAGTCTGGTGTCTTTCTTCGCTCTTAAGTAATACGAAATCTCCTATTTTGTGCCTTTTTACTTTTGCCTTATTCCTATCAAATCGTTCTTTATCATAAGCTGCACTGGCTAATACATTCTTTGCAGCTTGCGCTCTTACGTTTGGCAAATCAATAACATTTTCTATATCACTAGGTGGAAGTAATCCCAATGGGCGTGCTACCTTTCCCAATAACATTTCTAAAGGACTTGCTTTCGTAGTGCGATTGGTTGTACAATTAATTGCCAACTGCACCTCTCCCAACACATCCTGCCAAGACTGTGTTCCCGTTTCAACCGCCGTTAACATATTCTTCAACGTGCTCATAGTTCGCTCCACTTGACCATTAGCTCGACTTGCACCAGTGGCTATCAAATGCAAGTTTATTTTTTGATCTGAACAAAATTGATTGAACTTTGCGCCTGTAAAACACCTCCCCTGGTCAGCTATTATTCGGTTTGGTACTCCAAACAATGAAACGGCAGATTGAACGGCCCTTATACAACTCTCACTGTCCAATTTAAGACTATGACTAAGATAGACATATTTGGTAAACGCGTCTATCTGAACAATGACATACTCCTTCTGATCACTCTTGCCACTTAATTTTCCTGTGATATCGATGTGGATAGTGTGCCAAGGAATAGTGACTTTTGGTATTGGATGTAATTCCGCCTGTATTTTTCCTGAAGTGGATTTTGACATTTTACAAGTGATGCAGTTGTCGACAAATTTTTTTACGTATTTTGACATATTGTCAAACCAGTAGAAATCGTAAGTTTTATCTAATGTCTTTTCGAAACCTAAATGCATTATGGACTCATGCACTTGATTTATGACAGACCATCTGAAAGCTCGTGGCACCACTGGTAAGCAACGTGTTCTCCCATTTCTTTGTATCTTTCTATGAAGAACTTCTGCCCTTAATTCATAGGTTTTCGCAATATTTTCAGGCAGAGAAAAGTTTTTAAAATTTTTAACAATTTCGACTATGTCCAAATCTCGACGTTGTTCAGCAATAAGCCAGTTGCTTGAAATTTCAGCTAAATTTACTCTCTAGTGGTTAAATCTAGTGGTTAAATCTCGTTTATTTCTCGACGCCTTAAGCGAGTTGCAGTCAGTATAAACTACAAAATTCCTGCCCAGCAAATAATGTCGAAAATGCTTAATGGCGTTCACGACAGCTAAGGTTTCCAACTCGTACGAGTGATATCTTGATTCTGCCGGTGAAGTAGTTTTGCTATAGTATTCTATTACCTGGGGTTTGTTATTAATTTTGTGTAATAAAATTGCACCGTAGCCACTGCAACTGGCGTCTGTGTGTAATTCGATTGGATAATAAGGGTCAAAAATAACAAGGACTGGTTTGTCGGTAAAAGTGGCAATGACCTTTTTCCGTATCTGTTCATGCTCTGTTTTCCAAATAAATTTGTTTTTATCTGCAGTTAAGAAATATAACGGTTTCATTAATTGTGAAAATCCCTTAATAAACTGTCGGAAATAGGATGCTAGCCCAATGAATTGTCTAAGTGAAGTGACTGACTGTGGAGGCGGAAGAGCAGTCAACGCTACAACTTTCTGTGGGTTTGGACGAATCTCACCCGCACTTATATTGTAACCCAAATATTGAACCGATGTTTTCATGAATGAGCACTTTGTAAGATTGAATGAAAACCCAGCCTTTGTCAAAACATCTAGAACGATCTGTAATCTTTCTAGCGCCTCGCATTTTGTTGAGGCGGCTATCATGATATCATCCATATAGACGATGACAAAGGAATTTGCTAGATCCCCTAGCGCCTGTATTACTAATCGTTGAAAAACGGAAGGTGCGTTTTTGAGCCCAAATGGCATGGACAGGAACTCGTATTGACCATCCGGAGTCACAAACGCCGTGTACTCGATAGAATCTGAATGTAAAGGAATTTGGTAATATCCGCTGGCCATGTCTAGACATGTAAAGTAATTAACTCCCCCAAGCCTATTGATTTGATCTTGTATAAGTGGTAAAGGGTATTTATCAGCGACCGTATTTGAATTCAGCTCTCTAAAGTCAACACAAAGTCTGTCCGTACCATTTTTTTTCTTCACTAATAACATAGGGCTTGCATAAGGTGAGCAGCTTGGCCTAATTATATTGCATTTTAGCAGTTCATTAATTTTCTCCCTAACCAAATCTCGCTCGCATGGACTTAAACGATATGGCCTTCTCTGTACGGTTTTTGTTGGATCAATCAACCTAATTTTCATTTCGCCAATTCTGACTTTAGTACTTGGGATCCCAGTTATAAATGAATTTGAGTACTTTGCCAACAGTGAGTGTAGTTTTATTTTATCTTGTCCCTCAAGCTCAGTATCAATATCGGCTGGCTCATTGCCGGTACACAAATTAACTACTTTGGTCTTTGAGATCCTAAATTGGTTTGATGAAATGGCAATATCAAGACCCTGATTTAATATCTCACGACCAATTACAATGTCGTTTTGTACATCATCATCGCCTATTACATGAAACAAAATTTCGATACAATAATCATCAATTTTTACATCTATATATATAAAAGAAAGTCGTGTTATATGTTACACCACTTATAAATCAAGAACGGAAGAACAGATTTGAGTGAAAATTGGTAGGGAGGTAGCCTAGAGCAAGGAGAAGGACATAGGATACTTTTTGTCCCGTTCGACAGCGTTCCTCCCGTGCCCATACCTTTTTATTTAGGCAGACAGCTAAGAAGAAAATGTCAAATGAAAATGTCAAATGTTAAAATGTCAGTTAGAAACGAAGTCAAATTCAAAGTCAGGCTCTCAAATTTAACAACGAACCAAAAGGATTGTGTTGCGCTTCCGGGAAAGTGAAACTGCCTCAACTTGAAGCACCACCAGAGCCTCTGCTCTCTCTATTGATATTTGTAAGAAATCAATATTAAAACTATTTCTATTAAATAAATAATTAACAAGTGGATTGAAGTGAAGTGAAGTTTAATTAATAATGCCGCGACCAAGACGATCGAATCTTTTCCGACAAAGCCGTAATGCAAGAAGAATACAAAATACTGCATATGAAAGGACTGAAGAAGAACGAGAAATTGCACGTGAACAGCGCCGCAATAGTATGGCTCGACTTCGTGCTTCTCAAATAGATTTTAATTTGCGACGCAGATATATAGCTGATTTGAATCGAGCTGCGTTTCGATACGATTGCAGCAATGATTACAGCTTGCATCCTAGCGTTTGCATTGGGCAAATGGACGTTGTTTGCGAGTATTGTGGTGCATTAAAGTTTTCTGGAGAAACGCCTAGATTATGCTGCGTTAATGGTAAAGTGAAATTGCCAGTGTTGACTCCGCCACATGAGCCATTGTATTCATTGCTTTGCGGCGAAACACAAGAATCACGGCACTTTCTTGAAAATACTCGAAAATACAATAGTTGTTTCCAACTGACGTCATTTGGGGCAGACATTATCGAAGAAGGAGGTTTTAATCCGATATTTAAGGTATTAATTTTTGTACTTACATAGAATGTAGTTAAAGAATCTGGTTTTTATTTTGTAGATACAAGGACAGATTCACCATCGAATTGGATCATTACTACCTTTCGAAGATACACAGAATAAATTTTTACAAATATATTTCATGGGCAACATGGAAGAACAACTTGACGCCTAGGGATCAATGCAGGAATGAAGCGAGCAATTCTTCAAGACTTGCAGTGTCTGCTTCATGAAGATCATGCGTTGGTCAGGTTGTTTAAGAGTGCTTTAGAGCGCATGCCAAATGATGACTATAAAGTTGTCATCAAAGCAGATAAACGACCATCTGGAACCCACGAACGCACATTTAATGCTCCAACAGTAGACGAAGTTGCCATCCTGATTGTTGGTGAACAATTGGAAAAACGCGATATTGTGCTTACACGTCGCGATACTGGGCCACTGCAACAAATATCGGAAACTCATCAATCATATGACAAATTGCAATACCCACTGATGAGAATATTGTATACCCACAAGTATTACAGGATTAAATTAAATGGAAAATTATTCTTTTTTGTTTGACTTGTTTCTTATGCGTGCACCCACAATATGCCACAGCGAAACGTGGCAGGGTACTGCTAGTTGCTTAATATTTGTAAAGTACTACATATTCCATTGCTGCCGATACCTCTTAACATAACAATATTATTGAATCTTTTACCAGAAAATTTGGTACTTAGCTTTTCTTTTATCAACGAACATTCCGATCCCGAATCGAAGGTTATTTCGAAAATTTGGCCTCTATGGTTCAGGCATCCCTTTGGTACTGCAACGCTGCACTGTTCCACTCGCTTCTCCCGATTGAATGCCTTGTTCCTGTCGGCTTCCTTTTTTGTTCCTTCCAATTCTCCGCACTTGTAGCAAGTTAAATTTGATTTTCCACGGTGATGAACATCATGCCTGCCATGTTGGGTTTTATCAGTCGCGAATTGATTTTGTTGTTTCTTGAATCTGCATTCAGACATTTTATGGCCCACTTTTCCGCAGAAATGGCACTCTATCGGTGATTGTTTTTGCCGTTTAGAATAAGTTTCAGACTGATGCTCCATAGCGCCGCTTTTCCTTTTAATAAAAGTGAATGCTTTTAATTCGGACTGTAGATCGCCTCTGGTTCGAACATTTGATGTAAAACTTAAACGCTGCAATCGGTGATCGAAGCTTGCCAGCAGCGCAAGGGTCACAGACACAGCAATCTCTTCGTTATCCATTTGACGCCATTTCGTCGCTAGTTCGGTAACCATGCGACTTGCATGAACAGCCAAACTCTCGCCATCAGTCGGTCGATTTGATAGCATATTAAGAAACATAGCGGCTGGTGTTTCTATAGTGTCGAAGCGTTGTATAAACAATTCTTTAAACTCAGGCCAAGTAATTTCAGCATAGCACACTTGCGAAAGCCATTGCGAAGCACTTCCTTCTAAAGCCGAACTCAAAGCCATAACTAACGCACTGCTTCTCAATGTGTTTTCTTGTAAAATTATTTCTACCGTTGTGCACCACGATGATGCGTTGGCTCCTGGTTTGTCTGGGTTGAATTTGGGTAGATGCACAGTTTTGTTCTGCCCTGCATCAGGTACAGTTGTTTTAATGGCTCTCACTAGTTCAATTAAATTTTTATTTTGCAATTCCATCAGGGTACGCCATGGTCCATCTAGTGTTGAAGGCTGGTGGCCAGATCCCACTTCTGATGTCAAATCATGTTCGATGTTGTTGTTCTTGTTTTCCATTGCGGCGCAACGAGTTTCAGCCTTGTGCACACTTGGAGTTCTGGTACGCAACTGCCAGCGTCTAATTCTCTACCTCCTGTGCATACTACCGAACCTCGATCGGCGACAGCGACACAACGCTGTCGCCTCGCTACAAAGCGACAACATCCTAGCAACATACATTCGCCGACATGTACATATATTTATTAAACGGCATTAGCCGCTCGAAATAGTGTTTCATATTTTTATATGTACATATATTTATTAAACGGCATTAGCCGCTCGGAAAAGTGTTTAATATTTATATACAGTATGTCAAGTAATTTTTTGCAAAATAAAAAATTTTAATTTTTGAATTAAATTACATTAATTTAAAAATACTTTAAAATACATTTTTGTGCCATTTTTATTTAGCAAGCAATTACATGACAATTTGTATGTACACATATGTATGTACATATATTTATTAAACGGCATTAGCCGCTAAAAAATGATAAAATGATATTAGTATTTTCGTCGAGAACCTGATCGTCTAGTACTATATTGACAGAGTTGGTGGGAAGAAGAAATTGAAGGCGTTCCCAAAATTCTATGGAGTTATAAAAAAAAAATGCAAAAAAAATAATAATAATAAAATAATAAAAAAAAATAATAAATAAATAATAATTAGTAATTTGTAAAATAATAATAAATTTTTAATTATAACAAGAAAGGAAAGCTAACTTCGGGCGGAGCCGAAGTTGATATACCCTTGCAGTTAAAACCGGATATATATCGCAAACATCGGATTAAATTGGCCGATCCCTATGAGAATATCATAAAATAACCAATTTATTACAATAAAAAATCTAAAACAAAGTACCAAGCTTCCATCTTCAAAAATACCAAATTTGGTATTTTTACCAAATACCATTTCCGATCGTTCAGTTATATGGCAGCTATAAGATATAGTCGGCCGATCGTTATGCAATTTGGTAGGTTGTATTAATTGACCCAAAATAGAATCTGTACGAAGTTCCAGCTTTTTATCTTCAAAAAACACCAAAGTTTGTTAATATGGCAGCTATAGGATATAGTCGGCTGATCCTTACCTACCAAATTTCATAAGGATCGGCCGACTATATCATATAGCTGCCATATATCTGATTGATCGGAAATGCTATAACTTCGGTGTTTTTAAAGCTAGAGAATTAGGATTTAGTACGAATGCTATATTTGGCAAAATAATACAACATGCCAAATTTCATAAGGATCAGCCGACAATATCCTATAGCTGCCATATTAACAAACTTTGGTGTTTTTTGAAGATAAAAAGCTGGAACTTCGTACAGATTCCATTTTGGGTCAATTAATACAACCTACCAAATTGCATAACGATCGGCCGACTATATCTTATAGCTGCCATATAACTGAACGATCGGAAATGGTATTTGGTAAAAATACCAAATTTGGTATTTTTGAAGATGGAAGCTTGGTACTTTGTTTTAGATTTTTTATTGTAATAAATTGGTTATTTTATGATATTCTCATAAGGATCGGCCAATTTAATCCGATGTTTGCGATATATATCCGGTTTCAACTGCAAGGGTATATCAACTTCGGCTCCGCCCGAAGTTAGCTTTCCTTTCTTTTTATTGAATGGAACTGTATTCTTTTACTGATTCCCCAGGAATTCCTTGGGGTATTTCCTTAAAGATTCCTCAAAGTATACTCCAGGGATTCCTTGGGGTATTTCCTCAAAGATTTCTCAGAGATTCCTTGGGGTATTTCCTCAAAGATTCCTCAGAGTATACCCCAGGGATTCCTTAGGGTATTTCCTCAAAGATTCCTCAGAGTATACCCCAGGGATTCCCTGGGGTATTTAGTTCGAAATGCTTTTCGAACAACTGCAGGAATCGTGCACTACTCCTCGGGGTGTTCGAATTCCTCGATGGGAGGAACTTTTCTATGGAAATTCCTTGATGGTTTGTATGAAATATACCCCGAGGATTCCTTGGGGGGTAATTTCTTTACCTCGAGTAATCCTTGAGGTATGGTACTGAAGGGTTTGTTCAGAGCAGACAGTACGGTCATGCATACACTGGTTTAAACCTCGTCTGACCAAATCATTGGGGATTTACCCTTAGCAAAAATTCGTGCTCTCCGCCTCTTCTCCATATGTGGTGTCGATTCTCAATTTGTTCAGAGCTACG
Source organism: Drosophila pseudoananassae pseudoananassae (assembly GCA_018153035.1). Lineage (NCBI taxonomy): Eukaryota > Metazoa > Arthropoda > Insecta > Diptera > Drosophilidae > Drosophila > Drosophila pseudoananassae. The sequence continues at coordinate 2,373,530 of JAECXR010000007.1, forward strand.
TCCAATACTTGCACGAGTCGAATTTTCATGTGGGTCCACGAGCACTTGTGAGTCTTTTGCGACAGCGCATATGGATCGTAAATGCGCAGGAAGTCTGCAGTCAGACAGTACGGTCATGCATACGCTGCTTTAAATGCAAGCCTCGTCTGATGACTTAAATCATGGGAGATTTACCCTTAGCAAAAATTCGTGCTCTCCGCCCATTCTCCATATGTGGTGTTGATTTTTGTAGCCCTATTGTTATGACATTGAAAATTTGTGGTAGGCAACCCTATAAGTCCTCATTGCCTTATTTGTGTGTTTTGTGTTAAAAGCAGTTCATTTAGAAGTAGTTTCCGACCTTTCAACTGATTCCTTTTTGTTGACTTTTCAAAGTTATAGTTGGAGTCGATGCCGTCATGAACTCACGACCCCTGGGGGCTCTGAGTCAGGACCCAAGCGGCGGCAAGGCGCTTACTCCCGGACAGTGTTTGAAAAGCTACGCTACTCCCGTAGTTTTTCGTTTTGCTCTTGCTACAGCTGTCACTTTTTTCCAGAGCGGGAGCAGAGCCGTAGCAGAAAAATGAAAATTGACTGCTCTTCTCTGCTCCGAGCTACGAAAAGTTCAAAGCTATTGCTATAGCAACAGCAGAAAAAATATTTTGTGCTCCTCGTAGCCGTAGCCGTAGCCAAAAATCTACAGCGAGAGCAGAGCAGAGTCAAAAATATTTTTTCATGTGCTACTGCTCTAGCTTAGTTTTGTTTTTGTTTTTTTCTCCCCTTTCCACTTTCTTTACCTCCTTTCTTCCTTACCCATTTTTTTTTACCCTTGTAAGAATGATACGAAGAAAACAGATTTGTCTACAAAACTAAGCTAGAGCAGTAGCACATGAAAAAATATTTTTAGCGAGATAGGCCTTTTAAAGGCGACTTAAATTCTAACCACACCCAGGGCTACCCTAAAAAAGACAAGTACAGAATCTCTAGCTATGCTGATGGAAACTCACTTCCGCGTATGGTCTCCAGAAACATTCATTACGTTAGCCAAAATCATCCCTCCCACAAACTTGTTTATGCTCTGATCCCGGCAAAATCATACCCGTACAAATTCAACCGTCAAATATGACCCACTTTTCTTGGTACATCCAGCGAGGAAATAGAACCAAGTTATTAAATAGACAGAAAAATTAGAAAGATAACAAGTTGCTGTGCTAAATTTAAAATATATGTTTTTAAGCTTAAAGAAGGAGAATATGGAATGATACGGTAAAGGCCATTATAGTTCTAACATACGACCCTAAGAGGGTAGTGTGATACACAAATCAAACTAAAATGGCTAAGGAATAGGGGACTCAAGTTTCTAGTCCCTCTAATAGGAAAGTAAGTGGGTCAGTAAATGCTGGTAATATAGATAGCCAGATATATATCACCATTAATAATGTTGTGTAGGAAAAGGAAACCCAGCATTGTTCTACTATTTGTAAAGGGGGGTAAGTTTATAAGTAAGTTTAAGAACCTGTGTCAGATGACCACCTTTGTTCGTATTTTGTTATTTTAAGTTGTATATACGCCTATATTAATAAGCGTGCAAGCCAGACTGGCTATTGACGGTATATTAATAAAGTGTATAAATATCAAGTTGTTACATCGGCGACATGAGTAAAATCTATGTTTACGCACAAGTGTCAATTGCGAAAAAGTGAAAAACAATATACAATAAAAGTCAATAAGGGCAATTAATGCTTTTTCATGTCTACACGGCCGATCTCCCAGTCTTGCGGAGCCCCAACATAATGGCAGCGACCTATGTGGACGATACCGCCTTCCTGACCGCTGCTGACAACACTACAGAGGCACCTTCTGTTATGCAGAAGCAACTATATCTTCTCGGCAAATGGCAGAGAAGCTGGAATATTCAAGTGAATAACGAGAAATCCACCGACACCACATTTTCTCTCCGTCGAGGCAATTTTCCATCGGTCGACCTCAACAGCTCCCCCATCCCGCAAGTTAAATCCCTGGGCTTCACGCTAGACAGGAGGCTTACTTGGAAGCCTCACCTAGTCAAAAAGCGAAAGCAGTGTGAAGTAAGATCACTTCCCTCTCTTTCTCTTAAGCGAACGGTCGTGTTTTTTTGTGCGCACTGCGTTTTATTATAAATATTGGTAAACCGGTGTTTACATACTTGTGAATTAAACCTTGTGAATCTTAACAATCTTAAAGCCTAAACCGTATCGCTTCGCGAGTGCTGTGGTATATTTGGAGTCGAATTAATAAATTGAATAATTTCAATTCCAAGCATAGCTCAGCTCTGCTTCTTCCCCGGCTTATCTTTTTTTCTGCATTTCTCTTTTGCACTATTTAAAGCTCCCGCTTTGGCTTCCTATTTGGCACAGTGGTTCAAGGTATTGTGTTTTTAAACTTTTTAAATAATAATTTTTTGTTTTATAATAAATAAAAGTAAAATGGAATTTAAACTTGTCTGTGCCATTAAGTCTTGTAACAAGACAATTTCCTCATCCCAGCCTGCCATCCATTGCTGGCTATGTGAGAACGTCGTACATGCCAAGTGTGCCGGTTTCACTGCATCAGTTTCGGATGCCATTTCCCGTAGGTCTGGGATACATTATTGTTGTGAAAATTGTCGTGCTGTGCAAGGCGAAATGAGGTCGTTCATGAGACAGACCAAAAATGGATTTAAAGAGCTGATCACTGGTTTTCGTAAAATCAATGACCAGCTCTGTGCGCTGGACACTCAGTTTAGTGGCCTTCAGCTGCTAAACGAGTCCCCTAAGCGCAAGAAATCCGCTGTTTCTGATCCGCCCCAGCCTGCTCAGCCGACATTAATGCAGCCGCTTATATCTCTGGCCACCCCAAGGGCCAGAACTGAGAAAAATTCGTTAGAATTTCTCAGGGATAATGAGCAATTGTCTGATATGTCCGCCATGGCATCCCTTCAAGTGATGCCACAAGTCCTAGGGAACGAAACCCCCATTAGGGTCACCCAAAAGGGTATTCCACAGTCCGGACCACCGGCACCGACTGATGCTGCAGTTCTAGTACCTGCGGCACCAAAACCCTTACAGGTGATTCCTCCATCGAAACATATATTTGTTTCTCGGCTCGCCCCTGATACTTCAGAGATTGATATCTCGGCTTATATCAAAGCCAAAACAAAAGCCGATATAAAGGTGGAGGACATACAAAAATTTAAGTATTATTATACAAGGCGCACGTCTTCTTTCAAGATTCGTGTGCCCGCGCTGATGTTCAAGACGATTTGCTCTCCCAGTTTTTGGCCAGAGAATCTTTTCGTCCAAGAACATCAGCCTAGTTCCGTGAAGAAAAAAGTTCAAAAACCAGTGGGAGTGAGACTTCCCAATATCGAAACCACTGACCAACCCTCCACCTCTTCTTTGGCCACTAACCCAAAAAACTAGTTTCCTCACTAACTCTTACCTATCAGAATACTAGGGGGCTACGTAGCAAACTCCCCAAGCTATATTCTGATAGTTCTTTCTTTGCATCCCATATTATAGCCTTTACAGAAACTTGGTTAAATCCGGAGATCTTTAGCTCCGAAGTTTTTCCAAGTAAGTACACCACTTTTAGACGGGATCGATCTCAGCGAAGAGGAGGTGGAGTCCTCATTTCTGTAGACTCTACTCTTGCTTCTGAAGAGGTGAAATCCCATGAGTTTGGTGACATAGAATTTATTTGCGTTAAAATCACTATGTCCGTTAAAGCTTTATACATTACTTGTTCATATATACCTCCTATGTCTGAACCGCCTACATATTGGCAGCATTTGTCCGCCATTCGATACGTCTCTAACCTTATGACGGATCGTGACCAACTCGTAGCGGTGGGCGACTTTAATATCCCAGAATTAAAGTGGTCCAACGTCGACAACTCACCATCTTTGTCACTTTCAACTTACCATGACTTCACCGCGGGCATGTTTGACATGTCCCTAGGTCAGATCAATCATGTTAGAAATTCGCTAGGTCGGCTTTTAGACTTATGTTTTGTATCTGATCCGGATGGTACTGCTCTCTCCAGAGCTTTCCCCCTTTCAACCCCAGAGGATCCATATCACCCCACGCTGGAGGTCTCAATCGAAACCACTCCTGGTATCGATCAGAGGACTCCGAGCGTGGTAAATAAGATTCGCTGTTTCCGTAAAGCTGATTTTCAGAAACTTAATAGCCTTATAGAAACATTTGACTGGTCTGATATTCTGGCGTGCACTGATCTTAATGTCACTTTAGAAAAATTTTATTTTACTTTAAATAAATTTTTTGACTCATGTGTGCCTTGGAAATATCCGTCCGCCTCAGCAAATCCTCCTTGGTTTACAAGGTGCCTTACTAACTTAAAAAACAAAAAAAATAAGCTTTTACTTAAATATAAAAAAACCTGCAGTAGTGTGGATTTCGCAAGATACCTACTAGCTCGGTCAAATTTTACCGTGCATAACGCTGAATGTTATAGGAATTATATTGACCGCTGCCGGATTCAATTTACTCAGGATCCAAAGCAGTTTTATAATTTTGTAAACACTAAGCGTAAACACGTATCTTTTTCACCCCTGCTTACGTTTGAAAATTCTTCTGCGACTTCGGATCAGGCCATTGCCGATCTATTCGCAGAATTTTTTCAAACAACTTATTCTCCTCCTAAACTGACTGATCAGCCTTACGCATATAACATTCAAGCAGCAAATCTTATTTTCTGTCCGTTTTTTTCTGAGAATAACTTATTATCTGGTCTTTTAAGGGTAAAACCCATTTATTCGCCAGGCCCCGACGGAGTACCAGGCTGTGTGCTAAAATACTGCGCCAGGGCTCTGTGCAAACCTCTTCTAAGACTTTTCAACTTATCTTTGGAAACCTCGATTTTTCCCCTTATGTGGAAGGAATCATTTATAATTCCCCTACATAAAAAAGGGAAAAAGTCCGAGGCTGCCAACTACAGAGGCATTTCTAAGTTGTCGGCAATTCCAAAGTTATTTGAAAAATTAATTACCCCTCATTTGCAACACCTTTGCTCTTCGATTATCACTCCTTGTCAGCATGGCTTTATTAAGCGTCGCTCCACCACCACAAACTTATTGGAGTTGACATCCTTTGTCATAGATGGCTTTTGTAAGGGATATCAAACCGATGTAATTTACACAGACTTCAGCAAAGCATTCGATTCAGTTAATCACTCACTCTTGTTGAGTAAACTGAATATGCTGGGTTTTCCTAAAGACCTCTTAACGTGGATCTCCAGCTACCTAGATGGAAGGACACAAAGAGTCTTATTTAAAAACATACAGTCCCGTCTGGTCCGTGCTACATCCGGCGTCCCTCAAGGAAGTCATCTTGGCCCGTTATTATTTACGCTTTTTATAAACGACTTGCCCCCTGCTTTAACGAACTCTCTAGTTCTCATGTATGCAGATGATGTAAAGCTTTGTCTTCAGTACAAATCCATCTCTGCCCAATGCAGTCTTCAGTCTGACCTTGATAACTTTCAAAAATGGTGCTTAGCTAATGATCTAATACTTAATGGATCTAAATGCAAACATATGTCTTTTTATCGTTCTTGCCCTCTGCAAGCTACTTATTCTATTAATGGGATTGCCTTAGAAAAATTGACCCAGGTTAATGATCTCGGCATCCTATTAGACATCAAACTTAAATTTGCCGACCATATTTCCTTAATGGTTAATAAGGCTAAAGGTGTCCTTGGTTTTATCAAAAGGTGGTCAAAAGAATTTAATGACCCCTATATAACTAAAACTCTATTCATTTCTTTGGTCCGTCCTATACTGGAGTACGGTTCATGTGTCTGGAGTCCCCAATATGGAGTACATCAGGACCGCATAGAATCCGTACAAAAGAATTTCCTAACTTTTTCACTTAGAGGTCTAAACTGGGATGCAAATCTTCACCTTCCATCTTATAAGAGTAGACTCTTACTCATAAACTTACCTAGCTTAACAAATCGTAGGACAATGCTCGGTGTAGTCTTTCTGCATAACCTTATTAACGGGGATGTAGATAGCCAGCATTTACTAACACGCTTAAAATTTAACATTCCTAATAGAAGGACTCGAAACTTTAGTCCTCTGTTCCTTAGCCGTTGTAGTTCGACATATGCACTGCATGACCCTTTTAGGGTATTATGTTCGAACTACAATGGTCTCTACGCCATAACATCTCTTTCCTGTCCCTCAAACTTAAAATATAGAATTTTAAATTTCCTTAATAACTCCTCCTAGCTTAATAATAAAAAAAATAGCTTAATATATTCTAACAAATCGTTTATTGAGCGCCCCTCGGTCGTCTGGGCCTCTAAGCTTTATGATGAATACAGGAATGCTAGCTGATGCTCTTATTGATGCACAAGCCATTTCCAAATTCTGAAAGACCGGTAAATAAAAAAAAAAAAAAAAAAAGGCGTACTATTGGCTGACTCTAAAAAGGTCGAAGCTGAGAACCTCTTCGAAAATCCTAATTTACAAGGCTGTTATTCGACCAATTGGGACATACGGGATCCAACTTTGGGACATGGCTAGCAAGACTAATATTCGGACTATCCAGACATTTGGTAGAGCCCTAACAAAATAGAACCCTCCGTATCGCCACTGGGGCCCCGAGGTGCTTGGCTTCCCATGGGTGAAGGAGGAGATCCAGAGAAGCAGCAGCAAGTACATCCAGAGGCTACACAACCATCCCAACGAGTTGCCGACCACTCTCCTCGACAACAGCGAACAGATTCGGAGGTGGCGCAGAACTCACCCGCTGGACCTCATCCGGAATAACTCTTAGACATTCTTATTTTTCCACCTCTAACTTAAGTTACACATAAGCCACGTTTTCTGTCACAATATTTAATGGTTGTCCCTGTTGAAAAGTTTTAAAAAAAATCCACCAAATTTCATAAGGATAAGGATCATAAGGATCGGCCGACTATATCACATAGCTGCCATATATCTGATTGATCGGAAATGCTATAACTTCGGTGTTTTTAAAGCTAGAGAATTAGGATTTAGTACGAATGCTATATTTGGCAAAATAATACAACATGCCAAATTTCATAAGGATCAGCCGACAATATCCTATAGCTGCCATATTAACAAACTTTGGTGTTTTTTGAAGATAAAAAGCTGGAACTTCGTACAGATTCTATTTTGGGTCAATTAATACAACCTACCAAATTGCATAACGATCGGCCGACTATATCTTATAGCTGCCATATAACTGAACGATCGGAAATGGTATTTGGTAAAAATACCAAATTTGGTATTTTTGAAGATGGAAGCTTGGTACTTTGTTTTAGATTTTTTATTGTAATAAATTGGTTATTTTATGATATTCTCATAAGGATCGGCCAATTTAATCCGATGTTTGCGATATATATCCGGTTTCAACTGCAAGGGTATATCAACTTCGGCTCCGCCCGAAGTTAGCTTTCCTTTCTTTTTATTGAATGGAACTGTATTCTTTTACTGATTCCCCAGGAATTCCTTGGGGTATTTCCTTAAAGATTCCTCAAAGTATACTCCAGGGATTCCTTGGGGTATTTCCTCAAAGATTTCTCAGAGATTCCTTGGGGTATTTCCTCAAAGATTCCTCAGAGTATACCCCAGGGATTCCTTAGGGTATTTCCTCAAAGATTCCTCAGAGTATACCCCAGGGATTCCCTGGGGTATTTAGTTCGAAATGCTTTTCGAACAACTGCAGGAATCGTGCACTACTCCTCGGGGTGTTCGAATTCCTCGATGGGAGGAACTTTTCTATGGAAATTCCTTGATGGTTTGTATGAAATATACCCCGAGGATTCCTTGGGGGGTAATTTCTTTACCTCGAGTAATCCTTGAGGTATGGTACTGAAGGGTTTGTTCAGAGCAGACAGTACGGTCATGCATACACTGGTTTAAACCTCGTCTGACCAAATCATTGGGGATTTACCCTTAGCAAAAATTCGTGCTCTCCGCCTCTTCTCCATATGTGGTGTCGATTCTCAATTTGTTCAGAGCTACGTCCAATACTTGCACGAGTCGAATTTTCATGTGGGTCCACGAGCACTTGTGAGTCTTTTGCGACAGCGCATATGGATCGTAAATGCGCAGGAAGTCTGCAGTCAGACAGTACGGTCATGCATACGCTGCTTTAAATGCAAGCCTCGTCTGATGACTTAAATCATGGGAGATTTACCCTTAGCAAAAATTCGTGCTCTCCGCCCATTCTCCATATGTGGTGTTGATTTTTGTAGCCCTATTGTTATGACATTGAAAATTTGTGGTAGGCAACCCTATAAGTCCTCATTGCCTTATTTGTGTGTTTTGTGTTAAAAGCAGTTCATTTAGAAGTAGTTTCCGACCTTTCAACTGATTCCTTTTTGTTGACTTTTCAAAGTTATAGTTGGAGTCGATGCCGTCATGAACTCACGACCCCTGGGGGCTCTGAGTCAGGACCCAAGCGGCGGCAAGGCGCTTACTCCCGGACAGTGTTTGAAAAGCTACGCTACTCCCGTAGTTTTTCGTTTTGCTCTTGCTACAGCTGTCACTTTTTTTCCAGAGCGGGAGCAGAGCCGTAGCAGAAAAATGAAAATTGACTGCTCTTCTCTGCTCCGAGCTACGAAAAGTTCAAAGCTATTGCTATAGCAACAGCAGAAAAAATATTTTGTGCTCCCTCGTAGCCGTAGCCGTAGCCAAAAATCTACAGCGAGAGCAGAGCAGAGTCAAAAATATTTTTTCATGTGCTACTGCTCTAGCTTAGTTTTGTTTTTTTTTTTTCTCCCCTTTCCACTTTCTTTACCTCCTTTCTTCCTTACCCATTTTTTTTTACCCTTGTAAGAATGATACGAAGAAAACAGATTTGTCTACAAAACTAAGCTAGAGCAGTAGCACATGAAAAAATATTTTTAGCGAGATAGGCCTTTTAAAGGCGACTTAAATTCTAACCACACCCAGGGCTACCCTAAAAAAGACAAGTACAGAATCTCTAGCTATGCTGATGGAAACTCACTTCCGCGTATGGTCTCCAGAAACATTCATTACGTTAGCCAAAATCATCCCTCCCACAAACTTGTTTATGCTCTGATCCCGGCAAAATCATACCCGTACAAATTCAACCGTCAAATATGACCCACTTTTCTTGGTACATCCAGCGAGGAAATAGAACCAAGTTATTAAATAGACAGAAAAATTAGAAAGATAACAAGTTGCTGTGCTAAATTTAAAATATATGTTTTTAAGCTTAAAGAAGGAGAATATGGAATGATACGGTAAAGGCCATTATAGTTCTAACATACGACCCTAAGAGGGTAGTGTGATACACAAATCAAACTAAAATGGCTAAGGAATAGGGGACTCAAGTTTCTAGTCCCTCTAATAGGAAAGTAAGTGGGTCAGTAAATGCTGGTAATATAGATAGCCAGATATATATCACCATTAATAATGTTGTGTAGGAAAAGGAAACCCAGCATTGTTCTACTATTTGTAAAGGGGGGTAAGTTTATAAGTAAGTTTAAGAACCTGTGTCAGATGACCACCTTTGTTCGTATTTTGTTATTTTAAGTTGTATATACGCCTATATTAATAAGCGTGCAAGCCAGACTGGCTATTGACGGTATATTAATAAAGTGTATAAATATCAAGTTGTTACATCGGCGACATGAGTAAAATCTATGTTTACGCACAAGTGTCAATTGCGAAAAAGTGAAAAACAATATACAATAAAAGTCAATAAGGGCAATTAATGCTTTTTCATGTCTACACGGCCGATCTCCCAGTCTTGCGGAGCCCCAACATAATGGCAGCGACCTATGTGGACGATACCGCCTTCCTGACCGCTGCTGACAACACTACAGAGGCACCTTCTGTTATGCAGAAGCAACTATATCTTCTCGGCAAATGGCAGAGAAGCTGGAATATTCAAGTGAATAACGAGAAATCCACCGACACCACATTTTCTCTCCGTCGAGGCAATTTTCCATCGGTCCACCTCAACAGCTCCCCCATCCCGCAAGTTAAATCCCTGGGCTTCACGCTAGACAGGAGGCTTACTTGGAAGCCTCACCTAGTCAAAAAGCGAAAGCAGTGTGAAGTAAGATTAAAGGCGTACTATTGGCTGACTCTAAAAAGGTCGAAGCTGAGAACCTCTTCGAAAATCCTAATTTACAAGGCTGTTATTCGACCAATTGGGACATACGGGATCCAACTTTGGGACATGGCTAGCAAGACTAATATTCGGACTATCCAGACATTTGGTAGAGCCCTAACAAAATAGAACCCTCCGTATCGCCACTGGGGCCCCGAGGTGCTTGGCTTCCCATGGGTGAAGGAGGAGATCCAGAGAAGCAGCAGCAAGTACATCCAGAGGCTACACAACCATCCCAACGAGTTGCCGACCACTCTCCTCGACAACAGCGAACAGATTCGGAGGTGGCGCAGAACTCACCCGCTGGACCTCATCCGGAATAACTCTTAGACATTCTTATTTTTCCACCTCTAACTTAAGTTACACATAAGCCACGTTTTCTGTCACAATATTTAATGGTTGTCCCTGTTGAAAAGTTTTAAAAAAAATCCACCCTGTCATAATAGAAAAAAAAAAACAAAAACAAAAATTTGACTCATTTGACAGCCCTAACTTAAAGCCTAGTACTCTGACGACGAAAATCCGATGTCACACGAGTGACAGCTTTCAAACTCCATATAAAAAAACGGTGTTTAAAAAGGAAGAAGAAGAAATTTTGGACATCTAGATTTTGCCGGTACTCTGACGACGAAAATTTTGGCTATCAAATTGAATGGCGTTGCCGGATCAAAAAAAATAAACAGCTGATTTTTGGGGTGTAAAAAGAATTCATTTGATTTATTTTGATAGCCAAAAATGAAGCGAAAGTTGAGAGAAAAAAATTGTCGGATCGAAAAATTTTTTAGCCCGCGAGGATAAAGTGAAACTAATTAGTACGGTCAAGGCGAAGCCCAGAATATGGGATTTGACCCACAAGGGGCATTTCAATTCCATAAAATGGCATTGAAATGATTTGTGATTGATTATGATTTTGATTTTGACCCAGTTTTCTTTTTCTTTATCAGCTCCTTAGCGAGCTCCTTAGCGAATACATAAAGAAAACACCAAAATCCAATCAGTTTGAATTCATTTTTGCTTATTTGTTTTTTGTTTACAAAAAACAGCTGTTCAGTATTACCCTTTTCCTTCATTTTTTTGGTCACACTAGCTCGGTAGCCAAATATAGAGCGATTTGGCTAGCACACGTGTGACAGCGAATTTTCGGCGCAGGGTACTAGGTTAAAAATCAAAATGTTTCCACTGACAAAAACTTTCTCAGAAATTGTGTTGAAAAAAGTTTTCTCCATAGAAAAGAAAGACAGGGAAGCGTAGTTTTTTATTTGTTTAAGAACTGTTTCTAGCAAAGCGTTCTTTCAAATAAAATACACTATTTTAGTGCCCATTCAAACTTTTACATTAACGAAAAACGACATCAAAAACTACGTTTTTTGTGCTCAGTGAATGCTCTGCTCTGCTCATTGTTTTTCTCTGCTACACATACACTAAAATTTAAGACATGTGTGCGTTTTGCCCCCCACTATTTTATACCCTTGCAGAGGGTATTATAATTTTGGTCAAAAGTGTGCAACGCAGTGAAAGAGACATCTCCGACCCTATAAAGTATATATATTCTTGATCAGGATCACCTCCTGAGTTGATATGAGCATGTCCGTCTGTCTGTCTGTTTCTACGCGAACTAGTCTCTCAGTTTTAAAGCTATCGACTTGAAACTTTGCACACACCCTTCTTTCCTTTGCACGCAGTATATAAATCAAAACGGGATCGGCCGACTATATTCTATAGCTGCCGTATAACCGATTGATCGGAAATGGTATAACTTCAGAGTTTTTAGAGTTAGAGAGAGTTAGAGACTACGCAAACTAGTCTCTCAGTTTTAAAGCTATCGTCTTAAAACTTTGCACATACCCTTCTTTCCTTTGCACGCAGTATATAAGTCGGAACGGGTCGGCCGGGATCGGCCGACTATATCCTATAGCTGCCATATAACTGATTGATCGGAAATGGTATAACTTTGGTGTTTTTAGAGTTAAAGATTTCAGATTTTGTACGAATGCTACTTTTGGCAAAATAATACGTTATACCAAATTTCATAAGGATCGGCCGACTATATCCTAATGCTTCCATATAACTGATTGAATCGAATTTGGTATGAATTCTATTTTTGGCAAAATAATACAACCTACCAAGTTGCATAACGATCAGCCGACTATATTTTATAGCTGCCATATAACTAAAAAAAAATATAACTTAAAAAATACATTTCCAACAAAAAACCATAAGGCTTAATGTCAATGTAGATGGACTACCTTTATATAAAAGTTCAAAGCAGCAAGTGTGGCCTAAATTAAAAATTAATTAATGTGAACAATACTTCCCCAGTGCTTGTTGCGGGTGCTTTTGTGGGTGATAGCAAGCCTCCAAACGTTGATGACTTTGTTTCAGACTTTGTTTCGGAAATGAAAGAACTATTTCAAAATGAGTTTACTTATAAATCGGAAAATTTTGAAGTGCAAATAAGAGCATTCATTTGTGATGCACCGGCGCGTTCGTATATGCTTGGTGTCAAAGGTCATTCCGGTTATTTCAGTTGCGTTAAGTGTCACCAGCGGGGTGAAGCTTACAAGAATAGAATTATTTTCAAGCCTGAAATATCGCCGTTACGTACTGACGAGGAATTTCGGGCAAAAAAAAACACAAACTATCACAAGATTAATGTCGCATTAAAAATTGAAGAGTTGCCAATAAATATAGTTGACACATTCGCGTTGGACTATATGCATGTAGTTTGTCTCGGTATAGTAAAAACATTGATGGTGGCATGGCTAAAAGAAAAAGATCAAGACTATTCTCTCATAACAGAAAAAATAGTCCTTCTCAATGAAAACTTATTATCATTGAAAAATAGCATGGGAAAAGAGTTTAACGGGAAACCCAGAAATACTTCTAAACTAGAGCGATGGAAAGCGACTGAATTTCGGCAATTTCTTTTGTACACCGGTCCAGTGGTACTTAGAAATGTATTGACAAAGGCACGTTATGAACATTTTCTGCAGTTAAGCTTTGGCATTCGTATACTTCTTAGTCCAGAATATTGTATTACGAAAAATGCGTGTGCCAAAGCACTGCTTTACAGCTTTGTGGATTTATTGACCACTCATTACAGTCCCATTTTTTTAAAATATAATTTCCACTGCTTGCTACATCTCTCTGACGAGGTTCTTTTATATAGAGATACATTAGATTCTTTTAGCGCATTTAAATTTGAGAGCTTCTTATATAAAGTGAAACAAATGGTTAAAAACGGAACAAACGTAAGCAGCCAAATTTATAATCGCATTGTTGAAATGAGCGTTAACTGTCCAAAGAGAACACAACTTTTCAGTTCTATTTTAAAAAAAGATTCGCGTGGTAATATAATTTCAATTCAGGCAAATACACTTTTCTATTCTATACATTTTCATAATAATTTTTATATGGTGGGATCACACATTTTTAAAATAAAATTAATCGAGCAAGGAACAAACTGCTTAGTTGTTCAGTCAAACCAAGTATTAAATCTAGAAGATTTTTTTTGTGAGCCATTAAAGTCCAGTTTGGTACATTTATTTTGTTCACAGTCACTTATGTTAAGTGACGAAAATTGTACACATAGCGTTTCAAAAATTGAAAAAAAATATTACCCCTTAGCAACAATAGGTTACTTATTTTTGCTGTAGTAATTCATCATCATGAATAAATTCACCGAACTTTTTATGTACGACACTGATGAGGACAACATCATGTCAAATAAATTACTCACAACATCGAAATTCAATGGTAAGTGTATCATATATATTATATTATATGGTACTTATAATCCATAATTACCATTTCTTGCTTTTAAGATGACCAAGAGAATATGCCATTAAATGATTCTCATAGAAGTTTGGAACCCAATAGTAACTCGACGAGACTTGAACACACTGGTAAGATAGTTAATGGTATTAATTAAAATTTAAATAATATAGTATGTGAAATGATTCCCTTTTACAGATTTGCTGCAAGAAATTTTAAAAAATACCATCGAAATTATAAACACATTAAAAGGTTTGCTTCACTTTGTTTAAAAAACTTATTTATTAAAAAAAATATAACTTATGAACTTCATTTGTTTCAGACCTAACCCATCGAGTTGAAAAGCTCGAAGATGATAATAAAAAAATACACTCTCGCCAACTGACAGAGCTGACAATGACAAAAAAGTTGATAACGCCCAAAAAAGAAACGCCCATTCTGCAAAGTCCGTTTAAAACAGTCGAGGCGTTTGAGAAGCTCGAGGAAGAATTAAAAAAATCGCCTAAGCTTAGCGACAGACTTCAAAATGAAATTATCCGGCAAGAGGCAAGCGATCCGTCAAAATTTATTCGAATAATATGGCGCAAAATTTTGAATGACGACGTCGCATCGCATTACTCCTGGAAAGGGACACCGAAAAAGAAAGCTATTGATGTGATGGCAATTACCAACCATTTATGGGAGCCTTAAACATAAAATTTGTAGGAGCAAACAAAGAATTTGGTCGAGCCAGCGCAAAATGGTTTCAGACTGCAAAAGAACGGAATTTAAATAAACTTAACAAAAAAATTTAACAAAATGTAGTTTAATTAAAAATATGTTTAAATGTTCATTACTAATTGAATTACTTATCATTCCTATATAAGCTGGGAGCATTTTGAGAAACCGTAGGGACTCCTCTACGGAGTATTTTAGGTGCACAAAGAAGGACTCCTCTACGGAGCATTTTAGGTGCACAAACACAATCCCAAAGTACTCCGCCTAGGTTATTTTCGGATGAGTTTAGGACTCCTTTTCTTAATAATTGGAAGCAAAGAAAGGAGTCCGCACGGAGTCCCTGCGGTTTATCTAAGGGAGCATTCTGGGACTCCGAAATTACTCATTCTAGGAGTCCGCAGGGCACACTGTTTTCATATATTTTGAAATGGCACTTTTCTCCCAAAAACATGCTCTTACGGACACTTTTAGGAGCGTCCCTAGGAGGCTTTGCGCTCCGCACAGGGAGTCCTAACGGAGCACCGTGCGGACTCCGCTGGTTGGCTGGGAGGAAACTTCCCGACCGACGCACGGTCACCACACCCAGTAGTTTCAGATGCCAAATTTTTGTGTCTTTACCATTTTTCGTTGATTTATTTTTTTGAGTTTCTGTGTATTGATGACCCCGGTGCCTTATCAGCGATCAGCGAGCAACTTCTTGATATAACTGTTTTAAATTGTCTCGCACAAGCGATCCCCGTGCCTTATCAGCAGTGTACATCAACATATACGGTCGCTTGCGTGACAATTAGATTTGTTTCGTTAGTTGTATTTGCATATTTTTGTGAGTTCGAAGTTCGGCTGCGCCAGTTACAGTCCACTGGCCGAGGAAATAGAGGAGGTCTCATATGCCAAGGAAGGAATGCTAGAAGGACTCATATGCTAGAAGGAAGCTTTCGAACAAAACTGCATTGTGTGGAGAACAAAATAAGACTGAGTATGTATTACAAAAAGTATTTTTTTTTTTTTGATTACGCCATTGAGTTGAAAATCTAGATACTATTGGCCAGTACCAATAGCATGCACAATACACCGGCATGTTTAGCCAGTGCCTACGTACTAAACGTACCCCCGCAAACACCACAGACCACACGGTACCACTGCAAAATATTACTTCGCGGGGAATGCATGCCTCATCGAGGCATTCTCCCTTGAGCGTCGATCATTTTCAAGTCTTCTTAAGTCACGCTGTCTATAAGCTACCAACTGGCTTGCTTAGTCCCATTGCTTCATGTGAGCTACACATGAATTTTACAAGCTGCACCGGAGCTGGTAGTGATCCAATGATGGCACGATAGCTCCTACAATTATATAAAATGTGCTCTGTGTCTTCGTCTGCTCCTGTGCAGTTGGGGCACACTGGACTTTCGCCGTGTCCGAATCTTTCGAGGTATTTTCTGTACCCCTCGTGGCCTGAAAGAAACTGGGTAAGTTGGTAACATAACTGACCTTTATCTCTTCCGATCCACTACTGGATGTTGGAGATTTGTTAGAGCTGGGAAAAAATCGATTCTCAGTGCATCGATTATTTTCGATGTTTAAAAACAAAACATCGATTAAATCGAAAAAAAATTTTTTGTTAAATATATTGATACCTAACAAACTTATTTATTTAAAAAACCAAAAAAAAAATATGTTTCTATGAAAAAAAAATTTATGTTTCAGTAAAATAAAAACAAAGAATACATAACATAACACAAAAAAAAAACAAAATTTCTGTAATAATAGGTTTTTACTGCCAAAAATAAGCTTGTTCACTGGTTTAGGTTTAAGAGCGGCGCGTCTATCGGAAACTTTGGATCCGGCCATACTAAGAAAATGAAAAACTATAATTTAGAGCTGTTTCAAAAAAAAACATTTAAATATAATTTTTTGTATTACCCTTAAAAAAAATTAAATTAAATTGATTTAATTGATTTAATTAAATTAAATTGACCTTTTTTAAAAAGGTGGAATTTTTTTGTATCGATTCGATGCATCGATTTTTTAAAAACTGAATCGATGCATCGACCGAAAAAAAAGAATCGATGTTGACATCTACCTTTGGTTCTTTAGTTGTTGGCATCTCTCCTGCCATGAGGATAATGCCGCTTGTCGGTCTGACCTCTTGATGGCCTCTCGGGATGAGTTCCTTCCCCGTTGTTGATTGGATGCGTAGATTTCATTAGCCCGAATATCCCACGTTTGGCAGCATTCTTAAAAGTGCTTCTTGGATTCTTGCAGCTTTTATGGTGGAGTACTCCACGTGCGCTCCGTAGGACATCCTGTTGTCCAGCATTACCCCAAGGTATTTAATTGCCTCCTTTGACGTGATGCATAAGTTTTCCACCTGGATGGTAATATATTCCACCTTCTTCCTGCTCGTGAAAAGAACCGCTTCCGTTATATGGGATGCCAGGTCAAGTCCAGAGTCAGACATCCATGTTGATATTCCTCGTATTGCTATGATCGGCTTGGTTTCCCCGTCCTGGATTTCCTTCGCCACCAGGGCCAGGTCACTTGCGGAGCCGATGAATTTGCATCCCGTAGGTAATTTGGTCCTGAGTGCTTGGTTGTACATGATGTTCCAAAGAAGCGGCCCGACGACCGATCCTTGCGGCACCCCTTCAGCCACCTCATAGGATTTTGATCCTTCGTCCGTGTCGTACAGCATTGCCCCATCTGAAAGGTAGCTCGATATTATTAGTTGCATTTTCACCGAGTTTCAGCGATGCCTGGAGCGCGCCTTCCGGAAACCGTATTGGCGGGCCGAAATCGTTCCTTTGGCCTCAGCGAATTTCGAAATGCGAGTAGCGATAGGAGACATCTAGGAGTCTAGGAGTCTAGTCTAGGAGACATATAGGCCTGTATCCTGATGGGTCGTCTGTCGCCTAACTCCCTTTCGGCAGTACAATGAGGTTCTGCCTCTTCCACTTTTTTAGAAAAGTGCCAAAGGGTCCCAGCGCAGACCTCCGGTTTCTCTTGCATGACCTGCTTGAGGACAAAATATGGCACTCCGATACTGATGGTCCTCTTCTGCTGGGTTTCCTCCTAGGCATGGCGCTGTCGCAAGCATCTGCTAGTGATCCTGAAAGTTCATCCGCTGCTCCCTCCGGGGAGGATGATGAGGTCCGGTCCAGCATCTACACAGTTACCTAGAGTGCTTCTCGGCTCAAATGCTTGTCCTTGAATTTTGGTCCTGTTACCTTGTCACCGTTTCCTAATTACCCCTCCAAGGGTGAAGTGTATGCCATGGTGTTCGCTGAAAGTAAAGACCACGACTAGTGCCGCAAAATGTTCGAGGAAACTGGTGCCCCTCTCGTTCGATGCTTGGCTTCCCCACTCCCGAGACCAGGAGTTGAAATCTCCTCCAATGACCACCGGCGATCTGTCTCTTGCATCCGAAACCAAACTTCTTAGCATCCTTAGGTAGTGCGAGATTTCCCATCTTGGCGGGGCGTAGCAGCTGTAGAATGTAACCCCATTTATTTTGGCACGAACAAAAAGTATCTACGTGTGTGTATGTATGAGTGTATTTTTTTTTAAATCGTTTATTAACAAAAAATAACTTAAAACTAAGCTCTAACAATGAGGTGTCTCCTAAGTTCCTGTACCCCTGCGGTAATGCCGCTAGGCTTTGCTTCGCAGGGCCAGGATTGGCGTGCCTAAGCGCCCAACTACTTTTGTTTGTCTAGGCAGCCTAGCCTCCGCTCGATTTCTTTCAAGCCGTCTTAGCTCCTTCATCGTTAAGGCGGCAAAGCTGCTCATGCCTGCCCAGAACTGGGCGTTCTCCAGCAACCTCCTTCCAATGAGGTCCACCGTCGATATTTCCCCTAGGAGTCTCCACCTGGGGACTGAAAAACGTGGGCAGTCCAGGACCACATGTTTCGCCGTCTCATCCACCCCGCATTCAAGGCACCTTGGGTCGTCGTCGTGTCCAAATTTGTGAAGATAGCTCCTGAAGCATCCGTGGCCGCTGATCACCTGCGTGAGCCAGAAGTTAACCTCCCCGTGACTTCTTTTGAGCCATTTCTTAAGGTCGGGGACTAGTTGGTAGGTCCAGCGTCCCTTGGTCGACTCGTCCCAGCGTTGTTGCCACCTCTGTATGCTCGTAGCTCTAGAGCTTTGCCGGCGGCGTGTCGCTGCCGGAGCTTGCCCGCTTAGCGCTACTAGGGCCTGATGTAGCTCTTGCCGCTCAGCCGCGAGCAGGTCGATAGGTACCATGCCTGCGATGACGAGAGCTGCATCCTCCGATATCGTGCGGAAGCCCGAGCACACTCTTAAGGCGCAAAGCCTGTATGTGCTGGTCAATCCTTTGGTGTACGACCTTTTTGTGGCTGCCTCCGCCCACACTGGGGCTGCGTAGAGTATTGTTGCGCTGCAGACGGTCTGGAGCAGTAGTCTACGACCTTGCTTCGGGCCCCTACAATTGAGCATGATCCTCGATAGTGCTCTGGCGACATTCGCTGCCTTGCGGTTGGCTTCTACGAAGTGCTCCCTGAAGCTAAGCCTCGTGTCCAGCATTACTCCCAGATACCTGATGGCCCTGGTTGATGTGAGCACATGTCCGCCTATATTGATTGAGGCCGTCTCCACCCGCTTCCTGCTTGAAATCAGGACAGCCTCCGTCTTGTGGTGGGCAAGGCTTAGCCCCGCCTGTTCGAGCCAGCCGATGACCTTCACAATTGCAGCATTGCAGTACTCCTTAGCTTCCTGGATGGTCTTGGCGACGACCACTACCGCGATGTCATCCGCGAATCCGACAAGGTGTGTCCGTTCCGGGAGCTCTAGTTTGAGGACGGGGTACACGGTACCCCGTTTGTTTGAGGACGGGGGAGGACGGTACATCACGTTCCACAGGGCTGGGCCTAAGACTGAGCCTTGAGGGACGCCGCAGGTAGCCGCGTGTTCTCTGGTGCCTGAGGTCGTCTCGTACCTAATAGTACGGTCGCTGAGGTACGACCTTATGCCAGTCGGCACACGGAGATTGCGCAGCGCCTCCACTATGGCATCCCACCTAGCAGTATTAAAGGCGTTTTTGATGTCCAGAGTGGCGATCAGGCAGTACTCCTTGCTTCCGCCCGCCCATCTGGTCCCCTCGATTGCCTTGGCTGCTATCCTGCTGACCAGAGAGATAGCGTCGACCGTGGAGCGGTGCTCCCTGAACCCGTATTGTAATGGGGAGAGATCTCCCGCGCGGATTACTGCCTCCTGGAGCCTCCGGCATATGCAGCGCTCTAGGGCTTTGCCGGCGTGGTCGATGAGGCAAATCGGCCTTAAGGACGACGGGATCTCCAGCGGCTTGCCTGGCTTTGGGAGCAAGGCAAGGCTTTGTATTTTCCACCTTTTAGGGAATACGCCCTCACTTAAACATGCGTTGAAGACGCTGGCGAACCGGTCAGGGCTCGCAATCATCGCCAGTTTAATCGCGCTGGGATTTCGTCTGGACCGGGAGCTTTTCCGACTTGTATAGCTTTAGCGATTTCCACTATTTCCTGGGGGCCTATTTTCTGAACCGGCTTAGAGCCTGCAGGTTCACTTGCTCCACTCGGCACAGGGTGTGTCTGCGTCGGGAAGAGATGCTCTACAATGGTTCTCATTGTGGCGGCTTCTTTTGGAGCGATCGGCCTTGCCTGCTTCGCTTTCTTAACTACTGTCCGGTAGGCCGATCCCCACGGATCTTGCTCTGCAGCATCGCACATCTCAAGGAAGCATCTCGTTTTCGCCTCTCTTATCAATTTTTTCAAGATCCTCCTCTTTGCCGCGAAGTCCTCTCTTTTTTGCTCGAAGTCCGGCCTTCCTCTGGCTCTTTGATGCAGCCTTCTGGAACGGAGACACTCTCTGCGCGCATGGGCTATCTCCGGGGACCACCAAGGCACCGGTTCATGGTGCCTTGAATGCCCACGGCTACACCTCATGCTGAATCGGCAGGTCTGGAGAACCGGAGACATGGTGTTTTGGACGTCGCGCTCAGCGTCGCCCGAAGGATCTTGGATCCTCAGTTCCTGCGCGAATAATTGGGGTTGCAACGTAGCCGGATTGAACCTAGGTGGTTTCGCTGTTGTGGATTCTTGCTCTCTGTCCTTGATGTCACAGACTATATATTTGTGGTCGCTTGCAGTCATCGCTGAGGGACCACCTTGTCCTCCGAAACAGGCCACTGCTGCAGAAGGTAAGGTCCACGATTGATCCATACCCCGCCTTGCTGAACGTGTTTTGGGAGCCGGTGTTCAGCAGGGCTACGTCGAGAGTCGCGAAGATCTCCTGGAGGGTGCGGCCCCTGGCGTTGGTGCGTGATGAGCCCCATTCCTCCGCCCAGGCGTTAAAATCGCCTGCGATCACAACCTGTTATCTGTGCCTCGCGTCCTGTGCTATCTCTTCGAGGGTGTGGGTGAACTGTTGCAGTGTTAGGCGCGGGGAGAGGTAGCAGCTGTAAAGCCAGAACGCGCCCACTTTGGCCCGAATGAACCCTTCTCCGGCTTGTAAGCTTTCGGGTTGTCTGCCTGGCGCCCAGATAGCTGCTGACTTGGAGGAGTCCAGAATGTAATTTTGCGTCTCGCCTTTCTTATATGGCTCACTTATTAGGGCTATATCTGCCCGCTTCTCTCTTAAAACCTGCTCCAGTAGGCTATGGGCTACTTCGCAGTGGTTGAGTTTGATCTGAATGACCCTCATTCTCTGTTTTGCTTCGTTGCATCAGGTTTGCCGAGAGGGCATCTCTTGCTGCCAGCTACGTGGGCACGCTCTGCCTTGTTTGCAGCTGCGCAAAGGAAGCCACTTTGTGGCCTGGCTTTCCGCATCTGAAGCACCAGTCGCTTCTATCTGTCCGCTCCTTGCAGAAAGCGGCGATGTGCCCAAAACTAAGGCATCTGAAGCAGCGGCGCTGAGCCGTGCGCTCCCTGACCCTGCACATGGTCCATCCTATCCTGATCCTGCCTTTGGACAGGATCTTCGATGCCAGGCTCGGCTCTACTCCCAAAAGGGCGACCTGGGTGCCCGAGTACCCTGGGCGGAGGGACTTCACCCTGATGGCCTGCTCCTGACCGTTCGTGCAAGCTTTGATAGCTGCCACTATCTCCTCCTTCGTGGTTAGATCATCCAGGTCGCGGATCTCGATGGTGGTCTCGCCTGTGACCTCTCGAACGCTTGCTGCCTCGCCCAGCACCTGGAAAAGCGTCTGCCGCATCTTGAGAGCGTTTGCATCCTTCGCTGCCGGTTCCAATAGGTCATGCCATTCCAATAGGTTTTGCCATGCGCCGTATCTTTTTCACGTTTTGGCTGACGTCATTTAGTTTGCCATCTTGCCGTCTGGTGACCAGTTTGAGGACATCGCCGTATGTGGATCCTGCGTTCCCCGTTATGATGAGCACGTCGGGGCGGCTCTTCTTGGGCTGGCTTAGGTTGGCATCCTTTTTCCCATTTTGAATTGCCCTATTAAATGGTGGGCTCCCGTCGGCACTTCGTCCTAGCAACTTGGCTATACGGGGTTCGCTCCGGTGTGGTCTGGGTAGCTCCCTCGACCCGTGAACTGCTGCAGCCCGGTGCTACCCCGCTACCACCGCACCTAGGCCTTCCTTCCTGGCTCTGGGCAGTGAGGGTCTGATCCCTCAGCAGCTCCTGCAACTCCTTCAACCTCGCGAAAGAGTTCTTCATAGCCTGGTTTATGCTTCTGACCTTTTGGTCGTTCACCTTAGCCAAAAGGTCTTCCAGGATCGCACCCATCTCATCAATGGGGGTTTGTGGCATTTTTGATTTTTTCCCGGTTGGGAATTTACAGGCGGGTGCCCTGACCGCGGGAGTTCCCGTGGGTGGATTTCCACTATTGTGGGTGGCACCTGGAGTAGTTTCGTTAAATTCTTCCATTCCGTTTTAATTTAAGTCGCCTTTTATACCTGCTGCCAGGTTTTTGCAGTTTATACCTCCTGCCAGGTATCATAGCTGCCGGCCAATGTAGCGCAGATGCAGACCACGCCGCCGCCCATTGTGGGTCAGACGCAGCGTGGGTTTATTTGGATGGGTGAGAGGGACGAAGAAGAGGAGGGACATCCATCGAAGCTACGATGGGGATTATACCGCCCCTGCTCGGTCGCCAGTGCCCCATTTCGCGTGTGTACCGCCACGGCGGTGGGGTTGGCATTTAGTCATTGTCACCACCCTTGCGTCCTGCGCTGATGGTGCGTGCGCCGCGCCTTGGTGTATGCTCCTCCTAGCTCTAGGGGAGAAAAAGAGCTAATATAGGCGCCCTCTGCCAGCGTCGCTAGCTGGCGCCCTCTACCGGCCGGGGAGGTCCGTGGCGGACATTCGTTGCCCAGCACTGGAGATCGGCTGCTATAGAGATCCACAACCTCTACCAGCACGGAGTGTTTGCCGCAGATTTTCCCGCGGAAAAAGAACAGAAAAAGAGGAAGCCACAAGAAGAGAGTAGCGGAGAAAAGCCAAGAGAGGCACTGCTAACCCCTTTGCGCCTCTGTCCTAGGAGTCAGGATCGGAGCAGATGCCACCAGCGTTCTAAGAACTTTACACCTTCAGCAGGTGAGCATAGTTTGCGCCTCGCAATATCCACCTGACGTCTTGTTTGCGCTTTAATCTTGCAGCACGACCGGGTAAAACTAAAATTGCATGGAGCTCCGCCGCGGTGCGTCCGCACTGAACGACCGCCAACCTCCAACCCACATGTATGAGTGTATGCATAAGTGTATATGTATGAGTCCACAAGGATGTGTGTATTCCTCAGAGTTGCATGTTGGCTATGTTGTTGTTGATGCACTATGCTTGAAGTTGCCGGATCTTCGTTGTGTCCATGTAGCCGGAGAGATAGGCATGTTAACTCGCGTTTTCCATCTAGGCTACCCTCCAAGTTGATTAAATTATAGTAGGCATTGAAGTAGAAGCAAGTAAAGATAGTAGAAGATATTTTTGATCCTCTCTTTGATCTCACACTGGTTCGATGTGAACGTTTCAAACTTTCCGCGTTGCACACTTTTGGACAAAATTATAATACCCTCTGCAAGGGTATAATTATAATTTTGTCCAAAAGTGTGCAACGCAGTGAAGGAGACATCTCCGACCCTATAAAGTATATATATTCATGATCAGTATCACCTCCTGAGTTGATATAAGCATGTCCGTCTGTCCGTCTGTCTGTCCGTCTGTCTGTCCGTTTCTACGCGAACTAGTCTCTCAGTTTTAAAGCTATCGTTTTGAAACTTTGCACACACCCTTCTTTCCTTTGCACGCAGTATATAAGTCGGAACGGCCGGGATCGGCCGACTATATCCTATAGCTGTCATATAACTGATTGATCGGAAATGGTATAATAAACTTTGGTGTTTTTAGAGTTACAGAATTCAGATTTTGTACGAATGCTACTTTTGGCATGTTTCATAAGGAGTTTCATAAGGATCGGCCGACTATATCTTATAGCTGCCATATAACTGATTGATCGGATATGCTATAACTTCGGTGTTTTTAAAGCTAGAAAATTCGGTACGAATGCTATTTTTGGCAAAATAATACAACATGCCGAATTTCATAAGGATCAGCCGACTATATCCTATAGCTGCCATATAACTGAACAATCGCAAATTACCCAACTTTGGTGTTTTTGAAGATAAAAAGCTGGAACTAAGTACAGATTCTATTTTTGGTCAGTTAATACAGCCTACCAAATTGCATAACGATCGGCCGACTATATCTTATAGCTGCCATATAACTGAACGATCGGAAATGGTATTTGGTAAAAATACCAACTTTGGTATTTTCGAAGATGGAAGCTTGGTACTTTGTTTTAGATTTTTTATTGTAATAAATTGGTTATATTCTGATATTCTCATAAGGATTGGCCAATTTAATCCGATGTTTGCGATATATATCCGGTTTTAACTGCAAGGGTATATCAACTTCGGCTCCGCCCGAAGTTAGCTTTCCTTTCTTGTTATACCCTTGCAGAGGGTATTATAATTTTGGTCAAAAGTGTGCAACGCAGTGAAGGAGACATCTCTGACCCTATAAAGTATATATATTCTTGATCAGGATCACCTCCTGAGTTGATTTGAGCATGTCCGTCTGTCCGTCTGTCTGTCCGTCTGTCTGTCTGTTTCTACGCGAACTAGTCTCTCAGTTTTAAAGCTATCGTCTTGAAACTTTGCACACACCCTTCTTTCCTTTGCACGCAGTATATAAGTCGGAACGGCCGGGAACGGCCGACTATATCCTCTAGCTGCCATATAACTGATTGATCGGAAATGGTATAACTTTGGTGTTTTTAGAGTTACAGAGTTCAGATTTTGTACGAATGCTACTTTTGGCAAAATAATACGACCTACCAAATTTCATCGGCCGACTATATCATATAGCTGCCATATATCTGATTGATCGGAAATGCTATAACTTCGGTGTTTTTAAAGCTAGAGAATTAGGATTTAGTACGAATGCTATTTTTGGCAAAATAATACAACATGCCAAATTTCATAAGGATCAGCCGACTATATCCTATAGCTGCCATATAACTGAACAATCGGAAATTAACAAGCTTTGGTGTTTTTGAAGATAAAAAGCTGGAACTTCGTACAGATTCTATTTTGGGTCAGTTAATACAACCTACCAAATTGCATAACGATCGGCCGACTATATCTTATAGCTGCCATATAACTGAACGATCGGAAATGGTATTTGGTAAAAATACCAAATTTGGTATTTTTGAAGATGGAAGCTTGGTACTTTGTTTTAGATTTTTTATTGTAATAAATTGGTTATTTTATGATATTCTCATAAGGATCGGCCAATTTAATCCGATGTTTGCGATATATATCCGGTTTTAACTGCAAGGGTATATCAACTTCGGCTCCGCCCGAAGTTAGCTTTCCTTTCTTGTTTTTATTCTAAAATAATATATTAAAATCAGCCAGATCGGACAACTATGTGTATAATATTGCCGCCATATAACTGATTGATCGGAAATGCTATAATTTCGGTGTTATTAGAGTTAGAGAGTTCGGATTTTGTATGAATGCTATTTTTGGCAAAAAATAATACGACCTACCAAATTTCATAAAGATCGGCCGACTATGTCCTATAGCTGCCATATAACTGAACTGATAACTAAAATGACAAAATTTCATGATTTTTCAAAATAGAAAATTGGAACTTTGTACGGAGTCTATTTTTGGTCAATTGATCCGGTCTACCAAATTTTATAACAATCGGCCGACTTTATCTTATAGCTGCCATATAACTGAATGATGGGAAATGGTTTTGGAAGAAAGACCAACTTTGGTATTTTTGAAGATAGAAGCTTGGGACTTTGTTCTAGATTTTTTATTGTAATTAATTGGTTTTATTATGATATTCTAATAAGGATCGGCCAATTATATCCGATGTTTGCGATATATATCCGGTTTTGACGGACGAATATGACGAGCAGAAGAAAAAACAAAATATGCACGAAAACATCAAATCACAAAATTTGCTCGAACACAATAAATGATATAGGTCGGAAAGTTACCAAAAGTTACAGCTCAAATTTAAAAGAAAGTCTATGAAAATATTCACTATTACTAATAAATAAGTTTCATTACAGGGAAAGACACGTATCACAACTTTTTCTTTATATTAATTCTATGTATACAAAAAAATTCGGAACTCGACACTTATTGAAACACAAACTTTTAAACAATAACACAACACATAATGACAAAAAAATTACTCAGTTTTATAGTTCATGCCTTTATTTTCATAATATATTTTATTTGATGATGATTGGACTTGAATTATTATTTAAATTAAATTCTTTTGTCAGTCACCGACGAACTCTTATCGAGCGCAGACGTCAGTGCCTTATCTCCCGTGTAAACCCGTCTTTTTTCGTGGCCTCGTTCCACACGCTTATTCGCTAAAAACGGTTATTTATTCATTTTCTTCAATGTAAGTGTTCAAGCCTAAGTTTAACCGTCTCAATATATTAAAAACATGCCCCCTGGGTCCCAAAACTTAGGGGATAACTGCTACGCATAGCTTAGCGATAGCCCCAAATCAAATAAAAAAAAAAATCTTTCCAAAAACTTCGAGAGGTGTTTCCAGAACTACCCGAAACCACAAAAGCAAATTCAAAGCTTATAATTATATCGTCAAAAATCATAAGCAAAAAAATTTCCGAGTTTTCTTGCTTTGCTGAAAACCGTGTGATAAAAATTATTAACAAAGAAATTCTGTCCATCTCCACTCTCCGGGATGGCAACCTTTAAATGCTTGTTAAAAACAAAACCGCAGCCGCTAAATTCACGAAAACAAAAAAAGCTAGCTGGTATATGCGATATTGAGTGCAAATTACACGATTCCCTTAACTTTGTTAAAGGAACCATTTATGCCCCTTGTCTTATTAACCTTCTCACTTCTCACCCTTTCTCTTAAGCGAACGGTCATGTTTTTTTTGTGCGCACTGCGTTTATGATCAATATTGGTAAACCGGTGCACAGTGGTCCGGCTTGTATGAAAAGAGCGGCCAAAAATACTTCTAGTCGAGGTAGAGACTTGAGACTTGGCACAAAATATTTTTATTTTTATTCTAAGATAATATGTTAAAATCAGCCAGATCGGGCAACTATATCATATAGCTGCCATATAACTGATTGATCGGAAATGCTCTAACTTTGGTGTTTTTATAATTAGAGAGTCCAGTTTTTGTACGAATGCTATATTTGACAAAATAATACGACCTACCAAATTTCATAAGGATAAGCCGACTATATCCTATAGCTGCCATATAACTGATTGATCGGAAATGCTATTACTTCGGTGTTACTAGAGTTCGAGAGTTATAATTTTGTATGAATGCTATTCTTGGCAAAATAATACGACATACCCAATTTTATAAGGATCGGCCGACTATATATCCTATAGCTGCCATATAACTGAAAAAACGGAAATGACCAAACTTTTGTGCTTTTTTTAGATAAAACTTGAAACTTCGAGGCCATGGCGTCGTCAGATGCATCGGTGATTAGCGTTAATTGCGAGTATGTTTGTATACACGTATCTACATACACAACGAAACAATAAATAGAATACAACATATACAACCAAACACAAATGCACATGGCTTCGTTTACTCCTTTCATCGTATTCATAACACGCTCAAGTAAACGATGACAAGCAAGGCTTCACAAAAAATCGCATAGCACTAAGAGGGGCAAAAGGTGGCAGCTGAAATTGAAAACATACATTAAGCATACATTAACTAATAATAACAATCAAGTTTTGTTTCACGCGTACGCACGCGTAACAACTTTTTGTCCAACTGAAAGCAACATATGAAGAAAAACACATCACTCGACAGGTCACTGTCAAAACAATTACTTTAAAACAATAATGCTGTATTATTTCATACAAATAACATAAATACACAGCGCATACCTTGCTTTTGGTAATTCATTACACTTTATGGCGATTAAACGCGATTTAATCTGGTTTTTAAGATCTTCCAAAGAGCAAAATTTTAAGCTGCGTGCGCTGCGATTTCCACGTGTTCTTATTGTCTCTTTTCTCTAACTATTCGTAGCGCGTGGGAACAATGGAATGAAAAAATTCTTTTGGCGTTCTATTCATTGTTCTATTACGAACCAGTTCATAAAATTAAAGCGGCAAATTTTAAACTTTTAATTTTTTATTTTTGGCCTATGAAACCGACCACTGTGCGGTGTTTACTTACTTGTGTATCGTTATCTATTGAAAATCTTAAGTTTTAACCTAAACCGTATCGCTTCGCGAGTGCTGTGTTATATTTGGAGGCGGATTAATTAATTTGTCTAAATTCAATTCCAAGCATATCTCAGCTCTGCTTCTTCCCCGTCTTATCTTTATTTCCGCATTTTTCCTTTGCACTCTCCAAAGCTCCCGCTTCGGCTTCCTATTTGGCACAGTGGTTCAAAGTATAATTTTTTTTAACTTTTTATATATTATTTTTGTATTGTTAATTAATAATTATGGAATTTAAACTTGTCTTTTTTATGAAGTCTTGTTACGAGGCAATCTCCTCTTCCCAGCCTTCCATCCATTGCTGGCTTTGTGAAAACATCTTAGACGTAGGTCTGGTATACATTATTGTTGTGAAAATTATCGTGCTGTCCAAGGTGAAATGAGACAGACCAAACAGCTGATCACTGGTTTTCGTAAAATCGATGACCAGCTCTGTGCGCTTGACACTCAGTTTAGTGGCCTTCAGCTGCTAAATGAGTCCCCTAAGCGTAAGAAATCGCTGTTTCTGATCCGCCTCAGCCTGCTCAGCCGAAATTAATGAAGCCGCTCATATCTCTGGCCAGCCCAAGAGCTA